>JAWNPI010000085.1:13242500-14442500 GCA_035047625.1 Drosophila mettleri
GTCTTCGCCTCTATTACGTATATTTAACTAACTTTTGTGACAATTCAGTCAAATTTGCCGCATCAGGTCTAACCTATTGATATATAGAATATAGCTAGAGATACGAGGCAAAATTATTATTATTGTTATAAATATATATCTATGATATATATATATATTTCATAATAATAATTATATTATTATTATTTATAATCTATAAGAAACTTTTATAGAAAATAGAGCCTCAGCTGCAATATTATTATTATTATTATTATTATAAATATATCTATAATGTATTTTATAATAATAATATGAATAATAACAATAATATGATACTTATATTTATAATTTTTAAAAATATATATATAATATTATTATTAATATTAAGTATATTAATGGCGGCAAATTTAATATTATTATTATTATTTTATTAATTTATTTATATTTATTATATATTTCATAATTATAATAATATTACTACATTTGAAATATATTTAAAATCTATAAAAATATTTATAGAAAATAGAGACACGACTAAATTATAAAAAATAATTTTTCACATAATATCTATGAGCTCTCTAGAGGCCTGACTATACTAGTCTAGGTCACTCACAGATCTCTCACAGCTCAGCTCGTAGATTTGCAGCCTGGTCACACGACACCTAATTCAAGCACACCAATAGCGTTTGCAGTTCACTGCGGGCTCTCGCCTGGCTTGACTTACCCAAATCTGCAGCTTCACACGCTTGTCGTGGCGGAAGACGGTCTTCACCTTAAAGTCAATGCCCACGGTGGAGACGAAAGCCGATGTGAAGCTGTCGTCCGCGTAGCGAAAGAGGAAACTCGTCTTGCCCACACTGGAGTTGCCAATGATGAGCAGCTTGAACATGTAGTCGAAATTCTGATCGGCCGCATCCTTCTGCCACTTGGGATCCCCGCCGCCTGCCATAATGCTGTGCTGTAAACGAAACAAATAAACGAAACGAGTTGAATCAGCTTGGCCTGGACTTTGTTTCATGTGCCGAGAAATCAGTGCTCGCAAGCAACAGTTTAACACCCAGCATCAATTGCTCGACTTCATTTTAAATATATATATATAAATATATATATATTTATATATATATATATATATATATTCCATATATATATTTAACAAAAAAAAAATTCCATTCAAAATCAGCCTTAATTTATATATAATATTTTTTGCACGTTTTTTCTTGTTTTATATTAAAATTTTGTCCCCATTTACATCGGGAACCATGTTCGATACCACGTTGGGCATGCTCGTCAGCTGGCTGGCACAGGGTGTTTACCTGGTGATCAGCCAGGCCTGGCAGCATCCGCTGCTCACCACCGGCATCTGCCTGCTCATCAACTTCTTCAATCAGGCCGACGAGCAGCTGCGCAAGGAAATGCGCGAGGAGCTGCGCGAGCGCTTCCAGGGCTTCAGCAGACTCTATCCGTTCTCGATGCTGTGGGGCAACGGCGCCAATGAGCTGGCCAGCGGCGGCGGCGGCTTTGACTATACCATAATGCGTGGACCGCACACCTGGACACAGTCGGGCATCAATCAGAGTCCCATCAACATCGATGAGCAGGGCGTGCAGCGTCTGGCCATACGGGAGCTGCTCAATTGGAGTCACTACGACGAGCTGCCGGCCAGCGTTGTGCTGGAGAACACCGGGCAGACGCTGTTGCTGCGCGCCCAGTTTCGCAGCAATGTGCCGACCATCGGTGGCGCCGACCTGCTGGCCAGCTACACCTTTGTGGAGCTGTGCTTCCACTGGGGCTGGTCGAACAGCGAGGGCTCCGAGCATACGCTGAATCATCGCAAGTTTCCGCTCGAGATGCAGGTGCTGCATCGCACTGGGGCCTCGGTGCGCCGGAACAGCACCAGCAGCTACGATCTGCTGATGGTCGCCTACGTCTTTGAGCTGTCCGCCCACAATCCGTTTCTCGATCCGCTCATGCAGAACCTCAAGCTGGTGCAGATGCCCGGCAAGCGCGTCAGCATTCCGCCCTTTCCGCTCTCCTACCTGATCTATCCGTTTCGCACGGGCTTCTATAGCTACGGCGGCTCGCTGACACAGCCACCCTGCTACCAGGGCACCGAGTGGTTCATCTTTCCCGAGTCGATGGCCATCAGTGACTTTCAGCTGCGTCACTTCCGCCAGCTGCTCAGCGGCGACGGTGTCACGCCCATTTCGCGCAACTCGCGCCCGGTGCAGCAACTGGGCAATCGGATCATCAATCTCAACTACTTCTGTCCGTACGATGCCGCACAGCTGGCGCGCATGCGCATCGAGGTGCTGCAGCAGCAGCAACAGGAGCTGGGCGAGCAGGGCCAATCGCAGCAGGATCAACAGCAGTTGCTACAGCAGCAGCAACAGCAGCTCCAACAGCAGCTGCAACATTTGCAGCAGCAGCAGCAACAGCAGCAGCCGGTAAAGGTTCAGGAAATTGCGCACACCTCGGATGATGAAGGTCAGCTGATCGAGACGCTGGACACGACCACCACCATAACCACCAGCTCCAATGTCAGCGTTTGCACCACTTTGCTCAAACGCGACACGGCAGCCAGTTTGCAGCAGAAGGAGCAGCCGGTGCAGCCGCAGCAGTTGCCATTGACAGCCAATTGCTGTCCCAATTCCATAATCTTCTTTAGCGGCAGCAAAAAAAACAACAGCAACAACAACAACAACAACAGCAATAAAAGTGTGACCTTTAGCAAGCTGGAGGGCACTGGGGGCAGCGAAGGTGACACCAGCCCGATCAATAAGTGCAACGGGCACTATCAGCTGGAGCAAAAGGAGGATCTGCTGGTCACGCTGCCCAGCGCCGTTCCCATGTGCGGCATTGGCGATGGCCTGGGCGTGGGCACAGGCATGGGTGCAAGGATGCAGCTGATTGAATAGACCTCCGACACGCAGCACAAGTGTTGGGATTCCTTCCGTTTTTTTTTTTTTTTTACTTTTCTAGTCTGCAAATGCCTTAAATTTGTTTAATCAGCCAGAAGAACAGGAAAAGGAAGGAGCAGCAACTCCCAATACTGCCAGTTGCAAAATAATTGAAATGTCTGTGCTTGCATTAAATAAAATGCGTTTGTATTTTCAAAAAGCATAAACAAAAGCCGCATTAGCTTATTGGCCTTGGCGTGCGTGCCAGGCAGGGGTTGCAGGAGCTCCGACTGGGGATTAGGTTCTAGCAAGGCCTTGGGGCGGCAAATTGCCGGCGCTGAAGTGCAATTTGTAACTAAAGAAACAGAAATGAACGAATCGGGCTACGACCTAATATGATATTAATATTATATCTTAACATTCCGCGCACAACAATTCGTTTGAAATTATTTACAAGAACTGGACAAACAATGATAGGCAAAAGCACAAGTCATTTACGATAGTATCGATAGCTTTTAATTGCACTATTCTTCATATTGAAGACTGTGAGTCAGTTACGATGGTATCGATACTCTTAATTGCATTGAGCAAAAGGATTATGCTTGTATTTTAGATTCGCGGCATACAAATAAAAGCACTCACTATATTATTATATTGGCTAATGAATAAATATTATTAATTTTAAAATAGCACGCAAAAATCATATTTAATTATAATTTGTTACGCTATCAACATAAAACTATCGATAATCAGCACGCTCCTTTGACATCACTAAGCATGTCAGCTTATATGTACATTGAACCGATCGCTTTGCTTAACCGAAAAAAAATGTAATTATGCAAATTGTAAAAAATTGAATATACACGCATAGACATGTCCATATTTAATTACATCGTACTCCTAGCACACACAGGTAGGGATTAAGGGATTTGCGCCACAGACTAATTCAGCGAATGTCAAGCTGCAGGATTATAGAGAGAAAGAATGAAAGCTTCGCCTATATGTACATAGCTGCTGCCTGTCAATTTCTTATGAATGTTGCCCTCTGGAAATATGAATAGTAGCTTTTCTTTAATATGACTGTCACGTCATGATGAAATTTCAAAGAACGCCTCGACTGACAAGAAGGCAATCAGCTCGAGCCTGGCCTTGAAAAACTTTTAGCATTGCCGTCCAGAGGCAGCAGGAGAGCTGGGCTGCTTTGGCTATTTCAGCATTGAGTTGAGAGTGACTTTTTTTGTTGTCTTGCACACACAACACTGTGTCGATAATTTGTTTGTACGAGCAACTAGAATATTTTACCCCCACACGTGCCCGGTTCGTGCTTTAAATCAAAAGTTCATTCCGTCATCGTCAAGGCCCCTCCTGGCAAAAGGCACAGCTACAGCTCCATCTAGCGGTGAGTGGCGGCGTTGGCGGTGGGCTCGACTGCTGTGGAGAGGCTCTTGAGGCGCATCGCGAAGACAAGCATAAACGTGTACAAACATGCACAAGCTGGCAGCGACAGTCATGTTCAAGTAAATAAGTGCAGACTGTTATCAGAGCGTGCTGCGTGCTTTTTATCTGCCTCGCCAAGCTCGTTCGCTTGGTAATTATCGATTTTTATACTCAGCACAGGGTTGACTGTTGTTACTCGCTGTTGTTGTTGTTGCTGTTGCTTTTGCTGATGATGTTCTTTCATGTTTCAAATTTGTAAGCAGCTCCCCGTGAACCAAAGCCAATTCAAGCAGCTGCTGCCAATTGCCAGCATAACCTGTGGGCCTGTGTTGTTTAATTATTGATAACAAATTGCGGCATCGCATATCACACAGCAACTGTCAATACAGATACATTTATTCTGTATGTGTGTGCTGGGCAGGGTATGTAGGTGTGTCTGTATTGGTGCGTGTGTTTGCTCAATTATGCACACACGTTGTGAATTTCTCAATCAAATGTTGGCTATTTCAAGTTGGACGGGAATGAATTCGTATAAAATATCGTATATATGTGTGGGTGTATGTACGTTCAATCTGATTAGGGCTTAAATCCGTTTCCATTTAGCCAGCAACTGTCCATCAAGTCTGTCCATATAAAAATCACTTATTGTTGTCTTTAGAGATTTGCCCTACATTAGTACGATTTCGCTACTTATCGATAGTGTTAGATCTTAATCGATAGCATTTAAAAGGCTTTTCAAACAGCTGCACTTAGAGTACTTAAACTTGAGTCCAGTCAATTAGAAACGCACCTAAAAATACCAAAAGCTAGCTGGACACATGTATTTGTGTATTTATTTAAAGCCCTTGAGTGCACCAACATATTTAGTATGCTTTCCCTTTGAACAGTGCTCAATCAATCAATTTAAAAAGTTCAGTTAGTCTGAGTGTGCTTGCAATCCATCATTATATGAAATGATATCACGCTCAAACACGGCGAAAGTTGTCTATGGGCAAAAGAGTTTCAATTTGACGTCATCTGAAGGACATGAAATGTAAGTACACATAATACATACATACATATATAATGTATTTATATGTATAATATTTATAAGTTTGAGAAGTTTTAGTTTTTTAGTCAACCTTCAGCTACTGCAGGTGGCAGTGGCAGCTATCAAGTCACAACAATGAAATAAAATCATTTACTGCGTGCAGTTGGCAGTTGGCATTTGGCATTGACAACTTTCACTGTCTAACTGGACAAGCGAATAAACAAAGAAGAAATAAAAGGAAGCAGATATCAAAACACGGCGAGTTGCCCGCGCCAGCCTCTTATTGTTGTTGACATGTGTGCGTGTGTGTGTGTGTGTGTGTGCTTAGCACATAATATATACATACATATGTATGTATGTACATAAGTAATGAGTACCGTGCGGCGTGTATGTGTGCATGTGTGTACTTATTGTTACGGGCAATGCAAATGCACTTACTGTGACTTAGTGTTGAGGTTCTTGCGGTTATTCTCTGCTCTCTTTGTCTCACTGTCTTTGTTTTTGTTGTTGCTGCTGCAGCTGCTGCTGGCTGTCTGTGTATGAGTGCGTGGGAGACGACTCGTATTGCGCCGGATGCCTGCGAATCCTGGGGTAATTCCTTAAGTGCTGCGACTGTTCCTTCTGACCAACTGCTGCTGCTGCTACTGTTGTTGTTTTGTTGACGTATGCGTGTGCGTGGGTGTAAGCGCTTTACTGTTATTTTTCACACATATACACAAATCGATATTGCGACTGCGAGTTTGCCTTTTCGCTCTAATTTCTGCTTTTTCTTTTGTACGTATGTATGTATGTATGTATGTATTTTATTTATTTGTGGTATTGGCTTTGGGGTTTGTGGCGTGCAGCACGGGTAAAATTTAGCCTTGGCACTGGGCTTGAGCTACCACTGGAGCTGCCTGCTGTTAGAAATTTTTGCGCTTTTTTGTTTACGATTGCGATTATCCAATCAATTATTCAGCGTTTTACGCGCGTTCGTCTCGCCCGATACAAGTGAATTATTCATTTAGTTGCAGGCGTCAGGTGAAGTGCCTCTTCGTTTTTATTTTATTTTATTTTTTTTTTTTTTTCTCAACTGATTTTCACCTTTTTTTCCTGTGTGCTGCTTTAGAATTTGCTATGTCGCTCTGTTGTACACGTCGTTACAGGACCACGAATGAGGCAGAAATTTTCCTTCAGCTACGCATGTGTCTCCGTTTTGAGTGTGTGCGGCGAATTAACAAACGCGGCGAATATAAGCGTTTTGTATACGTTTTCATCACTTGCAACTGTTTCAATTGTCCAGCTGCTGTTTCTTTCTGCTCCAGTGGTGAAAATCGATGCCTGATGGCATTTTATTTGTGTGGGCGAGCGAAAGCTGCCGAGCTTTCCATTCATGCGGCGCATTTGCGCACTGTGCGTCAAACACCGTGCGCTAACCAACACTGGCAGCGCACAAAATCCGCCTCCACATTGCGCGCGATATTTGAATCATATTTTCTGTTGCCCTTAATCTTATCACGGAATTTGTGATTGTTTTATGTCTTCACAAGCAGATCGTATTTCAATTAATTTACAACACCAAATGCAATCAGAAGAGAGGTTAAAGTTTGCTTAAATGCCAAATTGCAGATATAAACTCTTTAATTTTAAGAAATCAACAATACGATAAAAAAATCACGCTAAAGCTTGCTATTTCCAGCGAGCACATCACGCACCAATTGCACCGCATATTTGGCTGTGCCTGGCGCCGTGGTCACCCCGTAGCCGCCGTGTCCATAGTTGTGCACCACCTTTAGGCGACGACCCTGAGCATTGGTCAGCAGCTCCGGCTCCACGCGCACCACCGACCGGTGCGGACGCAGGCCGACGCACTCGCGCACAATTTCCGCCTTCTTCAAGCTGGGCAACAGATCGTAGCAACGCTCCTTGATGGCCATGCTGTCGTACTTGCACCACTCGGTGTTGTAGCTGTCGTACTGCCGGCAGCCGCCCAAGGTGACCGTCTCGAAACCGGGCAGCACATAGGTGTCCAGATCGCCATAGAATGCCATCTTAATCCAGGGTGCACGCACCTTCAGCACCTGTCCACGGATCGGCACCAAATGCGGATCGTTGCACAGCTCCTTGGCGCCCATGCCCGTGCAGTTGAGCAGCACGTCAATATCCTGCGGCACATCGAACAAGTTGCTCACATGCTGACGCAGCACGCGACCGCCATTCGACAGGAATCTAAAATACAAACAGATGTAATCCAGGCGAGCCAAAGACTTAAACTTACTTCTTGGTGGCGTAGGGCAGGAAGAGGCGACTCTCGGTGAGGCAGGTGGTAAAGAAGGAGCCATACTTCCAGCCGCCCTGGCACAGCTTCAGCTCCTCCTCAGTGGCGCGTCGATAAACGGGCAGCAGCTGCTCTATAAAGTGATTCTAGATAATCAAACAGTAAACCTCATTAGCGACAATCAAATTATGTGATAAGAGTAACTGATTGGGGCTCGGAGTCGCAGTGCCCCAGAGACTTACCCGCACAATCGAAGGTGTGGTGCGTGAGTAAATGTAGCCGGACAGTTGACAGACGCCAGCCAGGGCTGATTCAGTGGAGCGCCGCAGCTCATCCCAGTAGTTGAATGCATCCCTCATCCATTGCCTGCAATTAAAGTGTAAATTAATATTTATTCCATTGATTTGACCTTGCTAATGTCCCTTACTGTGTAATCTGCTGGGTGGGACCCATGAAGCTGGTGCCCGGGCGAAAGATGCCCGCAGCCACATAGCTGACGGTGTCCTCATTGAACCGATCCGCTATGATCGACACCTGCGCCGTGGGAAACTGCTGCTGCAGCTCCAATGCGCTGGTTAAACCAATAATGCCGCTGCCCAATACGCCGAAATGCATTGTCGTCCAGTTGCTGTTGATGTGCACGCAAGTAATGCCCACCACTTACTGAGCAGCAACAAGTGTTGCTCGTGTATTTAAAAGCGATTCATAGGTGCTTTATCAGCGCTCAATAAAACGCAACTCTTGCTAACAGTCAGATAAGAGCAATGCCCATTCTCCTAGCCACCACTGTATGCCCCCAACATGGCATTAGCATAAAATGTAAAGTTAACAGCACTGCACACTTCATTTTATCTCTTAACTAATATATCAACTCTTTTTCAACTAATATATCAACTTCCTTATTTATTAGAATAAACTTTTTACATTTTTGTTACATTTTGTTAATATCAGCTGTAAGTAGCCAATCCATAAAAAATGCACTCAAATACCGATAAATACCTATAGTATTACAAACTAGTGTTGTCGATAATTCTGTTCGAATATGAATATCTCGAAAGAGAAAGAAATAAATTACTTATTATAATTCAAGAAATTATTTTGGTTGATAGAAAAAAATAATAAATAGCACATATACTTTAAGATTTAGTTAGTATCGAAAAAAAATTACATGTATTATTGTATTATACAAGCAACAGCTGTTGTGTGCATCGAATAAAGCTATCGATAGACTAATCGTTTCATTTAAATACTAAAAAATACCCAAATATCAATAAAAATATTTTTTGTTGTGCGTCTCACGTCACAGCTCGCAAGGTAGTAAACACTTTGACCAAACTATTGAAGTTTTGATCGAATATAGTTGGCAATGTAACATATACTTAGATACATTTGTAATTCAAAATTGTGCACCAGACGATATAGATTGTTCAGCATAGCAGGTCAAAGGATAAGCGGTTTGACGTTCCCAGCAAACACTGCGAGCAAGTGGAAGCAGAACGAACAAAGTGCAACGGCCATTAAACACCAAGGAATATGTCATCAATGTCGCCTAGTGAGGTGAGTGGCATCACTACATTTCATCAATATGCGCAGCGCCATGCCATTGCTGCTGCCCAGTTGGCAGTTACTGTAACAATTAACTACCGTAAAATAAGTGTGTGCGCAAAAACAGTTGTGCAAATGTTTGTTGACAGTTGCTGCTCGCGCTATCGCCACTCGCTGTCCGTAGCCCGCTGCCTGCAGCAATTTTGCGCATTTCTCAGGTTCAACGTCATCTTATCGCTGCAGCGACCCATGCAGCGGCTGTGCAAATATTATCAGCAGAGTCTCCACCTGCACAAGGAGGAAGTCAGCAGCATGTTATATAACAATTTAAATGGCGCTTCTTTGTCTGAGTCTATCCAATACTTTCTCCTCTCAATCGCCTTGCGGTCTACCAAGGTCTTGCTCTGTGGTTTCACCTACAATCTGACCTGACCTCCAGCGAGTGCAACATGCTTGTGCACATGAATCGACATGGCTTGCGCTTGTTTATGCAACACCATTTCAATGGACTCCATTTGTTTATATCGGCGTCCGTGTGTGCCGCTTTTTGTTTATGCCGCGTAAACAAGCCTTGGAACGCCAGCGCCATCTATCGATCCTGAGCAACCGACAGTTCTCTCTCCATTGCTATCTCCGTTCTTCCACCTGCTCATGGCTCAGCTCGATTTAGCTCTGCTCTGCTGTGCCCTTATATCTTGCGTCTCTGTCGGCAGAGTCGCTCACTCAATTCGAAAAGCTCGTCGCGTACGCGCACTTCTCCCGCTTTTCGCTTTGGTTTCACCATTCATTTCATTCAGTTCTCGCTGACACGCGAATTCGCACGCGTTGATTTTCATTTAGCTGTGTTCTGTGCCGTTCGGTTCGGTTCGGTTCGGTTCTATTTTGTTTCTTTTTCTGTTTCTGTTCCAGCGAATTGCGTATTTAAACAAAGGTTTACATGATTTGCATGCACTGTGCGAAAATCAGCTATTTAATTATCGGCTATGATTAGACGCGATACACAGCTAATTATTATGATAGTCCGTTAATTGCCTTGGCACGCGTCAACATCATTTGTGTTGCAAGATTTTCTATCTCAAATATTTTGGGTCTGCTCAATTTCTTGGCACACGTTCAAAATTATAAATTAACAAAATGCGCAAGAATTTTTGGGCTGATTTCGACACTTTCCATCTGAAGCATTTATATGAACTTATAAACATTAAATTGCTTGCGAAAAGCAGTTTTATACAGATTTATATATATCTACTTGATTGTGTGCTTATATAGTATAGTACATATGTATAGATCAATGAGAACCAGTTTGCCTATATTTAATATGCAAGCTGCGTCGCTATATAGGCTGTTTTTGGCATTAAGTCCATGTCTCGAGATCTCTCAGCGAACAGGTTCCAAAGCCTATGCTCTCAGCCAGCCAAGTATTCAAATTCGGTTTCGATCTGCTGCTGATGTGCGCCAATATGCAACGCGCAGACCGAACACAAAGAAATAATATAAAATCAATAATAATAAAAAAATTGCAACTTCCTTATAGGCAAGCTGAAACAAAGCAGAATATTTAGCATTTACGCCCCATGAAAAAGCCATTCAATGATAATTTCTTGAACTTTGATATGAATGGGTGCAAACCATATATATATATATATATTTATGTATTTATAAACTATATTATGTAGCGCAGCACACCTGATTTAATTACAGAGATAAGCCTATTTATTTGTATTTAAATTTTTCACCAGCGCAATTCAATTATTGTTAAGCAAACAGTTTAATCCGCTTATCGCCTGTCACAGGCGACAAGAGGCAAATAGTGCACATAGCGCGACTCCACTGTACCCTGCAGGCGCCATTTATCAAGTAACCCCACAAATGAATTGTAATAATAAAAGCCCATTGTGCGTCAATTGCTGTGATTTTTTTTTTTTTTTCTACAGACCATGAGATATATTATCATTGATAGCATTAAAACTCAATTGAATTGCCTGTCGCCAGTCACACTTGGCGATGATTACTTCGCCACGATAACCAGAAATGAAGCCCTCTGAGTTCCTCATGCACTTGAGTGAAGTTCAATGAGAGCTAAAGACTTTGTTTATTTTAATAGCAGCCAAATGTCTAATTTAATGCAGCGAGCTTAACAAACTCCAGATTAAAGTAATTCTCATATAGACTTTGACTCTTCTTGGTGACTGATATTACATTAAATCTGATTGACTTAGGAGTTAAGAGTAGATATTAGAATTTCAAAGCAGACAAATATATTTTAATATTTAATAATATCATATATATTATTATCATTGTATTTGCCGGTCCACTATATGATCAATTTATTATTTATTATTATCGTTAGTGACTGACATTTAAAGAAATTTAATTCAGCCTAAAGTAATTCAAGTCTAAGTATTAGACTTTCAAGTAAACTCAGCCCAAATAATTAATATATTTAAATATTTAATAGTATTAAGTATATTTAATATGTTAAAATATTTAATAATATTTAATATATCTAAATATTTAATAATATTGAATGCATTAAAATATTTAGTTATATTTATTATACATAAATATTTAATAATATTAAGTATATTAAATATGTTAAAATATTTAATAATATTAAATGTATTAAAATATTTAATATATCTAAATATTTAATAATATTGAATGCATTAAAATATTTAATAATATTAAATATATTCTAATATTTAACAATATTGAATATATTTAAATTTTTGTATATTTGATAATATCTAAAGCTTTTACATTTTTAAATATTTAATAATATTTAATATATTTAATTTTTAAAATTATTTAATAATAAAACATTTACATATTCGGAATTCCTGAATTCCTCCTACAGTAAACTTAACAGTCTGTTACTTGACTGTTGCCAGACTGTTATTGAGGCTTATCCTTTCATCAATTCATTCAAATAAAAATTACTTAAATCTCTCATTGCAAATGAACATAAATTTCTAGTGAAAACTGTCGCCGCCTACTTAAGAGCTGTTGCATTCGACTCTCGTAGCTCCAGTAAAATCTATTGCGATTTTGCATGCACAGTTCACGTGTTGTCGCTGAGGACACGTTTGTGCCCGACTCATGATTAGTTTTCGATTGCTGTGAAAATGTTTGCTTACATTAGCTCATGTCGAATCAATGGGGCCAAGCAAGATGAGCTGGGCTGTGCCTGTGCCTGTGCCTCAGCTGTTAATCACACGGCACGTACGTGATAATACGCCTTTCGCTCATTATTAAAGTGTCGCTCGCTCCGCTCTCTCTTAGCCGCTCTGCCTCTCCTTGCTCTCCCACTCTGGCATCAGGTTTACCACACGAGAACAAAAGCAACTAGCAAAGCCCTGACGTCACAGCAGAGTGACGTTGCAGAAGCTGTATATATACATCCATGTATATACATATATATATATATACATCTCTCTTTATATTACATTCTATATATAAATACGTACTTATTCTTATCGATTGGGAGAAGCGCAAAGCTTTTGGCGAAGGTCGAAATTGTTGATTTAGCAATCGCAAGTTTAAGGTTACATACAATGCTTCCGCCTGTCGCATTCTCCACTCACGCCCCTGCCCACCATGCCCTTTGCCACGCCCAGCTAGCTGCTATTTTTGCACACTTTGCTGGCTCTTGTAATACGCTTAAGAGTGTCTTGCAGTCAGGAAATCGTTTTATATGGCTTTTGGCGCATGCGAGTGTTGCATAATGCGAGCGCCGTCGTCCCCTCCTCCCAATTGGGTACCGAAGGTCGAGCTGGGCCCCAAAAAAATATCGCGAAATGAAAACAGCAAACAGCTCGGAGCAAAGAGCATCCGAAGCGCTTGTTAGGCCAACATGACTCACAAGTATTGGCCAAAGCTGACGCGCTCACCTTTCCACACCTCAGCTCTTACTCATCTCACCTCACCTCAGCGCACCTCACCTCACCACACACTCGCTTTCTCTTTCGCTCCCTATCTTTATGCGCTATGATCCGCTCGGCCTTCAGGCAGCTGCTCTCAGCTGTTAGGCCACTGCCCAACGCCCACTCGGCATTTGTGTCGCATCTTTATCAGCTGGTTTATTAGCCTTTAGCTTCTTCTTCTTCTTCTCCTTCTTGCTTCTGTTATTGTTTACCTCACAAAGAAACTGCGTCTCTTGTTTACCTTTGAGTGTGTTTACTCATCAATGCTTTCGGCGTTTAACAAAAATCTCGCAATGTTTTCCCAGCTTTTTTCTTCATTTCATCAAAAATGCTTTTTTAATGAGTGCGCAAAAAGAAACCTGAAAAGAGAAAGAAAGCGTATATTAGTAGAATGGCCGATAGCAATGGGGGCTATCTAATGGGCATTGGCAAAAGAAATTTTTATCTAGATGGAACTTAAATTATTTGTTTTGCCAAAATAAGCAGACTAAAACCTGTTTATGCGTCGCAGTCGATGTGCACCTAGTATAAATCATTATCTAGTAACTTATAATATATAGTATCTAAGATAACTTAATATAAGTGAAAAATTCACCTGTAACTAGTCTAATATATTCACAGGTGAATTATTTTACTTATTTCAAAGAATCTTATATACAAGTAAATTCCATAGGTCGATACTTGACTATTCTCTTTCTAGATTATATTGTCAGGTTAACTAGATGATGAATACTACTTCATTATCATCCTAGATACGAGTTATAATTACGTTCAAATTTTATTACTCTATTATCTTCACGATACTATTTACTGTGGAATTCCAGTGTCTATTTGCAGTTCAAATTAATAGTAGATATTTCCTATAGGCAATAGATATTATCTAGCTCTAGTATACAACTTTAACTAGAGCTAGATAATATCTAATTTTGAATTTTAAAGTCGATACTTCAGTTTACAGATAATTTAAGGTAAAATTCGCAGCTGGATAATTTCATATGTTCATCCGTTCATTCATCATACTATTTGCAGTTCAGCTTGATAGACTATACTTCCATATAATATGCTTAGTTAGATACTTGATAGTCGATACCTCTAAATAATATGTTTGTCTAAGTTTCAGAATTCCTAAGGATAATATATCATCCAGCATACCATTTGCAAATCACTGATGGATACATTACTATTATCATCCTAAAAACTATTTAAAGTTGAATTTGTAATTCAATAATTCCCTAGATTAAGCTCCAGTCGATAAATGATATATATATATATATATATATTTACAGAATATTTAAGGTTAAATTGGAAGCTCGATATGCCGAACATAGATACTATTTACAGATCATGCCAGCTCTATAGTCAATAAAATCCCAAAAGATTCATATGAGCATCTGTCCGGCTCATTTCATTAGTCATTAAATATTAAAAATAATTTGATATTTGACATATTCCCTGGAACAGCCTGCTCAGTGCCCAGCCAGCCGCAGCTAGCTGAAAATTAGAATATAGAATTTATTTCTATGAATATGAATATGAATATATATTTAAAGTGGCAATAAACAAGTCTTGACACACATTGCCAACCGAGTATAAGCAGCGCAGTGGGGCTCTGGCAGTGCGAATGGCATCAAAAAATAAGTAAGCTGAGGATAAAGCGTAACCTGAATTTCGAGTAGTTATTATATCATATGTACGCGAGTGGCTGATATAGATAATGGACAGATATAGCTTACAAGTAATTGGCTAAGCCTTCGGGTATTATGTGATAATAGGTTTAAGTTTTGCTTTGATGCGTTGACGTATTATTTAATCAGCTTCACTAAATAGTTTATTGAGCGAGCAATGCGAATGTTGCATAATCCATTGAGGAAAGAGTGAGAGAGAGAGCGAGAGACTGTAAGAAGGGGGCAGAGAGAGAGAGAGGGAGAGATTGATTGATTTGATTCTCGCACGTTTGCAGTGCGAACTGCAGTGGCGATTTAATAAAATTGCAATAAATTTTTAATTGACGTCGTTGACCGAAGTTCACATTGTTGGCCAACAAACGGCGTTTTGGCCTTAATTTTTGTTATTTCCAAATATATTTTGGCCACTTTCTGGTTTATGGCCAGTTGTAAATAGCACAAGCTGAGCATATAGTATGTATATGAATATATATTTATATATACATATATATTTACAATCTTATCAGCTGCTGCTGCTGCTGCTTATCAGGCAGCCAGAGCGTGCCAATTGGAGCGCTGTTCGTGCAAATTGAAAGGGGGCAGCCTGAAGGGTAGAGAGCAGAGAGCCAAGCTCTGGTTGCATTGCATGCTCACAGATGCTGCACGAATAAAGCCTAAAACTCACATAGAGCCTGCAACTATATAGAGCCATATACTGCCAGCCTTAACTCTGAACAGGTTTGCTGTCCGCCCGTCCGCAGTCTCGCAAAAATAATAAAAAGATAAAGCTTTAAATTGGATAGGCTATATAATGAGCTATAGCGACTAACGCATGCGCTTAAATGCACGGAAATAGCTCTAATGTTAGCACTAATAGAAAATCCACATTTTTAAGGGTATTGGAAAGTATTGCTTACTTGCAATTTTATATAAGTTTGAGGTTTTTTTATAAATTATTTATAAAATCATTTTTAAAAGTTATTAATTTTTTTTAATAAATTGTAACAATTCTATTTATTATGAACTCTAAATTATTTTATTTTTAATAAATTAATTAATCCATAAAAATAGAATTTCGTCAAAAATATATATAAAATAAATTAAGTAAATTATTAAAACAAAAGCGAAAAAATATAAAATTTTCAATATAAAAACAAAAGAATAATATAATTTTAAAACATAAATATAATTTATAAAATTAAATGAAATATTAAATTGTAGATATAAACAAAATATAAAACATAAAAAAATACAATTTTAAAAGTTGAAAAAGATATAAAAAAATTAAATTAAATATGTTTCAAAATATATAAAATTAAAGTATACATAAATATATATAATATATATAATCATAAAAATAAATAAATTTATATAAAATATATTTTTATTCTGTATGGAATATGCATAAAATTCCACTTAAATATAATTTTATTTATTTATTTTTTTTTTATTAAATAAATTTATTTGTATATTCTTTTATACAAATTGTTACTCGATTTTCTATAATTTCTAACTGAGCCCAGCTGATCATTTGAATTATGAAGCTCCATCTGCTCGTGGTATACCCTGCCTTGGTGCGGGTATCAGGAACATGCACTACGCAGACTGAGGCACGTTGACGTTGACGATGACGAAGACCAGCTCTGCCCCGGCACGGCTGTCGCTGTCGCTGTCGACGCCTCGTCTCGAACAGCTGCTTTGGGGCGGCGGTTCGTCGGGTGTGATTGGGTTGGACGGACTGTGGGGAGTCGGGTTGGTCCGTGACCGCTGTATGTGTTGCTTTGCTGTGCTTTTGAGTAAATTTCTCGACGCTTTTTGCCGCAGTCTGCGACTAAACGTTGAAGCATTTAGCTGTGGCTGTTGCTCGTCACATTGAAATTGAAATTGAAATTGAAATTGTTGGCTAAAATGCGGCTGCCGTTGCTGCTGCTGACTGAGTGCGTTGATAAATTGTGCTGGGCCCTGGGCGAACATAACATAGTTAGCTATTGAGAAAAACAAAAAAAAAAAAAAAAAAAAAAAACCAGAAAGCAATTCAAAAATAAAACAATTCTGAAATTTCAGTCTACAACATAAAAACATTTTGTGCGGTGCTCCGAATCACGAATATAAAAACTAGAAAACTGCAAATAATTGTCTGAGAATACAAACTCTGTGATCTGTGAACCGCGAACCGTGACAAAATATCGAAATGTTAAAACTATTCAAGAAAACTAAAGACAAAATACCCAAATCGGAGATCATCAACGAGCCGAAGAAGCCACAAAAGCCGGCCGTCTCCAAATGTGGCAAGCCCCTGCTGCTGGACAATTCACGCTGGGAGGCAAGTACACAATAGCCGCGCCGCCTGGCCTTGGCCACACTTATCTCGGCTATATAGTGGCCATATCTAAATGAAATTATTGTCTTAATGTGGGATTTACACATTCGTAATACTCTTTTCTTGCCTAAGTCCATGACAAATTGAAAAGTTTCTTTTATTTTTTTACTAGTTGCGTATATTCAATGGAATGCGAAAGTTAAAATGGATGAATAGATGTATGTGAATATATATATATATATATATATATATAAATTTTTATAATGCCTTAGCTAAACCAATTGGCCAAATTGCGTCATTTGAGTTTTCCGGGAACACAGGCTATGAGCTCTGCTCTTCTGGTAGGGTATGCCCAACCTGTAAAGTCAGCTTGTAACACATATATAGAAACTAATTATTATACAGTAAGACCTCTTAAAATTTTCCTTGGTCTTGTGATAATAATAATTAATTACATACAACAGCTGTACTCATGTCTCTAATGCCCTGGCACTTATCATATTTCTTATCATATTTATTTATGACAAAAATGAAAATAAAATTAATTTTTGTAGCTTTGCCAAACAGCAAAACAATCGACAGTTGAAATGCATTGCACAAGCAATTTTTTATCTTATCTGTGACTCTATATATATATATATATATATATATATATATAGACACTATATATATATATATAGAGAGATTTCTAAGCCAAAAGGAAATGCGTAAGCGATAAGGTCTGCACGGCAATATATGATGGCAAACAAAACACGCAATAAAAATACCATGAAAGAGAATGAGTAAGAGAGAGAGAGAGAGAGAGAGAGAGAGTGGGACTGGGAGTGTGAGAGGGGGCGTGTTCATTGTTGCACTTGCTAAAATGTTGCCAATTTCAATTATTTCCCTTTGCTCTTTGCAGCGTCGTTTGCACAAAGAACTGATGTCTCTGATCAAGGAGCCGCCACCGGGCGTGACTGTGGACACCGAGAGCGTACAGCAAAATTTATCAGAGTGAGTCTCGCACACACACGCACGCACACACACACGCACACACACACGCACACACACACATACACACCACAACTAGGCCAAGTTCGGCTAACTGGTTAACTTAATTTGGCAATTTAGCGCATCTCAACAATGAGCTCAATTGTGTTTCGTATGTTTTTACGAGCTAGTTAGTAATAAAGCTGTTTCTCTTAATTACAGATGGAAAATAAATATTAAGGGCTTCGAGGGCACGCTCTATGAGGGCGAAGACTTTCAGCTGCTGTTCAAATTCAATAATAAATATCCCTTTGATTCGCCAGAGGTAGGTCGGAATATTAACAAACGTCCATATCAATTGATAACGATATTAATCCATGTCCCACCGCATACAGGTAACATTCATTGGCAGCAATATACCAGTGCATCCGCATGTCTATAGCAATGGTCATATCTGCTTATCCATATTGACCGAGGACTGGTCGCCGGCGTTGTCGGTGCAATCGGTGTGCCTTAGCATAGCCTCCATGTTGAGCAGCTGCCGCGAGAAGAAGCGGCCGCCAGACAATACGCTCTACGTGAAGACGTGCAACAAGAATCCCAAAAAGACTAAATGGTGGTATCACGGTGCGTATAAGCGCAATCATCTCCAGACTGTGTGAATAATCTTGCTCTTTATCTACTTGCAGATGATTCTGTTTAGTTAGCGTTGCAATTTATGACTACTGCCTGCTGCTGCTGCTTGCATTGCGCGTACACAACCCACACACAGCACACATCACACATCACAGACAGAAACACCACGGCCAAGTAAGAAAGAAAGATAAACCAGTTTATTGCTCGCCTGCAAGGACATTGCCAACATCAAATCATCATCTTCACATACACACACACATACGGACACACACAGCCACAAATCAATATTAGTTTACTTAAACCCTTTGGAACTGCACGTCTGTCTTCAAGGCCCCAGCCACCCATGGCTGCAAATTAGCTGTGACACATATATTACACCCACCCACTGCAATCATAGTTACATATGTACATTCATCCATACAGACAATACCAAGCAGTGCACATTGAGAGCAAAAGAAAAGAAATGAAAGAAAAGAAATGAAAAAAAAAAACCAAAAAAAAAACAAATATTTAAACGGATGCATGTCGCAGGCCAACAATGAATTAGTTAAATAATAATGAGGAAAACATATACCTTTCAGCAAACAATCAACAAACAAATAAACACCGACGCGAGCAAGAAATATTACTAAATATATATATATATATATATATATATATATAAATAACAGCAAGAAACAATTGTATAAAAATAAAAACAAACAAAAAGTAATGCTATAATATATATATAATATATATATATATATATATATATATATATATATATATATATATATATATATATATATCTGATTAAATGTTAACATTTTAAATTAGAATGTAAGGCGCAAAATTAACGTCTAAATTAAATGTTATGGAAACCTTATAAATTAAGCCTACTCTGTAAAAGATATCAAGCGCCTCATCACTCACTGCATCATCGTTTCTTCCTCACAGACTGTGGCAGCTGCCACATTCCAAGTCAAGCCCCAGCAGCTGCTCGGACTGAGCAGGCCGGTTCCTAACCCCCTCTGCATCTCATTCTAACTCTTATTTATGTATTTGTATAAATGCCAACTATTAGCCGAAATACCGAAAAAAAAACTTTCGACTGTTCATCTCATTCTCATGCACATTGTAATCTTTGGTCATCATCTCATCTCAACGCATCGTATGTTATACAATCTACTTATATTTTTGGCAAGGATGTTAACCCAAGTGTGGCCAAAAATCTCTCATGTGGCACGTTCGCAAACATATTTACCTCTTGCTGTGCAAATAGAATATGAAAATTTGGCGAGCTACTCGCTATCACAAACATGATAATCTTATGTGTAATACTATGTATAAATTCTATTATATAAACCTATATTATGCGTAACGCGTGTCCGCGTATGTCTACGACTATACCTAGCATATGTATTTACGTCTATAAAAAAATTACTGTTAAAAAAGTATTTAATTAAAAACCCAAGTCTGTAATCATAAAATATTGTTTTGATGACAATTAATGGAAGTATAAATTTAATATAGAAAAAATTAAATCGAATAGTGTGGGCTGGATACTGCAATTATTTGAATTTAATAGCTTTTGGCGCTCATCATATGAGCCTATCGAGTTATGGTCTCATCACTAATGCATACCAACAATGTTGTGCTCATTATGGCACTGTAAGCACAATATTTAAGCAATTCATTTGCTTTGTCAACGCGCATAAACAAAGTCAGAACATGTTAGATCTTTGTATATTTGAGTGCTCTTGTCTTTCTTTTACTTATTTATCGAAATAATTGACATTATAGGACATTTTTGCTTACAGTGCCAAAATGAGTAAAACATGAGATGCTGTATAAACCGATAAATTGATTACTAAGCCGCCAACGTAATTTCAAATTTAATATCGATAGTCTCAAAATTGTACATCTGCAGATCACATTAAAAAATAACTCATATATATATTTGAATTTTTTAAATTTATATAAAGTAGTCATTGCATATTGGAAATGTTTTTTTTTTTTTTTTGACCATAGTTACCTTTTAAGTTGGCTATTGCTGGCTTGTGCTCAAGTAAATTGTGAGAAATCCCAGTTAAATCTATGTATTCTCTGAAGTCGGAGCTCCGTATTAAAATATATTTATAATTTTGTTTAGTTCGTTTCTTATACAAATCGAAATCATGGGAAATTTTAAGTTTGATAAAGAGCTAGCCAAAAAGCTGCTGGCCGAATTCACTGGAACTGCAATGGTTATGGTGCTTGGCTGTACCTTGCATACTGGCAATTTAAATTATCCACAAAGTTCAGCCATGTACTCCTTGGCCTGGGGCCTGGCATACTTATCAGCTATCCACATTTTTGCGTTTCTGAGTGGCGCCCATCTCAATCCGGCTGTCAGTGGTGCGGCGACAATTTTGGAAATAATGCAATGGCAACTGATGCTCTGCTACATGGCTGCCCAGCTTCTTGGTGCTTTGGTTGGCATTGGGCTCTCCTATCTTGTCGCTCACCAACACTATGTATTTTGCCTTAATACCGGCATAAACTCTCTGAAGACATGGGGTGTCGAGTTTTTTGCCACATCACTTTTGCTACTCTGCTATTGCTCGGCTTGGGATACACGCAGCGAAGGCGCCTACGATTCCCTGCCCGTTCGCATCGGATTCATATTTGCATCGATTTGTTTCGCAACTGTATGTATTACCTCTTTTAAATGCTCTCTTATACTCTTATACATGTGTTTCGTCTTATACTTTGCTACTTCTTACTTTTAACACTAAGATTGTGCTAATTTAGTACTCTTATGCTCTAATATTATTTTCTTTGTACGAGTATTTGTGATACTCACTATAGTCTTATAATGGGAAGCTCATATGCTCATACAGTCTTATATTCATAATCGCATACAGTTATGTATACTCATATGAATATATCACTCTAAACTCATATATTCAACATCATTCTTAAAAATATTTTTATATATTTTTATTTATATTTATATATTTATTTATATTTATATATTTTTTTTATATTTATTTATATTTATTTATTTTTATTTATATTTATTTATTATATTTATATATTTTTATTTATATTTATATATTTATTTATATTTATATATTTTTATTTATATTTAAATATTTATATTTTTATTTATATTTATTAATTTGTTTATTTATATTTGTATTTAAATTAATTTTTTTTTATATATATTTTTATTTACATTTATTTATTTATTTATTTATTTATTTTTAATATATTTTTAGTTTAATTAATTTTTTTTTTTATATATTTTTAGTTTAATTTATTTATTTTTTTTTAATTTATTTTTAGTTTAATTTATTTATTTTTTTTTTTATATTTTTATTTATATTTATCCTTTTTTATTATATATTATTTATATTTATATATTTTTATTTAATATTTATATTAATATTTTTTTATTATTTTTTTTATCGATTATGTGTAGAATGGAGTAACTGGATGCCATCTTAACTTCTTTCGCACCTTTGCAGCCGCCGTTGTGAATAACTCTTGGTCCATTCTGTGGCCATACTTTCTAGCCCATTTGATGGCCGTGGCCGCTGCCGCTTGCTTATGGCGCTTTTTTATCCAACAGGAAAAGCCCCAACCAATGGATCAATCATAAATATATATGTTTATATTGAGCAGAGTAAATTTTTATGTAATAATTCTCCGAACGTATGTATCATAGCGTCTAGAAATAGTAAAGCACTGAGAGATTTTATTTATAATCATATTATTAAATTTGGAAATTGATTCGATCTGATCATAGCGGCGGGTTTCACTGTGCAATAAGAGGCGCTATTGAAGTTAAGAACATTTCGATACAAATTGATATCGATTTTCGATAAATATAATGGTTCTATCAGTCTGTAGTGCACTGAAATATCGATAACAATTAAATGTCCTTTCTCGAATTTTTCCTATGTGTATTCTACATGTAAAAAAATGTGTATCGATTTGCTGGCGGGGCTGGAACACGGCAGTTTGCCAACTCCTTTGATGCTGATCAGGTTACAGGCCGCACGTGGGCGTAATTTTCTCGCAATTAGGATGCGATTACGATAATGTGACCGTCGTCGTCCCAGTCGAAAGGGTAATTGAAGAATGGATAGGTGATGGCGTTGGTGTCGAAGTTTATGCTCCAGCTACAGCTACAGCACCAGCACCAGCTCCAGCTCCAGCTGCTGCCGTTGGTTTCTTTGTGTCCAGACCCTTGCCGTGTCGCCACGTGCCACCAGACGCCTTCGCGCTCGCCGCTGAAAGCAAAAGGAGGAGAGATGAATATGGAGATGGAGGATTGACAGTTTCAATTTGCAAGCTTGTTGCCTTTTGTCGAGCGTCTTGGGGTGGCTGATGGATTAAGTTTAAGTCGGAGCATGCCAGCTGCTCAGTTGCTTGCCTTGTGGTTGGCTCAAGCGCAACGGAACGGAATGGAACAAGCCAATGTACAGTGGAAATGGCAGCAGCAAATATGAGCAAATTACTTGTGAGTTTCATGTTCGGTGTATACAGGGTGTAGTCTTTACAGGGTGTATCAATCTGGAATTAAATTAAACATTTAAAAATAAATTAATATTAAGAATAAAAAAATGTTTAAGTACAGGGTGTTTACATGGCGTAGCTTAGAGCTTCAACAGGGTGGTTAATTTTTAAGAATTTTTAATATTTACAAAATTATAATTCTAGTTATAATAATTATAAGAAAATATAATATATAATATAATATAATATAATATAATATATGTTAAATAATAATAATAAATAATATAAATATATTTTTGTCACAGGGTGCCTCAAATATGTGCATATTTAAACATGTATGAAATTATGAATATTACATAAATAAATTTATTGCGTAAATTGTAAAAGATTGCAAAAGTTTATTTTTTGTCCCACTGTGCCTGAGGCTGAGGATTTGAATTTGAATTTGAGAAAGTGCAAAATCCTTTGCACTTTGTAGACTGATTGACTTCTTATCCTTGAATAGATTTGAATAGAAATATTTTACAGTTAAAGCCCACTCGCTGCGGGGGTTGGCCTGGTTTATCAGCACTGCGTGCGCGTGTGTGTGTGTGTGTGTGTTTATGTTGCACAAACAAACGGAAGATAATCAAGATGTAAAACACAATCCGACAAGTAAAGCCTCTCTCTCTCTCGCTCTCACTGCTGAAATTCAAAACCAAACAAAACCCGTTGCAGCATCAAAAGGCAAGCGCTCGACCAGAGAGCGAGTGGGAGCGAGAGGGGGAAGCTTGTGGTGGTGACTGCGTTAAGGAATAGGGCGACGCAGAAGGCGCCACTGGGAAAGCACAAAAAAATAGGCGTGTGTATGTGTGTGTAACGGATTTTCGCAATTTCACTTTGTACTCTGTCGAAAGAGAGAAACTGTTATTAACTTAATGAAGGAGTGTTGCGCATCCCGCAATTTTACCTGACACGTGATTCGAAGCGAACGGAAGCAGCGGCTTGGACGGGGGCTTGGGTGACGGGCGACGGGCAACGGGCGAGGTAGCTGAATGTCACAGGAAAAGCCAAAGCTGTGAAGGAAAAGTCAAACGCCAAAGGCCACAGCCAAGGAAACTGCTTATTATAGATTATCAATGACAAAGGATTTAACTCAAAAGAAACTAAGCAAAAATATATAAAAAAATATATATTTTTCCTAAGGTCTTACTTAAATAGGTCAAGGAAATATTGTGTTAAAGAAGCGAATATGGGAAAAATTTAATATTATATTTAGAAATAATTTTAACAAATAGTAAATATATAATAATAAATGTATAAATACATAATATATAATTTATAAAAACATATTAAATAATATAGTGTTAAATTTAATATATAATATTGTTTGAATATTTATAATTTATGTTTGTAATGTATTTTTTTTATAATTTATAAATTATGTTTATTTATATTTTATTATAAGATACTTAAACTGCATTAAAATTCATCATTAACTATGCAAGCTGAATTAACTTTTGCTGTCTGTATCTATAGCAAATAATGCTAAGTTTAAACATCAATCAGTCTGCCACTCAGTCAATAAATCAAGCAGTCAATCAAGCATTAAAGCCGTCAACACTTCATTAGCAAGTTTATTAATCATTCTGTCAAGACAACACGAAGATTGTCAATCAATAGTTCAGTTAAAAAAATAAAGAAAAAAATGCAATATGAAAATTATTATATTCTTATGATTATTTATATATTTAAAAATTATTAAAAGATATTTAAAAATATTTAAAAATAATTTCCTATGTATGTGAATAGAACAGCTTGACTCAAGTACCTCAATGCATTTAGTTCAAAATTAAGGATTAATAATATTAAAGTAATTTAAAAATAGGAATAAAATATATTAATTAATAACCAAAAGCCAAGCCTGTCATCATTTTTATATGTATTAATTTACGCATTAAATATTTACTTAAGTCTGTAGCCCGCACCCATGCGCGCTTAAATAATGCAACTAAAATATAACTTTCGTTTAATTATATTTAATTGTCGCTGTCTTCTAATTAACACCTCGCTGCCAGCACAAACGTTTAACAATTAAAAGCTGGCCAGACAATCAGGCCTAAATTGCTGCACTTAATTTGTGCAATACACATACATACATAGCTGAATATTTGCACAATTTTAATAATATTAATTAGCGGTGAGCATATGCGACTCATTAGCCCGCTGTGAGCTTAAGGCAAGCTTCATTTGCTGTTGCATATTTAACGAGTGTTAACACAGAAGCTGGCGCGTTTGTTGTAATTAAACTAGCAGATACACACATCCACACATCCACACACACACACACACACGCACGCACCCACGCACACAAGCATGCATGTTATGTATGTGTTCGCCTTTTCAGCTGTAAGTGCATCAAGTATGTCGCTGTACATGTGTGTGTCTGTGTGTGTGTGCGCGTGAATGAAGCTCATCTTGCAAAGTGGCAGGTTAAGTAAACAGTTTCATTGTGCGAATTCAATTAAAATTTATTCAAAACGTCAACGGCAGCTTCTCAAAAAATCTGCGCCACAACAACAACAACAACAATTGCTGCTGGCTACAATGTAACTGTAACACACGCGCACACACACAAACAAACATAGAAATATTCACACATATATATATATACTGTATCTATGCTACGTACGGTCTGCCATTGGCAAAGGGGTGTGCCCTAGACGAGGCCACGCCCCATGCCAAGCGCAAGCCAAAGCGCGCAATTGCGCCACTTGCGTTAGAGCGAGACAACTCTAGTTACATGTGCTGCGCTTGCTTTAGCTATAGCTGAACGTAACTGTGCCTGTAGCTGGCACTTGTCGGCGCCGTTGCCGACGTCGTCGTCGTCGTCGCTGCCGCTGCCACTGCCACTGCCGCTGTTGTAAGTGGTGTAAATGGCAATTTGTCTGCCGCCGTCGCCCCCGCACGGTAGCGATAATCAACGTTGCGTTGACAGCATATGCATGCGCATGTATCTGTATCTGTATCTGTATCTCTATCTGTCTCTGCATCTGTATCTGTATCTGTAGCCGCTGCTGCCCTAGCCGTAGCTGTATCTTTAGCTGTATATCTATTCATTCGCATTCGCGCACTTTGTGCCATATCATCGTCTGCCTCGGCTGCTCCGTCATCATCATTATGATCGTCCATTTTCAAAAGTGTCTTATTTTTTTTTTTCGGTTGTTTCACTTCTTTGTACCAAAATAATATACACACGCACACACATGCATGCATACATCTAGATATTTATATATATATTTATCTATATATATATATATATATATATATATATATATAGGTGTACATATACCTGCTCCATTGGGTTATTTTCAACTTCCGCTCGTCATTCCATTCAGGTATATTCAACCCATCCTCGTTCCACCGCGCCTCCACCGCAGCCTGTTCTCATTTTCCCGCTCTCCGTGTTATGATGTTAGCTGATGTTCGCTTATAACTAATAAAATTACTCAGCAATAAATTGTATTCGACGCGCATTTCCATACAGCTGAGCTCAGCCAGTGCTATTTGCTGCAGCTAAAGCTGAAATTTTAAGTACAACTGGAATAATATTATTATATATATATATATATATATATATATATATATATATATATATATATATATAAGTATATAATGTATATTTTAGATTTCCATCATAAATCTATTTACATTCAATAGTTACAAACTATATTGTCTTATCTAAAATGTAGCGCATTTTGTCTATGAAAATATTTATTCTGAAATATTTTCTTCAAGCATTTGCGCATTCATAAAACGAAATTTTTTTATTTATAAAATTTAAGTTCGACTTAGAATAGATAAAAACATGAACTAGCCAAATGTCTAGTAGCCAGGAAAATTTTTAATATATTTGTTTGACAACTTTTTAATGCAAATTGCAGATATACTTTTAAAATGTTCTGTTTACTTATTTGAAATAATTTATTTCAAAATAATTTAAAATTATTTACAAAAAAAGTATATAAATGCTAAAAGCTTTAAGATAACAATAAACAATCATCATTTATCATTTTTTATATATTTAAAATTGTATTTTGTTTTGTTATTAAATGTATGTAAAAAAAAATATTTTTTAAAAATTTTTTCTTTAAATATATTTATTTTAATATTAATATTCAATAATAATATTATATAATATAATAAAAAATAAAGATATTTCAATAATTACTTAATATATATTTATAATACTTATTTTATCTGCTAAAAATTTTTCTTTGAATAATATTTTTCATATATAATCAATAATAATATATAATCAATAATATATAATATAAGAAAATTTTTAATAATTTTATTATTGTATATAATGTATTAATTTTTATTAACACTCATTTGTAATATATTTTTTATATTTTACAGTATTTTAAAAGCCTTTCTTTTATTTGCTTATTCAAATATTTGACAATGATTTACCTAGAAAAATAAAAATATTTATAAATAACTAAATGAACATAATAATATTTAATGTATTGTGAAATTTTACATTGGGTTAAATATATTATAATTTTCTATTAAAATGATATAGTCCGATCTATTATCGAATCTTATCTCATTTTCTTACTGCTTATTGCTCTCTGTCTCTTGCTCTATTAATTATTCTATCCGTCTGTGTCTCCTTTTCTTTATCTCTTTTCCATTTCCTCTTGCTCTCACTCTCTATGTCTGATCTTTCCATATCGAATCCCATCTAGCTCTCCCTATTTCGATCTATCTCCCCCTCACTGCCACCCCTCCTCGCTCCTAGCTCAATGCATCGATTGATAATGCCTTTTAGAGGAATCCTTGGGCAATGGCTGTCATTTAACACGTTCAACAACTAGAACAACAATGGTTGACAACAGACAACCATTGTTGATAATCAACATAATGATGAGCCTTAACATCATCATAATGATAATGATGACGACGCAGAGCGGCTTTGCAGTAACGAGAGAAACGACATTTCGCGCTAACGAATTCAATTGAGCTGAATTTTTCATTTAACGTTTATTTAACTTTTTTTTCGTATTGCATTGTTGTTCTTGTTGTGTTCAACGGTAAAAGCCAGCCAAAGTGACACGCACACATATGCACACATACATATATGAGCAGCAGAGCTGTTTGGCAAGGAAGCAGCAACGGCAGCAGCATCATCTGTACATGATACATATATAGATGTACATATGTGTATATGTGTATATATATATATATATATATATATATATATAAATATATATATGTGTGTGTGTGCTTGTATCTGTGTGTGTATATATGATTGTGCCAATGGCCGTTGCGTCGCATCGTATTCGCTCATAAATTTATGCCTAATGGCGATATTGTTGGCTTCGCCCTCTCAGTCCACACCCCACACTCCGCCCACCCCTCCCCTGCTCCGCCTCTGGCACATTGCACATTGTGCCATTGTACTTGATTATTAAATGACACATTATGTGATTTTCAACATGTTTCCGAAACTCAGCCACACAGACAAAAGGCAGACGAAGTCTATGAAGGCAGTGGCAGAGGCTGGAGCAGAGGCTGGGGCCGAGTCTGGTACAGGGCGACGGGGCAGCATCAGTTCATATCGCTCGTATGTAAGCACTTCACAAATTGAATTCAAAGCAAAGCAAACCAAATGGTCGAACGAGCCGCCTCGCCCAGCCACCCGGCCGCAGCTCCTCACCGCTCACTCCATCAACGCCCAGTCACGAGCCGACCGATCCCTGCTGCTGCCGCCACCACCGCCGCTTGCAACTGTCAGCCAGTTACATGAGCATATGACAGCCATAGAAGGCATTTTATAATATTTTCATTGAGTACGTGAGCTTCCTGTTAGCTGGCAGCAGCAGGCACCCAGGCTGAGGGCAGCGTCGGATGCTTAAACATGGGCGTAGGCCAAATTCATTGGATCCATTTCGATTTCCTTTCTCATCTTGGGCGCACGATTTGAGTGCTGAAATTGTAATGTAGGGAAATTAGAGATATATTGAGTTTGTTCACGCAAATAATTATATATATTTTATGGACTTTACTAGATAGCTAAAAATTATCTGTATTTTTAAAGAACCTTTCTATATTATAAGATATATTTAGATAAAAATAATGTTACATTTTTTATAAAAAATATATATTTATATAAACTATATAAATGATATCTAAAAATTAATTTAAATATTTAATACACATTCTATTAAGATATATTTATATAAAAAATATTATATATTTACTTAAATTATATAAAATATATCTAATAATTAATTTAAATTATATAAAATATATCTAATAATTAATTTAAGTATTTAATACAATTTAATACAAATTATATTATATGTTAGATATATTTTTAAAGATATATACTTACATTTATATTAATGCAAATTTAATATAAATGTAATACAAATTCTTTTATATGTTAAATATTTCTATAAATATATATTAACAAAAAATATATTTAATAATTATTTTAAATATGTAACAAAAATTTAATATAAATTTTAAGCTTATGCTAACTATTTAGATAAACTTAGTACATAAGATATTGATATATATATCCGCAATATCGTCAAAATTTTGATTAAATGTATAAAGCTTCTGGGTTCTGGGTTAGTTTCCCGCTTGGAATATTTTTCGACTACGCCACTGGCTAAAAGTTTATTTGGAAATGGCGCCGCATAGTCGCGCCCTTACGGGTTGGGCGTCTAACCACTCCCCCTTTAATATATATATATATCTATATATTTTTTTTTTTTTGGAAGAGCCATAGACCTGGAGGCAGCAGCAGCAGCAACCCCCGAGACAAACTGAATGCCATGGCGCAGCTACAACTCAGTTTTTCACAGTAAAAATTTTCAACTTGCGTAATACAAATAAATTGAAAATTCCATACACAATCAAATATATATACTATATACATATATATATATATATAGTCACAAATGCATTCACGACGTCGCCTTTTGTGCTGCATAATGAAATTAAAAATAAAAGAAAATCAAAGAGAGAAAAAAAAGTAACTGTTGCCGAAGCAAACTCATGGAGCGCAAAGTCCATTATATCATTAGGAATTGAACAATGTAAATATATATATATACATATATAAAGAGAGAGAAATTGTATATACCTATATATACATATATATATATGAGTGCCATTCCACCAGGTTCAGCAGGCATTGGCAATCAAGTCGCGAAGTGTTGGATTCCATGTTGCGATTCAAATTACACGGCCCGGCCAAATGTTAGCATAATCCGCAGCACAGTCGGAGCCATTATAATATAACCATATACCATATATAGGGGTGCTTTCGAAGTCAAATAGTTAGTAATTAAGGGTTGGGCAATTTGTCACGAATAACTCACCCAGAGTCACACAAGTTCATTACGATAAATCATTTTGCCAGCGACAATTCAAGTTCCAGGGGCTGAAAATATATTTAATTATATATGAATAATATGTTAAAAAATATAACAATCTTAAAATATTATTGCATTTACCAATAAATGTTAACAAAATATAATTTTGTATGTAAGATTAAACAAAATCAAAAGATAGTATTTATTATAATATTATTATATGTTTTTTGGGTATATCAATACAATATATCATTTTAACATTTTAATATATTATTTTAAATTAATTCTCTTATTTATATAAACATTTTAAATAATATATATATATTTTTGTATAATTATTTATTCATTATTTTATTTTAATTTTGTAAATACATTTATATTTAATAAATATTACTTATATTTTACTATTAACATTTCTATTTTATTCTTATGATTTTTCTTACTAATAATAAAATAATTATTACTAATAATAATAATAAAAATAAATAAAATCTCAAAAATAAAACTTTTAAATATAAATTTATATTTATTAAATATTTTTTATATTTTACAATTAACATTTCTATTTTATTCTTATAATTTGTATTAAATTATTAAAATATTTTCATTTCATTTTACAGCCAAGAAAATATCTCTTGTAATTCTCAGACTATTATAATTATATACATCTTTTTAAAAGAAAAATAATCCCTACTCGTGTGACTCTTCCAATGACTTACATAAAATCTTCTTAGCAACTGCCTTAGTTCTTAGAGCAAATGTTATTGTTGCAGGCCGTAAGGATGAGAGCTGAGATTTATTTTATCTCTGATCTCTAGTCTAGACTTGCCTTTAAATGGGAAATCTTTTCCATGGTGTCAAATGCAGAGCACTCAAATTGCGGAGCTCTCAGCTCCTATTCCTTGTTGATTCCTTGGCATTTAGCATTTACCGTTTATCGTTTACCTTTTACCTTTTGCTCGTGGGCTGTTGGCTGTGGCCAGGTTTCATTGGGCTGCAGTTCATTTCCTTTTCATGTGATTAGTTTTGTCGATTTTCTAGCTTACAATTTTCATTTCTTTTTCCCATATATTTTCTTTTTTTTTTGAAAAGTTTTCTTTGACACGATGCAACGATGGTTATCGATTGATGACTGACGCTTGCGGCGGCTCATTTCCGTTTTCGATTTGAGTTAATACGGAAATCAAGCTGGTCAGCTTGCGAACCGAAATTAGGGTCGAGTGAAAGTCCAGGCGACTTGCAATGCAATGCGTTTAATTTCATTGCGACTCTTAATGTTAATTACAATATTATGACAGTTTTGCGGCTTGCGATGAATAATTATCACCTCATAAATTGTGACAAACCGCAAGGAGCGTTTTTTTTTTCTACTTCTCTTCATATATGTATATACAGCAGATGTCTGAACTTAACATGAGTAGCAGTAGTAGTTGTAACAGTTGTTGTTGTTGTTGGCTCGAGTCGTGCCATGATTAATCGCTCAGGTTATTTGAGTCGTCAGCCGGCAGCCACCAGTCAACAGCCAACAGCCACCAGCCACCAGCCGCCAAATGCAATCAACGTCCGTCCCGAACAAACGTAAATGTTGTGAAAAGCAAATCTAATTACACAAATGCTCGCCGACTATTTGAAAATGGGCAATTTCTCAAGATAGTTATCTAATTAATAGGCCCAAGGTTCGGTCACTCCACACACTCAACACGCTCCCATTCACATTTATATTCACAAAAAAAAAGAAGAAGAAGAAGAAGAAATACATTCAGCATTCCCAACGTCCATGTCGACACTTAGGCCAGTTCCACTCTTAATGAGTTATGCTTGGAACAATGGCCTGGCTTCTATATAATATCTGCCGCTCGCGCCCCTCCGCAGCTCGGGCTCGGGCTCGGGCTCTGGCTACTGGCTTCTGGTCGTTGCTTTGCCAAAACATTGCTCCGAATAGGCGTTACAACAATTTATATAAAAGTCACAAAAAAAGGCAGCGGCAAACAAGTATTAAAACTGCGACGACAAATGATGACACTTAAATATCCTACACAAAACCGAGTTAATTATGTATGATAAAATAAATATAAGTATTTATAAATAATTCAGTTATATCATTTTCAGCTCACTTTTACTTTCATTCACATAAACATAATTTGTAATCTAGTTAAACGACGCATAAGAAAATTCATACTGCTCCACAGGGTATTTCAAATCCCATACAAGAAAATTATAGAAAGAAAGACAAAGAAATAACAAAGTGGCTGCGATGCGTTCAATTACCCAGCAGTTGTTTTCCCCCTCTACCTTAAAACAAAAGGCTGATTGAGTGACAATTGTTCACAAGTGCGAACGAGATGGCTAACATATGGTTACGACGCATCTGTGTGTGTGTGTGTGTACGTGTGTATAAGTGTGCAAGCGGTCGTACAACGAATTAAGCTCATTGCGCATTTGACGCGCATTTTGACGTTTCTCTTTTGTGGGACGAAACGGGACAGACGTCGCTCATTAATTGACACTGCCTATCAGCGGTAGGGGCAGAGCGAGAGAGTACAATATGAGAGTCACAAGCTGGAAGCACATAAGTAAAAACAAAAACAAAGAGAGTGGAGGAAGGAGAAATCTTCAATCGGTAGCGCACACTGTTAGACAAAATTTACGTTTCTTTTGCTGTTACAAAACAAAATTTTTGTTGCTATGTGAACTTGAAATTACTTCCTTTTTTTCATTTTGTTGAATGCGAAATTTGTAAATTATATTAATGCATTAAATATGCGTATATATACATACAATAATTACATATATTTATAATAAATAAATTTCAATAAATTATTTGTTGTCTAGTGTAATTGTTGCGCTCTCTTGCTGAGAGACGACGGCAGCGAAAGTGCCGCTAGTTGTAATTACATGAAATACGCGCTGCATAATCAGCTGCTTTTTAGCAGACACTATGAAACGAGTCGCGCTATAAAAAGTCGATTTGTAAAGCAATCGCATGTAATTAACCAGTTAGCGCTTGTTATGCAAACTGCCATTTGTTCTGTTCGATTAGAGAGCGAACCGTGGGATAGTTGACATAACTCGTTGCTCATTAATGGCCCAAGCTGGGGCAGCTGTTACCCTAGGGGCACGCATAATTGATATTTTATTGGTAAACCGTATCGTCTCAACCGCAAAAACAGATAATTTTGACCAAAAATGGCAAATTCGATATTGCGGCCCAACTGTGTCGCTGTCGCTGCCTTTGCCGCTGCTCACTGTGCTCACTGTGTCCACTCTGATTGGTGTTAATGACTTAATTAAAGCTGCGCAGTTCAGTTCGCTCTGCTTGCTTACCTGCGGCAATCTGTTGCCTGCTGCCTGCTGCCTGTTGTCTGTTGCTCCTTCTTCCATGCCACATGCAGTAGTCGACAATTTCACACTTTTTGCGTTGCAAGTTGGACCTACATATATTAAAGCAAAAGCCTGCCAAGTGGTCAACGACAGGCTCAGACACATCACACGCACACAGACTCAACTAATCTTGTGCAGATTTCACGCATGTTTCGTGCCGCGTATCACTTGCCAGCTCTGCAGTTTGTATGGATCTCTTAGCTCTGTTTAATATGCGCACAGTAGCCCCAAAAAATGTCCCAGCACCAAATATATATATATGTATATACATATACATATATACAAGTTCTCCTGCTGATGAGCTCTGGGCGCGCAGCTGACACTGAGCCTCTGACATTTCCATTAGGCAGTCAAAAAAAAAAAATGAAGAAAAAAATACACAAAAAATATCTGCAAATGCGCAATTCTGTTCCACACACTCATCAACAGCAGCCGCAACCTTATGATCAACGCGCTCATAATTAACAAAATCATCATCATGATGTTGCACCCGATGGTGCCGGGTGCTGGTGCTCCTTGGGCCTGCGCGGCATAATTATTAAATGCAGCTCAATACATTTGCTGTGCATTGCTCACATTGTTGGGACAACCTAATGCCCAAAGGCATTCCACATGAGCCTTATGACTATGGAATGCAGCCCAATCGCACCAGCGGCAGCAAAACAACTCAAATATGTGACTGTCTCCTACTTCATCTGTCTGTCTCCTGCTCCTACTCTAAACGCCGGCGCAGTCTGTCGGCCAAAACAGAGAACGATGTAAATTAATCGAATGCCTGGCCACAGCGCCGATCTTTCATCATAATCGATGCGATGCGATGCAATCGCTGATTCTGTTGTCCTTATGAAGCTATTCTGATTTATATACCCTGTAAATAGAAGCAGTTTAATTAACGTGTTAAAGACAATATTGGCTGAAGCTCTAAGGCATGCAAATGGATGATGCATGCTTAATCAATTTATAGGGCATAAAACGAGCCTAATACACCATTATTTTTAGGTAAATATAAATTAAATATATAAAATGAATATAAGTAAAATAAAAATATAGAGCATACCAGATTTAACAGATTATAAATATATGAAATCTAATAGATATAACACCGGCTATTAATGCAAATTACAGGGTATATTTAAATAAAGTAATGCTTTTATAATACAATATATACATTATCTATTATATATACTACTGATATAGCTATATGACGCTTTTACAGAGTACAAAGTATTACAGGGTATACCTGTGTCTAGCAATGTTATTTTACCGCCATCCATTCATGCCATATACCATATATCTCTGACTTATTGTTATTTTTACAAAACTCTGTCATAGGATATCTGCTAGTCTGGCAATCTTGCCCTTCTCTTTGGCCGCATCCGGTTTTCGATATTTGACGATTTATTAAATTGCGTATAAATTAAAATATTAAATATTTGCAACGAGCAAAACTTTTAATTATCCAGCCTTTTGCTACCCTCGCATTTTTCGCAGATTTTATTTCTTTTTTTTTTCATAAATAAAAAAAAAAACATAAGAAAACTCGTAAAAATATTAAAGAAAGAACTTGATTCTAAGGAAATTGAAAAACGATTTGTGTAACGTTTAAATTGAATTTGGATCCCTTTTGTGAAACGCTCAAGTTTATATATTATAAATTTATATTTTCGCAAGGGTCACATGAGTGTGCATGTGTGTGTGTGAGTGTGTGTGTGTGACCTGTCAGCTCTTGACATAAAGGTGTCGCCGCTCACAATTGATTGTCGCACATTTAGCACTGGGTACTGCCAGCTGCCAGACGTGCAGACTGACCCGACCCCGACCCCGACCCCGACTGGCGCTACTACACCCCCTCTCCCGACTACATCACTCCCCCTTCTCCGTTCTCTACCTCAATCATATAAATATTCAGGTACATGAAATCAGATTAAATTATCTTAAACAAATTGAAACGCAAAGCGCACACAACAAAAGCTCTTTGACCAGGGGCGTTTGGCAAAATAATTTAACGGGGATGGCTGCGTGCAGGGGTTGCAAATAAAGATATCAACAAGATAGAGCAGCCATTATCGAGGCGATGAATATTAAATACCCTGGCAGACGTTTAGAAGATCCTAAATATGAGAGCAAAAGAAAAGTGGAAAAAATCTATAGATGATGAAATATTGTAAGTATAGAAAATATAGTTGATTTGGAATAATATAGTATCAAATTGATAAAGCATAATATAGTAGATGTCTGGATTATATATGCAAGGCAGACATAGAGATAACAGAAGATATTGTGAATTAGTTACAGAATAAGAATTTGAAAAGGGTTTCATCATATAAATTTATATCTATATGTGTATCTATATCTATGCATCTGCATCTAATTATCTATATATAAAAATTTATATCTATCTAGATATATTTTTTTTTCTATTTCTATACTGTTGTAGCTATCTATATCTCTATAATTATATATATCTATATCTATATCTGTATCTATATCTATATCTATATCTATATCTATATCTATATCTATATCTATATCTATATCTATATCTATATCTATATCTATATCTATATCTATATCTATATCTATATCTATATCTATATCTATATCTATATCTATATCTATATCTATATCTATATCTATATCTATATCTATATCTATATCTATATCTATATCTATATCTATATCTATATCTATATCTATATCTATATCTATATCTATATCTATATCTATATCTATATCTATATCTATATCTATATCTATATCTATATCTATATCTATATCTATATCTATATCTATATCTATATCTATATCTATATCTATATCTATATCTATATCTATATCTATATCTATATCTATATCTATATCTATATCTATATCTATATCTATATCTATATCTATATCTATATCTATATCTATATCTATATCTATATCTATATCTATATCTATATCTATATCTATATCTATATCTATATCTATATCTATATCTATATCTATATCTATATCTATATCTATATCTATATCTATATCTATATCTATATCAATATCAATATCTATATCTATATCTATATCTATATCTATATCTATATCTATATCTATATCTATATCTATATCTATATCTATATCTATATCTATATCTATATCTATATCTATATAACTATATTTTTAATATATTTTAATAAATTTACCTATTTGAAATGATATTTGTAATTTATAAAAAAGTAGCTATTTTCCTTATAAAGATATTTCATATATATATATATATATATATATATATATATATATATATATATAAATATATATATATATATATATATATTTATATTTATTTATTTATATATTTATTTATATATATATATATATATATAAATATATATATATATATATATATATATATATATATATATATATATATATATATATATATATATATATATATATATATATATATATATATATATATAAATTCACAGTCTACAAAGTTTGGCAATTCTCTTTCTAGCTTAACCTTTGCACGGACAGCCATAGCAAATCAAATTTCCGACTTTCTCATATGTGAAGTCCTTGCGGAATATGTCCTTTTTGGGGCACACAGAGATTTAGTTTCGCGCCGCAGGCGCCTAAAAGGCCAACAAAGGCAACATGGAAAAAATATATATGTGTATAAAAGAAAGATTTTTACAGTTTATTAAAACGGTTCGTTGGCTCACTTTGCGGTTGGCAAAGCCGTCGACAAAGGCCAACCCCCAAGCCCCCTTTAAACCACATGCCCCTTGGCTGTAGCCATAGCATAGCCATGGCTTGGCCTTTAAAGCACATTTAATTGCCTTTTAATTGTTTCTTTTTTGGCTAAATGTAATTTTGCATAGTGCATAACGTTACACACACACACACACACACACACACACACACACACACACACACACACACACACACACACACACACACACACACACACACACACACACACACACACACACACACACACACACACACACACACACACACACACACACACACACACACACACACACACACACACACACACACACACACACACACACACACACACACAGAGTCTTATACACAGTCGCACACTCACTCACATTTGGTCTAATTACATTTTTGGCCTTTTCTGCATTGCCTGGCCAAGCTGGGCGTGCTTAGGTGACACTCTCACCCTTTCCCCTCCTCCTCTGCTAACCACCTTCGCCACCCACACGCACAGCGATTCGAATTGAATTTCTGGCTGGGATTTTGTCATTTAATGGACCAGTGGGCAAATGATTTGATTGAGCCAGTGACACAGTTTGTAAAATATTTTGGCAGTTGAATATTTTGATTAGCGCCCCGAGCGTTGCCAGCAACAATAAATCAAACATCAGACAAAGTCGCTGCTGCTCCTCCTCCACCTCTCCCTCCCTCCATCTCTCTCTCCACCATTTCTCTCTATAAGAACCAATAATTAATGCTTCGTTAGGCAATTAGAATGGAATTGTGATTGCTTTTTCGTCGTATCAAAGACTTCAAGTTCAAGGGCGGAGCTCGCACTGAAAAGTAGCTAAGTTATTATTATATTATGATATTAGACTATGGATTGGAATTAACTCTAAGGAGCCCAAATCGAGCTGGGCTATTATGAAGGAAAATGAGAACTGAAGCTGTGGAACTTTTGCTAATTGAGTTGATTTCATTTTGTTTGTTAATAGAAAATTATGTTTAAATGTTTAGTTGGTATGTGAGATTTGCTTTATGCTAATTTGACTAATCTTATTGATTGTTTACATGAATTATGTTCTTTAGAATTTAGAAGTACTAAGAATTTTTACTTGGGAATATATAAATATAAAATATATGAAATAAATAGAATAAATATAAAATAACAAATTTATTTGAGCAAAATTAACTAAGTTAAAGTCGAATATATAAAAATAAACATTTATTGAATATATATTTATATTCATTACTTATAATATTTTATTTTATTTAATAACTTATAATTATTTGAATTTTTTCTTAAACAATATTTTTAAAATAATTTTTGTTTCATTAAATTATTTATTTTTTATGTATTTTTTTATTTATTATTTTATATTTTTTATATATATTTTTATATTTTTTATATTTTTATAAATTTTTTTTATTAATTTTATATATTTTTTAAATATTTTTAATATATATTTTTTATATATATTTTATATATTTTTTTAAATTATTTTTTATATATGTATATTTTCCATTGATATATATATATTATATATTTTTTATATATATATATGTTTTTTATACATTCATTAAGATTTTTTTCACATTCCTGGCTTACAGTTTGAATACTATAGACCATTTTTTTTGCGTATTTTTTTCTATTTTATGTCTTTATATTATATTTTAGTCAACCTAGGTTTGGAAAAAATAATAATATTAATTAAATTATAGTCAAATGCACATTTTAAGTGATCTATAATTCTAAGAATTAAGCTAAACTACGTCCAATTTCACGATTTTTGCCCTTAAGGTCGCCTAGCGTTAGCATATATCTCAGCAGACGCTTCAAGCGATGAGGGCTTTAACTTAAATTAATAAATTAATTAATTATTAAACAATAATCATTAAAGATGTGTTTTCAAGCCACTGTGCACCGAAAGGCAATATTATAATAAATTACAATTCAATATAAGAGCGGTTCAGGTTGAAATAGAAAGTATAGCTGAAGTTCCAATACCAAAATAAACTAATATATCATATTATATTATCTAGTTAAACACAAAAAGCGCTTAACCAAAAGTTATTGACCAACAAATTTTATGTTAGCTTTAATGCGGCGAGTGAATTCATATGCTTATCGATTGAATCAGTAAGCAAAACGCTGCTTGGGCTCTGAGCAGTCTGAAGATGGATGGAAAGATACTATAATGATCACATCCAGCCGGGAGGCCTGTCAATTCGAATGGATATAGATAGAGCTATAAATTGTGAGAGCTGGCGCAATGCGTGCGCTATCACAATTTTTGTATCTAATGTGAATGTATCTAGTTGTTGTTGTTGTTGCTGTTGCTGTTGGTGTCGCAATCAGTAGCCCCTCTCGTAATGCAATTATCCTAAATGCTCAGCCAACTACTCAAAAAGTCATCGTTCAGATTTAACAAGAGCCACGCAGTGGCAACAGTGACGGTGGCAGCTGCATCGACACCGGTTTCAGATACAAAAGCCTCGGCCCGAACAAGAGTGAGATACGGATACACGGATACAGGGCAATGGCAATCGCTCTACCTCTAGCAATATGGTTACATGCTTCTATATGGCCATGGCGTCGTCTCAATGGCGAATACATATGTACAGCCAGCAGCGGCCGCTTGGGGTGGGGTGGAGTCGAGGGGCTAGGCGGGTTAGAGGCACGCCTCTATAACGGGCGTCAATTTGAAAACTCATTTACTTGTGGCATGTAAACAACTAATCTGTTAACACTCTGACAAAGCGCAGCAGTGGGTATAGTGAGTACCCCTAATGCTCGCTCACTCACTCACTCACTCTCTCGCTCTCACTCTCCCTTTCTCTTTCTCTCTGTCTCTTTGTCTCCCTAGCAAAAACCGCGCTGGCAAATATTTCCCTTATTTGACGGCATAATCAAAAGTTTTTCTTTACTTTCTCATTTTACTTTGCGTTCTCTATTCTCTTCTTTCTCCTTTTTGTTGCTAAACTGAAACCCGAATTTCGCATTCTGCCCAAGCTTAGGGGTTAGCTGGGTTAGAATTGGGTGTGGAGCGTGCAGAGCCACACTGTATCAAACATTTATGCTACACTTATACAATATGTTGCACTTACACTGGGGCGAGAGCTTGCAAAAAAGGCCAGAGATCTGAAAACTTACAGTTAAATTTGCTTTAGGAAATTAAAGTAAAGGATAAGTTGCTTAAATAAAAATATAAATAATATAAAAGAGTAATAGTTAAGCCAGAATTTTCATTTAAAAATTAAATTAAGAATATATATCATATATTATTGTATATTATTAAATATACTATTTCTATCAAAGTTTTATTTTATTATATATATTTATTTATTTTATTTAATTTTATTTAATTTAAAAATGAAGTGCAATATATATCAAGAACTTTAATTCTAACAAAGCTTTATTTTATTGAATTATATATTCATTTTATTTATTTCATTCTTTTTTTACATTTTTCATTTATTTAATTTTTCCATTATCTCTTTTTATATTATTTTTATTTACTTATTTATTCATATAATTTTATTTAATATAATTTTACTTAATTTTTAATTTTATTTTATTTATTTTTTTATTTATTTATTCATATAATTTTATTTAATTAAATTTTACTGAATTTTCAATTTTATTTTAATTTATTTATATTATTTAATTTTTATTATTTATTTTATTTATATCATTTAATGTATCTGTTTACATGATTTAATGTTTTGTAAATTTTTTAAAATTATTTTAGTTTTTATTATATTCATTTATATTTCTGATTTCTTTATTTTTTATTATATTCATTTACATTTCTGATTTCTTTATTTTTTATTATATTCATTTATATTTCTATTTTAATTCATTTTTTTATAAATTCACAAATTTCTCAAGGGCATAGCTCACTAAGAACAATACCTATATTTATATATGAATCAACATTGTTCTATCTTTCGCTCTTTATTCATATTCACTCTAGCTCAGCATATTCATAAGTTTTGTTTGTTTATCTTTCTCAATTCCCTTTTGCGGCTTATCTGTTAAGCAAATAGTTGGATGCGCTTAAGTAAATATATGCGTTACACTTTCAATAGCCAATTTTATTAGCAAGTTCGAACCACTGTGCAGCTCAGTGCTAGTGCTGCTGCTGCCGCTTTATTTGATTTCTTTATCAAAATATCAACGAACTGCTCTGCCTCACTCATCAGCAATGCGCCTGGCCCCCGCTCTGTCGCTCTGCCGCTCTCCTACTCTACCTCTCTCCCTCTTACACAGCCATACTCCCTTGCAATTGCAACTGTATGCGTATGTATTTGTTTATGTGCGCGCGTATAACTGTCTGTGTGTGTGTGTGTGTGTGTGTGTGTGTATGTGTGTGTGTAGTAGGGCTTATATACATATCATTTAAACGCAACCGGGGCTGACTACCACCGCAGCCGCAATGCCGCCGTGCGAGCGAGACAAACAGTGGCAGCCTTATGCGTGCGTCTTCCGCTAAGTGCAAGCGGGACAGCTAGTGTGACACAGTGCAGGCCACTCAGCGCATAGCGAGTGACGAGCCCCAGGAACGCCTACCCAACAGCCTCTGCCCTGGTATGGTGGTGTTTCAGTATCCGTATCTGTTACTCAAGCTGTTGCTGTATGTGTGTGTGTGTGTGTGTGTGTGTGTGTGTAACAACTCGTTTCTGTAGCTGTATTTGTAGCTGTATCTGTATCTGGCAGCTGGCAGCAGTAGCTGGTAGCTGCTGCTGCTGCTGCTGGGTCTGTTGCTGCCAGAGTATCTGTATCTGTGGCGCGTCATTGTTGTGCGTTGCCGTTGCCATCGTAACCAACGCCGTCGCCACCGCCACCGCCGCCGCCGCCGTCGTCGTCATCACCGTCGTCCATCGCATAGTAGGCAGCTCAGTTACAAGACCATTATTTGACGTATTTTTTGTGCGCTCGGTTGTACGCTCGCTCGCCGCCTGGTTATATCCATAGCACGCCCTCAGCTAGCGCTCAGTGCAAACGCAATCCGGATTTGGATCAGCCGCAGCCGCAGTTCGGTCGAGTAGTATCGGTTAATCATTAGCTACGCGGTCAAAGGATTTTGTTATCAAAACTTCTTAAATTGCGTCGCGTGTGAACGTGGCCAAGATGCGCAGCTAAACAGCCAAAGCGTGAAACGATCTAGTGACTGTGATCGTATGCATAAATAAATAAATAAATCAATAAATATATATAAATCAATATACATATATATATATATATATATAAATATAAATCAATTAAGATATATATTATATTGTTTAATAATATTGTGTGTGTGTTTGCCTCAATTGGTGGTGCTCGCTGCAAAATTCATTCGTTTGGGCTCGGAATAGTATGCGAATTAGTTCACAGTGGATTCAACGCATAAAATGGCCGTTGGACCGACGGAGGGCAAACAGCCGCCCACAGAGACCTTCTCGCCCACACATCATCAGATTATAGCACCCAGTCCCATATTGGCTGTGCCGACGCTCGCCTTCTCCGCCGCCCAGGTGGAGATCGTATGCAAAACTCTGGAAGATTCCGGCGATATTGAGCGCTTGGCACGTTTCCTATGGAGTCTGCCAGTTGCATTGCCCAACATGCACGAGATACTCAACTGTGAGGCGGTGCTCCGAGCTCGAGCAGTTGTCGCCTATCACGTTGGCAACTTCAGGTAGGCAAGGCCAAATTGCCAAAAAAAAACAAAAACCTTTTTAAGGCTCAAATAACGCAGCTCTGATTAACCTCGACAGAGTGAGAGTGCTGAGAGGAGGAAGTGCGGCAGGCAGGCAGGGAGTGGAGCGCGCAAGGGTCGAGTCATTTGATAGTTTTGCATGGAAGCTTTGTCTGTCGCACAATGATGCGCTGCTAAATTAATAAACAATGAGCATTAATTTACTAATTAAAGAACTCAACAACAACAGAGCAGATTTTGATTAATAAAACACCGAGCGAACAATAGGAAAAAAAAAAAAGAAAAAAAACAAAACTCGAAACAGATTCTCAAATTTCAGCAAGCCGGAAACAGTCGATTGAAAGTCCCCAACAGATTAGCCTGAAAGCTATGCAAATTAACAACTAAAAATATATATTTATATATATATAAATATATATATTTATATATTTAATATATATTAATATAAATATATTTATTTATGCTTGCAATTAACGGCTTTGATTGACAAGTTGCTTTAACTAGTCATAGATACACACGGATCGTGCACAAGATCTGGTATCTGGTTATTGAAAGAGTGGACAAACGTGTCTGTCTGTCTGTCTGTCTGTCCGTCTCCACTCCAACTGCAACTGCAACTCCAAGTCAACATCTTTTAAAGATATCGTTAAACAACAAGCAAACCCAACTTTGATATATTGCTTATGACAGCAGAGCTGACAAACTGATTGAGAAACTCGTTGAGTAATTTGGCTTAAGCACGTCTAAGACGTTACTTAACGGGCCAGAATATGCAAACGCGTTAATTGTGAAATCTATGCTAAGTGCTTGGCTTCTTGCCGCTGCAGCCAAACTTATTTAAAGCTGCGCTGCAATTAAATTTAATTTGTCTAAACTTGGCGCAAAATCATAAAATCAAATTAAACATTCTGTCAACATTTTTGGCAAGCGGCTAAAATGCCCAAAACAAGTTTGCAGCGGCTCGAAGTCAGTCGCTTAAAGCTCAGCGCGCCAAGCTTAAAGCTGACTTAATTGATCAAAGCTCTTACGCTGAGAGTTGCTTTTCATAAGTTAACTTGACTTGAATATATTTACATAGATATCTATTGATATATCAGAGAATTATTCACTTACAAAATTAGTTTAACTTTTATATAGATATGATTTTACAGAATATACATATATATATTCGATTAATCACTTAATCAGAAGATTACTTGGATAATAATAAATAATATATTATATAGAAATGATAATAACTAATAATAATTAATTAATTACAATCTATTTATATATTATATTGTAATTAATTAATGATTATTAATTACAATATATTTATATATTATATTGTAATTAATTAATTATTATTAATTGCAATATATTTATATATTATATTGTAATTAATTACTTATTATTAATTATTATTATTATTTCTATATCATATATTATTTATTATTATCCAAGTAATCTTCTGATTAAGTGATTAATCGAATATATATGTATATTCTGTATTAATAAATATAATTTAGTATAATATAATAATATATAAAAAATAATAAATATATAAAATAAATAATATATAATATATAAATAATAATAAATATATAACTTATATAATACATAATATTATAAAAATTATGCCATATATTTAACAATTTTCTAATATTTGATACTCAGATTATCTATTAAATATATGGATTAATGTATTATATGACATTAATGCATTTCATTAGCATCCATTAGGCAACAGCTTAAGTCAAGTTTTACTTATTTCCTAACACAGTTAAATTTAAAGCAAAGAATAAATCAATTTCTCGTTCTGATATTAAATGTTAAATATTATGTTTCATATATATAGACAGCATTTATACATCAATTAATAATAAATATAAATGTCTATAAATTTATAAATTTATGAATGAAATTCCCATTGCAATATTACAGCAGAGCTATTTATTATCATCTAAAAGAATTTTAGGGCTCAAGATCATGTGATAAAAAATCATATGTGGAATATATTTATTAATCAATATGCTAAAAATTTGTCGCAATTAAATAATATATTATATATATTTTTTGTATATAATATATATATATTATAATATGAATATGAATACATATTATAAGAGTATTATATATATATATATATATATATATATATATATATATATATATATATATATATATATATATATATATATATATATATATATATTATATATATATTATATATATAGTACTCTAATAATATGTATTCATATTCATATTATAATATATATATATTATAATATATATTCAACATTATATTTATTGTGGATGCACATAAGCCTTGACTTAGTCTTAAATGATAAAGGCATAAACAATTATATGTAAGAAAGTATAAATATATAATATATAAATATATAATATATAAATATATATAATAAATATTATCAGCAATCAGAGAGCTTTTTAGGGTTTTTATACATGCTTAATATATAAATATAATATATATAATAAATATTATCAGCAATCAAAGAGCTTTTTAGGGTTTTTATAAATGTTTATATAACAGTAGGACTCCAATCGCAATTCCTTGTTCAGTTATTTAGATACAATTTGGAACAACTTTCATAAAATGAATTCGATTTTCAGCGCAGTTAGCGTATCCGGAGAGTGAGCACAGGAGAGTCTAGTCCAGTCTATGTAGAGTTATCATAGGCAGAGCAAAACTCATACTCACATAGCTCCAACTCTACCTGGATGTGGATCTATATACAGACTGGCTTAAAAATTCCTTCGATATGTATTAAAAATGCATTCCTAAACAGAACTTTCAAACTCTTTGGACATTGCCCTGGAGCAACATTCAGTTACAGGTTTTATAGAGCTCAAGATTTATTGTATAGCCCATAAATAAATAAATAACAAATAATATATAGAGCTCGCTGTTATCTCAATTAAATCGATAAATTCGCACAAATTGTGCCCAAATAAACCATGAAAAGTAATTTGAGGGATTTTTATATAGATTTTTATATACAAAATATTAATATGGAGAAATTGATGGAAAAACATGTGCTTTGGCCAGTGATTTGATTGCACAAATAAATGACATTCAATTAAAACAATTTGTTAAATTTAACTGGCTGTCAAAGCCAGAGACAAATCGGGAAATATTTGTGAAATTAGAAGCGAAATTGCCGCGAAGGCACGGCGCAGCGGGACATTTGACACTCGGGGTTGATCCCACTAAGGGTTGCTCTCGATTGTTACTATATAAATTCTCTCTCTCTCTCTATATATATATATATATATAAATTTATATATATCTGCTCTACAGGGAACTATATGCAATAATAGAGAATCATAAATTTACTAAGGCCTCGTATGGCAAGCTGCAGGCGATGTGGCTGGAGGCGCACTACATTGAGGCTGAGAAGCTGCGCGGACGTTCGCTAGGTAAGCCAAATGCCAGAGATATATATATATATATATCTCACTCTATATATTTACATAAATGCCTTTGGCAGGACCCGTGGACAAATATCGCGTACGCAAAAAGTTTCCATTGCCGCCCACAATTTGGGATGGGGAGCAGAAGACGCACTGTTTCAAGGAGCGGACGAGAAGTTTGCTGCGCGAATGGTACCTACAGGATCCGTATCCGAATCCAACCAAGAAACGTGAGCTGGCCAAGGCGACGGGCCTCAATCCCACGCAAGTTGGCAATTGGTTTAAGAATCGCAGGCAACGCGATCGTGCCGCAGCCGCCAAGAATCGGTAAGTTTCGCTTAAGGGCTGGGGCGCGGGTGAGGGGGGAAAGGGGGGTCTGGGGTGGTCATGCGACATGCTGGTAACACGAGCTGCGGCTGCCGAAGCTGCTGCTGCTGCTGCGTAAATTGATATCCAACTGCAGCCAACTGGAAGTGGCTGCAAGAATATCTCATACACAGGAGCAACAGCAGCAGCAGCAGCAGCAGCAACTGTGTGTGTATGTGTGTGTGTGTGTGTGTGTGTGCGTGACTGTGTGTAGTGTGTGCCATTTCCATTTCATTGATCCGTGCCGATGTCGGCGGCATCCATCGAAGCGTTCTCAATTTCTGAAACGTTTGTTGCGGTCGCTGCTTTCGGCCACATTAAAATGACCGCCGACAACGCTGACAACGAGGCTGACAACAACAACAGCAACAACAACAACAGCTGCTGCTGCTGCGGCTGCTTGGCTGCTTGGCTGCAAGCCAGAACAACAACAACAAATAGCAACTCCAGTAAAAGCAGCAGCAGCAGCAGCAATTAGCCCATTTGCAGCATTGGCAACAACAGCAATAAATGAAGCAACAATGGTAACAGCAGCAACATCTCAAAAACAAACAGCCAACAGCAACAATTGCAACTAGGATCGAAGCTGAGCAATAACAATACAGCAACAGCATTGATAGAAATATCACATTCAGCAGCAATAGTAGGAAGAGCAACAGCAATTGTGTTCAGCAGCAGCAGCAATGGAAGCAGCAGTAGCAGCAGCAGCAGCAATGGAAGCAGCAGCAGCAATGGAACCAGCAGCAGCAATGGAAGCAGCAGCAGCAATGGAAGCAGCAGTAGCAGCAGCAGCAGCAATGGAAGCAGCAGTAGCAGCAACAGCAGCAATGGAACCAGCAGCAGCAATGGAAGCAGCAGCAACAGCAGCAACAGCAACAGCAACAGCAGCAGCAGCAACAACAACAGCCAAAAGCAGCAGCAGCAGCAACATCAGCAGTCGAAATATCAGCATCAGCTACAACAATATCAATGTTGCTCTCCTTCCATCAGCAATATCAATTGCTAAGAGCAACATCAATAGCTATGAGCAACATCAGCTACTAGGATCATACAGCAGCAACAGATTAAGCCATGGCTTGACAGAGCCACTTGAATAACGCCAACAGCAACAATAGTAACAATAGCAATACTAGCATCAACAGCAGTAACAACATGAGCAGCATGAGCAGCATGAGCAGCAATTGTAGTAGCAATCAGCAACAGCAACAACAGCAGCAACAGCAGCAGCAGCACCAATAACGGCAGCAATATCAATATCAGGCAACAACTGCAGCGGCAACTGCGATCAAAGGCCAGCAATTGCTCATGTATTGTCCGAGAGCAGCAGCAATAAGTTGGAGGAGGAGGAGAGCAGAGAGAAATAAAGGAGTAGGAGGAGGAGGGGGAAATGAGAGAGAAATAAAGGAGCAGTAGGTGAAGGAAGGGAGAGGAGAGGAAAGGATGAGCAGCAGCAACAGCAGCAGCAGCAGCAACTTGAACAGTAACAACAGCAACATCAGCAATGTGAAGTGCAGCAGCAGCCGCTACAACAGAAGCGGCAACAGCAACAAAAGCAGCAACAACAGCAGCAGCAGCAGCATCAGCAGCAATAGCAGGAGCAGCAGCAGCAGCAATAGCAGGAGCAGCAGCAACAACAATAGCCACAACAGCAACACTTACAGGAACAGCAACAGCTGTAGAGACTTACAGGAACATTGTAAGCGCAGCTTCGACTGAAAGCAGCCAGCAGGCAAAATCGAATCGAGGCTTTATGTTTCTGAATATATATGAATATATATATAAATATAAATATATATAAATATATATGAATATATATATATATATATATATATATATATATATATATATATATATATATATATATTTATATATATATATATATATATATATACATATTTATATATATTCATAAAATGTATAAGCAAAGAGAGAGCGAAAAAAAACTCGACCAATTCGCGCGAAGTTGAAATGAAGAAGATGCGCGCTTTGGCATCGGCTTTGGCATCGTCTTTGGCATCGGCATCGGCATCGGCATCAGCGTCCACGGCCAAGTGAAAGATGGCAAGTTAAGTGGAATGACACGGCAGAAAACGTAACTCGAGTGCGCTGCTCCTGCAGATGCGCAAATATTTTCAAGTTGCTTCTACCTGCTGTACAGTGAGCACCCCCTAAGACACCCGCTCAGCCTCTACCTCTTCACTCTCCACTCTCTCTATCTCTGTCTCTATCTCTGTCTATCTCTCTTCTACATTTTGGCATTCTTTTGAAAAGAGAAGCAGCAGCAAACGTTGCAGGTTGAAGCCGACGCCGTGTTTATTAAGTTAGGAACTGAATGAATCTGCACAAAGCGCCAAAGCGATGAGGTTGCGGTGGCTGCGGCTGTTGGAGCGCCTTTTTGGAACGGGTCATTAGTTAAAATGATGGCGATTATTTCGACTTGTAAAGTGAGCAGCAGCAGCGGCAACATTACAACTCCATCTGCGTTCTAGTTGCAGCTCGAGCTGGATTTCAAGTTTCTTTATTCATTTTTTTTTTTTTTTGGCAGACAAGAAAGCCAGCCGCTCAGCTGCAATAAAAAAAGTCAACCGAAAACAAAATAATAAAATATAAAAAAAAAAAAATATGAAATTAAAAGACGTTCATATGCGTTCAGTCAGACGAGTCATTCAGCAGCATCGACAGCGCCGGCAAAAATGATGAGCAGAAATTCTGAGCAGCGAGTGTGTGTGAGAGAGAGAGAGAGGGAGGAGAGGAGAGGGAGAGAGAGCAGATCTTAAATAACAGGCGCTGACTTTTCAAGCATCGAGTGCTGAAAAAATTGTTAACATTTTTGCTACTGCACTTGAGCGTTGGCCTGGCCTGGTCTGGCCTGTGCAGTCAGCTTCGCTGCTCCAATATATATATATATATATATATATATATATTTTTTTTTTGTTAAGTGTTTATTTCTTAGTCGGTAAATCAATCATATGAGCCAACTAGACAGCCAGGCCAGGCCATTAGAAAGGCTAACGAAATGGCATTATTAAGATATTAACTACGAGCAGCAGCTACAAACACTTTGTTCATGCTCCATGAAATACTTCAGCAATGGGGATTTTGCCAGACTCTTGCCTAGTAATGGATCACATAATGGCTCTTGCTACATAAGGAAATTTCTGTTATTCAATTTAAATGAACGGAACTTAACTTTAATTACTCTCCATTGTTTATTGTTGCTGTTGTTGTTGTTGTTGTTGTTGCCGTTGCTTAACTTCCCACACAAGACTTGGCTAGTTATAATGAGTGTATCATTATTAACAATTGATTGTGTGAATACATTTTTGTAATGTGATGCGTAAATTCTAAGATATATGTGAGAACACATATATATACATATATGCTCTCATATATATACATGATAAAGCAACTTATATATATATAATGAGAATGAACAATATTTATTTAACAATTATAATGCTTAAATATAAATCATTAACAATTAAATATCAACTAAACGTTATTAACAAACAAAAAGCTAAAATTATGTTAACCTAGATCACTGCACTGCACTGCACTTCGCTGCACCTCCACTGACCCAGTCCAGGTCAAACACTTGACTAATCGACGGCAGCAGCTGCAGCTCCTTTTATAGCTGACAAAATGTCACTCAGAATTAGAGCAAAGCACTTGAGCTTTTTTTTTTTGGCGCGCATTGAGTAGTCACAATGAGTAATTTGACTATTTGCACTAAGTTTTAGAGCCGACTCTCCACTCTCACCAAGAACGGAAGGGTCTCGAGCAACTTAACTTGCCATATTACACACGCTTATACAAACACATACACATAGCACTCAAGTTTGTATAGGCAAATCACTCAATGTCTAAGCTATGCTAAGAGCTATGATAATACTTAATTGAAATTGACAACAAAATAATATATTTATATATTTAACAAACACATTAATTATTTACATATTATAATTATAAGAATTGCACAAAATATGATCGAATGCACTTTACCATTTTATTTTGCGTGCTAATTTGACTTAGCTCTGCGTTTCTGCAATACACTGAGTTATTTTTAGATTTCTTGCAAAAAGAAGTAGCAAAAGAAGTAACGAGCAATGCTCCGTTATCTTTGTATTCTATTTTAACATGCATACGTAAATCTAAGCCTCTGCACTTTGCGATATTTGTAGGTTTCATGAGCGAAGAGCAAGAGGAGTAGAGCAGAAATCCGTTATACACATACATAAAAACTACTGCAATAGCTGGGTTAGTATTGCGGTAGTTGAGCGTTGAGTGTTGTTGTAAATTGAGCATGTTTTTCGAATTTCAGCAAATAGAGACAGACAAAAAGACGCTGACTATATAATAACTAATAAATTGGTAAACGAGCTTCAAGTACATATTTATTTAAATGTATACATATATAAAAATTACCCCACATTATTAAATTCCATCTTCTATCTGTTATTTATCATACATATTTTCAGTAGGTATAATAACTCACAGTCTATAAATACTAGCCTATATAAATAACGTAACCGTTTAATATATCTTGTTACAAGTTCATTAAATCATTTTCGAAGAGCATAATAAGCTCAGATTTTAATTGAAAATTAATGAAATCATTTTGCAATTCAAAGAAATATTTAAAAATAGCAATTGCTCAAAATGTTGTTGAGTAGTTTGCGTCTTGCAGCTGATTCAATTAGCAAGTCATAGACTTGAGTTCGTTTTCAATTATAAAGTACCACTTGATGGATGAGTCCAAAGGGAGGGACGGAGTGGAAGACAATGAGATAGAGAGCGAGTGTGAGGGAGAGGGAAATGGGAGTAATTCACATAAATCCACACGCAGAGATTATTTTATTGCGTGAATTACATAAATGAAATGCGAGCCACTAAAAACGCAGCCCACACACGAACAGAACCCACACACTCAGAGCAAGAGCACGAGAGAGGGGGGAGAGAGAGACAAATTAAGTAGGAGCCACAGTGGGCGGGTGTCAATGAACATGGCATGTAAACTGCGGGCAACAAAGCAGAAGCAGAGAGAGTGAGAGAGGGAGAGAGTTGGGGGAGACAAAAGCAATTTGTCAAGCGCAATTGAAATGGGAATAAGAGATTTCAGTGTGTGTGTGTGTGTGTTTGTGTACAGAAGTGTAATAAAAATGAATGGGAATCAACGTCAATAACAACAACAAATAAACACGCACACAACAAATATGTTGTAAATGTCAATGATCAATCAAAATATGAAATTGAAGGACGCTGAGAACGTATCGAGCTGAGCCTGTGAACTGTTCGCTGGTCAGCCGAAAGCTCAAGAGGCTGTTCCATCGATTTACTCCCAGCTCAAACAGCTCAAAATTCTAATGAAGAAAGGCTGCCGATGAGAAGCTACCAAAAGGAGAAAAAAAGTCGTCGTCGAAGAAGAAGAAGATGGGTAGCTGGAAGCATTGTCAATATCCAAATCCGAGTGCCCACTTGGCTGAGCGTTCGGACAGGCACACTCAAGCGTCCAATAAGTACCCAGACCCATGCCCGAAAAAGAAGAAAAAAAAAACCAAAAAAAAAAGAACTCAAGAGCTGGCGATGCTCGACTCGTTGTTTGCACAGTGCAACTACCGTTTCGGTGGCTTGTGAGAAAGATACAAAAGATACAGAGAGCGGCCAGAGCCAGGCCACAGCCATAGGAAGCGACTGCTCCAGGTGAAGCTGTCGCCCACTTCAACAGCGTGTAGAAAGTGTATTAAAGAAATCAATTGATATCAAAAGAATGAACACAAACTTTAACAGTCATACCGGATGTGAATGTGTGTGTGAGTGAGTGAGTGAGTGAGTGAATGAGTGTGTGTATATGTGTGCGTGTGCAAAGGCAAGTGAAATGTAAATGCTGTGCAAATAGCTCAAACTGCAAACTGAGCAATAGATATATACACACACATACACACACACACACGTATATATACATATACACCTATATGTATATACCTATTCAAATTGAACAAATTTAAATCTTGTTTGTCAACAGATCGCAAAAAAAAAAAAAGAAAAGAAAAGGGCACAGCGACCAAATAAACGTTGATTGCATTTAGAAACCACCCTGCTTAAAGGCCTCCCCTTCTTCCCCTAGCCCTGCTTACACACTTTCCCAGCGCTTTGACAAAATGTTATTCGGTCCACTTAAGCGCCTGGAACCCCATGAGATTTGTTGCTGCCGCTGCCGCTGCCGCTGCGACTGCTGTCTAAATATTTACACAATTTATAACTTTCAATTTGAATGACACAATTATCGAACTGAGTTTGTTACGCCTCAATTTGCATTGTTTCTAAAGAGCTGCTGGAGTAGTTGCCAAAGATATGATAGCCTGTATACGCAAAGCTTTAAGATTATTTGCCTACAAATTGATGAGTGCTTAATTTATCGATATATCGATACTTATGGAGCTCACTCAAACAAGCTCTCACTCAGTTAAGCAAAGACTCAGCTTCCATGAAAATATATGCTAAGTCAGCTCAGAGCTTTTGACTAAGAGTTGAGTCGATTGTGGCAGGCTAGGAATAATCGATAAATTTAATTTAATATTGAATAATTTCTCATAATGAAGCATATGAGAAATTTAATTCTATTAAATTTCTATAAAATTTAAGATTTTCTCGTAATATTTAATAAATATTAAAAAAAACTTCAGTGAAATGTCAATCAATAAGAAATCGTTTTTTGATAGCTTATAAACAATATATAAATCAATATAAATAATTTGACATATTAAAAATATGTACAGAAAAGGCTATATTTGATATAAATATATTATCTAATAAATATTATTTGATATGAATCAAATCGATATTTAATCGATGCATACATGTTTTATGGAACTCATTTGATATATATTAATCTAAAAAGTTCTGTAACCAAAAGTAAATATACTCATCTATATCAGCATACAACACACACATCACACACTATTAATCAATATTTCGATAATGGCATATTATTTTTTAGAGCCCCAAAATCTGAGTCAAAAAATCAATTTCATACTCAAACGATATTCAATTACATTCACAAACCAAAGCCAGATTTAATTATTGAGCAAGAGTTATATGCACCTTCGAATAAATTGTGGTTGTTGTTGTCGTTGCTGTTAATTTGGCCTATGTGATCAGATCGTATTACTCCACATTCTTGCAGCTGAATAAGTTTTCACAAAAAAAAAAAAAAAAAAAAAAAAACCCTCGCTACACGAATCTTCTGACATGAGCCGATTAAGGCATTTCAATGTCTCGAATCCGAGGCTCGAGTTACCACCTAAAGGCTTAGCTCTAACTCTATCCCACTCTATCTGTGTGTGTCTCTCTCTCTCTCTCTCTCTCTAACTCTCTATCTCTTTCAGATGTCAGTCATTGTGTGGGTAATTACATACGTGTCATTTCGTTTTCGTTTAGGTGCCACAGTATCGGATTCCAAAACGAAAAACCCTTTTTTTTCTCTTTCTGGTCAATTGTTTGGAAAATATATATAGATATATCGATATATGTATATCATATTTATGACGCAGCTCCCAATAAAGTCAATGAAGCGTTAACACGGCCTTGGAGCTGCGCCCGTGCCAGCTCAGCTCTTCTTCTTCCTCTTGTTCAGTCTTTCTTTCTTTCTTTTTGGCGTAGGTTATGGGCGCAGGTAGCACTTTTTTAGAGTTTTTGTTTTCTTTTTTACCTGTAGCTTCATTGAGGCGTAATCGCTACTGCCAAAAAGCTATAAAATTTCACAACGACCCACCGCAAATTCAATTTGCACAAAAATTTGCAAGTAACACAAATATCAGACTAGCAGTTACCCTCTACTACAGTTTTGCTGAAAGAGAGAGAGAGAGATTATGAATACTTGTATGCAATATTAGTTAGGATTAATATCCTATAGGCTAGGAATCTTATTTATGCTTATATAATTATATAATTATAATGTATATAATTATAAACATAAATAAGTTTCTTATAGCCAAAGTCATGTGAGACTTTTGCTAGGCTTTGAGTAGCGACATCAGCATTTTCAAAGCCTTTCAAACTTTAGTTAGTTTAGTTTAGCTCTCATAGTTCCCAGATGCTTGAGAAATTTGCAAATTTAAAATTAGCAACGATTTTGAAACTTTCATTTACTTAATATTAAAAATATTATTCATATATATTTTTATTTTGCATACTCTATGAATTTTAAGAGCAGTCTAGTCTAGTCTAGAAGAAATTCTCTTTTATTTTAGACTCATTTAAGATAATATTATTTTTAGACTAATTGATAGCATTTTTTTTTGTCAATCTCTGTTTTATTTTATACCAATTCGTTTGCCGTTTCGCAGGCCACAAAAATTTCGTATATTATTTCTACACATTTTTTCAAACTGCAAAATTTAAATTTTAATTTAATTTTTTAATCATAAAGTAAACAATTGTAGAGTCTTAATACTCATCATATTTTTTTTTTTTTTAAATTTGAAGCTATATTTTTAATATAATATAATATATAATAAAAATTTTATAAAATATTATTTGATATAAAATGTGAGAGATTAATTATATTAAATATAATATGATATTATTCTATATTAAATTAATAAATTATTATAATATTATATATCATATAATTAATTATTTTATCAGTACATTATTATTATATTATTTTATTACATTTTTTTTTATATAGTGTTATTTTATTTATATATTAAATTTTAAATAGAAGTTGTGCTTGTTATGTTTTATGCATCGATCTCCAGAGATCCGATGCTGTCAGTGTTTTATGGCGTGCTCTAAATAAAGGCACATTATACTCTATACTCTCTTACTCTTATACTTATACTTATATGAGGCAGACAAGGCATATATGTTGATATGCTGAAATGTTTATTTATCAGAAAAAAACTTATTTTTGTTTAGTAATCTCTAAAAATAAATTAGATTTTCCCACAAAAAAAAAAACACTCGAATATAATAATGAAAATAATAATATAAATTCTGAATGAGCATTTAAAACACACACACACACACACACACATAAATACATATACATGCATATAGTCGTTTGATCTGTGCCATGTAATTCATCAGCGGAATGGGCCGATGTGTCAAGTTGGTAAATGATAATCCATCAAGTTGCCGCATTAGGCAACTAAACGATTCCATTTGCAACAATACAAAAAAGCGTGAGGAGAAGAGAGAAAAAAAAAAAGCGAGGCAAAAGGTAGCCGCAGATACATTTCGCAGCTCCAGCTGAGTTGATGCCGCGGCGCGTTCATTAATCACACAGGACTCCATGTGGCACGACTCGAAAGCTGCTGTTGTCCGAAGCGCAGCATTATAAATGCTGATGGCTCAACAAAATGCGGCAAGTTGAGCGAATCCTAACCGATAATTATGACAGGGCAGGGAGTCGGTTGAGTTGCAGATGCTGAAGATGATGTATATGAACACTCTCTGATGGCTCTATAAATATGCCGACGTGGCTGCCACTGCCACTGCGCGCCACTGCGCACGTTGCACGTTGCGCTTCTAATCAAGTCATTTCGAGTGTTTTATTTTTATTTTTTTTTTTGTTTGTGGCCTTTTGTTTTGGCCACAGATAATTTGTCTTAAGCATGTGTGAAAGTTGCCACAGATTTATTGTGCGGCTGCCGCCCTGACAAATGAGCCGCCTAATGGGCGTGTCCAGCGACCGGAGACCAGCCACCAGCCACCAGCCACCAGCGTCCAGCTGTGCCACAGCACTTGCAACAGCACTTGCAACACATTCACTAATCACTTTTAACACTTTATTCTCTTTCATCTAATAACTGGGAATCGGTAAAAGGCAAAATCTAACAACTTGCCGCGCATTCGCCATGCATCATTAATTGAGAGATCACAAGGCGATTAAACGCTTTAATCCAAACATTCTAGATGGGTGTTCGGAAATACTCGAAATGGGTGTTCACATGATCTGCTTAAGGTTGCAGCTGCAGCAGCTTTTCAGTTCACTTTTCATTAAATTGTTATTTAAATAAAATATATTAAATATGATGAATAAAAAATAAAAATAAAAAATTATAAAATAAAAAAACATTAAAGACCAAAATTAATAAATTAAATAAATCTAATAAATAAAAATCAATATAATAAATATATAATTCTAATAAAAATTTATATAAATAAAACTGAAAAAAATTATAAATTAAAAATATATGTAAAAAATATATTAAAAAAAAAAAAATAAATAAATAAAAATAATATTTAAATAAATTTAAAAAAAATCACTTTAAACAAAATTAATGAATAATAAATAAACCTTATTTTTAAAGCAAAAAAAATTACTAAATATAAAACAAAAATTGCTTTAATGTAAATTCGATGAATATATTATAATTATATAATATATAATATATAATATATAATATATAATATATAATATATAATATATAATATATAATATAATATATATATATATATATAATATTAAAATATTATAATTTTTAAGTAAATTGCTTAAAATAAACGTAAATAATTTAAAGTTAAAAAAAATTAAGATCGAAATTGTTTCGAAGCAATAAATTATATTTATTTAAAATTATTATAAATTATATATTATATATTGAATGATTTGTATAGGCGTTCAAGCAAACACCAAAATGTTTCTATGCCCAGAAAATTTATCAGATTTATGGTTAAGTTCATAAAACTGCTATCAACTTGGACACATATGTGATCATATGCTACTGTATTTAAATATATTTCTTTTCATTAAATCTAGAGCTATACATCTTTAAATTCCAATTCTAATATATAATATATACCATAAAATATTTGAAAATTTTGTTGTATATTATTTATTAAAAATATATATTTAACTATATGTCCTTAACCAAATCCCTTCTTCTCGTATCCTTGCAGCATCCAGCACAATCAGAACAATTCGGGCATGGGTTGTCGCAGCCGTCGGGCGGATGGCGTAGCATCGCCCACGCCTTCGGATAGCTCCGACTCGGATATATCGCTGGGCACCCATTCGCCGGTGCCGAGCAGCTTGCAGCTGCAGCACAGCCCTGGGAGCATGTCGAATGGCGCCAATGGCGAGGAGAGCCTCAGCGTGGACGACGATAAGCCGAGGGATTTGAGCAGTGCGCTGCCGTCGCCCACGCCGCCTCAGCTGCCGTCGGCATATGGAGCGAGCGGTGGAGGTGGTGGTGGTGGTGGCGCTGGCGCTGGTGCTGGTGGCTTGCCTGCCGGCTGCTTGCCGCCATTCAAGCTGGATGCGGCGAGCAGCCTATTCAATGCCGGCTGCTACCTGCAAAGCTTTAGCAACCTGAAGGAGATGTCCCAACAGTTTCCCATACAGCCAATTGTAATTCGGCCCCATCCGCAGCTGCCGCAGCCGTTGGCCCTCAACGGCAATCTGCATCATCCGGCTTATGCGGCTGCCTACAGTGTTGAGTGCACTGTGGCCGCACCGCCACCGCCGCCACCGTCAGCACCAGCACCGCCCAAGCTGCGCATCAATTCGCCCGAGAAACTCAACTCAACGGCGGTGGCCGCTGCCGCAGCGGCCGTTGCCGCCGCCCATGAGATCAACAATAGCAGCGGCAACAACAATAATCACAGCAGCACCACCAACAGCGGCAACACAACGGTTTATCATCCAAGCGCACAGCTGCTGCTCCATCGTCCCTTCTCCACATCGCCCGAGCTGAAGCATAGCGCACCGGAGATCACATGATATCAGCGGGTCTAAGGCTGAGGCTGCACGCCTTGCTCGAAGGGTTTCTATCCACGCTCCCAGCTCCCAGCACCACTAAGGCCCAGCTAAAAACAAATTGTTTCAATTTTTTTAAGTTTAAGTCAGCAATAATAAAAAAAAAAAAAAACAAAACAAAAAATAAAAAACAAAAAATTATGCAAAAATTTAAGAGCAGCAGCAACGATTCATCGCTAGCCCGCACAGAACCTTCAACCTGTTTAACGGGCTGTTTCCTAACATAAAATAAAAAGAAGATATCGAAATATATATATATCTATATATATATATTGAACATCGTCGCACACACTTTTCAAAGATAGTTATTTAAGATTTACGCATACGACGAGAATGAATGAGAAAAAAAAAATAAATTAAATTAAATTTGGAAAACTACAAAATTTTCAAATTAAAAATGATAACTGAAAAATTTTCAAAGCAAGTTTTTCATTCTAATTGCAAAATTTGGAAAACAGAAACAAAAATGTAACTTTAAAGTTTTTCATTTATTGAGATTTGATATACTGAAAATGAATAACGGAAAACTGAAATATTTGAAATACAATTTTTCTAATTCTAATTTCTAAATTCTAATTTCTATGTGTGTGTACGTAATTTGTAAATAGAGTTTAAGTATGCAAATCATAGTGCTTACGTATACATTTAGAATGCAATAAAAACAACAAATAAAACAAAAATTCTAATGAAACAGTTAAGAATTTAAATCATTACCGAAAATATTGTTGAAATGTTTTTTTTTTAAGGGCTGGATTGGAAAATTTAGATTAAATCTAAATTGAATTTTAATTCCTTACAGAAATAAAAATTAAAAAAAAAAAAACGAGAATCGAAAATACTTTAGTGAAAATGCAAAAAATATTATTTGGCAAAATTTTAAATATAATAATTTATATCGCCGATTCGATTTTTTTTAATTCTAAAAATATTTATATTATATGTATATTTTTTTTTACTACACACATTTTTGCAAGTTTTTTTTTAATCACAAAAATAATTAAAAGCGACAGAAAAATATTACTTAAATCATTAAAAATAATTTTTTGACCATTTTTTATTTTTTTATCAAAATATTTACATAGTTTAAATTTATTATTTATTTTCTCTTAAATATAAATATATGTTTAAAATAATTATATTTTTTTTTCATCATTTTGTCTACACGCCAGAATGCAGCAGGCAGAAACGTTGACTGCAGCTACTCTGCTGCTGCGGCGGTGGCACTAAGGTAAAGTATCTGCTATACTAACTATTGGCATTTCCTTTATGCTGGGCTGTTTTTATTTTGAAATAAAATATCAATTTCTGTGTAAACAAGAAGAACAACAAATGTGGAAATGCAGCTCAGAAGTCATCTGCAACAACAGACCAAGCAAGGCAAATATAGCAACATCAAAAGCGAAAAAAACATAAGACTAAGAATATATATATATATCTGCAATAACAACAGCAACAACAACAAGGTGTCTATATATATATGTGGGTAAATGTGTGTGGATATGGTAAGAAGTGCCTTTCGTCGTCGGCATTTGGTTGAATGCTGGCGCCAACGATGACATCTCCTACTTGAGTGGTTTACTTAGCTGCCTTATGAAAATATCCGTGTGGTGGGCAAACACACACACACACACGCACGCACACATGCGGAGAGCGAGCGACGATCGCCAGATCCATAAATGAGTCTACGAAGCAGACAGCAGGCAAGGCTGGCAGGCCAGGCAGGCCCACCAAAAAGTTGACGCGTCACTGTCACTCACACACAAATGCAACGCATCATCATCATCGTCATTATGAGCTGGAAGAGTGCCCTGGGAAACATATTTGGAGAAGACCTGTACACACACACTTCTACAGTATATATATATATAGAATCTATAGCCATATGCATATGCGCGATATAATCTGTGGGCTAGAGATTGCTTTTTTTTGTTTTTTGTTTTTTTTTTTTTTTTTGGCTGTCTGACTAGTTGTATAAGTGCTTCCTTCTTACAACAAATTTTGGGCTCAAATTACAAGGTGAGCGAGCCATGTGGAAGTTGTCAGTCAGCCAGTCAGTTGAAGCTAGTCCGTCCGGCCGTCACTTGAAAGCGCTGCAATTATCAGTAGCTGTTGCTCGTTGTACGTATTGTGTATACGCCACATTGTCAGTTAATTTGTTTCACTAGAGTTTTAGTTTTCGGCGCCGTCTACCCGTCGCCTTCGTCATCGTCATCATTAAGCATGATGTGACACTTTTGACCTCATTTTCCCCCTCAGCCAGGCCATAGTCATCTGTTTTTTTTTTTTCTTCATTTTTTTTTTTTTTTTTGTCTGCAAGAACTACACTGCATTTCAGCACACGATAGGCGATAAATTGTAAAACAATTTTTGTAGTTCATTTTAATTAGATGCTCGTTAAAATTTACTCAAAATGGCAGCAATTGACGAAAATTCCGTGCAAATTTTAACTGTTCACACGTTCAATTAGTTCAAAGTGGCGCTTGCCGCTCGATAGGCGTCAAGTTGTGGAACTATTTAAAAAGTTCATTTGCAATTTATTACGTTTTGGTAGCTTTCTTTTGTAGCTGACTCAAAATGGCATCAGTTCGATAGTCAATAAGTGCGCACAATTGGGAGTCATGCATTTTAATTAGCTCAAAATGGCAGCAATTCGATAGCCGATAACTGCCAACCGTTTGGCATTTTCAACATTTGTCATGCATTTTAATTAGCTTTACGCTGTTGCTGCTGGCTGAAAAAGGCATCTGGAGCTGTGTAATTAATTGTACACTCGTTGCATTCCAAGGCTATTCACACATACACACATACACACACACACACACACAGCAGCTAAAAAAACAAACATTCAAGTGTTGCACCATCTATGGGACTGCCTGCTGCCACTGTTACTGTTTTTATATCAAATTAATGCTCAACACCGCAGTAGATGTCCGTTGAGGTCCTGCCTTCCTTTTCGATTTACATATTGACAAGGCGACTCAATTAGTTAAACCACAAAATGCTAAAGCCGACAACGGTCGCGACACAAGCTTTACATACACATTTAAAATTGAATTTATGCACCCTTCGCAGCCGTCAAATGTTTTCTCTCAATTTATTTAGCGTACCTTCAACTTTAACATCAATTGTGGCCGGGCTCTATGACTCCCCCGACAACAGTGGTATGCATAGCTATTAGTATTGACAAAATATTTTGATAATTATAATTATTATTAAAACTTAACGAAACTGTTAAGAATTTTGTGGGGAAATTTAACGAAGCGTGAAATAAGTGAAAATGTTGCATTTCAATGGTTTTATATATATAATAATAATACTTATAATTAATCTAGAAAATTATGATTATAACTTTAAAATGTTTATATAAATATATGTAAATATAATTAGATAGATATGAAAAAATTTTAATATATATATTTTTTTTTCTGTATATATTTATATTTTAATAATATATTATTTCACATATACTATATTTTTTTCAACTTATATATATTCCTTTAATTTTTTTATTTTCTTTATATATTTATATTTAAATATTTTATTATATATAATAATTATTTTTCTAAATTTATATGTTTTTTTTATATATAATATTTTTTTATTTATCATATTCATATTTAATTTTGCTCCACTGTGCCAGCTTATTGGCTCTCGCGACTAAAAGCAACGAATGATGCTTCCTCATTCCGTAAGCCCCACCAACTCGGATAGCCTAAACATTTGCCATTTGCCGCAATGTACAAAGCATTTTCGATGCTCACATCTTGAAATCTTTTGCTAGACAGCAGCTGGAGCGGCGGAGTGTTGGAAGTAGGGGGGAGAGCCAAATGAACCCCATCATTAAGTGCGTAAATGTACTGTAAATAGACAAACGCGTTTTGAATAAATTTTGAACAAAAAGCTCGTAAAGAGTTGCATGCTGTGGGGTTGAATATGGCCACAGGAGTGGAGCGAGAGGGCGGCAGCTGGCTATGTAAATTCCCAGGGCAAACACGAAAAAAAGGCAGGCGAACAGACAGACAGACAGACAGATATATAGACAGCCTCTGTGGACTGTGGAGCTGGCGGTCAACAGGGCGTAGAATCAATAAGGCAACAAAAGGATAAGCGACATGAAGTGGGGTAGAGCGTGTGGGGTTGGGTAGCTAACGGCATGGGTGGGTATATTATTATGATAATTTGGCGTGACAAATTGAAGACGAACTTTTAGCATTGTCACAATATTTGCAGCGGCAACAGAGGCAGCAGAGAGAGGCTGAGACAGAGGCTGAGGCAGAGGCAGAGGCAGCAAATGCGCAAAGCAAACACTTCACACATGTCAGACTAGAAAACCCTTTACGACGGCGACGACGACGACGACGACGACAGGCTGAGAGATTAGGCAGTGCTGCGCTAAATGGGCGTGGCAAGTGCTCATTAAGCGAACTAGGCGTTATGGTTACAAATAATTTGACACTTGTGTTAATTGTCATTGAGCAGCGGGCATACCAGAGAAAGCTGAAATACGAGCTCAATGCGATAGATAGTCGATCTCACTCACACGCACGCTGTCTCGCTATCTCTGTCTGTGTCTGTATCTGCTTTGTTGCCGTGTCTAATGAGATTTGCGCCCAAGGAGTCAGATTCAGACGAAAAGGTGCAAACAGGCCGAGCAAAGGTAGGCGAAGCAGGCGTCGATGCGTAATTCATAAAACCATTGAAAAGGCAAAAAAAAAAAAAAAAAAAAAAAAAAAGGAAAAGGAAATCAGCCTAGAGCTGACACTACCTAGAGCACTCTCTATCCCGCTCTGGCTCTCGCTCTCTTTGGCTCTGGCTGCCGTCTTTGTTACGCCTGTCACACACAAAGGCGCTCGAGATTGAGGCGTGGCTGTTGTGGCTGTTATTGTGGCATTGGGCATCCAAGATCCGTGCTAAAGAGCCCCTGGCCCATGGTCTCGCCCATTTGCGGTTGCACGCACACTCACACTCACACACACATACACACACAGCCTCTCAGTCCCAATCCCAATTCCAATCCCAATCCTCGGCTCGTCTCTCCAACAGACGAACAAAAGCACTCAGCAAACTGATTGAAACATTTCCGCTGTTTGTTATTCTTGCCAGCGACTGGATTTACAGATTTTCCAAACGGATTAGGCAGAAACGAGAAACGAAAAAAAAAAGAAACTGAAAATGTGAAAACAAAAAGAAACTGTATTTTGTATTTGAAATGCGTTTCGCCCGTTGATCTTGGCCAGGCGATTAGTGCGGCCAGACAAATTGCAAATTGTTTTATAGTTTTCAAATACAGGGTATACCCCGTACTCAGATGGGTATTATGCGTGGCTTTCGCTGTTTGTCATTGGCATTTAGAAGACACTAGAATGCATCTCATCCGCATGATTCCTCTGAGCCAATGCGCAATCTGCCTGTCGGCTTGGCTCTCAGCTCATCTATGTTGATCCGGAGCTAGAAATTCAGGCTTAACTCATACAAAAATCAATAGCTCTATAAATTTTGGCGAAAAATTAAAAAGTACTTTTATAAATATAAATATATAATAATAATAAAAAAATAATAATTAAAAAGTACTTTTATATATATAAATATATAATAATAATAAGTACTTTTATAAATATAAATAAATAATAATAATTAATTAATTTATAAGAATTAATGACGTTTATACAATCTAAAAAAATGTTATTTTAATAATAATAAATAATAAATAATAATAAATAAATAATTTACAATTTTACAATCTAAAAAATTATTTACAAAATAAAATTTTGTAGATTGTATAAAATACGATTTTTAAAATACAAAAATATTTATAAATAAAAAAATATTTAGTCAGTAAATAAAAATAATTCAAAGAGCATTAAGCCATTTTTTTTTTAATTAAAAAAAAATATTTATATAAGTTTGTATAATAAAAAAAGATTAATAATATTTTTCGATACATTTGTCTTCTCTTTAATATTTATTAAATATAAAATTTTAATATATATATATATTTTTTATTAAATATAATATTTTAAAATATATAATATATTTTTTATTATATTAAATATTTTCTCCATATTTTTTTTTTGTTTAATTAAAATAAAAATATTTATATAAATTTGTATAATAAAAATAGATTAATAATATTTTTTGATATATTTGTCTTCCTTTTAATATTTAATAAATATAAAATTTTAATATATATAATATATTTTTTATTAAATATAATATTTTAATATATATAATATATTTTTTATTATATTTAATATTTCCTCCATATATCATACATAATATATATATTATATATTAACCATAAAAAATATTAATATATTATACACATTAAATATTTAAAATAAAATAATATTAAATACACACAAATATTTATATGTAATAAGCAGAGCCCGGCAGAGTGATCATAGGGCGAGCGATGCTCTCGTTCACACAGCTCCAACTCCAACTCTATGCTCCATTGAAGTCACCTCAACAGATCACAGGGCACGAGCCAGTGCAGCACTCTGATTCGCTCCCATTCAGCATCGATTGCTTATGCAGCTGTGCTGCGATGTTGCCTTTTACAAGATTTTAGTTGTATTTTTTTGTCATTAAAAATTTGCTATTTGTATTTATCTATTTTGTTGGCTAGTTAAGTGCATTATTTGGTGGGCCAATTTAACTAATTTAACTAAATTGGCTTTGCAATTTACCAATTGCTCGACCCATTTGCCAGGCCAAACAACGCAAATGCCGCCGCCCAGAGTCGACTCAAGTCGCAATCATGCTCAACTGCCACACATCGGAGGAGCGAAGCTTTCCCAGCCATTGTGTTTGTAAAATTGAAAAATCGTATTAAATTACGAGATGAGCTCCGAAGAAAATTGAAGTCAAATCAAAAACCGAAAAGAAAAAACAGAGAGAGAGACTATATAGAATATATTTAGATATACTATATACACATATATAATATTGTCTATGCATTGTGCATGCGCCCCGATTCAATTATGAATTAATAAAGATTTTCGGCCCGCAGGCGAGATTTGGGTTACACACACGAACCAGGGTGGAGAACTGACTGACTGGACGTGAACCTTGTAGCCGAGTGTGTACACTGGACAAACTATATAATAAAGCAGAAAAAAAATAGAAATTAAATTATCTTAGTTAAAAGATTTGTCATTATTAATTACAATAAAATACTTAACATAGTAAATAATATAAAATATTAAAATATTATTATTAAATAAAAAATATTGTTTAAATATTAAAAACTAATTATATTTAATTCAATTTTAGAAGTAAAATAAAAAAACTATAAAAATATTGAGATATTAGGATATAAAAAAAAAAAGAAACATTTTTAATTATATATTAAAAAATTGAAATATTTAAATAAATATGAATAAATAATATTTATTTGACTAAGCAAAAATATTTAATTAAATATTAATAAATACAAATATTTAATAATGTATAAAAAAAATTAATACAAAAAATAATAATAAAAATAGTTAATAAAATATTTAAAACTGCCAAAATAAAAAAAAAAAATAAAAAAATCTATTTAATATAAAAAGAAAATAAAAATAAAATTAATTAATTATAAGAAAATTAATATTTAGAATTTCAAATGAAATTGAAAAATCAATATAGCAGTTCGCATTTTCTTTGAGTGTAGCCAACCCCTGTGTGGCAAGTATGTTGCCGTTTTGGCTTTACGGATTTGCCAAACACAACAACAAATCCGTTACAACAACAAGAATAATGGACAAGAACTTTTGGCTTTTGTCTCTAACTCAGTCTAACAGACTCTGTCTCTCTCTCTCTCTCTCTCTCTCTCTCTCTAGCTCCCTGTGTAACTTGATGCACATTTGCTGTCCCCTTTTTATTGAAAGATAATTGGGTTCGCATCATCGCTCAGACAGGCATGAAGAACATTTCACTCAGCGCCCAGCTCGCAATTCAATTGAGATTCAAATTCACTTAGTTCACAAACGGCGCACAAAAACTAGAGCCGAACTTATTGTATTACAGCTGGGAATATTGCACCACCATCAGCCACCACTTCCGCCACATTTTCATCACCCGCAACTGCCACGCCCCCCCACATCAGCATTAACGCTTTGACGTGTAAATGTTATCTCTTTTACAAATTAAGCCTCGCCACGATTTGGCATCGAATTCAGTTGAGTTTCGTTTTTATGAATACCCCTGCCCTGCCCTGCTCTGCTGATGCCGCCACGCCTCTTTGCCCACAATCATAGCAAAATGTTGAACAATTAAATGTAATTTGAACCTGCTGAACTGCTCATCCGCAATGCTTATGAGGCCTCATCACAAATTGAAGCCAGCCAAAGTTTGTGGCAAGGTCAACAGCAAGAGCGAGCGAGAGCGAGATAGAGCTAGAGTGAGATTTTTCCATATTTGCCCATGCCTAGGGAATTCATGGGGGCTCAATTAGCATTCATTTAAAATCTGTTCAAATTCTAGATTTTAATATTTCACATGATATTTTTATCAGATTTTAAATTACGTGCATTAATGGTGGTAGCAACATTTTGGCAGCTGGAAACTGTTCAGCATAAGAATTATTATTTCTATAATTTAAAATTTTACATTTTACAATTATTACTTAATATTAAAGATTTTTAGTTTAACATTAAATATTTAACATGTTTATATTCACATCAACTATAATTAAACAATTTTAAATTATTTCAAGCATTTCAAATTATAATAAATAAAATTATATATGTTTTAAAATAAATTTGAAAAAAATGTTAAAGTAAATTATTTCATGATTAAATTTATAAATTAAACTATAGCTAGAATTTAGCGCATATGCCTATGAAAATAAATAAAGCATTATTTTCATTGAAAAGTAAACGCATTTATAATATATACAAAAATACATTTTATGTCCTGATATGCAAAAAAAAATATTAAAATTAAATAAATTAATAAAAGGTAATTTCATACTTATTTTTAAAAGTTAAAAACAAGTAAATAATTAATAAAAATAAAAACACTAATAATTAAATTTTACAAAAAGTATGTTCATTTTTCAATTTAAGTTATTAAAACTTTTCGATTAAATTATTTAAATTTACAATTATGTAAGCATATATTAATTTACATTGTTTATTTACATTTGATTTTAATAGGGTATATTTTATATTGTATATTTATATATTTTATATTTTATTTTATATTTAAATTATTTTTTAATATCTTAATATTTTATATTTATATTTTAAATTTATATTTCATTTAAAATTGAAAATAAATATTTTTTGTTTATGTATTTAATTTAATAACTTTTTGATGAGTTCCGTTTGGTTAAAAATGAACTTAAAATTTATTTAAGTATTTAAATATTTATTTAAATACATATACATAAATAATTAGAAAATTATATATATATATATATTATATGCATATATATATATATATATATATATATATATATATATATATTTATATAAATTGTTTTTTTTTTTTTGTGTCTTAAAGCGCAACGCTTGGCTGAATTTGCTAGATCGTCTTACGTAGCGCTGGGCCTATTGCCAAGTTCTAAGCGGTTTATCACTTTTAGAGGCCACACACAGAAACAGCTTGCATTTTATACATATATAAATATGTATACATATATATTTATCGTTGCACATGCCAAGAGAAAAATATGATCCTAAGCGAACGAATGTTAAAGGCTTATGTCAAGCGCACACTTGGCTGCCGCGGGGCACTAGATGAGGCAGAGCGTGAGCGAGAGCGAGAGAGACAGAGCCAAAGAGAGAGGCAGTGAAGCAGATAAATATATATATATATATATATATATATATATATATATATATATATATATATTTAATGTGCAGCTACATTTGTAGCGCGATAACTGAAGCCAAATCCGCTTAGGGCCAAATAATCGCCGTTTGAAAATAAAAACACGCGCATCAACGACACCAAAGACCAAAGACCAAAGCAGCCAATGATTATAAACCAATAACAACAACAACAACAACAACAGCAACAGCAACACACGCTGTGGCCGCCACAGATTTGAGATCTGTCCGTGTGCAACCTTCTCCGAGCTGTCAATGTATTATATTCCCATTCCTATTCCATTCCATTTGCCGCCTCTAATGACATATTTAAAAGGTGTTAATCGTCTCATTGAAAGATTTGTCAGCCAGACACAGGCACACACACACATACATACACACATATATACTCACACACATATATATATATATATATATATATATACCTTTATCTAGTCATATATCTGCTGTAAATATTGATGTTGCTTTTATGCCTATTTTGCCAGCTTAAACAAAGATCTAGCTCAATGCATTATCCTTAGCAGAGCTACCCCTGCTGCCAGAGCTGCCAGAGCTACCCGCCTGCCCCTAGCCCGTGTCCCGCTTCCCTATTAGTTGCAGCCGCTGCTCAGTCAATCGTATTTTTGGCTTTATGCCTCATTATCCTCTAAATCGCAAACAAAACTGCAAACAAATTTTGCCAGTGCCCAGATCCAGGCTTAAGGCAAACAACAACTGCAACTGCAACTGCAGCAGCCGCAGCGGCAGCGGCAGCGGCAGCGGCAGCTAAGGCATATGGCTTTGGTATATGACCTCAGCTAAAAGGCAAAAACAGCCGACATTGATATACAGTAAAAACTGCCGGGAACGAACTGACACACACACACACACATACACACTCTTCCGCACACACACACACACACAGTCAATAGAGTTAGTCTAGCTATAAAAAAATGTAATTCAATCAAGATTCTTCCCTTACTTAAGCTAAGCACAAGCTGAGTACAATTTACTTAAATTACAGGGTATTTGCAAGCAATTTTATTTTACCATTTTTTACCATTTTCACTAAATTCTAAAAAGTATTAAATACTCAAAAAATTAAATATATTCAAAATGCTATGCAAAACTACAGGGTATTACTTGTGCAACAATTTGCGAGGTTACAAATTATTGTGCAACAATTTCTAGCATGCAAATGTAATAAATATGATAAACTGCATATATAGAGCATAACAAGTGTATACAAAATTAATATTGGCAGCATCACAGATTTACAGGGTATTTTTGCCTTGAAATAAACTGTAGTTGATTGAGATTTATTATTATAATTTATAATTTAGCCACTGAAGTGTATGAGCGAAGCAAAAAAAAAATCACCCTCTAAGCAGAGACGCAATGAGTTAATCAGCGTCAAAAAATTATAGGGTATTCTATAAGCAGCAGTTGAACTTAAAGCGCAACACTCAAAGTTGCAACGATGCAGCTACAAATTGTATACATATTTCATGGCAGTTCAAAAGGTTATATTTAGATTTAACGCATTTATGCAATATGTTGATGGATATATATATATATATATCAGCATTTAATATATGTGCACATATTCACATATACATCGACATTTATATATTTACATACGCTGTTATTAGCGCCTGCGCATTTGCTTATGTACAACTCATTTCGTTACCAGTTTGAAGCATGCTGCACCACTGTGCTGCTTGCTGCACACTGATTGGTGCCGCTAGCGTAAACCAATCAGCTTTGAGCAGCGTAAGCTGCTTGCAAGCAGTAAAGCAGTGCACAGCAAGCAGCTGAAATTTATTTTTAGCACATTCACAACAGCTGCACGCCTGAAGGAATTGCTGTGCGTACTAAAAACTGGATGAAAGTATGTTAGCTTAAATAATGGCTCTAAGGCCTTATGTAACTTAACATAGCTAGCAACTGTTAGGTATGTAAAGTTAACATAGCAGAGCAGCTCAAAGCAAAATTTCCCTTTTCGGCGAGTTTTTAGAACGGAAACGGAAGCGGTTAACATTAGAGAATAGAATACGCACTTTGCTTACCCTATATTTTTACAATTATTATTAATTTTAAAATTAAATAAAGTTTTTGTGTTCTGTTTTAAACCATTTTTATTTTTAAAAAAATTAACATGCCTTTTATTGTTGTTTGTTTTTGTTTTAGCTATAATTATAATTATAATTACTAATTAAGTAAATGTTTTGTTACCTTTCTTAGCCACTTTAATTGTTGTTTTTTTTTTTTGTTATTTTTTATTCTTTTTTTTTTTAATTTATTATAATATTAATCTATTTAAAAATTCAACACGAAAGTTCAGCTAAAAAATTGCTCAATTGTTGCGTTCAACGTTAAACGTTTTTGATTTCTGATTTTTTGTTGTTGTTTTTAATTGTTTAAACAATTTTTTTTTGTGTTTTGTTTTAAACCCAGCCACAATATTGCATTAAATATTATTAATTAATATATATATATATATAAGTATATATATTTTTTTATAACAATTTGTTCGTAAACTAATTAACAATTTTATGCAAAAGTTTTGTGTCTTTAGAAAATAAAAACAAAGCTAAAAATAGAAAGCTTAAAATTATGCATAATTCATTAAATTTTAGAAAAATATTTAAATTGAGCATTAAAAATTAAGTGAACACAACAGCAAAAAAAATAAAATATATATATATGTATGTGTATAGATATATATGTATAAAAACCATTTACAATATTTGCTACGGGTATGTGTGTAAGTATGTGTACAAGTGTGTGTGTGTGTGTGTGTGTGTGTGTATAAAATGCAAGTGCTGCAGGCCCTGCCACAAAATGTTTTGACTGTGCTAAAAACAAAATTAACAACAAATAACTGTAAAACTAAATTTACAAAAATTAGTGAAAAAAAAAAAACAAAATTTACAAATTTTGTTTTTTTGTTTGTAAAAACTTGTACATTTAGTAATTATATAACAAATTGAATTAGTTTAAATTATTTAATGAATTATTATTATATATATATATTTCTCTACTAGATCTCTGAACTCTAGAAATTGATTTTTGTTTTGTTTTGTTTTTTGTGAACCTCATGGACGGATGTTGAATCTGAAGTGTAAAAAATTGGCGCACAGCAGCTCAGCGAGTGGCTGCATACAACCCCCGAGTGATGTCAAAGAGGGGGAAGGGGGCTTGTGGGGGGGCATTAGGGGAATTTTACATACTAAAGTTAACTCAGCGCAGCGCGAAGCTGCATAGAATACTAGGGGTTGGGGTTGGGGTTGGGGTGGAGGAATTAATAGTTAGGGGTAGTTGTAAGCAGGGGAATACAATTTGCATGTGGATGCCGAGACTTAGACTTGAGCTGGGAAATGTTGATATCAAATATAGGGGTAGCTTGGCAGCTGTAGGGGCTGTTAAGCATGCAGCTCTGAGAAGCTCAGAATTTGGAATTAAGGACTAAACTTAACTGAAGTCAAGCTGGTTAAAAATATATCAAGGGGAAGTTGTTAGTAAGGGTAGTTGTAGAGGGGGGGCAACTTGCAGGATCACAATTTTCAATAAGAGACTAAAGTTAAGTCAGCTCAGCTTGCAGTGTGAGCCAAGTGCAGTCAAAGAGAGGGACAGGGGGTTGGTAGGGTTAAGGGTAGTTTTGGATAGTTGATAGAAAGGTAAATACGACAATTTTGAATTAGAAACTAAACTTGAGTCAGGCCAGGGGTTGGGGTTGGGGTACCTATAGGGGCAGCATCTTCAAGGATCACAATTTTGATTGAAAGACTTAAGTTACAATACCCGAGTGTTGTTAGAGGGGTAGGGGGATGGTTTGGTGAAAGGGGGTAGTTGGGAGTACGGATCACAATTGTAGGGGTAAAGGAGTTGGCTAAGAGCAGGAGTTAGTTAGAGTTTGGAGGGGTAGTTGGGGGGTAGGTAAGGGCTGGAGGATGGGGATTTGGGTTGGACAACATTAAGGATCACAATTTTGATTTTTAAACACTAAAGTTAACTAGATGCTAATTTACTCTCAATTTTGTACAGTGTATACGCAAAACGTGCTTCGTATATCGCATATAGGCATCTAAGGCATAGTTTTTTCATTTTTTTTTTTTTTTTTTTGATTTTCGATTTTTGTCTAGTTGAAAGAAATGAAAGTTTTTCACATTTTCTTTTCGCTTTTGTTTTTACCAATTATTTACAACAATTTCGTATCACATTTGCATTTCGTTACATAAAAATTGCATTTTATATATATATATATATTTATATATATATATACGTGTGTGTGTTTACTTTTTTGACACAGTGTCAGTTTGTTGTATGCGCACGTATTCATCTGTTTGAGCAGCACTGTGCGAAAATTTTTCACGCTGGAAAAAAACTTGCGAACTTTTGCAAAGCGCAAATATTTTTTTCATAGACTTAAGATTATATATATATATGTAGATATATATATATCAGCTTATATATCTTATTTTTTTTTATAAGTTAGTTTAACTAGAGCTAAGTAAAAGGTACGAGTATAATAATTCTGTGTGTGTGTGTGTGTGTGTTGGCTAAAACAGTGTGTTCTGGCTATAACGTACTGTGTATATATATTTGTATATACTATATACTCTATATAAAGATTATATCTGTTAATTAAATTGAATTTCTTATTGCTTCTGCCTTTGCCTTTACTGTTCCTAGTTAAACTCTGAAAAACAATAACAAATTGAAAGCCCTCGGTTATGGTCAATATGTGAAGTATATGGATAAAAGTGTGCACAGACATGCCGCACATACTGTATGCAGCTGATCTGTGCCTATGCCTAGCTGCTGCTGCTGCTTGCTTGTATATATCGAAGAAATGCCTAAGTTTTACTTTAAAAAGGGACGCCATCTGGCGTCGCTGGCTTGCACTAAAAACGTTTGCCAGTTAAACTGGCATTTATTGCCTATTCCCTTTTCCCTTTCTTTCTCTTTTTTTTTTTTCTTTAATTTTTACACTCGACTAAAGACTAAAAAATTTGCTTTAATTAAGACTACATAACAGGATTCACGCATGGGTTTTACAGCTTGCTTTTGCTCTTTCTCCTTCTCTTCCTCTGCTTCGCCTTGTTTGCTCTGCTCTTGAAGAACTCTTAAGCTATGTATACGTTTTCTTATCTTCTCTTTTTCGCTGCTCCTTCTTCTTCTTGTTTGTGTGGGATTAGGTAACTACGTAGCTCTCATTGTTTCGGTTTTTTTTTTTTTTGTTTTGTTTTATAAACTTAATTTTTGTTTTGATTATAAACTTTTAAACTAGCGCGTATTATTTATTGATCTTTCCTTCGTTTTATGCTTTCTCATGCTTTTGTTCTATTGCACTGATGCCTCAGCTTTGAGCTTTTCGAATATGAGCTGTATGACTGCCAAACTGTATGTACATATGTTTGCTCACTTTAAGTACACGTGGTCAGTTGCCGTTCAACTGTAGCTGTGCGTTGTCAGCGACTGAAGTTGTTGCTATATCTGTTTACTTAAGATGTTCCGTTCCCGTTGTCAGTAACCATAAAACTGTAGTTGTAGCTTTATGTCTGCTTACACAGTCAGTGACTGCTAAATTGTTGATGTGAGTTGTCAGTGACTTGAAACTGTACCTGCAGCTATGCTCACGATTTTCCATACGCTGCTGATCGTTCTTTGTCAGTCACCACAAAACTGTAGCTATAATTGAGCTTCCATTAACAGTGATTGCCCAACTTATGCTGTTTGTTGTTTGTAGCTGTCAAACTTTAGCGGTCCGTTGTCAGTTACTGTCCAACTTTAGCTTTAGATTTGCTTGCCCCAGTTGCCAGTGACTGCAAAACTTGCTTCTTGATTTTTTCCCCTGACTGCCCCTGCTACTTACATGATTGTCAAACTGGCAAACAGCGGCTTTCAATTTTAACTTGAGCTACAGCTGTTGCACCCGTGACTGTCAAACTGTCAAACTGTCAAACACATTTACATTGCTCACATTTTTATAGTATTTTTCTCTCGACTGTCAAACTGTCAAGCAATCGGATATTTCTCTTATACTGTGCACCAGTGACTGCCAAACTTTAACTATAAATTTACTTTCCCCCGCTCTCTCTCTCTCTCTCTCATTATATATATATATACGTATATGTAGATATATATATATATGTGTGTGTGTGTGCATATATATATGTATCTTGTTCTTATTTGCCTACGATTCTCCTAATTGGCCGCCAGCTGTCAGTGGCTGCCAAACTGTGGCTGCTATTGATGACTCTTGCTGAGGAGATGCGCATTGAACTCGTAGACATTGTTGAGCTGCTCCCCGCAGATGTTGCACTTCCACGGATTGCTCTCGCAGTGGCAGCCCTTGTGGAGGAAGTAGAGCGTCTCGTCGGGGAACTCGATGCCACAGAAGTGGCAGGTGAGGATGAGCTTGCGGTTCAGCTGGAGGTCGCTCTCCTGCCCCGACGACGTGATCGTCCCGTTGCATATGGGCGTGGCACTCTGACTGCCATTGTGTGTGCCGCCGGCCGGCGTTGTCGGCGTGCTGGCCCCGCTGCCGCCGACCGTGGCGCCACTCGCCCCCCCGCCAGCCCCATTCAGCATCGTCTGCTGCAGCTCGTGCTCCAGCGGCGTTGCGTTCCGCGTGATGCGATTGTTCGCCTTGGCGCAAATGCGACGCTTCAGATCCTCGCGCAGCAGTGACTTCAAAGGCGAAACCTAGGGAGCAGAGAGAGAGAGAGAGGGAAAGAGAGAAGAGAAACCAGATTAATATATATTCCAATTAGATTCCCATTAGGGTTGGTTAAGTGTGTGCGCAAAAATCTACGCTTAGAGCTACTCAAACTGTAACTTGTCTACAGCACCTACAAAACTGTAAGCCAAGAAATTGGTACATTTATGCAGCGCATTAAAGTATTTAATCTTAATGTAATTTGTAAGCAATTGACACCAAAACTATTATTAAGCATTAATGACTTCAAAACTGTTAGTCTAGTAAATGTGTCGAAAATGTGACTTCCTAAACTGTGACTTTTTAAGCCCCTTCTATGCAGCCAAAACGGTGGCTGCTCAAGCTGTAACGCTCTGAGTGACTCTTAAACTGTAATTTACGCTGACTTAAACTGTGACATCCCTGTGAGTTTCTAAGCGGTGACTGACTCTAAAACTGTGACTGTCTTAAGTGAACCCTGAAATATAAAGTGCAATTATCACGGTTGCGTGACTTTAAAACTGTGCCAACATATGCATTTGGCAGCGGCTTTAAAACTGTAACTGGCTCAGCTTATCCTAAAGCAATATTCAACAATAATGTCATTGTTTAATGACTCTTAAACCGTAATAATATAATTTTGTGGCAATTGCTTTAAAACTGTAACTAGACACTCTGGGATTTATAATTGTCATATAATTGTGACTTTTTAAGCTGTGATTTAAAACTCTTACTGTAAGTGGCTCTTAAACTGTGACCATATGTTTGGTAATGACTTTAAAACTGCGACTAGATACTCTAATATATAATTGTGGCTTTCTACGCTGTAATCATAAAACTGTTACTGTTAGTGACTCTTCAACTGTAACAATATATTGTTCGCTTGGCAATAACTTCAAACTGTGCTTAAACACTGATATATATAATTGTGACTGTGACCGTGACTGTGTGTGACTTCTAAACTGTGACAATATATGGTTCACTTGGCAGTGACTTTCCAACTGTGTCTACTTTTACACAATCATTTATAACTCGTAATATTCCCAATTTTATTTACCTTAATCAATGAGGTGATTCTGTTGTTGTTGTTGTTGCTGCTGCTATTGTTGTTGTTGTTGTTGTTGTTGTTGTTGTTATTGTTGCTGTTGCTGGCAGCACTCTCCGTATCGCTGTGGGCATCGCCGTTCAGCGCCTCCTTCTTGTCGGCCTCCTCCAGCGGCAGCGGCTCCTGCAACGACGCAATGAAAAATGTTGCTCAGGTGCGACAATTGGCCATTGGCCATTGGCCATTGCCGTTGGGTCTCACCTGTTTGATGGGTATTAGACTAATTGAGGGCGTTATGTGATTCTCGTGATGGTGATGGTGGTGGTGGTGGTGGTGGTGTGGCAGCTGATGGTGGTGATGCTTGCTGGTGGAGGTGATGGGCGTGGCCTTGCAGTCCATGGGCAGCTCTTGGGGTGCGAGCAGCAGCGGCGAGTGATCCTTTGACTCCAGATCCGCTGAGTTGCCATTGCCATTGTTGTTGTTGTTGTTGCTGGTAATTGTGTTGTTGTTGTTGTTGTTGTTGCCCTGTTGAAGAAAAGATTCACGCAAAACGCAAATAAGCTAAAAGCCCATGAGCCACAGATGGATCGACAATGTGCGTGAGAACTTGAACTGTAGATGGCGCTTACATTGAACAGCTCCGCGTTGCCGCTCTCGCCGAGCGTTGAGATCTCCACGTGCGGCGTCAGAAAGTGCATCGGGGGCGTGGCATTCTCCAAGGAGCGCATCGACTCGCCGCTATCGCTCTGATGACTGGCCGCCACCTGCGCCTGCGCTTGGGCTTGGGCTTGGGCTTGGGTCTGCGCCTGGGGCTGGGCATAGCTGGCGGCTGCCGCGGCCGCCGCTGCTGCCGCCGCCGCCGCCGAGGCCTGCGATTCGAGCGCCAGCAGCAGCGATGAGGTGCCGCCCGGCCCCGGATTGTCCAAGTCGATGCCGTGACGATTGAAGAAATGAATCCGCAGCGATTTCATGGAGCCGGCGCGATAGCTGCACAGCGGACACGTCTTTACCAGATCGTGCTGGCCGACGTGCTCGTTTTGGAAGTGAGCGCGCATCGCGATCTGGCGCTGGAAGCCGCGATTGCAGATGGGGCAATGGTAGGGCAGCGTTTTGGTGTGCGTCGTAAAGTGCTCGGCCAGGTGATCCTTGCGAAAGAAGCGCTTCTGGCAGACGCGGCACTCGTACGGCTTGACGCCCGTGTGCCGCATCTTGTGGCGGCGCATGTTGGCGCCATTCGAGAATTTCATGTTGCACACGTCGCACTCGAACACCTTGCGCGACGACGACGACGATGAGGTGTTGCCCGCCGGCGACGAGCTGGCCGAGGAGCTCGAACCGGCGCCGCTGGCGGCCGCCGTTGCCGCCGCCGCCGCCACTGACACTGCCGCTGCCGGATCTGTCGTTGCCAGCTCCTGCTTGCAGCTGTCCATGTGGCTGACGCTCATGTTTTCGGGCTCGTCGCTCTGCTCGCTCTTCAGCCGCACCGCCACCTGCCCGGCCAGGCACTGCACCACGTGCAGCAGCAGCGTCGCCCGCGAGCTCGTCTCAAAGTTCTCACAGCGCTCGCAACGGAATGTCATCGGCGGCGAGTGGGGGGGTCCGGTGCTCAGATTTGTCGGCGCCGGCGTCGGCGTTGTTGCCAGCGAACGCTGCGAATCCGCCAGATCCGATTCCGCGGCGGCCGCCTCCTTCAGGCTGCGCAGCGCCAGGGCATTGTGGTGCAGCAGGGCGGCCGCCGTCGGCGTCATGTCCACGATCAGGCCGCCCCCCACATTGTGATTGGGGTCTTTGAGCGCCAGCTCCATGCCGCTGGCTGCTGTGCTTATCTTAGCTTCGGCCATCTGCAAGAGAGAGAGAGGCATATATTAGATCGGATTTAGTTTGAGCCGCGTGGCTCTTATAGCTGCCGAGCTAGAGCGTTGTGAACCACTTGTGAACTAGTTCACAAAATGAGGAATCTTGCGTGGAGAATATAAATACATTTTATGAGTGCATATTTGGTATATCTGGTTTAAAATAGAGCCTTGTGCTCTGATTCATTTTGGAACTAGTTCATTTGATAAAAATTTATAAGAAAGCAAAAATGGGAGCCAAATACTAAAGATAACCTATGGCAAGCCTGAACAACTAAAACTAAAACATTTTCATTTGGAACTAGTTCACAAAATGAACTAAAAAAAATTTAAACTTATAAATAATGGAAATATTTTATGTAAGGAGAATTATTTAGCTATATATAATAATAAGGGCAAGCGAATCAGTTTGAAACTGGCTCATTTGAACAAGTTACTTAAGGCTTGAAGTACTGCAACATTTTGTAACTAGTTCACAAAATGAACTAAGAAAAGGTATATATAATGGAAATATGGCATTTAAAACAGAATTATTAAGTTATATATAATACTTAAAGTAAGTGAACCAGCTTGGAGCTGGCTCATATGAACAAAAAAAAAGTTATGCACAGGTGCAAAAGCAGCGTCAAATACTTAAGTTACTATGAGAAACAGAATAAATTGCACTACATTGGAACTAGTTCACAAAATGAACAGAGCAAGCAGTTCTCTACTCTACTCTGGGCTCACTCTGCCAGCCAAGTCCATGACCAGAACTAATAGAATTTATAAGACTAGGCTATACGTGACCAAACATAATGCCAGAGGTCGAGTCATGAGCTGTCGGAGACAGACGTGTAGAGGCAATAAAGAGACGAGAATATGCACGAAAGCCAATACGCTCGTCTGTTAGCCAATGAGCGAGCAAATCGGGGTCAGCATCTGGAGAGGTTTTGACCAATGCTTGGAGCCAATGCAATTTTATTGACTCTCTGGGCAGCAAATTGGCCAAGAACAAGTCAAAACATGCATAGATAAATATATATGTGTGTATATATATATATATATATATATATATATATATATATATATATATATATATATATCTGTCTGTCCATGTACAGTTAAGCTGGGCTGCAAATAAAAAAAAAAAAAACCATTTTTGGGCGTTCGCCACGTTGCATGAAAATACCAAAGTTATTGAGGCCAATTGGCTTGGTCGGGCAGGTGGGCACAGCGACAGATAGACACACACACACACAGACACACACACACACAGATACAGAGATACAGATACAGAGATACAGTTACAGATACATTTACGAATTACAGCTGCATTCTAAGTCGCCGCGCGTCTACAGCTGCGACTCTTCAATAGGTCAAAGTTGGGATGGTTTTGTGAGTCGCCAACCAAAACGAATTTTAACATAACAAATTGCGACCTTGAAATGAATGTAAATGTGTATATATATAAATATATAAATTTAAATATATATACTTATATATTTATATATATATCTGCATTAGCCAGCTCACAAAAGCCACAGACAATCGAGCAAACCCGAACTCCCAAGCCAAACACAAGCTGCAGGCAAACACAAACAGACACACATATATATATGTATCTATTTATAGGCATACATATATAGTACATACATATACATATACACACATATACACACACACACACACATGTCATGCAAATTGAGGGCATTTCATAAGCTTCAGCTTAGGCCTAAACATCCCAGTGCCAACTTTTATGTAAATCTCTTCACTTTTGCGCCCTCAAAAAAATTTAAAAAAACAAAAAAAAAATAAATAAAAACTAAAATATATATGAAAAATAATTACAATATAAAAAGGTTTTCATTATAACAGGTTTCATTTGGCGCGGCCGCTGCCCTTGCCACTGGACGGGTATTCACAGTTTTTGGAATACCTTTGCGCAAGACTCCGGGAATATCTGAATCAAATTAGCTTCAGCTCAAAGTTGAAAATATTAAGAAATGTACATTATAATATTTATATATTAATAAAATTTAAAGAATTTGCTTAAGATTTTCTTTTTATGCAGAGAGTAAATCTTAAGCAAGCCAAGTTGAGGGAGAGCTGAGGCAAGTTGCATAAACAGAAATAATATATAATATAAATCTATATATTTATAAATATTTATATTCAATTCATTTTTTTTTCATTTATTCATTTATTTAGCCTTGCTGAATTTCAATTTTATATTTTTAGAAATTTAATTTAAATTAAAGAAAATATTTTCCAAAGTTTTAATTACTTAAATAATCATATTAAAAAGGCAGTAGAATAATGATAATTTCATAATGAAAAATTAACATTATAACAATATTAAAAGATTTAACAGGGTATTCAATAGTCGTCTAGCTGCTACAAGAAGATTTTGTTTTTTCTTTTGATTTGGCTTTAATATAAAATTTCTATATTTATAGATTATAAAGTAAATTTTAAACAAATAAAACAAGTAACTAAACTCTAGTCGAGACTGCTCGACTAAGAGATACCCTGAATCCATTGAGCTGTAATACCAATCATTAAGAGCTTCATTTATTCATTAATAGTAAACAACACATGCACACACACACGCACACAAACATATGCATGCACGTAATATGCTCAATGCACAGTTTTGCGGCTGCAGCAGAGGCTGTGCTATGGAAACTTTATTGTTTAATAACTTTTTTTCTAGACCTATGTTCTTAATGAAATTTTCGGGGCATGATTATGACATCCAAATGTACCTATTTGCCAAATTTCAAGTCTCTAGTATTTGATATACGTGAGTTATCGATTTTGTTTAATTGTGGGCGAAAGGGGCGTGGCATCAAAAATCCAAAAATGACAAAATGTGCGGGTTCAATATAGCTATCAAACGCAACTTAGTGCACGATTCTATCTTTAACGGTGTGCACGCCAGACCTCAAAAACAAAGCGATATTTTCGATAGTTATCGATAAAAAAGAAATGGGATGAGTTATCGAAAAAAAAAATAAACTCGTACAGCGTATGGTATTATCGAGCATTTTGCTTTTTATTTGAAGTCTCTAGCTTTTGTGGTTGCAGAAATCCAGGTGTTTACACGGACGGACGGACGGACGGACGGACGGACGGACAGACGGACAGGGCTAGTTCAACTCAGCTCGTCGAGCTGATCAAGAATATATATACTTTATGGGGTGTGGCACGCCTCCTTCTGCCTGTTACATACATTTGCACAAAAACATTATACCCTGAAATTTCCATTTTCAATGGATTCAGGGTATAAAAATAAATAAATATTAATGGATTGTGTATAAATTAATATAATATAATAATAATTTTATATTAATTAATAGTACAAAAATAATAATAATATGTTATATGTAAAATAATACAATATGTAACATAATAAAAATAAATAAAATAATATAGTAATAATAATAATAATAATAATAATAATAATAATAATAATAATAATAATAATAATAATAATAATAATTATAATAATAATAATAATAATAACACTATTAGTGACAGCAAAAAGTCTTTTCAAGCATAGAACATTATGCCAACAGGAAACCAATAAAATTTGAATTCCAATATCACACTGATTCCAATAAGTAAAAGTTGATCTGCCCAGCTATAGTTGTCTTATCAGCATTTACAATCTTATTGGCACAGGCAGTTAGAGTATTGAAGCTTCGTGCAACAGATCTGCTGCTGTTTCTTCTTTTGGTGGCTTGTACTGAAGTCAGAGCGGGCAAGCGCACACACACAAACACACACACACACAAACCTCAGCAAATGGTTAATTACAAGTTGCTTAGGTGTTTTCTTGTTGTTTTTTTTTTTTATTTTTTTTTTTGGCGCTTGGGCATTAAAAATGCGAGAGTATTTATAATAGTTGGCTAGTTAAGCTAGTTAGCTGTCCAATGGAGTCATTGGGTCAAGTTTTTCGAGAGCAACTGGGTCAAACGACAGCCGCAGCAGCAGCAGCAGCTGCAGCAGCAACAACACCGACGCCGGCGCCGACGCCGACTGCGACGCACGCTTGGGATGTCCCGCATTTTCATGCGCTGCTCCCAATTGGCAAACTTTAAAATGAAAAGCAAAAACAAATCTCCTTTGCTTAGCTTGCCAAAATGAGAGCACACGCACACATACGCACAAAGAGAGAGCCAGAGAAAGAGAGAGAGACGTGCATTCACACACACACACACACATACGGTCAGACGCACGCACGCACTGCCTAAGCAGCGCACCGACATAATTGGAACAATTTAAGAGCCCTTAATGACACTGACTGCGACGCGACGTCGCGGCTGTTTCTTTTGAATTCGAATTCAAATTCAAATTGAATTTTTATAAATCTTTTGTTGTTGCTGCCTTTAATCATATGCACGATGCAGACACTCGCATAACCGATTTGACCTTAACAGCATTCACCTACCGGTTTTCTAGTGGCATCAAGATGAGGTCGTATCTCTTCCCAATACCCTACACGCCCCCCCCCTACCCTGCACCAGACCCTTCTGCGCACCTTCACCATGCTGTGGCCCCATTCATGCGCTCGCAGAAAATGAGTCAGTCGGTCGAGCAGCGTTTTTGGTTTTGCTTTGCGTCTTCGCTTTGGCATGCCTTGCTTTCATTAGACCGCAAATCAATGAACCATTTCCAAAACGTTCCCCAATAGCAATAGGCGCCGTATCCAATCAGGCGCACACGTTCTAGTTGGGCTTTGCAAATAGTTTTGTTCTAATAAGGTGAGGTTGGGTTTTGGATACATTTTTGATAAGATTTAAATAGCTTTATTTTGCATTGCTAAATATCGAATTACAAAATGAATATTTACTTATTAAAAAATATAAGTCTGCTAATTTTATTTTTGCTCATTAAATATGTCCAACCAACTAAGTAGGTTGCTCTATGCGTACCCTAAAAACGCTGCGCCCAATAAGTCTAAGCTCGAGTTTGCTTCTGATTGGATCGTGTACATGTGCGCACATGTGTGTGAGCGTGACATGTGCTTAAAGAACAAGAACAAACAGGCACACGAGACGACAAACAGACGGAACAGTGGGACAGCGGGACAACTGTGGGACAAACGACGTGAAACCACTTTCCACGGTGACACAGTTAAATGCTACGTGCTCTTTTGCTACTTTTGCTGCTGCTGGCTTCGCTGTCGCTGCTTTTATTACAACGAACGCTGACAGCGAAGTCAGCGGCGACGCTGGCAGCGGCGCTACTCCCATAATAGAAAGTGGAACAGGAATTTCCCTCCCAACATCAATGCCAGCAGCAGCAGCAGCACCACCACCACCAGCAACAACTACTGCCGCAGCGATGATTTCATTTGCAGCAGCAGCAGCCGCGCTCATTGCGAAACACTTGCCACGGCCAACAAGCAAATGGCAACAACAACAACAACCAAGAAAAGCAGGCAAGAAAAGAGGCGTAAAAAATAGTTCAATTGTGGGCAGCGCTGCTCAGCTGAGCGCCAAGACCAAAAGAGAGTAAGAAATGTGTGAGAGAGAGAGTGAGTTGAGAGAGTGTGTACGTGTGGCGGAGAGAGCAGGCGCGTGAGAGTAACTTAAGTGAGAGCGCATATAATATCCAATTCAGCAGGCGGCATGCAGCAGCTTTGTTTACGCATTGTTTTTGTTGTTTTTGTTATATTAACTTTTAAATATATATAGATATATGCATTTATATTTGTATATACATATGTAATTATAGTGAGCCTAAACTTGTGCATTGACATTTAATGCACGCAACTTTCTTATTGGTTTCTAATTGCTGCACAAATCGCATTAAAACGGCGTGAATTAGTTTCTAATTATTAATGGCAAATGGTATGTCCCGTGCCGTCCCGTTCCGTCCCGTTTCGTTTCGTTCCGCACACCATGCTCGCGCTCTCTTTGGTAAGTGGCACTCTGGCTGGCGTATAATTTTTTTTTTTTCATTTTTTTTTTTGTGCTGACCTAATTATACGCTCATTTTGATTCACTTGATTTTCTCTGCTCACACACACACACACAGACACACACATGCATACGTTTCGTCACTGCGTCGACAAGTGGAGCAGCAGCAGCATTTTGCGGTGGCGTCGGCGGCCCATTGGGGCAGGCGGCGACCGCAATTCTTAATTTTTTTTTTTTTTTTTCATTTTATTTCTTGTGGTGGTTACTGGGACGTACATTATTGGGCTTCCGAAAGATATGTGTTGGTACTCACACGCTTTAGACGCCTATTCGCGCACTCTATTTATGTGTTTGTATCACTTTTCGTTCTAGTTAGTTGCCAATTGCATTTGTTTATGCGTTGCTGTTCTTGTTGTTATCGTTGTTGTTGTTCTTGTTGTTGTTGTTGTTGATGCGAAACACCTGCGCGCAATGCTTCCCTCGAAATTTCACTGCGCGCGTATTCTATTCGATCAGTCGCACTCGCTAGTTCGATTCCGATACCGATTTCGATGCCGATTTTCGATGCCGTTTGCCGCTGCCGTTGCCTATTCCGCTTAATGGCGCTGGCGTCGACGACGCGCACGAACGAACTGAAACCCAAGCAAACTGCAATAGCTGGTGGAAGTACAAAATGTGATTGAGTGTATGTGTGTGTGTGAGTGTGTGTGTGTGTGTGTATGACAGAGACGCGTCGGACCGACAGACAGAGCGAACGTCTCTTGCTGCCTGTCTGACTGGCAGTCTCAGTTTCTGTTTTGTTTTGGGACGGAAATGCCAGTGGCGTAGTCGCCGCTCCATTTTATTCCCATCTTTTAAAAAGGGTGCTATTTTGACAAATAATTTCCAACTAATTATCAATGCCTATATATTCATATGAAATATTTCAAATAATAATTTGTACGTATATAAAATGTATATTTGATATATACAATACAATTATATTAGATTTTTGTGTGCTAATTTATGAATCATAATAATATGATGAGCATAAGCATAATCAGTCCCTCTCATAAACACCGCCACTGTGCAAAGATTTGCCAATCGTTGGCGCGCTCGAGCTCTCTGTCGCAGCGCAGCAGCAGCAGCAGCAACCGACAACAACAACAACAACAGCGGACTGGCGCAAGCAGCAGAATTTGAAATTAGGTCAACAGGTTTAGTTGGTAGTGGGCCTGAAGAGCGCTCGGCGACTGCGGCCTATTCGCACGATAGTAACTAGAGTGTGTTGTTTTTGTTGTTGTTGTTGCTGCTGCTATATCTCGTGCTATTGTTGTTGTTGTTGTTTATGGCTCTTCTTTTTGTTTTTTTTTTTTTTTGATTTGCTTGCTGAGCTTACCTATGCGGCGACCTCGGACTGTCGCTACCATCCGGGCATCCAGCTCAACACTCAGCGCATCCAACGCCAACGTTAACGGCGACGTCAACGCCGACGCAATATGCGTTTCGTTTATTGCACCACAGTTGCAATTGCAGTAGCAGTTGCAGTTGCAGTTGCGGGTGTTTGTTTGTAGGCACAATTTCGAGCATTTTTGTACACTAACACGTACACATACACACACACACAGGCGCGCACACAAAGCACGCTGTGTATGTGTGAATTGAGCACACGGCATGGTTAGAAGAAGGAAGCGGTGTGGGAAGCAGAGGAAGAGAACGAAGAGATAGAAGAGACGGCGACAACGGCAGACGTGAGGCTAAGTTGCGCCCGTTTCCATTACATGCGATAGATCTTTTGCAAGCTCTGCGTGCGTGTGCGTGCATGAGTGTTTCTATGTGTGCATTTGGGGGAAATTGTGTGCGTCAGTTGGTGCAAAATGTTGGGAATGTGCATATATGTACACTCGACAGCATAATTCTACGTACAGCAGAAAAAAAAATTTTTTTTTGTGTTCAGTTGGCTATAGAATCTACCATAATGCACTTATCGGAATAATTCCTTTTTTATAGTATTTTTCGCTTATTTAACTACCTATTTGCATTTTTATTTTTCCCAAAATAATAATATTTATATTAAAAAACAATGTTAACAAAAAACCTTACAGGTAAGTGACGCAGCAAAAGTCTACGTACACAACAATTCATCGGCTCTTTTTGGGCGATCCATTAGATTTTAATATTTTGTTGGATATCCATTTCGTTTTAACACCTCTTCCAGGCGTCGAGGCATTGAATCCACCAGTTTCCGAGTCTCCTCTACCGTTATTTTGCTCCATTCGTCCATGAGGACCTCCTTTAGCATATTTTTGGAGATTATGGTACGCTGCCTAATCCTACGCTCGTGTAAATCCCACAGATGATTAATAGGATTCAGGTCTGGCGATTGGGGAGGCGATCTTAGTTGATTTTTGGCGATATATAACAATCACAGCCCTATATTGTGGGCTGTTTGCTTCGGATCATTATCTTGTTGAAAGCAATAGTCATCCTCAATCCTCAATTTCTGGGCACTTTGGTGTAAATTTTCATTTAGGATCTTGATATAGTCCTTGTGGTCCATTATCGATTCTATAAACACCAGACTACCAACTCCATTGGCCGCAACACACCTCCATGCCACTATACCACTTTCTTCATGTTTAACGGCCGAAAGAACATTTTCTCTTTCGAAGGATACTCCGTTTTTTCTCCATAATAACTTCTTTAAATTTATATCTAATATGCACAACATGCTCTCCTCTGATAAAATGACCCTGTTCCAGAAGCCTGGCGGTTCATAAGAGTGGCCATTTGGGAGTCCATACGCTGTTTTATATTGATCTCTGATTTGTGCGGTTTCCAATCAGCAACACTAGCATGATACCCGGCCGGAACGCCCAACATGACCATGAACACCGAATGGAATCATGGGAAACAGATTCGGCTAATCTTTCTTCAACTCCAACCCGTTCTTGTTGCTGGGTTATTCTCGGATTTAAAGTCACCAGTTGGACAATACGTTTTTTTTCTCCAGCTGTCAACACTTAAAGTCGGCCAGATCGGGGCTTTAACAATATAAAGCCCGACGACCCATAATTTGTCGTAAGCCTCTTGGCATGAGGAATGTATTCTCACTAAGAATTGTCAAATTTCTCGACAGGATTAGCCCTCTAGCCGGTGTTTTAGTATACGTTTTCGAACTTCATACACAGATTCCCTTCCCATTACTCTCCTTGATAAACCATGTACATAATTGTTTTCGTGGCAATGGAAAATTCCATAGCACAGTCTAGACGCATAACGAGAAAAGAAAAACTGTAAAAAAATCTAACGGTTCTTGCGAAACGCGGCGTTGTACGCAGTATAATTGTTGTGTACGTAGACTTTTGCTGCGCCACTTTCCTGTAAGATTTTTTGCTAACGTTGTTTTTTAATACAAATATCATTATTTTGGAAAAATTAAAATTGCTAATAAGTAGATAAATAAGCGAACAATACTATAAAAAAAGAATCATTTCGATAAGTGCCTTATAGTAGATTCTAGAGCCAACTGAACACAAAAAAAAAATTTTTTTTCTGCTGTACGTAGAATTATGCTGTCGAGTGTATATATATATTTAAGTATGTGTTTGTGTAAGTGTGCTGAAATGGAAAACCATATGCAGCCAATAAGAGCAGGCAACATACGTCCGTGTGCATGTGTGTGTGTGTATGTAAATGTGAATATGCTTTGTCCATGAGACGCGCAGCATGAATTGCCACACACTTCTTAGTTGGTTTCTATGTCACAATCAAACACAGCCACACACACACACAAACGCATAAGCACAGATGCGAAAAGGTATAAGAGACGGACAAAAACGAATAGTCGTAATGAGTGAGCCGTCGCAGCAGCAGCACCTGCAAGCAGCGCAGCAGCAGATAATCCCAGTAGAAATTGAAACTGGCTGCGGCAAGTTTAGAAACTGGTATAGAAATACACACACACACATACGCACACATGAATATACATACAGCATATATAGAGGCAATCGACCTTGTAGGAGTATTTTGTCTTGGAGCGCGCGCACGCCCGTAACTGGGCCAACGCGATTGCACTGAAAATCAGGTGGGCGTGACGTAGGTAAATGTTGGCCAATGCACAGAGTGTTAATGTGCCTGTGTGTGTGGGAACATTTGGAAAGCCAGAAGCAGGGGCTCTTATATACCCTTGGCTGCCACATAATCCACATTAAAGCACATACACCCGCCGCCACACACTCGCACACACACACACACACAATAAAAATTCCTTTGTAAATATACACACATACATAGATATATACATATATATAAAGCATCTAAAATAGACACATGGATTTTCATAAGAAGAACAACAACAATAGACAATAACAGGCCTTGTATTTGTTCTTGTTGCTAAATTTTACCTTCAGCGCAGCTGGAATATTTCGCAACAGTCTCCGAAAGGCGTTTGTATTTGGCAATTTTCGGATTTTGAAATACCACAAGGTGCATTCTAACAAGAAAATACACACGCACACACACACACACACAGGCAGCTGCGCGCTCTCAGCACTCAAACTCACACATTCACACGCACGCACACATAAACACAATCACTGCAATTCTTGGCTTGTTTCTCAATGGAAGTTAGTGGTGGGCAGTTTCTTAGGGGGCCGGGCTGCGCAAGGTGCAGCAGCAGCAATAACAACAACAATCGAACTAACCTCCACTCTTGCTGTGCCGAAATAAAAACGCGGCGACTGTTTTATTTTGTAGTGTTGTGCAGCTGTTTCTGGAGCGAACGCGAAAATCAAAAAATTCAACACACTGTTGTTATTCGGAAACGTAACGAAACGAAAGGGCAAGCGCAGCGAGCAAAAAGTTAAAGCTTAAATAATAAACAACAATAATAATAAAATAACGGACGCACACGCGTTGCCCACATCTGTATGGGCCAAAAGACGAAACAGCACTGCCAACGCCGCGACGGCCGCTCTATTGTTGAGTCTGCTTCTGTCTCTGCTTCAGCCTCTGCTTCTACTGCTACTGCTGCTTGTGCCTCTCAGTGTTGCAGTTTTCGAGTCAGTCCCGCTTCAACTGCGCGCGCTCAGTAAACAAGTCGAAGCGATTTCGACGTTTCCTCAAGGCCTACAGATTTAGGCCAAAAAAAATAATAATGTACAACACCACCAATAGTGGCAGCTTGCTGGTTAGTTGTTGTTGTTGTTGTTCTTGTTGGGCCAGATCATAGTCAGCTCAGCTCTCGGTTTGGTTTGGGTTGGCAACGAGTTTCCATCAGCAATTGGCCGTCTTGCACAAAATGCAATCGTTCTAATTGCGCAACTTCACATGGCCAATTGCGATGCAATGATGCATAAATATTTGGTTTAAGCTTGCCGCCACAGTGCTTATCGGTGCTATACTTATCGGTATCGAACATAGCAGTTAGACAGGTAACCGTTAACGCACTGATACAATAATTAATAACACATAATATGTTAGTATATACTTTTAGGTATTAGTCTATTTTATTTTCGTTCAGTTAAATCAATATCAATATATTTAAAAAAAAAAAAAAACTCAATTGTATATATATTTAAGTAGCTGCAGCCAATAGTTGCGAATTTTTAAAACAACTAAGAAAAACACATAATGTATTTTTAATTTCATAAAAATGTATGAATATACTATCACAATTCAATTTCATTCATCTTTCTTTAAAAATAATTTAATTATTTTTATAGCTTGAACAATACATATGTAATTAATCGCGAACATATTTTTAAAGATTGCATTCGATATTTACTACCCGTTGCACAGCACTGTTTTAATATAAGTGCGTTCTCGCATTTGCAGGTACTGAGGTTTGCTCCGCATTGAAAATTTGTTTATCGGTGAAAAAGTCGCGATTAATATACAAAAATAGTGTAAAACTGTAATTATAGTCTGGTTGTACTACGTTGCTTCGTTTTCTCATTAATAACTGACTGACTTATGCCACGAAAATCAAATTGAAAATTTACAATTAGCCCGCTGTCTGGAGCCGCAGTCAATATAATTACACTGTCCATTGGTTTACATAAGAGTGAAAGGGTCAGCTAGTGTACTATTTGCAGAAATGGCGTCGAAGTGGTGCACATGGCTAAGTCGTCGGAGACAATGGCTGGTGTGCAAATACCAATATTGAACAATTACGCCTCCAATTTTCAATATTCTTACCGATATTAGCAATGTGAATTAATTGTGACTCTTGTGCTTAAATATTTATAATAGTGTGTGGTCAATATACCTAAATGTACACCATTTTGTCCGGTTTTCTATTTTGCTTTGTGCATATCATTTGGTTTCAATGCCCTCGCTTTTAGTGTTGCAAAATGCCAGCGCGTTTATAGTGTCCATGCTCAGCAACCCAAAAAGAACATTAATGCATTTGTTTATTAATCAATTTCATTGAAAATGTATTATAATTAAGTGCAAGTGGTGTGTTAACATAATTTTTACATATATAAATTGCACGAATATTTTATGATACCTGAACTGCTTTCCGTAGTACGGCTTTTTCTGCTGGCAACACTGTGTTGTGAACTCCAGTGACGGCAGTGCGAACGAGATGCCGATATTGCGGCTTAACGAAAACCGAACACAAAGCAAACCATGAAAACCGAAGCGAACAGGCACAAGAGTTTATAAATCAATTTTTTGTGTATGCAAGAGCTGTGCAATTCATACCGCAAATAAGGTATTATTTTTCGGTTTAATGCAAGTGCACTACATATTATACTATAATTCATATAGAGCAGTGTATAAAGTGTATTTAATTTCAACTCAACTGTTTGAAGTTGTTTGGTTCTTGCTTTATTTGAAATATATTTTAAAAAAATATTTAGTGAACTGCGTTGGCGGCGGCAGCGGCAGCGACGGCAGCTGCTGGCTTGGCAATTCGCGTATGACAAAGCTTTTTGATATGCGCTATGTGACGAAAAACGGTTAATCATTAAGCAAATGGTTAAGGCACAATGTATTTTTCATAACTGTAACAGAAAGCATTTATTATCACAAAAATTAAAATATTATTTTTTTGGTTGAAACTGGAATATAGTTTTGTGTGACAGCACAACAACCCCTCTTTGCATCTCCCCTCGTTGTGCCGCGTGCCTCATTGTCAGACGTCGATCACGTTACGCTGGCCGCACCGTAACCCCCGCTAGCTCAACCTTCTCTATATTACCTGTTTTGCGAATACACACGCCCGCTTCGTTGGCGTTGCTATTATTGCTTTTGTTCGTTATTGCTTTATCCTTCCGTTCGTTCCGTGCATTTCGGTTTTGTTTTTCTGAAATTCTCAACGCTCAATGCTGCGTTCCACTCCGTGCGTGCGTGTTCCATCTTTGAGCGTCTGCTTGTATCTGTGTATGTGTGTATGCGTAGAGATGTGTGACTGTGTGTGCGCGTGTGTGTTTGTTCACATTCTTTCATTATTCCATTCTCTTTGATTAAATGTACATTGAACTCAGCTGGGCTGGCTAGTTAGCTTGTGTTGTTGTTGTTGTTGTTGTTGTTAACCTGATGCTTCGTCTGCTTTGCTACCTACCTACCCATCTCTAACTTGGCTCTCATACGCGTATGACACTGGTTAGTTATTCTTCTATATTTTTGCTGATGCTGCCTTCTCGCTGTTTGCCAACACTGAAACTTCATGAATCAATATTTATTTATTTTTTTTTTTTTGCATAGTTTGTAGTTTGTTTATTCCATATACATTCATTCATTGGTTGCACTAACACAACGGGAGTTTCCACTATAGTCGAATATTAAAGTTGAATAGGCTTTAGGTATAAGTAGGCGTCGCTTTTGTTACCAATTCGCCATAGACTTTAGTTTTGTTCAAGTTGTTTTTAAGAGAAATCTTGTGTGATATTTATCCAAATCAAAGTCTAATTTTACAATTTCCTGGTAATTTGTACACTTATTGCAGCTAATTTGTATATACAGTGTACATAGAGATGAGCACACAACAAACTCGTTCGGGGGGCGGCGGCGGCGGCGGCCGCACTCAAAAAAAATCAAATTCCGCTCACATTGGCGGCGGTGGCGGTGGCAACAATGATTTGGGTGCCATCACACATGCCGCAACGGTGCATAAGAAAACCGATGCGAACAAGACAGAGAAACCAGAGAAGGCCCAACCGAAGGCCACTACGGAACAGTTGCGCATTGCCCAGATAACCAATAGCACCACAGAGGATCCGCAGATCAATGAAAAGGTCACCCTATTGCTAACAATGACCCAACGTTCCGAAGAGGAAGTCTGCTGCGCCTTGAATGAGTGCGATTACGATCTAGAGGCAGCGGCCAATTTCTTGATTGAGATACTACCACAGGTGCGTTCAGACAAATAACTACTTATTCATTCAATTGATATTAATGAATGGCTACTAATTTTATAGGGCGCCTTTGCCAAGTACGAGAAGAAACGCAAGAATAAGGCTGCAAATGCTGTAGCGGATGGTGCAGGCGGTGATGCCGATTGGGCAGATGGCAACGCAAATGCGGACAGGCGTGAAAAGTCACGCAATCGCAGCGCCAATCGCGGTGGACGCGGCGGCACCGACAGTCGCGGCTGTAAGCAATCCTTTAAGCATATATTGGAATATATTAATTTAAAAATTTGTTATTTTCTTAGGGCGCGGCAGAGAGGCACGTGAGAATGATCGCAACATGCGCGAATCTCGTGGTGGTGATCGCGGTGAAGATCGCGCCAATGACAATTATCGTGGACAGCGTAATGGCGGACGTGGCGGTCCAGGCGCTGGTGGCGGTGGAGGCCGTGATGGTGGTCGCGGTGGCGGCTTTATGTCACGTCCAGGACGTGGTGGTGGTCGCATGGGTGGCGGTCGCAGCGGTGGCCCGAGAGGTGATCGTGGCTATGGCATACGAAATAATGCCAATAATGAGGATCATCACGAGGTTGAACTGTGGGACAATACCATAGCGCAAAATGCAGAGAAACAGCAACAGCAGCAAGCGCACGACGATGCCTGGGGTGATTGGAACAATGAGGAGTACGAAGGCTCACTTAAGGACAGCAAAGTCTTTACAACGAGCAATCTCAACTCTCAGACAGCGGCCAGTGTTGTCAGCGGTGCGGCGCCAGCAGGCTCCGAACAGCTATCAGCACCGCCAGGCCTCGAGCACCATCAACAAGGATCTCATCTGAGTGCACTGGTTAGCAGCAGTGAGGATAACAACAGCAGCAGTTCAGCGCCATCGGCAGCTGCTGTTGGCTCATCAGCGACAACGCCGATGATGCAGTATAGCGCAGCGGTTAGTAATCCGCCGCCACAGCTACAGTCTGTTGGGAGCAGTACGCCTAGCAGCGTAGCTGGCTCCTCTCCGTATGTGGGCAATGCCACCGCTGCTACTGCTGCTGCCGTCGATACATTCTCGAGCGCTGCCTCTGCTGCGGCCACATTGGTGCAGCAGGCACAGCAGCTACAACAACAACAGCAGCAGCAGACGCCACTGAAGCCATCGGCTACACTTTCAGCGGAACAATCTCAGTATTTCAACTCGCTGACGTCGCAGGGCGCCAGTCCGACAGCAGCGGCTGCGGCAGTAGCTGCCCAGTCCTCAATGGCGGCCGTTTATGGTGGCCAGACCAACAGTTCAACGGGCCAGTATGCAAATACATACGCAAATGTGTTCGCGTCGGCGCCCGGCTCCAATATGGGCGGCACGCCCAACAACAGCAGTGAACAGTCGCAGCAGCCGCAAGTGCGGCGAGCGCGCGTTAAACTTCCGCCACCATCGAAGATACCGGCGAGCGCTGTGGAAATGCCTGGCGACAATGCGCTCAACAATATTGGCTACTTGGATGTGCAATTCGGTGCCATGGACTTTGGTACGGACGACAGCTTCGATGCGCTGCCCGAGAAGTTCAATGCGGGTGTCGGCATCGACGGGCAGCAGCAACAGCAGCAGGATGACTACCAGACGAAGTCACAGCAGCAACAGCAGGCGCTCTCAGCTGGACTACAGAACGCTCAAATTGTGAGTAGAATCGAAGCTCGCCAAGTAGATATATATATTAAATCCGATATCGATTTCAGTTGCAGGGCGATGCTTTAAGTGCAGCTGGTTATGCGACGCGTTCGGCGGGGCAGCAACAGAGCAGCAATGCTTTGGATCAGTTGACCAAGAACGATCCGTACGGACAGGCGGGCAGTGGCAACAACAATGGTGCAACATCGTATCAGAATGCGTATCAGAGTAGCGCCGCTAGCAAGGCGAACAGTGCCTATCAAACGTCCTCGGGCGTTGTGCAGGGCTATAATAGCTCTGGCTATGCAAATGTTCAGTCCAATAGCTATCAGCCCTCGAGCTATGGCAGCTATCAGGCAAATGCAGTCAATTCCTATCAGCAGCAACAGCAGCAAGCTGCTAGCGGTGCGCAAAATGCGACTGGCAGCAGCGGTGCAGCAGTACAAAACATTCCGATCAGCGGCAGTGGCAACCAAAATAGCTCCAGGTAAACCACTAAACCACATTCGTTTTAGTTAATATTTTTTTTTTTTTATTTTTTCCCAATTCAAAATTTATTGTGGTTGCGTTTTATTTATCTAACTCGAAACAGTCCGAAATGCAATTGTCTAATATTTAATTTTTTTTTTTTTTTTTTTTTAAATAATATTCTTGTTCTTGTTTTTTACGTTCCTTGTTAACTCAATTCTTTTCTTTTAACCTCCATCAAACGCCCTGCCTACAAAACAAAAAAAAAAACAATCTTTAACCCACACCTAAAAAAAAAAAAACCAATAAAATATAAAATAACAGCGCGAATGCGAGCTCCGCCTATCTTACATCGGGTTATTCGACACCACAAAGTGCTTACCAGTCCAGCCAAAGTGTTTATGGCAACACTGGTCTCTCCAACAGCAGCGGGTATGTATATATATATATATAACTGGGCTTTAAACTCCTCAGCCAACCGAAAGAACTCCAAACCCTTCCAGTAGAGCCACTCACTTTCCGTTTGCCTGAAATCATATTAAATTATCAACGAAATAATCTGTGCATGCTTAATTTATTTTGTTGAATTTATTTGTTGGATATTGAATGACTTAAAATGCTTGAAATTTGTTAAAACATGCTTAGGAAAATGAGAAAAAATAAATTAAAATATAAAATAAAAAATGATATATATATAAAAGGCAAGGATTAGGCTTAGGCAAAAAGTATTTGCAGAAGTGGATACTAAGATGAAGGTAAAAAAAGCAAATATAAATAATGCAATGCTGTTACCTAAGATAGAAATTGTTATAAAATATAATATAAAAAATATTTAGGAATAATTAAGCATAAATAAACTAGGAATGTCTATGAAGTGCAATTATTTTATTTATAAAATATGAAAATGTTACCAAATTATGCAGAAAAGGTTTAAGTATATCTGAGCTCAGACTAGAAATTTTATTGTTATAGAAAGTGTAGCAAAAATGATTGTTATAAAATTGAGCTAAGTTAGAAAAGATTTAATTAAAAATTTTTTATATATTTTTATAGTACTCACTCAATAATGTCTTGTTAGACTTTTTTAGTTGAACATTTGGCTTGGCGCTTATGAATAATTTAAATTAGACCTATGAACAGGATAAGAAATAAAGTAAAAAACTATTTAGGCTTTAGAAGAAGAATATTAAATTGTTAAGGCTTATAGATGGAGATGTGAATAGAGCTGGACTCGTGGCACTTAGTTAATGTTAATGAGAGCACCAAGAGCTACTTAGTAATTAAAATAAATTATGGAAAGCATTATAAAGATATTGAGATATATAGATAAATTTATAAAAATATATAAACAAGCAATATCCAGCAAAAAAAAAACATAATGCATACACAATTACTATATATATATATATGCATATCTATATATATATATATATATATATATATGATGTTGATTCCTTTCCGTTCACGTTTTGTTCTGTTCGATTTATCCTTGGCGTGCATTCAAGGTTTGCTGGCAGCGCAAGCAACTCGTCCTCGCAGTATGGTAACTTTAGTACAAGCGCCAAGCTTAAGGATGCCGCAGCAGCCGGTGCTGCAGCGCACTACGACAGGTGAGAGCGAAAGGCAAACGCTAAATGCATGCATTAATTGAGACTAAACTAAACTAACTCAATTGATTAAAGCCTTGAGTAGATGGAACATTAACTGATTGCTATTTTTCTTGATGTGATCTTTCGCAGTGTTTCCACGAGCAGCGGCGTTAGCAGCAGCAGTGCCAGCACGGGCAACGGTGCAGCGGGCGTGGTGAGCGGTGCGGCAGGGGCTAATCAGGCGGTCGTTTCGAATAGTGAGTAAACTGAGCCTGGGCAATGACAATTGAAATATTTGACTTACATTTGGATTCTATACTTTGTAGCCAACAACAATGTGAGCGGAAGCAGTTCGGCGAGCAGCGTTACGGCTGGCGTTAGCAGCAATAGCAGCAATGTGGTAGCAGTTAGCAGCCAGGGCGGCAGCTCGATAGCGGGCGTAAGTGTAAGCGGCGGTGTTAGTGGTGTTAATGCCGGCGGCAGTGCGTCCAGCGTTGGCGTTGGCGTTGGCAACAATGCCGCTTCTGTTCAAGCCCAAGTTGCGCAAACAACGGCGGGCACCGCAGCGGCGGTGCTGGCCACGCTGACCAACAAGAACAGCAGCAGCAGTAACAGCAGCGGCGGCGGCGGTGGCACCGGCGGCAATGGCAGCAGCGGTGTCACCGGCTCCGGCAGCGCCGTCGGCGTTGGCTCAACAACCGGCAGCAGCGTCGGCGCTGGCGGTGTCGGCAGCGGCAGCAGCTCATCTGGTGCTGGTGGTGCTGGTGGTGGTAGTGGTGGTGGCAGCAGCGGCGGCGTCGGTGGCAGCAGCGGCTTGGTGCCCCCCAACATCCAAATGGTTAGTCAATATATTCAGACTGGATTGCCATACTATCAGCAACCAGTTTATTCCTACGAGGAATTACAAATGATGCAACAGAGAGTGCCACATGTGGTGAGTTCATGGAGAAAAGCAAAATGCAAAAAAAAAAAAAAAATAATTAAATAAAATATACAAATAAATATATATCCAAAAAATAAGGGAATCAACAACAATTCAATGCAATCAAAAATCAGCTTGAAAATCAAATTTGTATAAGAAACAAACATTTCCAAAATTCCATTTGCTCTCATTATAAATGCATATAAATATATGTGTGTGTGTATATATACATATATATATGTATATATATTTACGTAAGCTAAATCATATCCGTTCAGGCTTAATTCATGCAGAACTTTGCAGCTGTAATATAAATTGCACTTCAACCATTTTCCGTGTGTCTGTCTCAATATTTGTGAATGTGTATATATATATGCATAAATATATATATGCGTGTGTGTTTTGTCTCTCCTCTCTCTATATATGTAAATATTTTTTATATTGAAGAGGAATTCTTGCACTCTATTGTTATTGTAAATCAAAAGGTACAAAAGACAAGAAAAATATTCCAAAAAAAAAAAAAAAAAAAACAAATTCCGCTTCCATTCCAATTCCTTGCATAATTCAGTTACTCAATTATAAAATTTGTTTGTAAAGATAAATGAAAAAAAAAAAAAAAGAAAAAAGAAAAGAAAATCAAAATTGGCATTTAAAAATTCTTACGCTCATTAACATAAAAAGAAATATTTGAATTTCAGGCACGCCTCAATTTTATTTTAATCAATTTATCATTTTTGGCTGTCTCGAGATTCAACTGTTTCCACCGCATCCTCTCTCTCTCCACTCCACGCTCATTCAACAAATATCATCATAATTCTGTAACACATTTCGTTTCGTCTTTATTTATAATTTATTATAGAAATTTAATAATATTTTCATTTTCATTTATTGCTTTTTTTCTTTGTATCATTTTCATTTTTTTTTTTTTTATGCAGTTTCGTGTTTTGAAACATAATTATTTTTTGTTTGCTCGGGCAACGCGCTCTGCCTAAACCATTATCGCAGCTTAACTCACATCATTAAACACACTTGCTGTCCACTTGGGGACGAAGTCCATCGCCTAATGTTAATTCTACAATTTTGTTAACTTACAGCAAGGATATTACGACGTTAACTACACGCCCACAAGCCTGGGCGCTGGTCGCGACAACCTTGGCTCTGTGGCCTACTCCACAATGACTGATGGACGCTTCGCTCGCACCGACAATAACTCCAGTCCTGTTAGTAATGTGAGTATAAAGCTGAGAAATTGGTCTGTGTGTAAGACTAAGATATAATAATATAGAGAACAATCTAAATATGTCCGATAAATGAGCAAATTTTTAAGAGATTAGTCTAAAAATCGAACTGCTAAGAATTTATGATAACAAATTTAAGGCAACTCTTAAATCATTTAATTAGTGCTTCATATATTTTGTAGAAAAGAAACGTAGAATGATTGGGGCTTACAGCTCTGCACAGTGCTCAAAGTATTTCCAATGCGCGTTTTTCACTGCATGCTCTCATTTTCTTCTTTAAGAGCTAAGACTTAGTTAAGTATATTTAATATATATAATATAATATATAAATTAATACTTATATTATTAATACTCAGCTTATCTAAATAAATACTGAATATATTTTTAGAAATATATATTTATATATAAATAAATTAAAGCTAAGCATAAACTGTGGCGACTTTTGCATATGAAAATATATATATAAAGGCAATATTTTCAAGAGAATTGTCGCATTACTATAAAGGCTGAATGGTAAAGCTCATAAAGTATATATATTTACTTGATTAGAAGAAATTAGCTAAATAGTTATAGCCAAGCGCGTCATGCTGCCGCTCAATTCGCTATAAATTTGATTAATATATTAATTATTATATTATTAATAATTAATATTATTATATATACAATCATTATTAATAATTTACACAAATAACATTTTCCATATTTGCATTGCAGGTGTCTAGCACAATGTCGCAACAAGCTGGCTCCAGTGCGCCAATGCTGAATGTTCCTTATGCTTATTTCTATGGGGGCAATGTAATGCCCGGCGGTTTCCAATATGGCACGCCAGCCATCTATCCAGTGAGTTCTGACACTAAATTATCATATAAACATAAAAAGCTAATTTTATTTAATATTTATTATTATTAGCAACAAATAACGGCTGCTAATACAGCGTCCGGCGGTCAGTTTCCAAAGCCTTCGTATAGCGCAGGCTATGGCTCGACCAGTTATGATGCACTGTCGCAGACAACTCAGGATTATAGCAAGGGCGGCTATTCGTCCAGTGTGAATCAGCAGAGCAAAACACAAGCGGTTTCCAATCAGCCGCAAGCTGGCACCGGCTCCGATCTGACCTCGTCGATGTACGGCAAGGGTCATGTGGCGCTAAACAAGGTCAATGTGTGTATCAACCAAACAAATCTATCTATATAGATCATATTTATATTCATATATGTGTTTCTTTCACTGCAGTCGTATGAGAAGCAGAGTTTCCACTCGGGCACACCGCCTCCATTCAACATGGCCAACACACAGACGGCGGGCGGCACTTCAGCTCAGCCCTATGGCATGTATCTGCCGATGCCAGCGGCTGGCCATCACAATATGATCCATCCGCAAATCCATCAGGTAGAGTACAATGCTAAAAAGCGTTTTCTTATAAATCAAGACCGAAAGCCAAAAAAAATACATCGAGGCGCGTACAAGAATGAAGAATCGTGGCATCATAATGATCATCATCATCAGAATCAGCATAACAATCAAGACTATGTAGTATTGGGACTCAAGCAGCAAGATAATGACAAATATATAGAAGACGATCTTAGTGGCATATCGTTCTTTGCTGACTAAACATATACACATTACCTTCCATACATAAATAAAAAGACAAAGCAACATTTTAACAAAATTTACCAATCAAACACACGTCACAGACACCATTTCTCACATGCTGTAATATAATAATAATATATATATATATATAGATATATATATAAATATATTTATCGCAGAAACCAAGAAAAAAAAAACCATGTTCATTTACAAATAACACTCGAAGCTCAAACGAATTTTCAATTTTATATCGTTTCATGTTTCTTTTCTTTTAAAGCTTTCATTCACATAAATATTTAGAATGCGTAGAAATTTTTACATTCGGTGTGTTGTTGTTGTTGTTGCTGTTTTTCAAAAACTGAAGAAAAATAATAATTCTTATGTTTATGAAAAAGAAAATTTTAAGCACTAATTATAATTTTATATTTTAGCGTTGACTGTTTTTTCTTTTTTTTTTTTTTTTTAATTTTTATATATATAATATAAATATTTTTTATAAAGAAAGTCTTCAAGTCACTTGAGCTCATTCCAATGATTTTTCTATGATGTAGTTTCCATAGTGGAACAAAAATAACTATTATGAGATTTAGATTTAGATTTTTAAAGAAGGCAGCTAAGACTTAATTTGATTTGCTCATCTAGGCTTTCAACAATATTACGCAACTTAAATAAGTTTTAAGACATGGTTTGGTTAGCTACTGTATCTTATATAAATATTCTTTTAGTTTTGTATTATTTATATAATTTTTTTTATGTGTATAACAATAATGGTGTCGGTTGTTATAATTTCCAAGGAGATTAGTATTTATCAATTTAAAAAAAAAAAAAACCAAGCGCTGGGCATAGATTTTTAACGTTTTAAGGCAGCTGTGATATAAATGATAATAAGAATATAAAAAAAAACCTTGGTCACCAGTGAAACTTTTAGAAAACTAAATCGAAATATAAATGTAAAGAGAAATGTAAAATTAATTTAGTTTGCAGTAGCTTATAGAACACGTTGAATTTAATTTTCAACCTTGGCATGAATTATAGCATGACTTTATTTAGAAGCACTTTCTCCATGTGATTTGCGAGATCTAAAAGCAAAAATTGTATGCATAATTATTTCGCAATCTACCAAGAAGTTTTCAGTTCCTTAGTTCCTTCAGAAACTAGTGCTTTCTCTCGAATTAAAAACAAGCTCAAATTCCTAGTGTAAAGTAATGATTCCGCGACTAAATTCAATAGACAACTGAGCATAGTCAAGTTTGCTTAGTTTCCAATACTGGAGAAAAGTGCTAAATTCTTGGGAACTTATAACACTGGCGTGATTACTGTATAGTATAGAGTTTCAAGCTGTAAGGAACTAGTTCCATAACAGAATTATTTTGTGGGATGAGTTTGTGAAGGATCCAACGAACTGTTATACATACTGTGTTAGCTATATAATAGTTTAGTATAACATTATAAATATATAATTTATAATACTTATAACATAAATATATAATTAATTAATTATAATTAAATTAATAATTATATATATATATATATATATATATATATATGTTACATATAACAGTACTAATCTGTTATACAGCTACAAATTTAGGTTAAGATATATGGTGATTTGTAGTCCTTTAACTCGTTAATCTCTATAGACTTCTAATAACTCTAACAAATCCGTAGCATTTGGCTAAAACTGTAGCTAACAAAACAGAAATTTCATGCATCATTTTCGGTCATAACATATTTTCACATATATTGCTTATGGGATATATTAGCTTGTTTTTCACCCACTCACACACACACACACACACATATACACTTTACTTGCGCTCAGTTTTGAACTAGTTCCTGGCTTATTTGGGGCAAAGAATAAAATTTGAAAATTAAAAACAAAAAAAAAAAAATAGAAAATCAAATTAAATTTTGTGAAATGCATGAAAACTGTTCGATTGTTTGACTTTGTTTTTCTTTATAATTTCTTTTGATTTTTTTATGGGACAACATTAGATGGACGGCAGGATTCATAGCTCATCCCGCCGGGTAAGTTTTCCTTTGTTGTTGTATCAAGTGAACTAAACACAAAATTCAAATTTCGTTTTCTCTGTTACGTTTGGTAAATATTCAATCTGTAGCTAAATCTATGTAAATAAATAATAACAAAAACGTAATAATTAAAATAATACATTTACTAACAATAATTCACGCATGCATGCACATACAAATAGTAGTATTAGCTCATAGCACTAATAACTGTAGTTAATAAAAAAAACAATAAAAAAAAAAAAAAAAAAAAAAAAAAACAAAAATAATTAGTTTGGCTTTCGATAACCATTTTATGACCAATTTGTTGCTGATAAGAGAAAAAGGAACACGAGGGCTAAACGTAATAATTCTTTATTCATATCACACACAGAGTGTTTCATAAAACACACACACGCACACACACATTTACACATATAAATATGAATAACTATATATGTAAGCGCGCTATATATATATATATTTATATTTATATATATGCTGCTAACCCTACATCTATATGCATAAAGCTAATCATCTTGGCTAATCAACATTTTGTTGCCTTTTTGCAGGACTCGAACAGCGCTGGCCAGCGCCAACAGTCGAGCAGCCAGTCGAAGTCGACGGGCAAGCCGAGCTATCCCAATTCATATTGGACCGGACAGAACTAGCTTACGGAGAAGACGATTTGGCGGCCATTGCAGCTGACGACGACGCTGCAATCGAGTGCTGGCCTGCGCCCTAGCATAACAACTACAAACACAACAGCAACCGTAGCAACAACAACAACAACAACAACATCCATTCACATTTATAATAATAATAATAATAATAACAGCAGCAGTCAAAGAGCGTTGCCAGCAACAACCACAAGAACAACGGCAACAAATCAGTTACTAATGCTTGTCAAGGAGAAACGACTACAACAACAAGAGAATCAGCAGCAAAACGAGGAACAACATTTGTCAGATAATGATGTTAAGGATTATCTAGCATATGAAAATGAGAGATCATATTTTACTTAATAAGAAATGTTTTTACTGCTCGCCCATGTCCCCCCCCCCCCCCTCTCATCTCTCATGCTCCAATAGAACGTAACGAAACAGTGCAAAGACTTATGCAACTTTATAAAGTATACAAAGCCGCACATAACATATAAATACACACACACACACACACGCATACATATACGCGCATTCATAACAACCAAATACATATACAAAAAAAAAAAAAAGAAACACATACATACAGCTCCCCCCAACTCAACATCTACATTAGAACAACAAAACAAAACACAAAACTATACCAAGTACCATTTTTCACATTGCATACAAAAATAATTTACAAAGATAAAAGATAACAATTATTAAATATTAAAGGCGTAAAACGATTTAACAGATTTATAAGCGTAAGATGAAGCAAATACAAAAACAAAAACAAACGTAAACGTGAATGAACGATAACAAAAAACACAAACAACAAACAACAAACAAAAACAAAAAGAAAGTAATAATTATTGTAATCGGTTTAAACTTATGTGTATTGTATAATTATAACCTTAATATTTAAATTAAATACAAGAAAAGAAGATAAAAGATACGATTAAATCCAAACAAATGCAAAAACAAAAACAAAAAAAAAACAAAACTAACTATAATTTTTTTAATTATTTATATATATATATATATATTCCTAATATATTATAAGTTTCAATGATGATTGGAGCAAGGCCGCTCCGCAGACAGAATCTGTTTTTGTGAAAATAGATCTTTTTCCATTTGGATGTAAACTGGTTGTTTCAATTCAATCAAGTTCGAATAGAGCACACTTAATATCTCGTCTGTTCAGGTCTCAGAGCAGACTGAAAAGCAACTTGCGACTGCAGTTTAAGTGTTATTTCAGCTCTTCAGATTCCATTGCTCACTCGGCTTATGATTGCGAATTGAGCATTGAAAGCAGCTAACAAACGCGAAGAGTGAACTTATGGAGAGGAAAGCGATTATGGCAAGCCAATGGAGAGAGATCAAGTCTATGCAGAGTGATTATAGGCAGAGCAAGCATATGGAGAGTGATCAAAGAAAGAGCAAGCATATGGAGATGGAGAGTCATCTTAGGTATATCAGGAATATGGAGAGCGACTCTCACAAGCTCAACAGCATCACTTCTATCTGCTGCTCCTCACAGTGTTAATCCAAAAAAAAAATAAATAAGCTTTATCTAAATTTATTAAATAACATGATATCATACAGCTCCTATAGGCACCAGCAATTAGACATTATATAGATTAAATTTAAAACTTTCAGCCGCAAGTCTGTTCATTGAAGCTGAAATTTGTATTGTTTGGAAAACTAAAATAAAATTCCGCGTATAACTTAAATGAGCAAAAGGAGAATACATTAAGAGATTACCATAGATTCGGCCTATTATATTATGAATCTAGCATGTTTTTAGGTGCATTGAATTTCGTTCAGCAATTAACATTTCTCCAAAAAAGTTTTTATAAATTTGATTGCCATATTTATTTCTATCAAAATTTAGTCTTGCCAGCATGATATCATCTTATATATATAATCTCTAATATGTCAGCAATAGAATAAATCTTCAAGCAATGCTCTTTCAACTTTTGATTAATATATCAATATAAAATATTAGATAAATATAAATTAATGCGGATCAGCAACATCATCCATCCTCAGGCATTGTAACACGAAGTGTTAGAATCTAAGAATTTTCCACTCTTTATTATTTATTGCGAAAGTTGATTACAGACTAATTGAATGAATATTTTAGCAGTAAATAGAATTAATATATAATATAAATAATATTAACAACTACTGGCTGTGGAGCAGCTTATTAAAATCAGCATAGGCCGATTCCAGATCGAAGAGAAACTGTCGCACCTGTGCCTCGGTCAATTCGTCGGAGGCCTGCATCTCGTTTAAGGTGCCCAGCCACTTGTCCACCTTCTCCTTGGCATCGAAATCTTTGGGTATGAGCGACAAACGGCTCATATTATCATCCAAATCCTTAACGTCTGGCTGCAGGGCATCCATTGTATTTATTTGCAATCGCAGCTTATCCATAATGGTAATGAAAAGTGAAACAATTTCTGCAATGCATTTGGAGGTGTTGCCCTTATCGTCACGTATCGTAATGGGTCGATCCTCACGAATGCGCTCCAAGGCAGCGGGACAGTCGAGACGAAACTTTTTTACAAATGTGTCCACCGTGGGGAACTCGTCACATTTTACCTGCTTGAAGGCAATCTTGTATTGTACCAGGTGCTTGGAGCAAGCCGCTGTATATTCCTGTGGAGTAATGCAGTCCCGGATATACGCCTTTTCCAGCTGTTGTATTGTGTTTATAATCGCATACAAATCTGCCATATTGTCGTACTTCTCACGCTCGCGGGCATTCCGAAAGAGCTTCACCTCCTCGTATAGCTCGGGGCTTTGTTCCTGCATTTTATTATTACTTTTGTTTTCCTTTATACAATTGCAAAAATAAGATGACGAAGAGCGATTACAAGTTTATTGTTTCGTGTAGCGATGGTAGAGTACTATCGATTAGTTTTCAGTGACTCAATTAATTAATCGCAAAATGAACTAAATCCAATGGGTAACACGACTTTGTAAGACGGAATTAGCTACAACAACAGTGCATAACTCCCAGCTGTTAATGTTCTACAAAAAAAAGGGTTTCACTTAATACTACTAGTCTGTTCATTCCACCAATTAATTATTTTTCCTTTTTATATCTATATAAGCCTAGCATGAACGAAACCGGTTCTATTATAGTGATGGCACTCAGTAATCGATTAATCACAAAACTAAAACAAACACTAAAGGCGCCACCATAACCCATTTGAAATTTGCACAAGTAATTTACATCTAGCAGCTGTCTCCATGCAAACCAATATTCTTGTAAATGGTTTGTGTATTGAAGTAGCACTGCAAATAATAGTATTGATATGATTGTTGACACGCGAATTTCAGAAGAATTTATATACTAAATTGTTCAATTGTTTTATAAGTTCAATTGGTTATAAAGATAGGTATTGCAGATAAGCCCCGCTGAACATGAAATTGTTTTAATAAGCAATGCATTTCTTTTATCAGCATATCAGTTGATAGAGTGGGTTATTGATTAAAATTGAGCAGAACGAACATTATGAACACAAATCTCTTACACGAATTTTAGTTAGTTATCAGCCATCAATCAAACGTGTAGTTTTGCATTCTTTTGAGTGTTTTATAAATAAGTAATGGTTAGCGAAAGATATCAAAAAACTGTAAGTACATACAATATACGAACGTCTTTTCGCAAAAGTTCAGTTTTATAATTATATATTTAACATTAAATGCTATTTGCAAACTAAATTAAGCGACATTTTTCGATTTTGCCAATTACATCATATCAAAATATACATATATTCCTGTATGAAACATGCTTAAATATCATATGCAAAATGCGCAATATATATATATATATATATATATATAAGTACATACAAATACTCGACTTAATATAAATCAAAATAATAACCTAAAAGGGCACAGCCTGCTCTAGCAACTTGTAACCCTGACCGGAGTAACTATAGCTACGTGGCGGATACAATACAAACAGTCCCAATTGCAGCATGGACAGCAGACAGCCTAGAAAGTTAGGTATCTGAAAACAGAAATTAGACAGTGGTGAATAATATGCAAAATAATATTAAAATTGCAATTAGGGCTGGGAAAATGGGCACCTGTATGAATGAATCCGATATTATAATACCATAGATTAGCCACTGCAGGCTGACAATGAACGATGCAGCAATTAGGGGCAAGGGCAAACTTTCCGAGTTCTTCACTCGTATCACATGCACCAGCGACGTCAACGGCGCAGCAAAAAAGCAAACGGTTACAATGCAACAAACAATGCCTGCAAATATAGACAGTCAATAATGAATGTTCCAAATTATGAATACATAATTAAACATTAAATTTCAATTAATAATCAAAACTGTTGGAACTGCCATACATTTTTTATCCAGCTCAATTTTCAAATTTCGCAATTATTTCTATTTTCATAATTTATCTGTATTGATAACTTTTATATCCAGATACGATGCTCACCTGTTAAGTGTATCATCTTTTTTGGATCATCGTGCAGGCTATTTGTATAGACTATAACCGCAATTAGTATGGCCAAGACAATTGCAAATTGCTTAACATAGGCACGTTTGTTGACCGTAAACACGTAGTAGACAAGTGTGTAGATGAGAAAGAGTGTTGACCCAATCATGTTGACCATAACGATACTCTGCTCGTTGGTAAGCACGCCGTAGCGCAGCCAAAAACTGCAGCTGTTTAAACATGAGTAGTTAAGGGGAAATTCATTTTAAAATATCTACTTTTATCTTTTCTTGTTGACGTCGACAATTTGTACTTACGATAAGAAGCCACATATGAATGGCACACCCGAAGATTCGCCCGTGCTCTTCTTTTGTATATATTTGCGGCATATTACGCTGATAATGCAGCACACATACATTAGTATAAACATAGATTATTAAACAATTTGAATAAATGTATATGTATGTGTATGTATATACATATATTTATTACTTACGTGCCCGAGAGAAACTGAAAAACAGTGCTGATCACCGCCGTGGTGGCTAATACCGAATCATAGGCCAGCGTCATAGTTACCAATTAGTATCTAATAATAAAGACAATATTAATAATTTATTTATAAGTCACAATTAATTTATATATTTACTGGCCAACACACGAACACCGCTCAACGTCAACAAAAAAGAACAAAAACAGCTGACAATCAGAGTTGCCCTGCTACCTTATAAAATCTAATCGATTAATTATCGACTTCGATTAAAGCATATTAGCTTTAAAAGCCTTACACACTTTGCTAATTTAAAAGCTGAATTCGTAAAAAGCTTTTTATTTTGCGACGACATTCTACCAACAAATTGTAGAAAAATTGCAGTCGCGAACAGATGACGAACGGCTTCGCTCTATACCGTTCCGTTCTGCTCCTTGTTTCTTTCTGTTTACAATTGTAAGACTTTCGAATTTTTTGTTAGACTATTTTAGTAAACAGACTACGCCATTGTTAGCCCGTATATAAATACTTATTTATAGCTATACTTCCCAATTTGTTGTGTTTGTTGTTATACAACACTAACCTGCAAACACTGACGCCGGCGACACCGTTCATTGTTAAAATGCACACGTGTGCTGACCTTCGGCCTTATACAGTGAAGTTCAATTGTTAACAAGTACAAAGTAATATTTAAAAAAAAAAAAAAGAAAGTTAAGTGTATGTGTTTTTAAAAATGCCGGTCCATAATTACGCTGAGGCTGAACATTTGAACCCGCCATTTAAGGTTGAAATAGCGCAACAGCAAACGGAGATTAATCAGGTGAGCGGCAGTTGCTAACAGACGTTGTTGCATTCTCCTATTGTGTTGTCTATGATCTCCGCTTTCCTTTCTCAACGTTTTCTTACTTTGTTGTCTCTTGTTTACAACTGTAAGTCGTTGAACTACACGAATTCTTTCAACTGCACTACTCTAACCTTCTGCAAGCATCATTTCTCTCACTCTCTGTTTTTCACTTTACCCACCTCTTCTTATTTTGTTTTGTAATTAATACATCAATAAATTTTTGCGTCGCAACATTTGTTGATGCTTCGCCTAATAAATTACAATAACATTTAACGTTTTATATTCTACTGATAAGCCAAATATATTTACATATTAATGTTTGTAAAGTATTTTGGAATTTACATTAATTACACATTATGCACACAGCTATACTGAACCCAAACAAGGAACTACGATCGCATGCTCTTACACACACACACACACAAGCAAATGCAAAAAAGCTTTAAATACATTTATAAATTTGCATAGTAGAATTAAATAGTCTGCGTTCGCTTAAAATGAACATTTTTTTGTGTCACATTTTAGTTATGTATGCATGACCCTTTTGATATTTAAAATAATACAAATAAATAAATGAACTTTGATGCAAATCGATGATATTTAAATTATAAAGTTTAGTTAGTAATCTAAATACTTCTAATTTGTACTGTATGTGCTTAGTTATTCAGTAATTTCCGCCTTATGCTTTCAAATCACAATGTACACAGACATATAGTACACACACATAGGTATCTAAAGCTCTCAGCGCGTATTTATAAGTATATTTTATGTATGGGTATAATTTATATGTGACATTGTGTACAGTTTTCAACATATTTTTGTGCGTTATCAGTTCTCCCATCCATTAAAATTAACATTTTAGTCCAAGTTCAAAAGAAAAGTTCAGACAGTTCATCTAATTGAATTTAATTAGAAATTGATAATGGCGAAAGTTTGCCAAAAATAAATCATTTGCAAATAAAAATATATGTATATAACAAGCAAAACGGATTGACTAACAGATACTCTGTAGCCTGATATCGGATCCATATACATATATATACCTAGTCTTATCAATTTTGACTTTTTGCATTAAATGATTATTAATGACATTCAAATAAGTCGAATGAATTCATCGTTTGTTATCAATAATAAGGAAATGGAATGAGGAAAAATTATAAGCTCGCACTTCCTATGGCTCCAGTTAGATTCCAGCGCCAGATCCGATCAATATATGTGACATACATTTTCTCAAAACCAATATTTGCTTAATTCTAATTAATTCTTCAAGGAGTTGTAGGGTATATAAATAAATAAATCAACGTCGTTTATTGTCGTCACTGATAAGGGGCAATATGAAGTAGCGAATTTATAATCAAATTCTTATATAATTAAAGGTTTTGTAAAAGGTTTTTCTTTTTATATTGCATTAAAAATTATTTGATTATTTTGGTTCCATTCAAGTTATTTATTAATTAATATTTTCGGTTATATATACATTTTTTTTAATATTTTTTTAGTCATATTGCATATTATTCTGTATCTGTATCTATATTTATAACTGTATCCATATCTGTAACTATATCCATATCTGTAACTATATCCATATCTGTAACTATATATATATCTATATCTATATCTATATCTATATCTATATCTATATCTATATCTATATCTATATCTATATCTATATCTATATCTATATCTATATCTATATCTATATCTATATCTATATCTATATCTATATCTATATCTATATCTATATATCTATATCTATATCTATATATCTATATATCTATATCTATATCTAGATCTATATCTATATCTATATCTATATCTGCATCTATATCTATATCTGCATCTATATCTATATCTATATCTATATCTATATCTATATCTATATCTATATCTATATCTATATCTATATCTATATCTATATCTATATCTATATCTATATCTATATCTATATCTATATCTGCATCCATATCTATATATACATCTATATCTTTATCTACATCTATATCTATCTCTATTAAAAGTCCTAGATACTCTTTGTAGAAACAAACATGGAGCAAACTTGTATTGTTGGTTGCATTTGCAACGACTCTGGGCGCTGCTGTGCCCACGGGCTATTGCATAGGCGTTATCAATGCGCCGGCAACGGTAAGTTTTTGTAGCTTGGCATTGTCAAATTACAACTGTTAATTGGCTAATTTACCCTGTTAGCTAATGAAATCATGGTGCAATGAAACGGTGCTTGAAAAATATGGCAGCTCGATGAGTCCAGGTGGTTTGGACATACTCTGGTCTTCCGTTGTTTCCGTCTTCCTGATTGGTGGTGCCATCGGTTCGCTGGGTGGCGCCGGCTTGGCCAACAAATTTGGCAGGTTCGTATTTAATATATAAAATAAAAATAATATTCATTTGCACTAATGTATGACTAGCAGCAGCAATTAAGCTAATCTAATAAAGCCAATTAGCCATAAAAATGCCATTGCCTAAGCCGATAGGCATCACTTGAGATAAGCATTTTATTGTTTATTGTTTAAATTGCTATAGTCTAAATTATTGCAAATAAATATTAACTAAACTCATGCTTGGGTTTAATTATGCTTAATTTTTCTCAAAGGGAAACAAAGGTATATTGGTTGTGGGCAATATCCATCCGTCCGTCTGTCCGTATAAACGCGAACCAATACGGACGTGGCAAATCGCAAAAATACATATATCTACATATATCTTCTTAGCTATCAAACCTAGGGGGCAAAGACTAAACTCTTGCGTGTTTACGATTTAGATAATTTATGGAAAAATATATCTAAACACATTGGGGGGCGTGACCAACTGTGTCTTCTGAACTATCCGCTTTTAATTTGTATTTACTAATTCTTGCCCGTTGCACCTGGGGGAGCAGAGCATCATGCAGTCGGTTGCGCCCGACTGCAACGTTCGTGCATGTTTTATTTATTTTAATGCTAAGCTTACATTTTGGAATAAAATTCATGAATATTCTTGCCTAAATATAAAAAAATAAAAATAGATATTCAAACTAAATGCCTCTTCTCTCTCACTCACACAGAAAAGCGTGCCTTTTCATTTGTGCCGTTCTCTTTACCATAGGCGCTGTGCTCTTCTTCTTCTGCCGCTCTGCCAAGTCGGTTGAGATGCTGTTGCTGGGTCGCCTGATTGTGGGTCTGGCCTCTGGTCTGGTCACCGCCACACAGCCAATGTACCTGGCAGAGCTGGCACCGCCCGCACAGCGCGGCACACTGGGCGTTTTTTGTGGCGTCGGTGTCACCGGCGGCGTTGTCGTCGGCCAGGTCTTCAGCTTGGCAGACATTTTTGGCACTGCCGAACGTTGGCACTATGCACTGTCCGCGTACATCCTGCTCATCATTGTGTGCTACGTGCCCTCGTTCCTGTTTCCCGAAAGTCCCAAATTTCTCTATGTGATCAAGGGCAATCCGGAGGCAGCTAAGCGCGAGCTGGTGCGTCTGCGTGGCCCGGATGCCAAAAATCTGATTGAACATGAGATTGCAGCAATGCAAGCGGAACTCAATGATAACATGCAGAGCAGCAGCTTTGCCGATGTGCTACGCGACTCGCGCTTCCTAATGCCGCTCATCATTGTCTGCTGCTTCCAGGGTGGCCAGCAGCTTTCGGGCATCAATGCAGTAAATTTTTCTCCATCAACATTCTGGATTATCTTACTAAATTGGATTTTTTTTTTATTTTCATATGGCAGATATTTTACTACTCCGTTTCTATATTCACGACGGCTGGCTTCTCCGAGCAGAATGCACAGTGGGCAAATTTGGGCGCTGGCTGCCTAAATTTATGCATCTCGCTGCTCGGGCCACTGCTAATGGCCACCTGCAAACGTCGCACACTCATGATGCTCTCCAGCTCCATTTGCTCCATTTTTCTGTTTAGCATCGCATTTGTTTTGTACTATATCGTAAGTATATCTATTTGATTTATAAACCAATTTTGTTAATCTTCGTTTTGTTTCTTTTAGGACTCCGTTAGCTGGTTTGCCTGGGCTTGCATAGTCTGCATCATGGGCTACATATTCTTTTATCAATTTGGCCTCGGTCCCATACCCTATTTCATTGGCTCAGGTAAGCAGCACTTAGAGCTTCACATATTTATTTCACAATTTCCGCTCATTAATTTTAGAGCTGTTTGAGGTGGCGCCACGGCCCGTGGCCATGTCCATGGGCAGCCTGTCGTCGTGGGCTTGCAATTTCATAATTGGCATGGCCTTTCCCAGTTTGCAAAGTGCTTGGGGCGCCTTTGTTTTTCTGCCCTTCTCGATTACCTGTGTGCTGCTCTGTGTGCTAACGAAATTCTATCTGCCGGAAACGCTGGGACGCGATCCATCAGAAGTGGCGCCGCTGCTTGCCAAAGGATTCCGATCCAAAATCAAATAGAAAATAGTCGAAGCTTTTTGTTTTTTTTTTTTATTATTAATTTGTAGCTTTAAGTTTAATGTGGGGAGACTAAAAGTGCCTATGCTCGACAATAAGTGTTCGATCTGTAAAGATTCATGAATGTACAACTCTAACTAGTAAGACACCCTGTACAATTTTTATCCATTGCCAACATATGTAAGAGGAACACGCTTCTTATCAAGTAACAAAATTTAATTGCCTTGAGAAACTGACTGTGTTGTTATTTTCGTTACTTTAGCTAATTGAATTTATTGCTCGCTAGCTCAGTTCAATAGTGGATATGTTATGGGAGCACAAATCTAGCCAATCTTAGAGATATTCTCTGATTAAGTTACTTTTGTATTTATAAATGCAATTTGTGTTAACAAAAATTTGTATAAATATAAATAAAATAAATTTGTAAAACCATTGAAAACGCTTCCCACGCGCTGCAATCTTTGACAGCATGTCAACTGATAAGAGCGTGATGATAGTCGGCCAGCTGTGCCTTTTTTTTCTAAATAAGTGTGAGTGGCAGATACCCTGCAAAAAAAAAAAAAAAAATTATATTTACATTATTTATTATAATAAATTTTGTTAATTGTTGAGTTGATTCTCAGTGTCGAATTAAATTTGTAATTTATATATTTATTTATTACAGACTATATAAGAGATCGTATATATATATACATGAATTTATTTAAATATATATATATATAAATATATAATTATTAATTTATTTAGACATTTATTGTAATAAATATTTAAATGTATTTATTTTTATTTATACATACATATATATTTATTTATATATATATATATTTATTTATGTACGCTCCGAACACCCTGTAATTTAGACATGTCTCAAAGGGAGCAACAGGGCGTATGTCGGAGACGAAAACTATTTGTTGCGTTGTCAACTTAGAGATTGGGCTTTGAGGTGTGTGTAGAGTGAGTCAGTCAGTGATCAGTCAGCATCGTTAGATAACGCAACGGAGTATGGTTGTCGTAATGGTATTAAAAAAGTATAGACTCCCTCTCACCCACACACACACACACACACATATGTATATCCTGACCTGAGCCCAGTTCGTGTCTTAAATCATTTGATTTGCATATTACGTAATTCTTCTCTTGCAGCACGTGAATGATGCCGGGGAAAGCTGGAGCTGGCTGCTGCTGCTCATTTGCCTGACCACCACAGTGGGCTGCACTGTGCCAGTGGGCTACTTCTTTGGCGTGCTCAATGCGCCAGCTGAGATCATCCAGAGCTGGTGTGACGAGGTGCTCTCGAACGAGTACGACACAAACAGCAATGGGGAACAGCTCAATTTTCTGTGGACGTCCATTGTGTCCATCTATTTGATTGGCGGCATTTGTGGCTCCTGCTTCAGCGCCTGCTGCAGCAACAAATATGGACGGTCCGTTGGCACCCAGCCTAGAATCTATGCATATTTACGACGATCTTTTTTCTCTTGCAGCAAAGGCTCCTTGATTATTAGCAGCATTATTTTCATGATTTGCGGCCTGCTCTTTACGTGGTGTCGTGCTGCCAGGTCGCTGGAGATGCTGCTGGTTGCCCGTTTCTTTGGCGGCATCGCCTCAGCGCTGGTCTTCACAGCTCAGCCCATGTATCTGCTGGAGCTGGCACCGTCCTCGCTCAGCGGCAGCGTTGGCGTCTTCACCTGCATCGGTGTCACAGCTGGCATATTGCTGTCGCAGATTGTCAGCTTGCCGCAGCTGCTGGGCAACGATGACAATTGGCCATATGCCTTGAGCTTCTATGCGCTGCTCGTGCTCGTCTGCCTGCTGCCGCTGATGTGCTATCCGGAGAGTCCACGCTGGCTGTATTTGGTCAAAGGCGATGTGGCTGGCAGTGCCCATGGACTGCGTCAGTTGCGTGCCAGCGAACTGAATGTGCAGCTGGAGCTGAATGAGCTGGAGCAGACACTAGCCATGAACAACAAGTCCAGCGCCATGTGCCAAGTGCTGCGCGACAAGACGCTGCTGCTGCCACTGCTGCTCGTCTGCGCACTGCAGGCCAGCCAGCAGCTCAGCGGCATCAATGCTGTAAGCAAGACACATGCATCACATACACATATGCAGAGGTCCATTCAACCTCTCCACTTGCAGATCTTCTTCTATTCGCTCTCCATTTTGACTAGCGCCGGCTTTACCAGCAGCTCGGCCACCTGGCTAAGCCTGGGCATTGGTTGCTTCAATCTGTTTACCTCGCTGCTTGGGCCGCTGCTGTTGTATAAATTCAATCGTCGTCCGCTCCTGATGGGCTCCTGCGTCATTTGCAGCGTCTCGCTGGCTGGCATGTCCTTCTCGCTCTACTATCTGCTCAGCTCGGAGGGCATGGCGCTGCGCTATGTGAGCATCACATTCATCTTGACATTTATCCTCGGCTTTCAGCTGGGACTCGGACCCATTGCATATTTCATTGGTTCAGGTGAGCTTTGATCGACTTTCCAGCTGCCCTGTATATTAGTTGCAACTGCTTGCAGAGCTACTCGAGGATGCGCCACGTCCGGTGGCCATGTCCATAGGTAGCCTCTTCTCTTGGCTTGGAAATTTCCTCATCGGTCTGTGTTTTCCACTGCTGCAGATCGTCTGGAGCTCCTTTGCCTTCATGCCCTGCATGTGCGTTTGCATATGCTGTCTGCTGCTTGTCTGGCGCTATCTGCCAGAAACACGTGGCCGGGAGCCCAAGGATGTGAAGCCACTGATGAGTCAAGGATTACGCTCGAAAATCAATTAAATAATTATATTAAATATTATATATACATACATACATATCCATATAACTTATATTCCTTTACAAAAAAATGCATTTATAACAATAATCCATGCAAGGTAAATAAAAGAATTTCAATGTAAAAGATTTTTTATCCATGGCAAACACATATACATAAATACATACATATGTATGTAAGTGTATGTAAGCAGCGCACAGTAAGCTGCGCACTACTCTTATACAATCATTGTAATTGTTCGCTCTCACTCTTGCTCCGTTTGTTTTACATTTTCTCCTTGCTGAAAAACCTTTCTTAACAGAGCCTCACCCTCAAATGTGTAGTATTATACTCCAACTATAATTAAATAAATATAAATATATAAAACAGTACCAGTTTACATAATTTACTTCAGTTTCTTACAATCAGCGATGCCAACCCTCCGTATTTATACGTAGATCTACATATTTTAAAGAAGATCTACGTACCCACGTATCTTGAGACTAAAACTACGCACTTTTAAAAAATAATGTAAAGTATCCTTAAACTGCAAATTTTAAGTAATATCAATATTTTATGAATAATGATATGATTTATATTGAGTTAGCAGCACTAAATTATTATTTCGATATGTTTACGAATGCCGTTTTCAATGGGTTAGCAGCATGTGCATGTAAAAAAATGGAATTGTTAACAAGTGACACCGACGAAAAACCATACGTAACTCCAACCAAGAAAAGGAAAGTGCACTACGATGTGAAATACTCAGCAGCTTGGGAAAAAAAGTATTCCTGGTTGACAAGAAGCAGTAAGGGTAATCTTTTTGTTAATTGCAAATCTTGCAAAGCAGATCTCAAATGCTCTTCTGGCAAGAGGGACGTAGAGAAGCATGAAGCTTCTGTTAAGCACAAAAAATATTTGAGAAGTATGTATAGTGTTGGGTTTTATAATTGTATAATATTATAATCGTGTGTCCTAGTGCTTTTTGTGCTCTTTTTATACGTTCTTAGTTCGATTTCCTTTAATAAATTGTTATTTTTATTGTTTTTAAGCTTTTAAAAAAAGTACGTAGATCTACGTATTTCAGCAAAATTGTGCTACGTAAAAATACGTTGATTTTGTAGCCTGGCTACGTAATTCTCAAATTTTGACTTGGCATCGCTGCTTACAATGGTCAGCAAACGAATTTGCTAGACTTAAATTTATTTCTCAATGAGCACTTAACGGTAAAGTATGCGACAAAACAAAACTAAAATGCGCACATCTCTTATACGCATTGCTCTACTTGCTCTACGCCTCCCGCTCTCAAATTTTGCTGAAATGATCAGCGAGCCAATAGCGACGTCACATTTGAAGCGTCAAACTAGCAGTTGTTTTCGTCTTCTAAAAATATATAGCCCCTCAGTCAGTGGCTAGCAAAACGTTGTGGCGAGCGTTTCGTTTGGAAGTGGCGCGCGCAGTTTATCTAAATGCTACAGAATCGGTACTAAATGCGGCAGCGTCGGATGAAGTGGAATTAAGTAATGTACGTTTATAAATAAAATTACGGTCGGTCTTCGGTCTATAGTGCTACTACAGGTGCCAATAAATAAATAGAGCAGCATGAATATTTTCACATTAAGTTAATGTTTAAATAACATGTCAGTGTAAATATGTATGCGGTTTAAAATAGATGTGCATAGAAATCAGCTGCGAATTAGGAATCAAAACGAAACGAACCAAAACGAAATGAAACGCAACAATGCAATGACGACAACGCATTAGTGACGTCACGCCCGGCGTGTCGGGTATTTGGCATCTGGCAAAAAAATAACATAAAACAGCAATAACAACAGAGACTCACACACATATAAACATAGCCGACAGCAACAACAAATAGAAGCAATAAACATATTTCAGCGATCGTTGATAGTTATCGATTGTCCATGATGAATAAGTTTGCCAAATGTGTAAATACCAATAAGAACAATAACTTAAATAAACATGTGTACATATGCATATGTATAGATGTATATATTTTTTTTTCTTCTGCGAAACAGTTTGCCATACGATACGCCGGTCAATGCACGAGAATTGGTTTTTTAATTTTTGTGGGTCTTGGCCCCGCATCAATGTCTGTCAAACGAAACGAAGAACATTTGGTAGCCAAGTACATATTCAACTGTAATTTATTATTATTCGTGTCACTTGCTTCGTTTGCAAAAACACACACAACCAAAGGCATTTTACCGCATTATCCATGTCATTTGTTCTGCTCGCTCTCTCACACAGAGTCTTGCCTAAACATGCACACATTTTACCGCAACTTGCGTTTTATTATTATCCATGTCATTTGCTTTGCTCGCACACTACATCTACACACACATGCATATACACAAGCGCAACTTGCGCTTAAGCATTTTTCGTGTGTTTTCATTTGCATTCAAACATTTTTCCTTCGTTTTTTTTTCTTTTGGTTTTAGTTTAAGCTTTTTGAATATTTTCTCGTGTATCTGTTGGCACTTAACATTCTCTGTCTGTCTACAAATATTCTTTTGGTTGTATATTTTTTTGACGTGGGCAATTATGTACATTATGGAAAAATTAATTATGCAAGTACGCTCCTTGAGACGAGTTACTCAATGTTTGTATAATTAAGCGTGATGTTCGATTTGTCTGCAAAAAAAAAAGAAGAAGAAAACATGGCATAAACAAATTCGGCAATTCAGTTTATGGGGCAATTCGGATTGAAAGTAAAAAGCCAATTGTTTAGCTATTAGTATAAAGAATTAACCAAAGGAATTATACACATGTATACAAACAGACGGGCATACACGTGTGCGTGTGTGTTGTAGCAGGAGACTGTATGATGATGGTATGCATGTGTGTAAGCTCATTAAGCTATGTGAGAAATGTTAAGGCAGACAGGAGTAAACTACATAGCATATATACATGTGTGTGTGCATGTATGTACATTTATATATATAAATATCACCATCAAATCAGCATCGTGCAATTTCCCGAAAATTTTTCCTTTTTACTTTTGTCTTTTGATCTTTTCTTCTCAATGTTTTCTATTCGCTTTAATCCATAGATTTTCATAAATTCTTTTCGTTTTTTTAAGGTCAATCAGCATTTTATTTGTTTGTTGTTTTTTTTTTTTTGCTGTTTAATGGTAAAACGTATTGTTATCATGCTAAAAGCTTTCGAGCTAAAAGAAAAACATATAATTTTTTAATTAGCTCTAAAATTAGGTTATTTGATTGCATTTTGATAGACAATTAATTTACAGATCAAAATAACTTTATTTTAGTTTATTTCCCAACACCATATAAACTTAATTTTGACACTGCTTGGTTTTTACTTTTAATTCATTTCACACATTTCAATTAATTGTTTAATGTTTTTTCTTTATGACCTGATTTCATAGCAATTATTTAGGGTATAATGGCTTGCTCAAAAAATTTGTAGCAGACAGAAGCAAGCTCTGTAAAATATATATATTACTAATCAGGAGCATGAGCTGAGTCAGTAAACTATTGTTCATCTTGCCCTCGATATGCACCAAAAAATTTGTGATTTTTATATAATAAATAAATATATGTATATGTAAAACTATGGTCTTATAGAATGTGAAACTAAAATCTAGGATCAAAGTAAATTCATAGGTGCAACTGCTGCACAGTAAAGTTTAGTTCAATCGTGTAAAAAGAGACGCAGAAAGCACTGCGCGGGCTGCAGGGTATCTGCGAGTCAGCTACTCCTAAATGAAGCACTCTTGTTGTATTTGGTATATTGCTCGTAATTTTCATTCTTTTTATTTGAACATTATTTTGACTGTTTTGTTTTGCTTTTGGCGCCAATTTGTTTGGCTTTTAATTAGCTACATATATGTATGCATGTGTGTGTGTGTGTGTGTCTGTGTTTTTTCTCAGTTTTTGATTGTTTTCGCTTGTAAATAGTTGGCGAATTGAATTTAATTTACGAACCGCCGCAGCAAATGTAAATACGAAGTGCTTATCTATGTTTTAATTTAGCCTTGCGCCTTCTTGAATTAAGTATAGACAGAGCTTTCTCAAGCAACAACATTTTTTATAATACGGCTATGCAGAAAGGAAAACATAAATAAATAAATGGGAAAAATATAGAAAAAAGAAATGCCCACAAATTAGACAAATGACTGTTGGCTGTTGTAGAAGTTTATAAAAATAAGCTTCAACATATTTCACACTCACTAGATGAAACTAGAGGGCGCTACGAGAGATAGAGAGTTTGATTGACTAAATGATACGGTGTCTCCGTTAATTATGATAGATTTATAGCTAACCATTCTTATTTATTAAATATAAATTTATGAAATATTATATTTTATATATTAATCAAAAATTCAATATATAATATATTTCTAATTCTTGATTAATTAAGTTAACTGTTGACTAGCTCTAATGTCTGTTTCGTTATACCCGACTCCACTAGTTCTTAGGGTATTCTAGAAAAAATAGAAAAGAATAGCATTTGGCAACCGCTTCTAATATGATTAGGAAGTCTTCATATTTTGATGCTGTGGGCAGCAGAAACTAGGCGACAAGTGCCATCATCATGATCATCATCATCATTATGATCAGAGCAATACCGCAATCAAGCAATGCCACCCACAGCTTTCGCTTCTCACTAGACACAAGAAATGTTTGCCAACTGTTAAAGCAACAAAATTAAATAATTCATATTCCATATTCCATATCCAAGTCCATTGATGCGTCTGCGTCTCAAAAGAATATTTAAATTAATCTGTTGGAAAATATCATTAAACTGTCAGTGCTTATGGCGCACTCAAAAGAATTATCACTAGTTAATATGAGTTATGTTCTATTTTGATTTTTCAATTTTTGGATTTTTAAAAAGATCTAATAACAATCTTAAAAAAATTTTTTAATGCGTGAATTAGTGGTAAGACATTTTTTTATAAAATTATATAAAGAAAAAAAAATGAGAATTATTTTTTATCAGCATATGGAATGCATAAACTCTTATAATTTTTTGTATATTTTTTTTATACAATTTTTGTATTAATAAAATATTTTCTAAAAATTCTAGTAAAAATAATAAAAGAATTCTTAGAAATTATTATATCAATACAAAAAAAAATTGTTTTCTACTCAACAAACAATTTTAATTTTGCATTTTCAATTGTTAATTAATATTATAAATATTGATGAAAAAAGAAAATATGTTTTCAAATATCAAAATCAACAACTTACTGACCAGTTGAAGTAAATAAATTAAATAAAAGGTAAAAAAAAGCATTTGTTGCTTTAAAACCACGCAGCTATAAACATAAAGAAATTACAATAATAAATGAATACAAGCGAGTAAATAAATATTAGCTAAGAGATTTAGTAGCAGTCTGGTAATATATGGGGTTTGAGAGTGCGGGAAGACTTTTTGTTTACAGGAAGTCCTTTAGCAACAATTGATGAAATGTTTATGTATATTCGCAGCTCTTTTAAGCAAATAAATCCAATTTAGTTCAATGGGCAGGCCAAACATCGATTCGAAGCATGTCCAGACGACAACTCGAGAGTTGCCAACGAGCCGCTAATCGAGGCAAAGTCCAATTGGATTTCGATTCGGATTTGAATGTGCTGGGGTGGAGGTCATCATCATGTCATCGCGGCGCAGCTCCTTCCGTCGTAAGGCCGCTGAGAAGCCGGCATTTGAGCGCTTCAAGGACCATTGCCGTCACTTCACGGCATTCATGTTCAGCAATGTCGGCATCATACTTCTAGTCACGTTTTATACCATTGGCGGCGCCTTCATCTTTCAGACAATCGAGATTTTAGAATACGAAAAACTCAAGACGAAAAACTTAGCCAAGCCCAATGCAAGTGCTGATTGCCTCAACAGCATCTGGAAGCTGACGTCTGAGAATATCAGTTTCTACGATCGTCAGGCCTACAGAAATAGGTAAAGTTAATATCTATATATATATATATTTGTATAAAATATTTTAGTTACTTAGTTGCTCTTCGTTTCTCCTCACATTTTAGCGTTAACGAAGTGCTGCTGCAGTATCAAAAGGCTGTATATAAGAAACAGATCAAGGGCCCCGACGTCGATCACCAGTGGAGCTTCTCGGGCGCGTTTCTCTACTCACTGACTGTCATCACGACCATTGGCTATGGCAATATAACTCCCAGCTCCGATTGGGGCAAGCTGGCGACCATCCTCTATGCTATAATCGGCATGCCGCTCTTTCTGCTTTATCTCTCCAATATAGGTATGTAAATATAGACAATGCATCACTAAAATAAAGTGTACGTTTATACATACATACGTACACACATTAAAATTAATACATAGAGAATATTACATTCTAAGACACAAACACATCACAATGAAAAAACACGTTTAACAAGACGCCAGTAATTTAATACCTTATTTGAATTCTTGAGAATCGCGTAGAACGGCTATGTTAAACAGACTGTTAAGCCAACTTCTTTTGCTCCTCCTGCTATCGATATAACAGCTCCTCCGCTGTAACTGTTAATAACAGCGAAAAGCTGCTCCTCCTTCTGTTATTGCTGCTGCTCCTCCTCCTTGTCTACAGAGTCATAGAGCCTTTCCTGCATAATTGAATTTATTAATTGAGGAGTAACAAAAACACATATACATATATTCAAATAGATTTTATATAAAGTCTAAATTTATTCTGTTTAATATTTATTTTCAATTATTTCCCATTTGCCACAGGTGATGTGCTGGCCAAATCTTTTAAATGGATCTATTCCAAGGTCTGTCTCTGTCGCATTTGTCCAGGCGTAGCCAAGCGGCGAATAATACGGGAGCGACGCAAGCTGCGTCAGCTGGCACGAGCGGTTAGTATAGAGATCTATATATATATATATGCATGATAACTATTCCATAATCAATTCCAGCTGCAGCTGCATAACATGGAGAGTGCACGTGGGGAAGGCAGCAGCAGCAGCAACAGCTACTCTAGCAACAGCAGCTCGAATAGCAGCAGCACCAGCAGCAGTGCTTATACCAAGAGCTCAATGCAAAATTCCAGCGTGCTAGATTTGCCGTATTCGGATTCGGATTCAGATATTGAGCGTGAAATACGCGGCAGCACGGATGAAATAACAGTGCCACTAACCGTCTGCGTCTTTGTGATGGTCAGGTGAGCGACCAAAAGCAGTTGAAATTCGCAATTTGATGATTGAACTGATTTGACTTATGTGATCGACAGCTATATATTATCGGGCGCCATACTCTTTGGACGCTGGGAGGACTGGAACTATCTGGATGGCAGTTATTTCTGTTTCATCTCACTGAGCAGCATTGGATTTGGAGATTTGGTGCCGGGCGATCGTGTGGTATGCAATTGAAATGGCCCAAAGTGACAGCTATAATAGAAAGTTTATATATGTTTCTTATTAGTATTATATTAATTAGTTTGAGTCACTTAAAAATGTTTCATTGAGAATTGGTCTAAAAGTTATAAAAGGTAGCATAGCTCAAGATATAAAAGATATATATATAAATTGTTTAGAGTTGTAAGGCAGAGCAAAGAAATTTTATATTGTATACTAACAATTATTATTATTATATTTATATCTCTAAGCCTCTTTACTCTGTTGTATTCACCTTAACTTATATTTTTAGATAACCGCCGATAAAGACAAAGTCGAGTTGAGCTTCATTTTATGTGCCGTTTATTTGCTGCTGGGTATGGCCCTCATTGCCATGTGTTTCAATTTGATGCAGGTGAGTTCGCAGCATTTATTATTCTCTATTCTCTACATTTATCTAATTAATGCTTATTTTTTGTATTTCAGGAACAAGTCATACATAATATGCGCGCTATAAAGCGCGGCTTTAAGGCCTGTTTTCGTTGCCGTAGCTCATAGCGAAAAAAAAAAAGAAAGAAAACAAAATTTGTTGACGTACAAAAATTATTAAACCAAAAATTTCTTTACTTTTAAGCTAAGAATTAACTAGTTTCGTAGTTTGTATATGTTAGCAAGAATGTGTTCCTTTTCTTTTGTTTGCTTTATTTATTTTTGGTACATCAATTTGTAACTCTCTACTTAAATGCTAGCTTAGTTTAGTCTAGTCCTATCTTTAACAATACGAAATTAGAATTTTAAATACTGCTGCCCGTTGGCCATTCCTCGAATCTGACTATGTTTTATATGCCATACACCAATTAAATAGATTTATATGTATAAATGAGAAATATATTGATTATTTGTAAAATATACATATATATTTTTTGCCCCCCTTAATGGTTAATCCACTTTTGTTTTGCACAGTTGCAGATAAAGAACTAAATTTCATTTTTTACAGCATGAGCTAAATTTTTATTCTTTTCACCCACCGCTTTTTCTCTGACTGGTATATTGTTTGCCTAAATTTAATTGTTTTCAGCAACCGAGTTAAAGTTGTAATACTGTTGCATGGACTATATTATGTATCCTTTTCAGCAACCTTATTGAAGATGTTATACTGTTCCATCAACTATATTATCATATTCACCAACCAATTTTGTTCTCTTCGAATGTATCTGCTAAAATCTTATTATTGAAAGCCTTCTATTTCTTCTACTTCTTCTATTTGCCCTAGACTATTAGGCATGACTATATTCTTATCCTTATTAACTATGCATACTGCGATTTACTCCATTTCGTTCTAGTATTAACTAAATTCTTTTTCTTTTCAACCGCATCTGTTCCGGCTTTGACATTTGCCTGTCAAGCCGCTTCTGCTTTGCTATTAGGGATTTGACCTGACGATCGAGTTCCAATGGGGCAGTGCCGGACAGCTCCGCATAGCTGGGCAAAGTCTCCGAGTATTTTTCAACGCAGGCATCCTTAAATTGTTTGCTCAGCTCTACAGAGACATGACTGAAGCCCGGTGAGGTGAGCATATCAAAGGCGGTCCCTTTCAGCGCGTCGAATTGCTGCCGTGTTTTGCCCGTTACTTGCTTACGTCGTATTTTCGTTTTCGTAATTGGCGGAGCTGTGATCTTCTGCGTATTTGGTTTGGGTAGCGATTTCTTTTGATCCACAATCAGCTTACGATGACGCACCTCCAACTTCAGGCTGGGACTCGGTGGCTTGGTCGATGACACCTTTGCTAGTTTCTTCTTCTTCCAGGAAATCGGAGACTTTCCATTGCTACTGCTGCCAGTGTTGTTGTCCGCGGGCTTGCGCCGTGCATAGGTGCGCACAGGCGGTGCTTTGTGCATGAAGTTACACTGACCAGAGTCGCCGTTATTTAAGGAAAGCGTCAAACTGGACGTTGACGGCGGCTGAACAACCATAGGGGAATCTAAAGTCGTAGTCCTGTTGTAGGACTCTAGAGCTGGATTAGCCACAGTGGATGTTGAACTGGTTTCGAGATACGGCATTAAGGCATCTATACAATTGGGCAGGGACGTGGGTGTCTTCTTGGTAGCAGCTCCTGTTGCCCTGCAACGTACTTGCTCCGGCGTCAGCTGCATAGAGAGATTCTCCTTATTAGCCGCTCGAACCGATGAGATGCTGGACGAGGGCGTGCTTCTGGCCAATGGGCCCGAAATGTTTGCAACGCGAGGTGTTAAACCTTGTCTCTGTGGCGTGCCAGCGACAATTCTAACGTCGCCCAATTTGGAGACGGGTAGCAGCAGCTGCCCAGTTTCAACATTGGCAGCGGCGGCATCGCAGCAGCGATGACTGGGTAATATGTTCTGGAATGTTATTCGCCCTTTGATTATTTGCGGCATGAACAGCTCACTCTCGTAGCCCACACAGTCGATGAGCACCACATTATTGCCGGACAATAGCTTTATTTTGAAATTCAACGGCGGACTTGGCGTTTGGCTAGGCATAATTTATTGTTTTTGTACTTGTTGAAGGGCAGATTTTGTAAATATTGGTGTCTAGCGAATTTTATAAGTAATTTACGTTATTGTGTAAATATTAAAATAAACAACACTTCAATGAAATAACTATAATAAAACTACATTTGACAAGTTTGCAGCAAAAAAATTTAGTTTGTTTTTTTCCGGCGTCGATAGTATCACAATTACAGAACAATCGATATTACTGGCCTTGCATAATTATCGATTGCAATGCAAAACATATGGTCACGGCAGCACAATCACGAAGATCACATACTCGGTTTTTTACAACTTTGAAAGAACCAAAAAGTTACTGTTTGTTGCTTTTTCTCTCTCACTCTCTTTCGCTGACTCTTTTTCACTCTGGTGTGCGAAACCATAACCGGCTCACTACGTGTATCAATTTGTATGCATAAATATGTACATACATACATACATATGTGTGGTTTTATATTTATACTATGGATTGTAGTCAGAATTTCTTACTGTTATTGTTAACGTATGGTAAAGATTTTTAACGTTGCAATTAAAATTTACAGCTTTAGATTTCTGAAAAATAGTTCATACTATTAGTAGGAGTACGGTGACTTTTGTAACCGCAAATATGTTTGTATGTAAATATTTTTAGTTTATCAGTTATTATAATAGACTAAAATAAATTATTACTATTATTTAAATGCTTTTGTGTAGTTTAAAGATTACTTTATCAATATCCAGCTAAACTTTTTTTTATAGTGTTATAGCGTGTTTTGTGAAAATGTATCAGGGGTACGGTAACTTTAGTTGCACACTGTATCTATATATGCGTGTTCATGCATGCATGTTTGCAATCGTTTGAAAACGTTAAAAAATTGACATGTGGGAAATCATTTTCATATAATTGCGAAATTGTGTTTATCACAGGTTTATAGGCATTAATTTTATTTCAAGCGAAAAATATTTGTACATAGTACATTCATACATACATATGTACATATTTACATACAGGTATGTATGTATTTAGTATATTAAAAAAATACTTATGCACGGCCCTACATACTACAAAGTTAATTGTAATAAATTGATTTCTTACCTTTTAGTCGCGTAGAAACATTTTTTAATCACTTAGGCAAATGTTTATAGATAAAAACACAATGATGTATGCACTATATACACTTGCCGGTAACACATACTATAAGCAATGTCTGTATGTATCGATCGATCGATTTGGGAGTGCGACTTTGACAAAATAAAATGACTCACTAAAATATAGCTCACGCTGGTCTTCTTCCACTAATGTCCCTCTCTTTCATTTCGCTATGTGCTTTTTCGAACTACAATTTCATAGCGCGCGGGTATAAAAGCTGCTAGGCGAATGAACAGAACTTCAGTCAGCGACGACCATCAGAACTACGTGAAGCTACATTCGCCAACATTAATTGGCTTTGTGCGCTCTCCGAATTCAAGCAACAGAAAAGTGTGATTTTAAGCATTAGCAATGGCGACAACTATCCAGATGACTAATGAGCAACTACATGCGCTCATTGAGGCTGTACGCTCATCAGCAGTCAGCGCAGCCGGCACTGCCGCTGCCGCTGCAGCCGTCAGCGACGCAAAAAAGTCAAAGGGAAGCTTCAGCGCCTGCACTCACAGATTTGGCGGTGCTCGCAGCCATGACGAAGTCGAGGAGTTCATCACAAACATCGTCACCTACAAGGAGCTAGAGGAAATCAGCGATGAGAACGCTCTCAAGGGTATATCGCTGCTCTTCTTCGGCATCGCATCCACATGGTGGCAAGGCGTACGGAAAGAGGCGAAGAGCTGGAGTGATGCTATCGATCTCATTCGTGAACACTTTTCGCCCACCAAGCCAGCGTATCAGGTCTATATGGAGTTCTTCGAGAAGAAGCAGGAGGACATAGTTGCCATTGACACCTTCGTTGTCGAGAAACGTGCGCTGCTCGCCCAACTGCCCGAGGGACGTCACAACGAAGAAACCGAACTGGACTTCCTCTACGGCCTGCTGAACATCAAGTACCGCAAGCATATTCCCCGCCAAGGTATCCAAACATTCCGTGATCTACTCGAGCAGGGCCGCATTATTGAGCACAACAACCAGGAGAATGAGGCCCAACCGAAGGGACCGCTACGCGGCGCCAATCGTGTTGAACGCTGCACCTACTGCAATTTCCGTGGTCACACGTTCGAGGTCTGTCGCAAGCGACAAGCGCGGGATCAGGCGACTACGGAGTAAAAAATTACACACACACACACACACACACACACATACAATAGTCGGGACATGACATCAACGGCGTCTACAGTAACAACATGCGCAGAGCGCACATTGGGGTGCCTACGTCATCGTCTCTCTCATTAACAACACTCACTTTACCGCGCTGGCCTCACATGGTCACGAAGAGAGTGGAAAATGACAACATCGAAGAACAGCACACAAAAAGCTCTAGCCGCTTTTTGGCGAAGTCATTTTCTGACTCTCATTCAGCATCAAGTGGCGTGCCGGCAAGCAAAGCAAAGCGAAAGCAACAAACCAACGGCATTTCAATGTCGCATACATTTCACGCCGAAAATTCGGCTCTTTTTGGCACTGAACGCCAACTCGAAAACATTTTCGTGATTATTTATCACAACTGGAAACTCTACAAGAAACGGTGAACTAGTTCACCAACCTGAGCGGCAGGAATTGAAGGAAGGTTGGCGCGCGCATTTCGCTCCTAGGCCAAGTCGTTGTGCTTTGATGCTGCGCAACAGATCAGCGGCGCTACTCGTACATTCTTTTTCGCTGCAATTCTTCGGAATTTCGCAGTCGATGAATTTTGTGCGAGTGGCAACATTGCTCTGTTGCGTATGCGTCAAAGCGCCGTGACTAAGGCCGTGTTGGGTGTTGCGAGCGCTTTCCTTTTTTTCCTTTTCTTGTCGCTCAAACCCGCTGCCTTGACCTAGTGTCGGCGCAGCTCAGCTGTGGTTCGCACCCGGCGTCCAAGTATAGAGCGCAAAGCTTCGATGGTTTCGGCCAGTGTTGCTGTGCGCTCGCTTGTCGCTCTGTTCGAACTGCAGCTGCTGCTACGTCGGTCCTTAGTCAATGCGGCAAAAACAAAACACGTACATGGGAAGACAACGCGGTGGCTTTTGTGTGTCGCAAGCTGCAAGGATTCCAACTCCAAGCTATTGCCCAGCTCTGGCAGCAATCTGCAGTTCATTTGGGTTCGCTGCAGAAGTTCATTTCGGTGCGCTGCTGCTGCTTACTTCAGTGCTCTGTAGCGCTGCTGCTAACTGTGCATGGCTTGAAGTTGTATTCTTCGCTGATTGCTCCTATGCAACAGCTGCTACTGAGGCTTGGTCATGGACAAAACTTAATTTTCTGTAAAGAAAATTGAAAAACAACCAACTTTATGAAATGACATTTTAATGTCAAATTCACATCGCACTACGATGGCTATGCTTTCGCCATTCGTGCGATTGGCACGCTAAATTACCACGTATTAGCGGTAGCTCCTCGGAGCTACCACTTGTGTGGTAAGCGATAGGCACGCCAGCTCACATACACACACACACACTTATACACAGAGGCTTCCGATTCGTCGCCGTTGTACTGCTCCAACTTGTGGCGACTGTCGAAAAGCCTCACAATATTGTAAATTCAGTCTCTTGTGCAGAATCCTTAGGCGCGTAGTGCCATTCCTAACATCGGTAGCCGTCGCTCAGCATCGTGCGCCAGCATTTTTGGAGCAATTGGCCAAAAAGAACTGTGCTGCAGCGACGCTCGCATTTCCCGATGAAGTGTGTGCGATGTCGGTTCCACTTCGGCATTTGCACCGTCTTCAAACAAGGGGCCTATCGATGACCACAAGAGGCTGCAATCAGCGCAAAATGTAAACTACTTATTTATAAAGACTGAATCCAGAAATATATATCCAAGCAATCCAAACAAAACAAAATATTCTTGTTTTTTATATGAATTGGGTGGGAGTGGGTAATTTCGATACATATATAATATACATTAATAAAAATAAATATAAAATATATAAAGCCTATTTTTGTCTTTATTATTATAAAATACTTATTAATTATTTCTATGATAGCTATCACAGTTTCTAATTATTAAATAATTATTCATTTATTCTATGATACATATCACAATTTTATAAGACTATTTATTCTTTGGGAAACCTTTTCAGTTTGCTTTATTTACTCGGCAAATTTACAGCTAGTTGAAATATTCTCATTTTGCTTTCGATTGAATACCGTTCTTTTTTATTCGATAATTTAAGGTTAGCCGAAATACTCTCTACACTACTTAACGTTTCGTTGGCATAGAAGTGAAAATACCCTATATATTAAATAGGGTTTACTTCATTAACTTACATATATTTTATTTAATATGGATGGATAAATAGTTGATTCTCATTTTGTGCGCTCCACCATTCGGCCACGTTCGAGCAGCTCTCTAAAACACTTAATCTCGTGACGTGGTATGTGCTCTCTGTACTTTTGCTGCATCAGGCCGTAGATAAAATCTAGCTCAGTCTCCTCGTCGTGGCGACCATCTGGCAGCTTAGCCAGCAAAGCGCGTTGCTTGCATATGAACTGGTCAATAACTTCGCCACTCTCCTGCTTCATTTCGAAGATCTCCGTGTAGATCTGATAGGAGGGTTTTGTGGGCGAGAAATGGTTGCGCAGCAGCTGTAGAGCATCTTCCCAAGTGCGAGCTTCTCGCCGCACGCCCTTCCACCACATAACAGCAATTCCATTGAAAAGCAGCGAAATGCCTTTCAACGCGTCTTTGTCGCTTATGCTCTCCACCTCTTTGTAGGCTTCCACTGCTGTTATGAACTCATCGACGGCGTCGTGGTCGCGCTGCCCGCTAAAACGAGCCGCACAGTTGCTGAAGCTGCCCTTCGATTGCTGCTCCTTCTCATTTTGCTGGGGCGCCAATGATTTTATTGTTTCGATTAGTATTTGAAACTGTTCGTCCGACAATTGCGTCATTTCTTGTTAATAATGTTCGCCAATTTCGCTAGCACAAAATAAATAAACAAAAACAAGTTGCCTCGTTGCTGTCAACGTAGCAACTAAATAAAAGAAACAGCTTCGAAAGCTTTTTGCGTTGTGAAATAGTAAAACAATTTGCTCTCTGAGAGCGTGGACAAAATTTCGAGTTCGAAAAACCGCCATTAGGTGCTTTCGTTCATAATGAGTAATGCTCCGATATAAATACATACGCATATTTATACTTATATATGTTTATGAACGTGTGTAAGGGGGAGTTTTTTTTTGTATTTGTATGCATATTTAACACAAATGGTAACATACATATGAACATCTGTTATTATATCATGTATCATAAATAAATGTACACACATGCATGAATATAAACATACATACATAATTATATGTACATACATATCTATAGATGAACGTATTATAGTACATTTTGCGCTATTTGTAAACTTATTTAGTATTAAGTCTATGAATCATACATACATGCATCAATATCGCGTATTCATCATCTTTCATTGCAAAAATTGTAAATCACAAAATCTTTAGTGATCTACTGGAGCAAGCGCACATCATCGAAATATTTTTCTCTAAGAGCAAAAGAATATAGCTAAGAAAATATGATACACACAAATAAACCAATTCATTGAAATAGACATAATAGTAACAAAGTGAACTAATTTTTAAAAAAAAGTACAGTGTTGTGTCGCAAAATAATAATATGTAAATATTTTGATTTATTTATTCAACAAGTTAATTTAGCACACAATATTGCCACATACTTTACATATTAGAGAGTTGCCATTAAGTACTCATTTGGTAACCAGGGCAGAGGCGCATTGGTATCGAGAATTATTTTGGACTGCGCAGTGCGCAGGGTTGCTGTGCAGCAAAAGTATTGGTATCGGACGGTCGTATTTTTGTTATGCTGTTGTTGTTGTTTAGCAAAAATGGATCAACAACTGCACCGTCTGACGGATCATCATTATTCAGAAGTGGAGGGCTTGCTACAGGTATACAAACATCATCCAAATATTGCTAGCATGCGAAAATTTAATGTGTCAATAACTATAACGTCAAATTTTTCGCCCGTTTTCTTCGTCTGCTGCCCACTCACGCGAACGCACCCACTCTCAAAACACCAACACATACACACACATAAAAACACATTAACACAAATACACACACATGTAGGTTATGGACATGCCGAGTTCGGACCACGAAGAAATTGAATCGGAATCGTGCCGACTTAGCCGGTATAATATGGCCAACCTGTATGAGGGACGTCAGCGTTGCTACACAATGCCGCACGTGCCACCAGCGCCGCCCTCCACACCAACGTTGTTAACGTCCAACGGCAACAGCAGTGGCAATGCCAATGGTAATGGCAGCGCCAATGGTAATGGTAGCTCCAGCTCACCCACCGCCAGCCTGGTGCCCGATAATCAATCAATCAATAATTTTATTTATGTTAAAAACGGTAAGAACCTGCGTCGTGAAACCCGTTGCGTTGACTCCGAGCTATCCAAATTGTTCAACGTTGTGTCCATCACAAATCGTCTAACCGCCGTCAAGAATGGAGCGCACAAACAGCACCAGCCGCTGGCCGATCGAGGTATTATAAATGCATCCCGGACCATATCGAAGCTGCATGGTGCGACAAAAATCTTTAAGATACATCGCAATCCCAAGGAATTCCTGCGCGAAACGGACGAGGACTCAGTGTCGGCGCCCGAATACGATGAGGAGGAGGAGGACACACGTTTCCGTTTCTTTCGACGGACACGACATTCACGCCGGTATTTGTTTACGCGCATGGAGCGTAAATTTGCACGGTTCGAGCATCACGAGCGCATGGAGACGATCGTTGATAGCTTCGATGCGGCCATGAGTTTTAACGATGCAGATACCTGAGCGGATGCACCAGCTGACGCTACAACCACAAGAACAACAACAGCAACAACACCTTCAACAGCAGCAACAACAACAACAACAACAACAATAGCAACAATAGCAACATCAACAAAAACTGTAGCGACAGCTTCTGCAATCAAGCACAAACAACAACAACAACAACACCACAGGCACGATGGGCAAGTGGTTGGCCGCCAAGTGCAAACCAATGTGATGAATGTGAATTTCAACTAAATTATTTTTATTACTACTATTATATTACTATTATATTACGATTATGATTACCGATTATCGATTACCGAACTGTTCTCTCCATACATTTAGTTCTCTTAATGCGCCAATTGGCCCCGTCGCATGTCACATCTTGTGGACAGATCTAATGCAGCAGTTCTCAGCACCTCCGTCCGCCACCCACATATCATATGGGTGGCGATGGGGATGGTCAGAGAGTCGCTGCCCGCCCACAAGCGAATGCCTCGATAAAGCACAGCAGGTCGCAGCATTTAGTTTATAGTTCTTAGTTCTTACGCCTGGGCCGGCTCCTCTCATCTGAATATCGCAGTCGACGGCAACAACAACAAATAATAATAATAATAATGATATAAATAATATAAACCACGCAACAGATATAACAATGCAAATGGCACAATTTTTAGTATTTAGTTGTGGTCGGACGAACGCCGTGTCCATTTGAGCGAGGAGCAGCCAAACGAACGATTCCAATAAATAATGCACAAAGTAATGTGTTGTATTTGTGAAGATGAAACCGCAACTTGTTCTTTTCATTACACACACACACACCCGGAATGGATTATTCTTACACACACATATATATATATATATCTACAGCGAACCTTTCCCCAAATTCAATTTGTACAAACATGTAATTTCGAGTCTGTTTTTAAAAAACTTTAGAATAAAAATGCAACTCAACTTAAGGATTACCTAAGAGAAAAAAAAAAACAATTTCATAAAGATTTCTGCCAAGACAAGCAGCACCAGCAACCGGTTTAAAACAGATTTGGAAATTTATCTTTTAATTTTACAACATATAGCGAGAGCTAGGGTTAGTTTTCAATGTGGTGAGCAGCTACAACTAGAATACATAACATGTTCCGAGAACCGATTAATATTATACGCTTTAGAAGCTAAACAATATAACATTGTTGTTAATCCTTACAAACAACATAATAATGCTAATAACTAGTAGTTCGAGAGTAATGTCAATAGAGTGGGGGCTGACTTAGCTTATATGCGCTCCTTGAAGAAGTTCGCCATCAGATTCTCCTCAAGCTGAGCTGGATCTGTGACTGGCATGCGGCAGACCCGATCATGGCAAATGTAGACGGTCGTCTTGCCATTGACCATCTTAAACTTGTGCTGCAACCGCTGATTGCATGCCTCATCCGGATGCTGGGGATCACAGTGCACGATTATCATGCCCGGCACATAGAACTTGCGCACAATCTCAACAAAGCGTCGCGTGTCCGCAGAGTCGGGGCCCACCACAGCCACCAAGTCGAGCCCGTTCTCATGTAACAGCAGCGCCGACAGCATTTCGGGCAACGCATGTCCAAAGGGCGAGACATCAGCAAAGTAGTTTAACAACTTTGAAGCACGCTCCACATATGCCCGATCGTCATAATAATGCGACAGCAATGTAAGATTACGAGCAGCGACACTATTGCCACACGGCTCGGCGCCGTCATGGTCTGCGATAAGAGATTGCGATTAGATAGAGAATGACGTTGAGAGCACGCCAAGACTAACCTTCCTTAAGTCTCACTATGACATTTGGCGCATTTTGCTGTGAAAAGAAATAGGCGCCTTGCTTGTCATCCCAAAAGAGTTTGTCCTGTGTCTCCTGCAGCTTCTTGGACCAATTCAAAGCGGTCATGTCTAAGGAGGCCTTGTAATAGTCCAGCAAGCCCTTGATTAGAAATGCATAGTCATCCAGAAAACCTTCAATGCGAGTGCTGTAAATAGTAGCTAGCTATAGTACTTATATATTTAAGCTCTTCTTCTTCTACTACTCACGCATTCTGTTCGAGCGTATTGTCGTCCACACCCGCTCCATAGCAGGAGCGCAATAGCAACTGCTCTTTTTCGTCGTACAGATGAGTGCGTATAAATTCCATTAGTTGTTTGGCCGTAGCCAAATATGCATCTCGCTTGGCTGTGCCACAGTTGGCCAGTTTCGCTAGGCCGGAGAGCACCAACCCATTCCAGCCGCAGATGATCTTTGTATCCAAATGTGGACGTGGACGCTGGTCTCTGATCTTGTGCAATATATCATTCGCTGTCTGCAACAGCTGCTGCAGTTGCTCCCGCTCCATGTTGAAGTTCGAACAAGTATCTTCCTCCGAGCCACGCACTATCAATATATTCTTGCCAGTCAAATGGCCATGCGGATCACTCGATGGCGGCACATTGCCAGCCGGCTTCAGGTCATAGTGGAAGTTATAAATTTCGAAAGCCCGCGCTGCACTCACATCCTTAAAGCGGGATTCTTGCTGCTCAAATGCCTGCTTCACTTCATCCCAAGTCCAGGCATAGAAGGCACCCTCAACCTTGACAGTATCCTTATGGGAAGGCAGGGAGTCGGCATCCTCGCCCGCATAAAAACCGCCAGCTGGATGACGCAAATCCTTAATCAAATACTCATAAATACGATCTGCATAGCCCAGGAACTCTGTGCTTCGGGTCAACTTGTAGGCATTGGCATAGGCGGCCATCAGTTGACCCTGATCGTACAACATCTTCTCGAAGTGCACATTGTGCCAGTCTCTCGTTGTCGCATAGCGTGCAAAGCCGCCAAATATGTGATCATTGATGCCGCCGCGTCCAATGTGGTCGAGTGTCTGCAAGACCATGTCCAGCACGTCCACATCTTTGCTGACCAAATAGGCATGGAAGAGGAAATTGAGCCGCGGCACCTCCGGAAACTTTGGCTCCCGGCCAAAGCCCGCATGTTGCTGATCGAAGCGTTGCTTGTGCACAGCCAGCGCCTCCGCCAGCTTGGCATCACTGCTACCCGGCTCGAAGGTTGCTTCCGCCTCAGTTCCTGTATTCTGATTGGCTTGCATGGCTTGCAGCAGGGAGCTGCCCGCTTTCTTGAGCGACTCGCGATCTGTTTGCCACTTCTTGGCTATCGACTCCAGCACCATGATGAACGAGGGCATGCCATAGCTGTGCGCAGCAAAGAGCTCAAGCTGTTGTCAGTGCTTAAAGAAAATGTTTTATGTCTTACCGCGGCTTTGGCGGAAAATACGTGCCAGCTGCTAGTGGTGCCAGATCTGGCGTTAGCCAAACGCTCATCGGCCAGCCGCCACTGCCCTTAGACATGAGCAGGAATTGCATGTAGACTTTGTCTATATCGGGTCTCTCTTCACGATCCACTTTTATGTTCACAAAATTTTTGTTCATCACCTCTGCCGTGGCGGCATCCTCGAACGACTCATGCTCCATGACATGACACCAATGGCACGTGGAATAGCCCACTGACAAGAATATCAGCTTGTTCTCGGTGCGCGCACGCTCAAAGGCTTCTTCACACCAGGGATACCTTTCAAGAGGGTTGCCAGAAAGGTGTTTCAGTGGGTGAACATAATTTCGTTGTACTTATTAGAAAACTTACCAATCGACGGGATTGTGCGCATGTTGCAGCAAATACGGCGACTTTGATGCTGCTAATCTGTTACTATGCTTTGGCGGCTGCGCCTTTGTTTCGCCACCCGTTGCCATGCCACGAAACAGGTGCTGCTGCTGCTGCTTTTGCTGATGCTGCGTCTGTGCTGTTGTTGTTGTTGTTGTTGTTCTGCTACTGTTTAAACTTTTGTATTAAGGTGTATTAATCTATTAATATTTTATAACTTACTTGTCTATAGGCCAACTACGTTGGAGTTGCGTTTGGGGCGCTGTAAATACCAAAGCGCTTCTAATCCAATTATGGCAGAGTGTTTTGCCTCTAAACATAGCAATTTAATTGATAATATTTAATTGAGGGGTACTCCATCAGCTGATTGAATTGATTAGCTATTTATGTTATCGATTGCAGATCAATAATATTTAAACGTTTACACGAAAACCCAAATCTAATATTTACCACGTTAACTTTCTCTTAAAATTATTTTTAAACACGTTTGGTAACATAAATTATTACTTTCTACAGTAAATACGCAGTACTGAATGATAAAATACCGATGATTAGAATCGGTGAATAAAGTAATCGATAGTTACGTTGCGATACTTTTATTCAATTATTGAGAGCCGATACTTATAAGCAACAACAAAGCAGTTGCAGTGCTGCCAGATCACGTATTAGCGCGCTCAAATTTGAAAGTTGTAAATGAGTTGAATTGTTTTAAAATGTTTATTAATGCATACAGTTTATCTTTGCTTTCGATAATTATGTAAAAAATTGCTTACATATATGCGGTTGATACATAGTTTAACCTACATGCTAATTGAAAATCACAAATGAACATAAAATATTTATACATTATAGTGTGTGTGTGTGTGTGTGGTTGAATTTTAAGCACATTAAGTTAAGTTAAATACACACAGCCCGACCAGAGCAGCTAAGGCAATTCTCGCAAGCAGCTCTCAACTTAAAGTTGACAGCACGGAAAATTGAGTTTAGAGCACAGTTAGCAATCGCTTTGGACTAGCGCATCGCTTAAGGCGCCCAACTGCTCCTCGCTGCTTTTGATCCTGTCGGAGAGGTCGCGTGCATCGGCAATTAGTTTGGCCTTCATATTAATAAAATAATCATAATCGGCGCACATATCAACATTGAGATGTTTGCCAATCAATTTGGCAATACTGCTGCCACGCCTATCTATGTCGGACTTGAGCCGTTGCGCCTCCTCCAGCTGCTCATAGAGACGTTCACGTTTTACTGCCAGCGTGCTCTGTAAGATACGAATTAAAGAATATTTAGTTGTGTCTCCTTATTGGGTAAGATGAATATATCTGGTTTTACCTTCTCCTGCTGGCTGCCTTGCGTCTCTAGATTGCTTTCAGTTTGTGCCAATCGCTCGGAGAGCGAGAGCAACAGGCTGGTTATGTGACCCACATCGTCGATGTAGGTGCGGAACTTGGAGGCTTCGCTGGGACGCACCTTCTCCGTTAATTTGGCCAGCAAATCGAGGCCCAGTTTGTCATTAATGTTGCACTCATCGCTAATTGTTTGCTGCTCGCATTTGAGCGAGCTAATTTTTTGGTTCAACTGCTTGATCAGCGTATGCTGCAAATATAAAGTGATTGTGGTTGAGAATATGGATGGGATAGGAAGTTGGTATAGGATTACTCACCAGCTGTTGCTTGATTAAATTCGTGCACTCCGCATCGCTTCCATCGTCCTCGTCCGTCAGCTGCAGCTCGACGCTGACCAGCTGCAGCTCTGTCGTAACTAGCGAGTTGCTGCCGCTGGAGCTGGAGCTGGAGCTGCTGCCGTTGCCGTTGCCGTTGCCTTTGGCGCTGTCGCTCTTCATGCGCATCAGCGTCGAGGTGCCCACATCTCGCTTGGCCGGACGCAGCTGCACATTTGGATTATACAGATTGTTGACATACAGTGTCGTTGGTTTATATATTTTTGGTGTTAGAATTTCGATGAGTTTATCGTTGGGCGGCAGCTGCTTGATCAGGCCCAGGGCCAACTGGTCGTACTCCAGCTCGATGGCCTGCTGCTGACGTGGCTGTAGTGTTGTCCGGGTCTGTTGCTCCTCACGCGTCGCCACCAGCTCATTGTCCAGCAGATCCTCGTCCGTTTGGCAGGCCATGTCCGAGGTGCTGGGGGTGGGATTCACAATCAATACCAGTTCGCTGCGCTGCATCAGCTGCAGGCTATCCATTGGCGAGGCTTCGGGTGCGCATTCAACGGTCGCCTGCTCAGTTGGAGCTGGGCTGGCCAGCAGCTGCTCTGGGTTTGTGGCTGTGGCAGTGGCTGGCTCGGCAGTACTCGTGACACTGTTGCTTGGCTTACCATAGCCGCTCAGCAGACCCGCCGCATCACACAGATGCGCTGACATCAGCTGTGACTGCAGCTGCGTTATCTTCTCAATATTCTCGCGCAGCGACTCCTGCCTGCTGACAGGTGGCTTCGACTGCGTCGCTGCTGCCGTCGTCGTCGCTGTCGGCGTCGTTGCTGTCGTCCTGGTGCTGATGAGCTCAGCGCGAAAGATGTGCGCCGCTGCATCGGCACTGGCATTGGCATTCACTGGACTGCACTCCAGCGAGCTGTTGCTCAGGCTGCAATCGGATGTGGCTGGCGAGAGCAGCTGCGACGGCGGCGGCGGCGGCGGCGGTGTCACTGGCAGCGTTGCCTCCTCAAGCGTTGTCTCCAGATTCTGAGCGACCTGCTTCAGATCCACCTGTGACTGGGAGATGTATGTGGCATCGTTTAGGGACTGCAGCTGCTTAACATCGTACGACTGAGATCGCGTAAATTGCGGCGCTGGCGATCGGCCTTTGTTGTAGGCGTGGTTGAGCGTGGGCGTTGAGTACCGTTGCTGCTGTTGCTGCTGCTGCTGCTGCACTGCCTGGCCATAGATCATGGCATACGCTGCACTGTTGCCGCCGACAGCATTTGCCGCTGTGGGCGTGGCGCTCGTTGCCAGATTATTGTTGGAGCCATAGCGCATGGCGACAACAACATCGCCCGGCGAACTGGGCGTCATCGGCTTCACCGGCTGCTGTTGCAGCTTCACGCCCAGCGGCAAGACATCCGGCAAATTGTTGGACATTTTCAGCTTGCCAGCGGCTGCGGCAGCCGCTGCAATGCCATAGCTGGGCTTGCTGTGCGCCACCAGGTCCTCGTTGGAGGTGAGCGTCAGCTTATATATGCCATGATCAGGATCTGTGTTGTTCAGCTTCTCCAGGCTCTGACGCGGCAGATACGAGGCCTTCGAGTTCGATCTGCAAGTTAACAAATGACAGAGACGAATTAGTAAGTATTGCTAAAATTGGAATTAATATAAACTATGTAAAAAATTTTGAGTAAATTAGATATATAAATACATTTTTAAATTTTAATATAATTGAAATTTTTAATGTAATTTAAATTTTTAGTATATTTTATTTAAGAAACAAATTTAAGAAATTGAAAATAAAATAATCAATAAATTTAATTATAATATATAAATTCACCAATTGATTCAGCTTTCTTTATTTTTAATTTTCTTTTCTCTCAAAGAGTATTTTTAGATTTTCACAGATTTTAAATGGAATATCTCAATTTCTAAGTTCTTTACTTAATTAAACAATTTTTTAATATATTTTTTTTAATAAATAAAAAAACATCTCAAATTGATATTTTTAATTTGCAAAGTTTCAATGAAAATCGCTATGTTTTAGCCTAATAAAAAATGTATCTTATTTACTAAAAATTTAACTAAATTCAGGCAAAAACCATTGTAAAATATATTAAATTTTGAAGAATTTAAATTTATATCAAAATGTGCTCAAGATCTTAAAGAATACATTATAAAAGCTCAATTTTTTCAATTTAATGCATATATTTCAACAGAGTTTAAGTGATCATAGTGAAATAATTAAAAGCTGTGCTCAAAATCATTAAAATTATTAAATATATAATCATATATAAATTAAATTAATAATAAATATATTATTATTTTTTCATATATTTTTTTATATATATATATATATATATATATATCTATATATCTATGACTAAATTCCAGTGCAAAGTTTTGCTACCCAACCAACTGCATTAGCAAAATCTTATGAAATTCTCCCTCACGTGTGCGAGGCTAATCAGCATATGAAATTGCCTTTAACAGCCCTACCCAAAATCGTAGGCAAATGCCAAACGATATATACGATATGCGATACTCGATATATATATATATATATATATGGAGGGGTCATCTGTTGGGGGTCATCGCAGTTCACGATTTGCCACAGTAGCCACATTTATTATGCAAATCTAGAGACACAAGAAACGAGCTGCTAATTGAGTGCTCCTTGGGATCAGCTGTGCAGATCTTAACAGCTCAACAGCTCGTCAGTCGCAGCAGCATTTTACAGCACCCACATGGCGAAAGTAGCTGCTCCACAAAACAAGACAATAATAAAAAAGCAGAAGAAATAAAAAGCGAACCGAAAAATTATTCTGTGCACGATGCGCGGCGACAACATTTTTGTTTCGGGTATATTAAAAACGAAAGTGAAATGTTTACAGTGCAATTATAAAGAGTTTTATGTTTCAGTTTAGTGTGCGCTCAGCCGAACTCTGGCGAGAGCGAGGGGCGTGGCAGAGCGAACCACTTTCAAAAAAAGTGCTAAACTAATTTTAAATTTTAAACAATTTTTATTTTTTTATTTTGTTTCGCTATTTTGCAGCTTGGCCACCCACAGAAAATGAAGGTGTTGGCCTAACGGTTTAAATTGTTGGCCAAAAAAATGTGCGTATAAGCTATATGATTTATATTTATATATATATATATATATATAAAAGAAAGCCGACATAGAAATGCTTTGCATAAATTAAGCTACATTTTGGCTGCTTACATCACACTCAAAAGTATCTGTATCTGTGTATCTGTATCTGTATCTGTATCTTGAGCTGTGTATCTATCTATGTCTATGCATTTGCATAAGCAAGTCTTTTGTCTAGTTCCCAATGCCTCACACTCACACACAGCAGTCGACAGCAGCTTCTTCACTTTCTTTAACGCAAGCATCCGTCAGATACATTAGCTGCAGATGTATCTACAGCTGCTGCTGCTGCTGCTGCTGCTATAGCTGTTGATAGCTGTCCACTTGTTGCTTCTCTTAATCACTTCCGTTCGCCTCTTAAGTAATATGCAACACAAGCTCTGGCTGGCTGTCTATGTGTGTGTGTGTGTCTTTAGCTAATTTTGCCATGTTTATTGTTTCAGTTTTTCGTTTTCGGCATTAGCATAAAAGATATATTTTTCCATATTACAGAATGTCTCACAATTTGTTTTTGCACATATATATAAATATACATTTGTGTATATATATAGCTATCCACTTCCTATTCCCTCTCTTTCTTTTATCTTGTTTGACAGAAAAAGTGTGTGTTGATTGATATCCTAAGCTCGGCATATACCTGTGTTTGCCTGCCCATTGTTTATCACATGCTTATCTAATATAAATGTGTTTACTAAAAATTATAATCTTAAACTCGGGTTTACACTGGGCTCTAAATGTACTTGACATTTTTTATTTAATATGATAACACTATAAGAGTGTGTGTGTGTGTATCTTATGTGTCATCAAAGATACACACACTCATTTAGACTTGGTTTGTGGACAAGCCCCCTCTCAGCGTTTTTAATATATATATATATATATATTTTATATTTTTTATATAATAAATTTAATTGGAATTTTGATTGAGCAAATGCGCACACTTTAAGCTAAAAATAACAGCATAAATAATAATGTCTAAAAATAACTATAAAAAAAAACTTATTGTAATGGGAAATTAACAGCCATGAAAATGTAAATATATTTTGTCATAGTTTTGTTTAGCTAAAAATGCGAAAAACTCATTTTTGCTTAGCCTTAGTAGCTTTAAGTTTTTTATGCAAAACGTGTCTAGAAGATTTATTTTTTCGTTATATATATATTTTATGTTATATAAATATATTTTTTAAGCATACCAATTTTATTCTCATATTTTTATCATATTATTTTTAAGTAGCTAAATATTTATATTTAAATATTTTATTTTTCTAGATTAAATTTTAAAGATTTTATTTTTTTTGGGCCAAACTATTTTTTAACATTTTTTTTTTATAAAAAAAAAATTAAATAAAATAAATAATACAAAAATAACTCAAAAACCATGAAATATGTATATAATAATTCTTTGATATACATTAAAAAATAATTGTATAAAATAATTATATTAAAATAGTCTCTACTCAAAAAAAAATATATAATGATAAGAATTATATTTAATTAAAATTTTAATAAATAATAATCAATTAAATTTTATATAAAAATACTAATAATTAATATAAGGATTTTATTACTATTTCTATTGACAATTTGATACAGAAATTGATACGATTAGAACAAAGCTCGTTTAATCAATTGATATCACTTTATTTGGCTATATAAACTGTAAAGCTATCATTAAGGCCACAGACTAGAATTTATTTAGTATTTAACTAAATTTACAATGAAACAACTGCAATGGCATTGATAAGAGAAAGCCAAGAAAGGTTCATAGGGCAAGTAAAAGGGGGAAAAAATAAATAAAATAATAAATGAATAAAAAAGTGAAATAGAACAAGCAATAGAACAATAGAAATGATTAGAAATCAGTATGAGAGCTTCTGCTTCTTGGTAACTTATAGATATAGATATAGATATATAAGGACAGTTTACCTAAACTAAATTACCTGTTAAGCTATCAAATATATATTTAATATAAAACAGATTAAAACCTTCATATTTTTGCAAAGCTTAAGCTAAAATTAAATGCAAATTAATATATATTTAAAATATATAAATATATATATGTCTTCAACAATTCATAATCCTCTTGAGTAACAGCTGACATAACTGTGCCCTTCTATTTATCATATAAAAAGATGAAAAGAAATGAAATGAGGAGAAAATTACACCCGCAATGCTAAGTAGTTGAATTATAATGCCCAGATTTATGGCAAATTATTGTTTTATGTGTTTATTGTTTACCTCTTTTTTTTTTGCAAGACATTTCTTTGAATGGGTGTTTAAATGTTGTATAAGCCATTGAAAGAAAGGGCTCAAATGAAATGCTTGGCTGGACTTGAACTGACAGAGCTGAAGACTTTAGTCACTCTCTTTCCCCCTCTCTCTCTCGCGCGCTCTCTCTCTCTCTCTCTCTCTGTCTGGTCAATAACATTTTCATTTCCATACAATTAACGCATATTTTTGCTGGCTATTTGTGTGTGTGTGTGTGTGTGTGAGTGTTTTTGGCCATGTTTGGGGCGCTGGTTATGCGATGCAAATTATGAATAGCAAAAGAGTAGATTTTGATAAATTGGCCTGGCCTGGCCTGGCCTTTTGAGTGCGTTGCATAAGCCAGCTGCCGATGGGCCTCGGTTGTTGCGGGGGTTCACTGTACAAGACGGGCAGAAATTAAATAAAACAAAATGAAATTGGCAAACGCATAAAGACTGTCAACCGGCGCTTGTTGCATGCGGCAAGTGGCAAGTCTGGGGTGCTTTGGCCTCGCTGCGTGGCATACGCAATGCTTGCACTATAATTTTATCTACGGCGTCTGCTTCTTCTTTCTTTTTTTTTTTTTTTTTGGATTTTTGTATTTTTTGATCAGCAGCAATATAACGAGCTGGCCGCCGACTAGTTTTCTTTGATAGTAAAAGTATTTTATTTAAATATGCCGACGCATGGAAATCACGTTTTTAACATCTCGTCTTAACATTGAGCCACAAACAACAAAAAAAAAAAGGCGAACAAATGTTGGCTGTTGCGGTTGCTGTTGTTGTTGCTGTTGTTGAAAACATAAACATCTCACAAGCCGAAGCTCGCAGAGCCACAAAAACAAAAAAGACAACTCCAAACCGGATTGAACGCAGTCGCACACATTTTCACTTGCCGCAAAATGACGTCAAGAGTCCAAGACACCGTCAAAACAGATGGCCAATATGCGTCGTCGGCGCCGCTGTCGCCGTCAGCGCCGCAGTTGCCACTTTCTTCATGAAATTGCACTGAGGTCAGAGCAAGGGGGTATCAAGAGGTCAGCCTGACAGCAAGACAGCAAGAGACACGCACACACACACGACCTACACACGCGGCAGCAGAACAAATTGCAGCAGCAACAACAACAACAACAACAACAACCGCAGCAAGTGGCATGCTCTTCAAATATCTTTCTTGCAGCTTCAACTGTCATAAGACGCTGGTATTTAGGCTTTTTATTTTTATACTTTTTTTCTGTACACATCAAACTCTGGCATAAATTTCTCTTGGAAAAATTACAGTAAAATACCAAAAAAAAAAAAAAAAAAAAACGTGCAAGAAGCAGCAGCAGCAGAAGTAGGAAAAGCAAGACTACAAAGTAAAGCTAAGACAACACCAGAAAAGAAAAGAAATGAAAAGTTCTCTCCGTCTCTATCGCAACATATTGAAAGTGGACGCTCGCTGTTGGCCTGTTGGCTCTTGGCTCTGGGCTGGTAGCATCTGCCGCTTGAGTAGCCAACGAAAACACTTGAGAGATGCGGCACACAGTGGTGAAAAATATTTAAAATATCTATATGAAGTGCACAGAAGTAGCCAGAGGCTGTGAGAATTTAGTCTTTTTTGAAGTTCGATTTAGTTTATCTTAATTTATTTATAAAATATATTTTTAAAGCTATAAAAAATATGTTTAGATCTAAATCTTGAACAAGACTTGACTAAAGCATATTCAAGAGCAAATACATATAGAAAATGTTCTACAAGAATAGGATAAAGGAAGAGTAAATTCGACAATTTTTTAGAAAAGTTAAATAAATTTATCTAACCTAGAAAATTGTCTAGAAAATTAACAAAAATTATTCAAAATTGAAACATTTCCAGAAAAATGGGGCATTAATATTTAAATTAAATTATAAAAAATTAATACAGATTTAATAACAAATAATAATAATAATGCAAACTTGGAAAATTTACTGAGAAGCTATGAAAAATTAATTTAAATTAAAAAATTGTCTGCAGAAGTAGAAGAAGTAGAAAGTAATATTATTTTCTGGAGAGGTAGGATAAGTGAAGAAAAGTTTTGAAAATGTTCTGGTAAAATAGAATAAATAAATCAAAATGGGAAAATTATCTGGAAAAGTCAACAAGGCAAAGCAGCTTGAGAAAAGTTTAAGTTTAGAATTTTTGTTGCTTTGCTCAATGAAGGAGTGCAGGAAGACACCTTTGCTATGCTAAACTTGCACCACTGTGCAGCTGCTCTAGAGCCTAGCCAGACGTCTGTTCGTGGGCTGTTTTCATTTCTAATGCAGTTGTTGCTGATGTTGCTGTTGCTGTTGCGGCTGCAGTTGTTATCGTTGCTTTGGCTGTCGCTCAGCAATAATTATGATCCATTAATTCTGGCGGGCGGCGCCTTGTGCAATATTTTTAATGTAAAATCGATTTAATGGCGCTTCTCGCTTGAGGGCTCTGCCCAAAATAGAAAAACAAAACTGGCCGCACCATCACTACCACCACCAACAGCAGCAGCAGCAGCATCTATCTATTGAAAGTGTCGAAAGTGGTTGGCAGAGCTTTAGAGTTTTGAGCGGCAGCTGCAGCTGTGTAATTAACTTGTGAGCTAAACGGCCAAGTCATAATAATTACATACAATGAGAGGACAAGCCCCAGCTGCGGGCCTCAACCAGAACAAAAGAGCTCCACATAGATCGTAAAGATGTTAGAAGTGTTGCACAGCCTTTGCCACGCCCCCCCCCCATATTCCCGAGTTGGGAAACTTGGCTCACGGCCTGTGGCTGTGGCTACGCGTCACATCTGCCAATGACATTTTCACTTCAAGCAACAACATTTGGCCTGCGGGCACATGCGCAACAACACGTTCGACATGGATCAGTCGCAATGAACCAGGCTCAGTCGCCGTCACAGTCAACTCTTTTAGCCATTTGCGTTTTGGCCATTACACAAAAAGCGCCGCTAGCGAATGCCAAAGCGTTGCCGCTCTTTGAATAGGAACTGCCCTGAATACGGATTTCGCATTGTCTTTAGCCATTTGTGTTGTTGTTGTTGTTGTCAGTTGCTAATTTGTGCGCTTAGCTTTATTTGTGTTATTTTTGTTGCTTGTGAAATGCGTCAAGTGCATGTTGAGGTATTCAAGGTGGTTAGCACTGGGGCAGGCCGATGTTGAACATGTCACACGGCTTCAAGATCCGGGCAGAAGCGCAACGAGACTTACATAAAACCCAAAAAACGTGGTAGCTGCCCCTCAGCTAAAACTATATAGAAAATTCGAAGGTAACTCGCAAAATAGGGGCAAAAGCATTGCCAATGCATAATAACAACTTGTTGGCCATGTAAATGTAAAGTTTTTGCTTTTGCCATTTCACAAATTCTAATTTTATGACAAGATACTAGAGGCGGGCCAACAGCTATGCATGATAATGCACATTAAATGCCTCATCAGCCATCATTAGCTCAATAGACTTAAATATATATATATATATATATGATATCATGATATAATAGTGACTTTTATGATGGGGAACAGTACAGAGCGGAACTGCAGCAATTGGTGTGTTAAATGAATGTGTAAAAGGTTCGTGTGACCTCATCAGCAAGCAAAAAATTAAAAAAAAATAAATAAATATAAATATGTAGGTAAAAAATTAAAAATATATATATAAATATAAATGTATCCCCAATAGCGATTGCAAGAACAATTAAACCTGATGAAATAAAGTCGTATAAGTTCATATTCTAGCACTCATAATCGAAGTTGTTGATATCAATTGTAGATAGAGACAGGCAGATAAAAATACATGAACACACATGTAGTAATATGTATAGATAAATTGCAGATATAAATAAAAATACGGATACATATGCAGATACAGATATAGATATAGATATAGATCTAGATATAGATATAGATACAGATACAGATACAGATACAGATACAGATACAGATACAGATACAGATACAGATGCAGATACAGATACAGATACAGATACAGATACAGATACAGATACAGATACAGATACAGATACAGATACAGATACAGATACAGATACAGATACAGATACAGATACAGATACAGATACAGATACAGATACAGATACATATACAGATACAGATACATATGCAGATACAGATATAGATATAGATATAGATACAGATACAGATACAGATACAGATACAGATACAGATACAGATACAGATACAGATACAGATACAGATGCAGATACAGATACAGATACAGATACAGATACAGATACAGATACAGATACAGATACAGATACAGATGCAGATACAGATACAGATACAGATGCAGATACAGATACAGATACAGAAAAACTCAGGCACAGTTACAGACACAGCTTCACACACACAGCTGTGCGTGTGACTAATACCCACACCGAGATGCAGATAAAGCTACACAGATACAGAGCCGCAGATACGCACAGAGCTATGCATACGATATACGAGCATGTCATATGGAGTACGAGTCATGCATAACTAAATTTACGAACTTAAACGAAAGTGAGAGATTGATGAATGGATGGTGGGCAGTGCAGGTTTATAGATAAATATATATACATATATATATATGTATATATATATATATATATATATATATATATATATATATATCGTTGATATTTCAGTTTGTTTAATTTCAGTTTGACCTTTAGCATATTAATGATGTGGAGCAGCAACAACCATAACAACAATCGCTTGCATTGTTTTCCCCCTTTGCAGACGCGCCCAGAACAGAGCGAATCACATGTATGAATGTAGACAACAGTTAATGGGCTGCAATATTTATGGATAGCTCTGTCGTTGGCAGTGACTTAAATCAATCAAGGTTAATGCCAATGGTTCAGCATAAGCAGACCATACTGTACGCTGTACGCTAACTTAATTAATGGCTATTGGCCGAAGGAATTTGCATCACTTTGCAATTATCTATGCAAATCAAAGCGTGGACTGCGAGCTTAGACCCAGCCCGGGTCTGTTTATCCATAGAGCATTATTGGCATAGAATTCTCACGCTTCGCACAAGTTCGCTTGGCCGAGTCAAGTAACGAGTTTTTGGTTTCAAAGTCACAGCGACGATCGATAGCAATGCTCGATTAATCGATTTCGTCAGTTATCCAAGTCACAGCCAGGCAGGCATTGCTCCCAGTAACTGTTTATTGTTATTTACTGTTGTTGTGTCAACATTGGGCGTAGTTCACTTGGTGACTGGGGCTGCACTCCAGTTGTTTTCTATGTCACGCGCTCCAACAGCCCAAAAGAACAACAGCAACAACGAAATCAAACAATAACAACGCGAGCTTCAAGTGTGACTCGGCTCCTCGATTGTATATATATATATAGAAGCATACTGTATATGGCTATACGTATTTACACTCATCATAACTCTGGAGAGCTGGCAGCAGAAGGCCAGCACTTAAAAGCAACGCAGCCAAAACAAACTTTAACCCAAACAAAACTTTTGGCTTGGAATAACAAAAGAAATGCCCAAAGAAGGCTAAGAAAAATTAGAATAAAGTCGGAGAATTGAGATAAAACGGCAACATCGTCTAGAGTCGTAATAGTGAACAGAATTATCTTTTTTATTATCCTAAAATATAATGAACATGAATAATCCATTTTTAAGCCCTATCCGTATATTTATCTACTGCCTATTGAGTTATACATTTATCGATCTATATCCTTTCTATATCTTTATATCCGCATCAAGATCTTTCCATTAACAAATGGTTAAATAGTAGATATGCATCTATTTCTCTATTCAACTATTCATCTATTCATATTCATAGACATTGCTTTAAATTATCCATTGTTGAATTTTTCTCTTCTGTTTTGTCTTTTATTTTTTATCAATTCAATAATTCGATTCTAGGCCTATTTTTCCGAGACTTGGGCGCAGCTTAGCTTCGCGCAGTAAATGCAAAAAGCTAATCAAAATGTCAAATTTCGAGCTGTCTTTTATATATATATATATACATATATATATATATATATATATATATATATATATATTTATATATTTACTTTAATTTTAAGATTCTGAGCTAACGTCGCAATATGAGAAAAAGAAAAAGGTTTGTGGAGCGGAACCGTCAGTCGAAGAATAGCCACAGTAAATTTATAAGAAAAAGATATTAAAGGAGGCACAGCCCGCACCCACGCCAAAAAGTTGTTGCTGTTGTTGTTGCTGTTGCTATTGTTGTTGTTGTCATTGTTTACAAAACCTTGGACATGGACGTGTGTCGAACGTTGGCCCCAGCGCTGTGACTGCTGCGGCTGATGATGAGTGCCACTCCTAGCTTTGCGCAGCGAGAAAATAAAGCTGAGAAAAATATATATTATATATATATATATATATTATATATACATAATATATATGTACTATATATGTAAGAGCATATATAAAGCCAAAATACATCCGCGTATTGTTTGCGCAGGCTGCGAAGCCAAATGCAACAATCGCAGAAAAACGTTAGACAAACACGAACACTGTACAGCAGAGTTAAGCTGCGAGAGTATGACTTTATATATATATATATATATATATATATATATATATATATATATATATATATATATAAATATTATTAAAATAAATATTATGAAGCAAAATAAACATCTAAGAAAATTTGCGTTCAAATTATTGATCTAGAGCAAGGCATATGCTGAGATTAAATATACTGAAATTTTCGGATTTCATGAGAAACTTGAAGCTTTAGAATTAATCTGAATTATTTATATACTTTTAAATATATATTGATATATATAATGAATAAATAAAAAACTGATAAATAGAAAATTAAATATTAATAAATATTTAAATAAATATATACAAAATAAATATTTAAATATATTTATTTATATATTTATATATATTCATTAATATTTAATTTATTTATATTTAAATATTTATTTATATATTTATTTATATTTTAATTTGTAATTATTTATATTATTTGCATATCAAAAATATCAATTTTGTTGCTCAGTGTAATAAACAGTTTCATTGATAAAAGATATCAGCTGCAACAACAGGCAGATGATCATGATCATCATTATGATGCTGTTCATCTTTGGCTGTTTTTTTTTTTGCGTACATTTGGTGGGCGTTGCTCTATCTGCTTCTTCTCTCAATTGGCATAAACATGAGCGTGAAATTCAGGCGACCCTAAAAAGTTGTTGTTGCTGAGGCAAAAGCAACTTTTTTTTATGTGTACAACGAACCCGCATCATAATAATATTAATAATAATAATAATAACAATAATAAGAGACAACAACAACTTGTTGTTGCTGCAGTACAGGAAGCGGCGTTGCTGTTGCTGCTGTTGCTGCTGCTGCCACCAAAAGCAGAAAACAAAAATTTGTTGCTCGTTGCTCGCGTGCAGCAGCAACTGTTGAATGCCAAGAGCAATGTGAGCGTCTGGCAAATGTAGAAAATAAACGCAATTAAGTACTCGCAACAACAACAATAACAATAACAACAGCAGAGGCAACAAACAAATACACAACAAATTAAAAAGAAAACAAAAAACGAGATCAAGATTTGGCTTTGATTGCATTTTCAAGGTTGTTGTTGTTGATGTTGTTGCATTGCCCAAATTGGCGCACTGCAATTAAAATAAAGGCAACATATATGGCATGTTTTTTCGCGCTAAATATATACATATGTGTGCATACATATATGTATGTATGTGTATATTGGCTAGGAAACATTGCGATTTGCTTGTGCCCCAAATTGCGCCGCGTCAGTTCAAGCGATGACGTCACACTATTGCCTGCGGCTATTTAAAGTTTTTTTTTTTGCATAACATACACATACATACACACATGATACACATATGTCTCTATATATATACATATATATATATAGTCCAGTTATTGTCTAGACATTAGCTAATTTAATTATTAATTACCGAAAGCCCAAATGCTGGCACCAATGCGACATTTTCACTTAAGACCTCACAATTATATATACATATATTACAAATATATATATATATATATATATATATAAATATATATTTACAGTCTATGTATATATATTTATAATTCCGATCAAGATCGATCACTTTTTGAATGAACTGTTTGCAAAAATGAACTGACCGTTGGCTTTCATTGAACAGAACGCACTAAAATTGCTGACAAAAATTGTATCTGTATCTGATAGATACGCGCGAATGTAGCTGAAAGACACAACGAAAACAAAAACAAAAACGAAAAATAAACAATATTTTCAAATGAAAATGCTGCGACCAGATGACGAACGTATGAAACTCAGCAAAAACGAAGCGGGAATGCCCTTAACGAAATTTATCAAAAAATAAATGTGAGAAAAATACGAATAAAAAACAATGCAGAGAAGCTATAAAAATATGCGAGATATATGTGATATTATTTGAAATACATATTTGTGTATAAATAAATATATATATATATATATATATATATATATATATATATATATATATTCATTCTAATGATATATGACATCTAGATATATGTATCTTTACATGCTAATCACTTATGTGAGCCAGACAGTGTCGTGCGAAATACTTGGCTAAATAAAGCTAATTAAATTTATAAAAAATATAAACAATGTATATATATATATATATATATATATATATATATTTAGCATATAGCTGATAATTTTCTAAAACATATATTATATATATATATATATATATATATATATATACATTTATAAATCTTGATTAAGTTCAACTATTTAAAGTTTCTTCATATGCATGCAAATGTTTGTTGTTAAAGTCGTTACTAAAACGCTTTGAACCCGGATTTGCAATTTATTTTTAAGTGTTTAACCTTAACCTTTTAAAGCAAAAGCGAAATTGGTTAGAAAAATAAAATTTAAATTTAAATTAAAAAAATTTATTTGTGGGCAGTGCATAACCAATTTCAGAGATATAATAATACAAAGTTATTTAATATTACAATAAACATTACAATTGGATATAATAAAAATAATAAAATAAGTGTAGGTAAATAAATCATATAAAATAATATACAACTTTTTACTATGATTAAAAAATTTAACAGAATTTAGCGCATTTTATTTATGAAAATATTTAAGCTTTCGCATATTTTCATTTAAATGAAAGCAGCGCAAGTATAGGAGAAGAGATGAGAGAAGAGTTGAGCGAAGAAAAACTGAGAGGATTAATTGTTTGTTGTCTCTTTTATGTTGCCTATGCTAAATATGCCAAGTTGCTTGAGGATGTGAGAAGGTGGATGGGTGGAGAAGGAACAGTGAAGTAAACTGTTGATTAACTGTGGTAAAGTAATCACAGTTGTCTACAGTGGGTCAAAGTTATTTAAATTCAGTTATTATAAATAATAAATACATACGCTAACTCAATTATACAATCAATAAATGTTAAATAAATAAAATATATTATTTAAATACAATAAAAGTAAATGATTTATTAATAAAGTTCAAATATACGAAGAATGGCTCTTTTTTTCCCTCTTTGTTAAAATTGTGCTGCTTTGTCATTGCCTTCGCTCAAATGATTCTACTTATATTAATATATATTCGCAAGCAAATGTATGGTAAATAAATTTAAAAAATGAATAATAATAATGAAATAAATGAATGAGCCAGCGCGATAAGTGTTATCAAATCAATTCAATCATGTGGCAAGTGACTCAGGCGCGCTGGCTGAAACAGATTGAAAATTCGTCTAAAAATAAATGGCACAATTTCCAGCTGCAGTCGGCGGCGGGATTTCTTTCGGGAAAAGCGACAAAAGCTGATTAGCTAACAAATTTAGACGTTTGCCTGACATATTAGCTTCTCGTGTTGTTGTTGTTGTTGTTGCTATTATTGTTGCTTGTGATTTATGCAGTTCAGGCTGACCCAAAAAAATGTAAATATATAAATTTAGTGCAGAAGTCAAGTCTGGGCAGGAATGTGGCCCGTATTTTTTTTTCTTGTATTTTATTTATATTTATGGTCAGTCAGCGCTGTGGAATGTATTTTTTCTTCACTTTTTGCCTTTTGCTTTTCTTCTCTTTTTTTTTCCAACTTTTTATACACCTTGGCTTAGCTTTGCAAATTGGCTCGCATAAAGCAATTGCAAATCGACTTTGACTTGGCAATTCTGATTGAAAATTTGTTTTCCCTAAAGAACGCGCTGCAAACAAAAGGCGAGAGAATCGGACTGGCTGGCTGGCTGGTTGGCAGTCAGGATGCGCTGCATATTTGTGGCTTTTGTGGCATAGAGTGTGGATGCTACCCTTTTGTGGCGTGGCTCAGAGTGCCAGGCAAACACACGGCCCCAGAGCAATTCGTCAGCAGCAAATAAAAAGCAATATTCGCCGCTTAGTTGGCGCTTTTTACTTTGTTGGATTATGCAGGCAGTCAGGCTTGGCAAAAAGTCACTGCGAGTCATTTCGTCCGTCCCCCTCAGTCGATCCCTCGTTTTGTATGTAATGCACTGACAACGTGAGCTGGCTCCAGTCTGTCGGCCTTGAGCTGTCGCTGGCCACGTACGTATAGCTCTGGCAAAATGTGCAACGAGACTCGGACGCGAACTTGGACGCATAATAATGATCTCCAAGCCAAAACTGAGCAACTGCGAAATGCGGCTAAAAACAAATACAGCAAAAGTGCTGTGCGCAGGCAAAGTGTTCACCATTGATTGCATTTCATTTGCATTGTGTGAGAATCAATCACGAGCCGAGGAAAAATGCTCGAGAAGTGCAATTGCAGCTGAGTCGCGACTCCTTGCGGCGGCCAGACGCTTGTCTAGTCGCAGCCATTTATTAGTTATTAACGTGGCTAACTGCATGTGATCATACAACTGCTTACATTGCAATTTCAATTGCCAGCAACAACAATAATAATAATAGCAATAATCATGATTGAGCACAAGGCAGACGACGCGACGACTTGTTGACAATCATTTGACGACATTGAAGATTCTAGCCGACAGCTTTAATCAGCACTGCATGCACTGACAGAAAGGAAAGGGCAATTAAATTTCAATTTGTAATAACTCAAATATAGAGCGGAAGATATGCTCAGTGCTGAGAAAATACTATAAATACAGAGAGAAAATAACATAACTACTAAAAATATTATAAAACATGGCTCGAGTGTTATATTTAGTATAATATAAAGCTTAAGAGAACTCTCAATACAAAAACACTCAGAGAAATTCAAACTAATTATATGTACACTTGGAGATATAACTCAAACTTAGCTGAATTATTATTTATATATAGAAATATATAATAAATACAAGGAAAACTTACTAAAGTTTAGCTCACAGATAGCTAGACATATAAGTTAAATATATAAATTGATAAATACACTCAGAAAAATTAACAAAAATTTTAGTCAAAAAATGAAAAAAATAAGTAAAATAAAATAGAAATGCAAAATAAATAATAATATATAATAAATATAAATATAAATGTAAATATAAATAAAATAAAAAAGAAATGCAAAATTAATAATAATATAATAATATATAAAAAATATATGCTTACACAAAATATGCTTTTAAGCATTACATTTATGCACTCAGCGAAAAATCTATAGCTAAAAAATATTCTTCTTCTTCATTCTTCTTTACTTCAATCAACTTCGAGCAATGCTGCATAACAATTAAATTTGCTGTGCATTCAAATTCGACCTAATTTATTTCAGTGCACTAGACACACTCACCCACATACACACACACACACACACATGCACACACATACAGTTACAGCTACACAACACTGCAGACTGCAGCTGGCTTTGCATTTCAATTGTGCGCGCATTTGGCTCTGGCTTTCGTTTTCATTCGCCGCTTGCTAATCGAATCGCCCAACAAATGCCGCTGATTAGTCAAAGGGGGGGCGCTGCGTCGGCAGCGGGGCTACAGCAAAAATAGGGGGCTTGGCTTGGCCAGCCTGACTCGTTACGCTATTGTTGCGTGTTTTGCTTTCTTTGCCAGCCCTGGCGAAGGCTTTCACGCCGAAAGCGGCAAAGGTGTTACACACAAATTTGTAGCTGTATCTGCGAGGCCTGACTTGTGCATATAGATAGATAAATAGTTAGATAAACATAGATATAGATATATATAAATTGCTTCAAGACATTTCGGAATCCCCAGCTATGAAGTCTAAGAGAGGTAGCTACATTTACAATGGTTTCCTTGATTTGTTATGGGAAGATACTTTTGTATCTATAATTTGTTATCTGGATTTGATCGTATCTTATATCTGTTACAAATATTCTTATGACTTGGGAGCCATAAATCGAAAGCAGTAAAAACTGTAGCCCTATCTTCAATAAAGCAAATATCTGTATATCATTGTATAGCTCTGTCAAACGAAGACTATATATTTGCTTCGACATAGTCTCTATTGTCGCAGATAATAAGGTATAGTATTAATAAGGCTTATCAGATCAGCTAAGCGCAATCATTTGTATTTGTATACTGACTGTAGGGATCTCACTATAATTATTTGTAGAGCAGATATAGGTATCTCAAGAGATCTTATTCATAGAGCAGAAGCTGCAAGCTGAGAGCAATCTATATAGATTGTCTATATAATAGAGACTGCAAGCTGAGAACAATCTGTATCTATAAAGCAGAAACTCTAACTCTGAGCTCAGCTCTTGATCTTATAACTTTTTTATCTGTATCTATGCACACTGAGCAGAGGCATTTGCATCTGTAGCTCTCTGCCTCATCTGTACATCCGACCAGGAAATTATGCATCTTCAACTGCAAAACTCTATCTGCATTTGTTCAATGGCATTCACAAAGTCTTTCCGAGCTGCAATTCTCCATTAGCTGCAGCTATTAAAGTGAGCCATCTGCTGCCTGCCCATTGTGTGTGGAGGTGGAGGGTCGGGAGGAAATCGAAAGTGAAAGCATTTAATATGCATAATGCACAAGTTTATATTCATTTCATTTTATATATATATATATATATATGTATATATATATATATAAATATATTTACTTCTATGTCGACAAATGCACAACGGCTGACTGGCAATGAGCTGGATGGCGAGGCGACAGTTTTCAAAGTCAGCTCACATTTAGCTGTTTGACTTTCAAAACACACGACGCGCAATTGTCACAGCAAAGCCCAAAGCCCAAAATCAAAATCAAAATTTGACACTCGACGCGTTTCCCAGGCTCGAAATGGAAGCAATGCGAGTGACATTTCTGCCACGGCTTTGGTGTCAATTTGAGTTTCATACTCGTAATAAAATTAAATTGCTTTTTAAGTTTTATGAGTGTGAGAGTGTCACACACACACACACACACACAGAGAGAGTGTATGTATGCCTCGCTTTTGTAATGATCAAATCCATTAAGTGGCGCAGAACTCGTTGGCTTTTGCTTGCGCCTGCTTCTCATCATCCGCTCGTGGGTGTCACTAATTGAATTTCCACTCAGTCCCAAAATACAGTCCGGCTAACGGCACTTTATTGTCTCTGTTCTTGGCCGCACGTCTACAACATAAAATGTTTCATTTTAATATTGAACAAGTTGCGCAACAATTTGTTTTATTCTCCTCCGAAATTTATGCAAAATCAAGACTTTGGTGCGCGATGGGATTTTATTTATATAAGAATAATTGCAGGCACGTAGCGGCATAAGTAATGAGAAGAAGCAGCAGCAGCGGCAGCGGCAACAGCTAAATAAATTTCAGCACAAGTTCATTGACAGTGGCCACGCCCCTTCGCTTTGGACATGCAAAAATATCGTGACCAAAACAAAGGGCCACAGGCAAAAAGACAACAAATTACGCATACGCAAAGTACATAAAAAACAATGGAAAAAAAAAAACATTGCATTAATTTAAGCTATTTGCGTTTGCAATAGCCGCAGAAAAACCCCAGGGGCAACGCTAAGTAGACCACAATATTAAAAATGTATTAAAATTGCAATTTTATCTAATTATATAAATAAAAGATTTGAGCCCAAAAAAAAAATGGTTTCTTTTTATAAAAAAAATGGTCATAAAACTAGTGCTGCTCAGCGCTTTTAAAATAAATATAAACTTGATTGAAATTGTTATAAATTTTATAGTAAGTCTTCAGTATAGTCTTATATCTTTATAGACATAAAAAAATCAATTTTAACTTATATTTTTATAGACTTTCAATCTTAGCTTATATTGTTATAAATTTTTTAAATAAATGGAATATAAGTTAAAATTAAAAAAATTGTTATTAGTTTTTAAAGTGAATTCAATCTTAATTTCTAAAAAAAATATAATTTTAAATTTGATTGAATATTAATTTATATATATTATATATATTATACAATCTAAAATTCTAATAAAATAAATATTAAATTATATTGAATATTAACTTATATTGTTGAAGCTTTTAAAGTGATTTTAATCTAAAATTCTAATAAAATAAATATTAAATTATATTGAATATTAACTTATATTGCTATAATTTTTAACGTAAATTTAATCTTTATTTATATTTTTATAAATTTTAAATTAACTGCAATCTTATTATTTTTACAATCTTATATTTTTACAGATTTATTCAATCCAATTATTTTTCAAGTTCAAGCCATTCCAACTCAACTGCCTATCAAACAGCTTCAACAAGACAATGAGCCCAAACATAAATAAACATATATTTAAAGAGAATTACAAAAATGTTTAACTCGCCCTCCTACAAACACAATGGATTTGTTTGTAACCTCAGCTGAGACTGCTCAAGATTATAATATTTTGCTTAAGCAAACAGTCAGCTTCAGCTGTTAGATTCAGTTTGCTTAACAGATGACCCCAACGCCACTTTAGATTTGTATATAAATTGGGCTGCAGTTGACTAAGAGTTGGCGTATTAATTATTTGGCATAATCATATAATTATCTAAGACCTCAAATTACTACTATTTCAAGTCACTTTGCCAAACTAACAATATTAAATGCAACTTCTGTGAGATGTTCATTCAGGCTCTATTAACTTGAGCTAATCTAAGTCATATCTTATAATCCGCAGACTTAATTAGTTGTTTATATAAACTTTCGGCCACACAATAGTGCCAAAAAAGCTGCGCAATTATTTGGCAAATTATATTAAAGCTAAGAAATCATAAAAGCTTGCTTAATTCAATTATATATATATATATAAATATACCAGGTGGCAGTGAAGCCAACAGCTAGAGTATCTTCAATTTACAAAATATATATACATATATATAAATATATTTAAGTACGTATAAAAAAACATGTTAATTACATTACAAAAAAAAAAAAAAAACTTTGTAAATTAGGCAAACAATTTAAGCATGTGCTTTGGCCGGGAAACCCGCTCGCAGCGCGCGCTGCTCCGATTTTAATTTTGGTTTTTGTTTCGTTTCGTTTCGTTTTTTGGGTCGCTTTTTGCGCGTGTTTTGATTTTTATCAGCTGGGTGGGCTGTCTGGCCGCTGGCCAAAAAGGGTTTTCATGCAGCGCGTGACCCACTAAAAGATGTTTTTTTTTTTTTTTATATATTTCATTTTTTTTTTTATGTCAAAGCAATTTTCGTGCAGGTTCCAAGGCGATTGGCATCGATGTGTTTTACAGTAGCGGAAGCCAATATATGTTTACCTTTTTGGCCACTTTTCAGCTCATAATTATTTATGTCTGAGCCAGACATACGGTATACATATATGTATTTATATGTATCTTTGCATCGTCTGCTCGTGCGAGAAATTTTCGTGTTATAAAGTTAATTTGTGAAATTTTGTTGCTGTTATTGCTGAGTGTTTCTTAACGAAGGAAGTTGCGAGCCATTGCCAAAGACAGAGGCACTGGCAGCAGCAGCAGAGGTTATTGGAGCGTTTAGCTGGGTTTCTTCATTAATTGCGGCCAGCTAATTGAATTATGGTCTGAAGCTGAATAGCTAACTGTCTGCCGAATGCCTATTTTGGGAGTGCTACTTGTATATTTGTTTATTGTTTATTGGCTTTGACCTTGTCGCAAGAAGCTGGTCATAAAAAAAAAAAAACTAAAGCAGGAAAGGGCACAGGTGCAAATGTTCTGTTGCCCGCACCTGTGGCTGCTGCTGCTACATCATCATCATCATCATCATCATCATCTTGCTCTGCAACTTGTATTTCCTCTTGTGCTTCTGCTTTTTTGTATCTCTTGAGTTGTTGCCACATTTGTTTAGCTTTTGCGGTACTTTGTCAGCCCGCTCGACTTGAACTTAAGGCCCGCAACTTTTATCTGCTGTCTGTTGTCTGAAACCGTTGTTGTAATTACACTCTGTAGATTGTGCCATACAGGCATGTTCACATGCCTAGAAGCACATTGGCTATCAAGTGGGCTATGGCTGCCCACAAGCACAGATAGAGGGAGAGAGATATGAATACAGATATCTTAAGCACTTATTTGACTAGGCTTTAGTACGGGTATTTCAAGGGAATCCAAGAGCTCCAAGAGTTGTCTTTGTTTGATATACAAACTATTCTCTATAGATATATACATTTGTGAGTGTGTGTGTGTGTGGGTGTTGAAAGATTCTGATCATAAAATGTCGAAACATTTCCTATGTTTATTTCGCTTATACAACTTGATCAATTAGCCGACTCTTCACAGATTTGAACAATTTTCGCAATTTATAGTCAGTCCAGACGCCTTTTTTATGGCTTCATAAATTAGAAATTGAATTAGAAACTTGAAGCCGTGAGCAAACAAAAAACGTGTATAGAAATATTTTATCGATAACTGCAATAAATGTCGATAGGCGGCGTTTCCATTAATGCTTTGCTGTGTTCCATTTAAAGCAAAAATAGTAAGCAAATTTTTAAAAAATAACAAACTTATGAATATGTTATCGATAAATATATGCAAATATTATTGTCTTTTTATAGAAACTATTTTGTTTGATTTTAGAACAATTTTAAAAATAAATTTTAACTTCATAGTTTATGAAGCGTAGCAGAAGAGATTGATGCGTTGACAATAATTTTGAAATAATTATGTAAAAGTTATATAAATATTTAAAATGGAATTTTTATTTATGATCTGTTCTGGAATTGATTATCTATCTTAATTTTCCCATATTAATAAATATCTGTATATATAATATATAGCAAATGAGCTAGAGCTCAAATTTTGTGAGTTATTTATGTTTAGAATTTTAGACAAAGACGCAAAATATTAAAGCTGCTAAAAATGTTTAATTTTATAAATTTCTATTAATGATAATATGATATCCAAAGACTTCTAATAAAGTAAAAAAAATCAAAAACTGAATATGGAAATTTTCTGCTGACGTGGAGGGCAGAACGTTTTAATAAATTTGGTAATATGATAAGGTAAAGTCTGATATTTCAAGAATTTATGGCATGGATCATTAATTAAAGTTAAAAATCTTGTAAAAGCTGCCGCAATACAGAGCTCACGTTTCATATTAAAACCATTTAAGGCATGCATAATATTTGTTGCCAATTGTTTGTAGTGTATTTATTGGCCTGTCATTGACACACGAAAAGGTTCTGACAATGCTTTTTGTTTTGTCGCTGCACTCATTTAGCTTCATTTGACTTCTCGCTGTTTTTATACCCTGAATCCATTGAAAATGGAAATTTCAGGGTATAATGTTTTTGTGCAAATGTATGTAACAGGCAGAAGGAGGCGTGCCACACCCCATAAAGTATATATATTCTTGATCAGCTCGATGAGCTGAGTTGAACTAGCCCTGTCCGTCTGTCCGTCCGTCCGTCCGTCCGTCCGTCCGTCCGTCCGTCCGTCCGTCCGTGTAAACACCTGGATTTCTGCAACCACAAAAGCTAGAGACTTCAAATAAAAAGCAAAATGCTCGATAATACCATACGCTGTACGAGTTTATTTTTTTTTTTCGATAACTCATCCCATTCCTTTTTTATCGATAACTATCGAAAATATCGCTTTGTTTTTGAGGTCTGGCGTGCACACCGTTAAAGATAGAATCGTGCACTAAGTTGTGGTTGATAGCTATAGTCAATCCGCACATTTTGTCATTTTTGGATTTTTGATGCCACGCCCCTTTCGCCCACAATTCAACAAAATCGATAACTCACGTATATCAAATACTAGAGACTTGAAATTTGGCACATAGGTACATTTAGATGTCATAATCATGCCCCGAAAATTTCATTAAGAACATAGATCGAGAAAAAAAGTTATTAAACAATAAAGTTTCCATAGCACAGCCTCTGCTGCAGCCGCAAAACTGTGCTGTGAGCATATTACGTGCATGCATATGTTTGTGTGTGTGTGTGGGCATGTGTTGGTTACTATTAATGAATAAATGAAGCTCTTAATGATTGGCATTACAGCTCAATGGATTCAGGGTATCTCTTAGTCGAGCAGACTCGACTAGAGTTTCGTTACTTGTTGTTTTTTTTTTTTAGAATATGCATGAATAATGTACGGCGTATTCCCCCGGGCTATTGTACAGAGATACTAAATGCGAGAGACTTGATGGTTCGCTGACTGCTCGTCCGATTGTCTCTCTGTCTCACTGTCTCGCCGTCTCCCCGACTCAGTGCCCCTCTGCGCTGCCTCTCAGCTGACTGTGCGCTGTGCCGTTCACTTTCAGATAAAGTTGGGAAAGTAACTACGTAAATATATATACTATATACATATATATACTATATATATATATATATATATATGTAGCACGAAAAGCAAATTACAATTGGTATGCTATGATATATGGAGTAGGAACACAGCAACTGTGCAAAGTCTCTCGGTATGTGGGCTTTTGTTCTACTCGACGAGGCGGCGCTTTGTTGTGGGTCGGTTCTGGTTCAGCTTGGCTACACCTGGAGTTCACCTGCATGGAGTGGGAGGCCCCACCGCGCCCTCTAGAGCTCCCCAAAAAAATTCGTTTCAAGTGACAAAGATAATGTCAAGCTTTGGCTACATTTGCATATCGTGTGCTCTGGCCTGGGTGCAATGACAGTTACTTCATGGATCATGCCAGAGCCCAACACGTACCCAATTGATAATGGGGCAGGGGCAGGTACAGGGACGGGGACGGGGACAACGGCTGGGCCTTGCCACTCATTAGAGGTAACATGCTGGCAAGTTTCACGTTTTGGTTTCTTTTTTATTTTTATGACGTTCTTATCTAATTATCATAAGAACTAGCACAGGCTAGAGAAAAAAAAAAAAAAAAAACAAAACACAAATTGATCGACTGATTGATAGATTGATCGTGGCTCGAAACAAGTTTTTGGTCGAGACGCCGAGGCAGTCTTTAAGCTAATCAGCTTTGTGTTAACTTAGTCTAATGAACTCTGTTGAGGAAATGTTAAAAAAATATGAATATGAGAGACAGAAGACAAAGAGAAAAGCAAATATTAGATAATAATCTATAATGAATAGAGGGAGATTGATAAGAGAGAGCAGCATTTGAGTTATAACGGAGTCTGTGAATAGTAAGCGGGAAAGAGAGAGGGAGAGAGTGAGATATGTTGAGCTTTGAGAGTTAAAAGTTAGAGTATGAGTTCTATGCTATGTTATTTAACATAATGTTAAACAGAGTTGACAGAGAGCTGAGAGAGAAACAAAAGAAAGAGACAGTCTGAGGGAGCAAGGCATAAAATAGATTTTCAGCAAGACAGATTACAAAAGAAATCCCTCACTCTATCTCTCTCTCACTCACTGAAGACACTGTTATACTCACTCTAATATAAATGTTCTATTGATTTATGTTACTTAACAGACTGTTACAGCACTTAACAGAGCTGCGTGCATACACAAGAACTCAGAGTATCTCTTTCACAGAGCTGATAAGGTTATCAAGAAGACAGAATATATCTCAATAACTTGCTATCAATGAAATATACAAAATGAATCTGCATTTTTTTGAATAAATAATTAATAAATATTAAGAAAAATGCTCTTAACAAACAAAAACAGGAAGCTTAGCCGAAGTGCAAATAAAACTTGATTTTAATTGCAGTGTATGCGCCACTGTTAATTGTTAAGATTATAAATAAATTATAATTTTTATTGAATTGTATGCTTATCAGCCGTGCAGTTCAGCTGCACTTAGTTTATTAATTAATTTTTGACTTTTTTCTTAACAATTTCCGCATAATAAATTTTGCTAAATTTTGTTTATGTTGAATTTGTTGCTATATATATATATATATATATGTATATGTATATATATGAAGTGCTTCAATTGTCAATTTGTCAGCGTCGATTAAACAAATGGAATTTCGTTCTTTTTTTATACATTTTAATTAAGACTGAATTATTGCCGCGTGTCGACAAGATATTAAATATACAGATATACATATACATATATTTAATTGTTGTTTCTGCTTCTGTATAGCAATTGAAATGCATGTTAACATTTTTATTTTATTTGCACAACTGTTCGACGTTTTTTTTTTGACAAGTCTCGCAAATAACCCAAAAAATGGGCGAAAAAAAAAAAGCAATTAAAAATGTGTGAGCTCAAAAAACTCCGTTAAAGGAATTTTTTATAAGTTTTACCATAAATGTATAAAAATATATTTATATATACATATATAAATATATATATTATTTAGCAATTAAATTGAAAACTCTTGAAATTTTCTCGACTCTGTGCGGCTTGAGGCTTTTCATCTGCTCTGACCCTGAGGCAACTTTTCTATTACACATTTTGATTCACACACATCGCATTCGATTGGCATCGATTTGTGGGAACAATAAATGTTTATTGTTTGATTTGTTTAGTGGCCCCCAGCAATAATAACAATAAACATTGAGAGCCCTACGCCAAATGGCCCACAAATCAATTTCAAATAGTTTCCGTTATGCAGCACACTTTCCATCTCTCTCTCTCTCTCTCTCTCTCTCTCGGTGTAACTATCCCTCTCGAAGGTCATCACATACGCTGCTCTAGATACTTTTGTAAACTCGTAAACCAAAAATTCTAGAGCCACTAAACTGATTTTATTCAATTTTACATAGCCACAGCAATTTTTTATTGAGGGTTTACTTTTGAAGTGCTTTAGATTTTTATTGTAAGCGCGGCATTTTATGCCCTAACATCTGGGCATATGGGGAAAATATTAATTTTAATTTTAATTATAACTCATTTTTCCAGTTTCATTTTGTAATGGTAAAGAAATTGGCTTATATAGAATAATATTCCTATACACGATTCCTCCTACACTTTATATTGTTTAAAAATTGTTTTATAAACAATTTCACAATATTACGAATTTTTTTTTAGATCTCTTAAAATATTTTTAAAATTGTTTTTTGTAAAATATATATAAATTTAAATTTACTAATCAATACGGATTTTTTCATCTATATATATATCAGTAAAATATATATTATATTATATTTAAGTATGTATGCAAAGAATTTTTCGATATTTTTATGAAGAAATACTAGCAACTCCTTAAATATTATCACCTAAACATTTTCGCAAAGTGTATTCAAAATTCTGCCAAGCTGCATATATTTGCTAGAATTTTGCTTCATTCTTAAATTTTTTGTCTTCTTTTACACACACTTATTGATTATACGTATATATAGATATATTTATATAGATAAATATATTTGTTTATGCTGAGAATGATATTTGTGGTTCGTTAACTTTTCTCCAAAGCTGGCAAATTCTTTAGCTTCGTTCATTCCTTCATTTCATTTCATTTATGTCGAAATTCGTGCAAAGCCTCAATAAAAGTATAAAAAAAGAACAAGAGAATTAACAAAACGCATTTTTGTTATACAACGACGACTTTTTTGTGTAAACGTAAACAAATTAAGAAAATGCTTTGAAGTCTTTTTGGTTTTAGGCTTTTATTTTTTTTTTTTTTTGCCTGTACAAAATTTGTTTGAAGAGTGTGAGATGCATTAGCTGATGGAATAATTAAGGTAGGGTATGACTAATTGGCTAATTGAGTTGTTGTTTAACAAATTAGCCAAGAATTTTATTGCAGCTAATTTAAGAGTTTAGAAAGACTTTTAGAGAAAGACTAAACGAGTAGTTGTAGTTATGAGTAGAATCTGGATTGTTTTAAAATTTATTAAAGTTGGCTGTGATTGAAGCAAAAGTATAATATATATATATATATATGAGCAGAGTATAGTCAGAGCTTGAAGCTTGTGGGATTTTCCATTACAAACGGGTAATAGTTTTTCAATTAGTGTATATATATATATATATAAATATATGAATATATAAATATATCATAAAAGTCAGCTGATTGTCAAAATATAATTATCAACTTTATTTTATTGAGATTGTCAATAATAAATAAAAGGCTTAAGTTGTGATTAGATTCTTAATGAATTGTCATAGCTAACAGCTTTTGCTAGCAACTGCAGCAAGCAAGATAATGACGGACACATTTTCATATCACTTAGCTTTAGTCTGCCTTTGAACTACATACGTCATGCACTTGGCACGAGAGTGCCATTCCTTTGTCAAGGGTGCGTGTGCCTGTGCGTGGGTGCAGCTTAAGGGTTGTGCCTGACGTTACCCCGGGTGACTGCACGTTCTGAGCAGAAACCGGTTTCGACCAGTTTATAGTGGCTAAACAAAGGGCAGCCATTGTGTGTATGGCAAATATAAAAAATACATAAAATCGATAAGATCTGCACAGCTGATAATGTGAGGAGAGCCTAGGCTAGATATATATATATATAAATAATATATATATATATATAAATTATGATGTATATATATATAAATTATGGTGTATTTGTGTGCCTAAAAGATTGCATTAATGCGATTTTTTTTCGCATAGGTTGACGCGTGTCACTCACACACAAAAATGTGGCTCAAAAAAGCGTTTTTTTTTTTTAGGTTCGTTTTGCTCGCATTTTGATTGTCAGGCAGGAAATGTAAAAAGGTTTTCTTTTTTAGGTTTTGCACCTGCCGCCTACAATGTGAATGGTGAATAGGGAGAAGTCAGCAAGTTGCGCTATATAAAACTGCAAAGAGACATGCAACAAGAGCTGACGCTGTCTTTGCTCGCTGCCTGTTTTTACTGTTAAAGATCAGCTCGCAGACAGACAGAGCAACAGCTGTGAACAGTTATTAGCAGCAGCTGTATGCATGTGTGTGTGTGTGTGTGTGTCTGTCTATGTGTGTGCGTGCTAACCGGAGCCAACTGTCGTCATTAGCGAGTCTGAAGCCTGGGCATTGAGCTTGCTAAATATGGTCACACTAAAGTTAGCCGACACAAACACACACGCACACAGGCATGCATGCACACACACATGCACAGCTAAACTAGTGCAATTAGCGCTTACACAGACACGTCTATTTTTTTTTTTTTTTTTTTTTTTTGTGTTTTTACGATAATATCTTGAGAAACTGTCGCTTATGCTTATTAGAGGTTTTATATATACATATTCAGTTTCACTGCGCCCATTTTTCTTCTAATTAATGAACAACATAGAATTTCCTGGTTAATTAAACGCTGTAATAAAATATACTAGCATATTTAATTGTTACCTTCTAATGCGAAATCTGCCGCCGAAAACCATTTTCAGCTGTGCCACAGTATCCAAAATTGAGAAATCCAATTTGATGTGAACAAGCAAAAAACGTGTTGCTCGTTTTATTTATTTATTTATTTATTTTTTATTTGTATATTTTTTCCCCCTTTTTATTATTTTTATTGTAATTCACTGTCGTTATTTGTGCAAATAAAATGCAATTTTTGTTGGCTTAACATTTGAACCTAACCAAAAGCCGAACTTCCTTGTTCGACGACACTTTCTGCCCTTTAGGGGTTTGGCAGCACTTTTCTCCGTGTGTGTGTGTGTGTTTGAGTATGGCTTTTCCTCTGGGGGGGTTGCGTTGGCCGTGTTTCATTCGTTTAGTGCGCGCGCGACAATTGCAATTGATTTACACGTATGCAAAAGAGGCGAAAGTTTAACATTTTTTCTTGTTGTAGTTTTGGTTTTTTTTTTTTTCTCTCTTTCTGGCTTATGACAAATTTGTTTGCATTGCGTTTCGATCTTTTTTTTTGGGGGTGGTTGAGTGGTATTTATTTGCACACGCGCCGACTTTTACGTATTTATCGTCGTCTTTGTCTTCGTCGATTTCGTTAGTGCCGTTGTTTTTTCATCGGATGTCAACGCTACAAAGCTGCGCGTACGTCTGCACGCGTCAGTGGTTTTTACTCGTTTGAAGTTGCGACCACCGCTGACCGAGCAGTCACGTTGGCGGCGCACCGCAATCGATGCGGAGTAGCAGCCGGCAAAGCGCAGTCGTGAGCGAAAACGACAGAGAGAGAGAGAGAGAGAGAGCGGCAGAGCGAGTGTGGGAGAGCGTGTGCGCAAGCGTGACCAGAGCAGGCCTCAGCCGAGCTGAGCCAGCGAAAAGTGAGAGTGTATGTGTAGCTCAGTTGCATTTGTTTGACAATGTTTGAATTGAGCGCGCTCTCCCGCTCTCTCTCGCTCTTTGTTTGGCTCTCTGAGTTGTAATGACAATTGCCGTTCGGCCTTTGGTATGATCTCAGCTGAGCTCAGGCAGTGAGTTACACACTGTACGAAATTTTGGCATTTAAATGAGAACATTTAATGTAAGCGCGCAATATAATAGGAATTTTGATTTAGTTAAATAATATTTTTCTAACATTTAATGTAAGCGGGATATATAATGGAAATTCGGATAATTAATTAAGACTAAATTTGAGCATTTCTATATAAATATAGTAAAACAGCCTGTTTAAATAAATGAAAATATATATATTTATATATATTAATAATTTATTATATTTATTAATAATTTATATATATTAATAATTTATATATATTAATAATTTATATTATTGCTTATCTTTTCACATAATTTGATGAGTGCGCAACGGTCTGTCAATAACTGACCAATAACCGTCAGTTCCTTAACACGGAAATACATTTAAAGTGCGTTTTATTTTGTTTTTGTCTTGTCAGAATTCGAATTTGTAATACATTTAGTATACGCTTTAAGTAATGTTTTGCCAGAAAGATTATTAACCGCTTATCGTTTGACTTTTAATGCAATTAGTCATTTAACTAAATAAATTTGATCTCAGCAGATCTAGGCGCAAGTTGAAAGTTTGCTGCATACTTTTGAGCGGCATCGACAAATTATCAAATACGCTTAAAAGTAGGCAATGCAATTTTCAATTCACATTTTAGTCCATCAAATTTTTATTAATGGCTCTTGCGTCAGCTTTTTAGCCAACATTGAAATATAGAATAATTTTTCAATAAGCAATAAGTTAAATTTGTAATTTTTCCATTAAACTGCGCAGTGAAAAGAAGTCAACAGGCAACAATAATAAAATGCGATAAACTTGGCGTTGACCATAAATGCAATTGCCTTTTGTATGTGTATATATATTATATTAATGTGTGTGTGTGTATGTGTAGTTGTTGCAATTTTTGCGCAATATTCTCTGGCAAAGTTCAATCGATCATTGCTGTCGATATTTAGCTGGCGATAGCGCCAAAATTATGGCAAGCACTTTGTTAAATGTTGCGCACGACGACGAGGCTGGGAGCTCGATTTTATTGTTGTCTCTTTGCTTCTTTTATTTCTGCGCTTTTTTCTGGCTGCTAATCATGGTGACTGCATCGCAGCATTGCGACTGTCTCGCAAATTGAATTGTCTTGAAGTTGGAGTGTTTCTGTTTTTTTTTCTTCTCATTTTTCCTTTCGGGCAACGGGGCGCATGAGTGATTTATTTCGCATACGCCGCGTGTGCGCAATCGAGTTGGCAGTTAATTTGAAAATAATACGCCAGCCAGTCCACAGTTATTTAGCTGCACTGAATGCGCGGCCAAATTGCCATGGAAAATTAATTCAAATCGTTGGGCCTGGGCAGCAGGCGATAATTAGCGCCTGTCCAGAACACTTGGCAAGCCAACAAACGGTATAAAGAAATGCCAAAGCAAAGCAAAGCTGAAAGAATTGACACACCTTCAAGCAGGCCAACTTCAAGTGGCCGTAGGTGTTTTTTGGCCAATTAATGACCGAAAAAATACAAGCTGTCAGCCAATGCACTGATTACTTCATGAGTGTGTGTGTGTGTGTGTGTGTGTGTGAATATATATGTATATGTGTGCATGTGTGCTTGAGCAGGTCAGTGTGAAAATTGTAGCAGTTGATGAAAACTAAAACTAAGCTGATTTAAGTGCGATAAAATGCATTTAAAAACAATTAAGTCTGCTTCAGTTGGGCATGCACGACTAACAGTTACCCTAAATTGAGGTGTGTTAATTATCTGATATTTTTGAAAGTGTTTTGAATATACATGAATGTTATTAAAATGTGTTTGAAGTGAGTTAAAGCAGCAAGGTTTTATATCTATTAAATGGAACATTTTTGGATGAATTTCAACTTGTAAGGAGCTGACCATAAAGGCTATATATTATATATATAATACATGAAGAATATTTATATATATATATATATACGTGTAGTATAAGACTCTAAAACTATACGAACATGAGACTGTATGAGTAGAAGACTATGCGAGTTAAGGATTATAAGACTTTAAGACTATACCAGTATAAGATTATATGAATATAAGACTGTACGAGCATAAGACTAAACGAGTATAAGACCTTATGAGCATAAAACTAACGAGTATAAGACTAATCGAGTATAACACTGTAATCTGACTCTCCGGCCTACAGCACTTGTGACCAAAGCTAAAAGAGTTGATTTGGAGATACAGAGAGGAGGCAAAGATTTGCAGCTGCTGACAGTAGAAGAGCTCATCTGCTGACACTGAAAAATACTATGGATATACTACATGCCACAGCCAGAGCCAATATGATCTGCTGAACTCTTAGCCATGGTGATGAGAAGCAAAAGAATTCAAAAAAAAAAAAAAAAAAAAAAAAATCCATCATAAATAAAACAAATTGAATCTATTCATGGCAAACAATTAAAGATAAAAAAGCTACAATAATAAAGAGAAAGATGGCCAAGTGCGCAGCACTGAGCGCAGGTTGGATGTTAGCAACAAAGTTGCCAGGAAATGAGCCTGCCCTTTGCTCCAATTTCTGCACTCGGCGGCGAAGGCGAATCGACTTTCAAAATGCAAATGAGGCACGATTGAAACGGCATTTGAACTCCTCGTTTAACGGGATATAAACAAGCACAGCACACATAAGACAAGCCCAAAACTAAGAAAAAAAAACAAAACAAAACAAAATAAAACAAAACTAAACTTGCCACAAATTGTGTCAATATTTGTCTCGTGCTGGATGTGCTGCAACAAATCGTGCCGCAAAGGTCTGCCATGGTGTCAGAGCCACCACACAAAACGAACAAAAACCCGAAAACCAAATACATGACAGGCCACAGAAATTATTGAGCCTGCCACAACCAGCAACAACCGGCAACAGCAACAGGAACAACAACATCTTGTTTGCTGCTCCATTTGGTGGCTGGTTATCTAATGCCCGCACCCAGCCGCTAATACAGTGGGTGCAAAAAATATGATTATACGAGCGCCGCGCCACGCCGCGTCGCGCTAATGAAGCCAAACCAAAAATTTGTTCATCTATCAATGTCAAATGGCCGCAAAAGAATGGACCTTTTGTGCACATATCTATGTATCTATATAGCTATATATCTACAGATTGTACTTTAACAGGGGTAGCCCCCTCAGAGATAAGTTTCGATATTTCGATTATGTTTCGAGATTTTTACGTTTTCCCATTCGTTTCGCTTTTACAATCACAAGCAGAACAAAGAACCTATACAAGCGACAATCATACACACACACACACACACACACATCTACACTCAAACACACCTACACCTACAGACACATGCCACAGGAGCTGCAACATAAATTGTTGACACATTTTGCTGTTGTCGTTGCTGCTCAGGTGCGCCCGCTTGACTTTGTTTCCACATACCCTGTAAAATGTTGAGCCTGGTCAAGCAGGGCGTATTGGTTTGTGCTAAAGAGCATGTTCTAAGCGCACAAATGAGTCGAATTTATCGAGTAGAAATATAAAGATAAATATATGCATATAAAATCCTTCTCTGTATATATTTATAAATAGATAAATCTCTATATATAATACGTAGATAAATATATAGGTTTATTCCAAGTCGGCACATATAAAATATAAATATAAATCTATAGTTAAATCTGCATATATACACAAATATATAGATTTATATGTATACAAATTGTGTAAATATCTAGACACATTAAATAAATCTCTAAATAAATCTATACATATGGAAAACTATATAGATTTATATGTATGTATAGATAAATTTATATATAAATATATGCAGATGGATAAATGTAATTTAAAATAGAAAAATCTATAATATATGTAAATAAATAAATCATAAATCTATATATATATATATATATATATATATATATAGATAAATCTTTAGATAACATATACATATAACTAAGCTCTCTCCCCAAGCTTAAGCGCTATAATCACGCCTGCTCGCAGCATATCCCCTAGTCAAGCATACCCAGCTAGAGCACTCCTTGTGTTGTGTATTTTTTTGAAAACAATTTTTTAACGATTTTGTTTCTTGGCGTTTTCGTTTTCTGGAATATTGGGTCACCCACAATGGACACTAAAAAGCGAAAGTGCGCAGTCGATTGGCTTGATTCGCTTGATTTGCTTGATTTATGCTGCACAGTGCAGTACACATATGCATGTGTGTGTGTGTGTGTGTATGTTTCATAATCCAATTAAACGCTAGGCACAGCACAGCACAGCACAGCGCACAGCTGCTCAGTGAACATTAGACGACAGCTGATTGACGGGCCAAAGGAAGCGGCTTATTAGCCAAAAAGCCAAGCCAGCAGTGAATGAAGCTTATGGCTCAGTGGTTCAGTGGCTCAGTGGCTACTGTGCTACACGCACCACACACACAAGCAACAACAACAACAGCTAATTGGATTCGATAAGGTCAAGAACAATGAGCGAGGTGCGTCATGGTTAAACACAAAATGCGATTTTCAACTCTAAATCCACAAATTGCCAAATCTAAATACATATTCATATATATATATATATATATTTGTATGCGTATTTATATTTAGCAAAATCTCAAGGCTGGAATGCGAGCTTAAGTTATTTGCCTATTATTGGATCAGTTGGCAGCAAATGACTTCCAATTCCACGCACAAGAAAAAGCAAATTTAATTGAGCAGCTCAAAGGCTACTTGAAAAATGCCAAATGACATTAGCTGAAATGCGAGCTGAAGTGGGCAGAGCAAGCGCAAGATTAAGTTTTTAGATTATGCAAAGTTGTTGCAGTGTAAGCAAAATAAAACTTAATTTTTAGCCTAAAGAAATTATTAAATTTAGTCTAAAAAATATTATATATGTATACATATATATATATATATTTTTAATAAATATAATATATATATATATATATATATATATATATATATATATACATATATATATATATATATTATAATAAAATAATTATTAAAAAATAATTTTTAATTTAAAATCAATTTTTTTTTAATAGATTGTTTTCTATTTTAAATTTAAAATAAATTAATTATTAAAATAATATATTGAATTTTAAGTTTGAAATAAATAAATCATTTAGAGCCAATTAAAAGCATATTTTCTGCTTAGCAGAGCTTTTAAACAATTATTTTATAGTTTATTAATTCATTTTAGTTTTTATTTATTTTATTATTTTTTTATTTACTACTTTATAACATAGCCACGATTGACATTATAAAATTCTTCTAAACTCGTCAACTAAAGCTTTGTTATTAATATTGACTTAATTCTTGTTATGCAAGAAAGCAACCGTTTATGTTATAAATCAAAATCTTTTCTAAATGTTATAAATCAAAAAATTCTAATTTAGCCAAATTTCCACAAAAGCTTCTTAAGTTTTTCTTGGAAATCGCTTTCGCAACAAATAAATTCAAAATAATTTATTTCCAGTCGAAGCTAAGCCCCTCAACCCCAAGAAGGACGCAAACTTTCGTGAATTTATCTAAGACTTTTCACACAATTTTCCATTGAGTTTTCCGCTATCATTTTGATTGAAAAACCCGCGCGTTGGCTTAACAGTTAGGCGCAGGCAACTTGGCTTGGCTTTCGAGAGCTCATCCGAAATTTGTCCGCCAACACGTGACGAGGCAACAACAAATGAAAGCATAAATAATGTGGGGAGGGGCGGTTGAACGGGTCGTATGATTGATGCACTCACCGCTTGTGCTGATTGCTCTCCAGATTGCTGGCTATGACGCTGTCAGCGGCGTGGCACGTGGGCCGAGCGCGCGGCATGAGCGGAGGCGGCGCCGGCTGTGCCGCAGCGCTCTCCAGGATGGGCGGCGGATTGTTGTGCGGACGCTTGCGGCTGTTCGTTGTGGGCAGATTTGTGGGCTTGACGGAGCCATTGGACAGTGTCTGCTGTGGCAGCTGCAGGCAGAGAGAGGTTAGCACATGTGTGCGTGTGTGTGACTGTGTGTGTGTGTGGAAACTCACCTGCCGCAAGCTGGTTGGCTTTTTGGGCACCTGCGGCGGCACTTTTGGCGCCAGCGTGGGCTTCGCTGTGGCCGCGCCCGCAAAGCTGTTGCGCCGATTGGGCGATGGCGGCGGCCGCTGCTGCAGCACTTCCGGCGGCGGTGGCGGCGGCAGCGGCTCATCGAACGTATAGCTCGTATCCAGTTCGGCGCCCAGCGGCGGTGGCGGCAGCTCTGGCGAGGGCACGCGCAAATGCGGCTGCTTTGGCGGACGCTCAGGCGGACGCTCATAGACATGCGGCACCTGGCGATGATGCTGCTGCTGCTGCTGCTGCGAATGCTGCTGCGGATGATGTTGCTGATGCGCCAGTGCAGCTGCCTGCTGCAGCAGCAGTTTCTCGCGCATCGGCGCATACTCCGTGGCCGACGAGGTGCGTCGCGTGGGCATGGAGACGCGTGCGCGTGGCGGTGGCGGCGGCGGCGGCATGCCGCAGTCGTTGAACGACAATTTCTCGGCGCTGCTTATGTTGCGTATGCTGGGCGCCTTCAGCTGCGGCGGCTGCTCCCGAAAATCGGCATAGTCAGAGGCAGAGCTGGAGCGACGCAGCAAATTGGGCAGCAGCGAGCGGGAGCGCGGCGGCGGCGGCGGTGGCGTCGGCGAGCTGCAGCCGGAGTTCGAACTGGAGCTGGCATTGGGCAGACCCACCATCAGGGGGCTCAGCTTGCTGGGCAGCGACTTGCGCTCGTGCTGCTGCAGCGTCTGATACGATTGCGAATGCGACTGGGAGCGCAGCAGCTGTTGCTCCTCCTTCTGCTGCCGCTCCACATAGGACTGCACGGCACTCTTCTGATAGGCCTTCAGCGCCGGATTGGACAGCCGATGGGTCTTGCTCGGCTCCAGGTAGGCAAACTTGGGCGCGTCCAGCAACTGGCTGCGCTCAAAGTCATTGATGCGTTCCGCCACCGAGTGCCAGGTGGGCTGCACAGCCGAACCAGCTGGCGTTATCACAGGGTGTCTGCCGGCGTGGAGAGTAGAGGAGAGCAAATTGAATAAGGATAGACAGGGGGACAGAGAGGTCTCACTCACTTGATGGACTTGTTGAGATTGGCGCTAAACTGCGGCTTCGGATGCTGCACATACTGCGAGGTGTTGCTCTGCAGCGGCTCTGTATAGGTGCTGACGGGAAACAGTCGATGATTGCTGCGATACGAATCGTTGACATTGGCCATGGGCGACTGCTCCAAGCAGCTGCCGCTGGCCACATTCGGTGCACTGCAGCTGTGCAGCTCCAATTTGCTTAGCTGCGGCTTGCTGGGCGGCGGCTGCGGCGCAATTGTGACCACAGCCTCGCTGCTCGAAATTGTGACCGAAATGCTTGACTTGTGCACCTGGAGGTCACCCGTCGACTGCGACTGGCCCAGTTGGGAGCGAGACTCCTGAGCCGCTGTCGTCTCCAGCTCGGGCAAGGAACTTTGTGCGCTCAATTTGTAATTGTTTGGCATTTGTTGCTGCTGGAAGCGATGCAGCGCCATCGAGGTGTGCACCGGCGGATAGCTGGGACTGTGACGATGCTGTATGCGTGGCAGCGGCAGCATAACATCCTCTGAGATCGACTGGCTGACGGCGGGCAGTGCGGCAGCAGCTGTGGACGCGCAAGCGGCAGCGAGAGCCGTAGATGAAGCAGCAGCTGCTGTGGCTGTTGCTGTCGTCGTGGCTGCTATTGGCTCGTTGCTGTTGTCGTGCAGATAGAGCACGCTCTCGCTTTGGTGCCGCTTGGGCGTCAGCACGCGGGAGCTGTGCACAATCAGCTGCGAGGAGGATACTGAAAGAGAGTGCACAAAATAAATATATACAACATTCAAAATATAGAGAGTTCCTAACGACTTTTATGGTCTTCAAGCTGCGCTTATAAAATGAGAAAAATCTATATCGATAATAGAAAAATTCGATAAGTTATCGAAAAAATATATAAACTTGCACATTGCATATAAGAATTTACAGAGAAAATTTCAAGACTCTAGCTTTTATGGTTTATGAGATCGCTGAGCTGGGAAGAAGGACGGAAGGATGGACGAACGGAAGGACAACTCAGCTCATCAACTTCATCAATAATAAATATAAATGTAAATATTCATTATGGGATCTGCTGCGTCCCCTTCTGCCAGTTACATACATCTTCACACAACTAACCCCCCCGAAATCCCACATTAAATGTGTACAGGGTATACAAGCATTCAATAGCAACATTCTAATGAGCTAAAGGCGCAGCCAGGAGCTGTCGCCATCTACTCGCTGCTTTGACTAGTAAAAGTGGGTCGTGGGGGCCAAGCCGCATTGTGACCCAAGGTCGCAGCTGCCCCCCTATTGATGTGAGTGGCCAACAGTCGCCCGAATTTAAATGGGCGGCAACTGGTTTCAACAGACTTCTACAAGTATTTAACAAAGTTGCTAATCGAAACAATTTAGATAAAGTCACGCGCATGACGTTTGGCGTGTGCCTGATATGCAGATTAATATTGGGGGTATTCTGGCAGCCAAAGAGAGCTGATCGGAGCTTGAGGTGTAAATATATTGATATTAAAGGTATATTAATAAAAGCTGAATGACTTATCAGATTTATATATATATATTGGCTAAATTACCCGAATAAATTAAGCGCAATTTAAATTAATAAACATTTATTATATTATTAAGCAGTTCACTTTTAGTATGAATACGCCTCATTCCACAATTTTTAATTTTAAATTTGTAGAAGAATATGCATCTTAATTGAATTTTACAGCTAAAACGCGATACGAACTCATTAAAAATTCCAATCCAATTAAAGCTAATTTCCTATTTCAATAAAACCTAATTAAAAGTCTTCCGCGATGAAATTCGTTTTCAATTGAAAATAATATTTAAGAAGCGAGCAGCTGCTATCAAATTCCTTTTGTCATGCCGAGGAATGTCGATAAAGTTGAGCTGTTGAGCATAATTATTAGCAGAGTTCTCATTATATTTTATTTTATTAATATGTTTTAGTATATTTTATTTGTTTTCAATTTATTATTTTTTATTTATTTATATTTATTTTTTTTTCTATTTATTATTGTTAATTTATTGGTATTTTATTAATTATATTTATTATTATTATTTATTATATTTAATTATATATTATTTATTTATATTTTAGTATACTTTATTTATTTATATTTATTTGTTTTTTATTTTTTATATATTTTTTATATTTTATTTGTTTTTTATTTATTACCTTTTTTATTATATTTTTTTTTCTATTCATTATTTTTTATTCATTAATATTTTATTTATTTTATTAATTATATTTATTATATTTAATAATATATTATTTTATGTATTATTTATTTACTTATTTGTATTTTAGTATATTCTATTTGTTTTTCATTTTTTATATTTTTTATTATATTTTATTTGTTTTTTTATTTATTATTTTTTGTTTATTGATTATTTATTAATTAAATCAGCTCCGTCTATAATTTTCTCGTATATCGCTATGCCTTAATCCCATCTAGAAATTATACCCCATTCAACTAGCTTTTTCGATCTCTTCTCCACATCGAACATCACTCACCCGATTCGGCAATGGCACTGTAGCCCGTCACATGGCTCGCCTCTGAAATGTCGCTCATCGAGCCCAGCCATTTTAACGTTTCCGTTGAGGAGGTGCTCTCAGAGCTGTTGTTGTTGTTGCTGTTGGGACTGTGATGCTGGGAGCTGTTGCTAATGCCGTTGCCATTGCCATTGCTGTGGCTGTTGCTGTTGCCATTGCTGCTGCTGCTGCTGCTGCTGTTGATGCATTGCCGATTGAGCAGCGGTATGGGCGACGGCGCCACTGAATTGCTACACACCGAGCTGAGATCGTTCTCAGACCAATGATGCGACTGGCGCGAGAGCAGTTCGCTCTCCTGACGTAATCTGCAAAAGAGAAATATATATATATATATATATATTTTATGTAAAGATACTATATGGCAAATATGGCAAATCATTGCGTGCTGTGGCGTTGACTACATAAAATACATAGAAAATACTAGTGAGCGACTAGAAGATGCTCTGTAATTTGTCAGGCGTATTGGAATTGTCTCTTCTCCCATATATCTCTCTAGATCTCTTGTTAGTACTCAATTCAAGAGCTCCTCTCCATCTGCTACTGTCTCTTCTCCCATATATCTCTCTAGATCTCTATTTAGTACTCAATTCATTTTCTACTGCCTCCAGATACCCCACATGCATATAGATGTACGAAAAGTTCTCTATGTATTCCATACTCATCTCCAACTTCTACTGCCTCTTAGCCCATATACCCCCTCTTTGCACATTTTCAATGAGCAACTACTGGAAGATATAAAATTGTGTCTGTCATGTTTTTTGGCATTTCCTTCTACAATAGTCGGCACATGGATCGGCCTCTATATAGCTGGGCATGACCGTAATTACTTGAATTTCAGCTTAGCCTTCAAAATCGCATTTCGATGGCGTTAGACAAGACCAAAATAAAATAAAATTATAAGAAAAACAAAAAAAAAAACGAACTCTCTTCAAAGCAGCAAGTACAATAGAGCAACTCGAGTCTGTCTGCCAAGACCTTGAAAGTTAAGCTAGTTGGGTTTGGGCTTGGGCTTGTGTGTGTTTGTTTCTTTCTTCTTCCTCTGCTCTTTTCATTTTTATGGCTCATATGCGACGTTTGTTATTTGCTTTACCAAGAATCACATTTAATCACTTTTTTTATGTAGATCTCTGTCTCCGTCTTTGTCCGTCTGTCTGTCTGGCAAATAGAATTCATAATTGTCGCTGTTTAGCACTCACTTGTCTAGGAACGGTGTCGCCGATGTGCTATCGGAGCTGGAGACGTAGCTGTGATAGCCCTCGGATTGTGCATAGGACGCTTGCTTCTGATGATGAAACGTTGTCTGATCATAGTAGGACGAGGCACGTATATTGTATTCCTCCAGGCCGGCTTGGGTAAGGCCGCATTGATCCAAATGCTGCAGCGATTGTTGCTTGTGCTGCTGCAATTGTTGCGCGGGTGGCAGCTGCATTTCATCCTGCAAAACAGAAGAAATTTTGTTAAATATTGTTGTGGCTGTGGTTGCTACCACTCATTAACTGTAACCAGCAATTGGCTTGCATAACGCTGCGTATACGTAATGCAAAATGCAAAAAGAAAAAAATACAAAATTTCACTACAACAACAATTTAATCATTAGCTATGTCCACATCGTTGTCAGCGGGTCAAAAGGCGAGCTTAGCTCTAAAAAATCAGTTTGCAAATTCAAAAAGTGAAAAAACAAAAATCGAATATCCAAACATCATTTTAGCCTAATGCTTAAAGTCAGTTTTTTCTCTCTCCCGCCCCCCTTTCCTCCTCCCCCTCTCTCTCTTTTTGTTTTTCAGCATTGTTTGCTCATTAGATAATTAAGTGAAAATTATTATTTTGTTGCACTGTGCAGCGATCGCTGGCTGGATAAGCTCCCAGAAATCCGGCTATTGCCAATGGTAACAGAAATTTGCCAGCAACAACAGCGAAACATTTGAAGTGCAGCCAAACGAATTTTGTTTTTCAGACATTATGAAAAAATATAAAAAAAAATAAAAAATAACTGGAGAAACAACAGCAAAAACAAAAAAACTAACAAAAATTACTCGTATATAATCGCAGCGCGAAATAAAACTGGACGCAGGCAGCTCAACAAATCAACGGGCAAACCAAACAGAGCGTCCATAATAAGCCGGATTAAGTAACTCAACAAAGCCCATCCAGGGCTGCACTATCTGCACCATCTATGCTTACGAGGGCTGCATTTAAAATAGATATACCTAATACAGTTGTGAGAGTTCGTTGACTAGACTCTAAGCTCTATGCTCGGGAATTGTTTGTTTATGCTCTGTTTGAACAGCTGCACTGAATTTAAAGATACTCACAATATTTAGAAGTGAATACTATTGTGAATATAACATTTAGAGCTTAACATTCAGATATAATTATTATTAATATATCATACATGATTTATTATAATTTGCCAATTTTACTAATCGATTTATTTATTATTATTATTTTGTATAAATTGCAAGCAATTTATTATTGAATATTCATGACGGCTTCTTATCATTACTTATTCATCACTCATTAATAATAATTAATGATTGCTTATTATATATAAAGCGTCAATTATTGCTCATTAATTATTTTTATTATATTTTAATACCTTATAATAACTATTATTAATGAATTAGTTAGTGCTCTTTACTCATTACTAATTGTGCATTACTGATTAATTTAATTAATTTCTCACTTTTTGTTATATTTAATTTATTTTTAAAATATTTTAAATTTAAGTTTCTTATTACTCATTGACTGTAAATTAATTTATGTTTCATCAATTTTATTATTTTTTTTTATTAATTTTATAAGTTTTTTACAATTTGTTTTATATTATCATTATCAGCATTCAATATGCATTATCCATTATTAATTTTATTTTAGTATTATTATTTTTAATGAATAATTTTTTATACTATAATGAATATATACAATTTTTATTCATTATTCATATCATATTATTATTAATCATATTAAAGCCTAAATAAACTATCAAAGCCGAAACTTTTTATTTATCGCTAAGGCTTTTAGATAAGATAATTTCTTGTTATTTGAGCTCGGAAACTCTATTGCTAATGCAAATGCGGATTTGTCATGATTGGGTTACTGTGAACACGCATTAATCGTAGATTTCAATCTTTAATCAATGTAATTTATTTAAAAGCTAATGTGACGCTCAATCAACAATGTAATAGGAGTAAATGATGAGTCTAGTAGTATTATTACCTAACCATGCATAGCTCGAATGGCCCTCATAAAGCTCTTTAATAAATAAGAAATGCATTTCGCAGCGAGCACTCAAAACGAATCTCTCTCGCTGCCTCGCTGCCTTTTTCGATTGTTATGCTAATAGTCGTTTCGGCTTTTTGAGTGTTGTCAAATATGCAACAAAAGTGTTAACAATGCAATAAAAAATTCAAGTTATTTACACTTATCAAATTATTTTTGAATACATATATATATATTTCTATAATTTGAATAGCTATCAACATATTACGGCAGCCCTGGTGTCAACTAATGCTCAATGAAAACACGCGACGTATACTTAATATTTTCAATGTTTGCATAAACCAAAACGAATTGTAAACATACATAATGTATGTATATATAGATAGGCAACATTACGGCCAAGCCTCTGAGCCACTTGACTGACTTTGACGTCTGCGCGACTGTGGTTCAGTGTGTGGTGCGACCGCAATCGCCGTCGCCGCCGCCGCCATCAACGTGGGCAGCTGTTGATTGTCTTTTTGACTTTGGCGCCACAGAATTGTTGCCAAATATACAAAAATAATGAAACAAAAATAATCATAATAATAATATGAAAATGCAGCAGTGGCAGCAGCAGCAGCAGCAGCTAAAGAGAATCATATTTTGTGGGTCAACTACTTTGGGCTGATCGAAGATCGAGAGGTTTGCCTGGCGGCGCGCATCGTTTTGCAGTTGGAGCACAAGAATTTTAATGGCTTTCAAACGTTCCCAAGACTCACTCACTCAATCATTCAAGCATTTGCTCATTCAATCATTCGCTCACTTAAATATATATATATATACATATATACGTTCGTCGTGCTTGTCAGTTTCATTTCGCTTCGCTTTATTTCTAACTATTTTTTTTTTCTTTTTTGGCCAATTGCCGTAATTATTTTGTCTCTCTAACACGAATTTAAATCAGCAACTGTCCCACGGGCCATTTTGTGGGGCCCTTTTACTTGATCTATACTATATATGGCCATACAGCTGGCAACTGACAGCACCACCATAATTATTCAGGCACACAGCTGCTCCACAACGAGCGCCGGATGAGCATCAACTTCAACTTTAACTTCAGATACAGATACACAGCCATAGATACAGCTCGAGCTTTGGCTACATCTGTGCAGCTTAATAAATCAATGGCTAGTGGTGTGGTGCGCGCATTAAAAGTGGTGCAGTGGGTCAACAGCTGGCCGCTGGCCGCTGGCCGCTTGTTGCTTCTTAATGGTTCGACTCTGGGTCTGGCCTAAAGTTTCCATTTCCCCCGTCAAATTGTGCGCGTGTTAAATAAATCACTCGATGTAGTGCTAAGCATGCGCCCTAAGCCTCTGGGAAAACTATTGAATGCTCAAATTCTGCAGCAACAAAAATTCTGTAACCCAGCCAAATAAAACAAGAGTTAAAAACTCTTTAAAATTCTTTGATAATTATCCAATTATTATCTAAACTTTGCTTGTTGCTCTTTCGCATTAAGTTATTCCCACAGTTTGTCGATTCATTTGCTACGTTGCGTATGCGTAATAAAAATAGTCAGTCTACAGCTAAAGACTTATCATATCAGCTGCTCCCTGCCTCGCAGCTGTTTTTATGTATTTTAATTATTTTTGAGAATAAAAACAATGTTTGAGCACACTTAAAAATGATTAACAATCAACAATTTGCGTGGCTTTCACTAGTGGGAAATTTACGACAAAATTATTTTATGTGTGAATTTTATAGTCGTCTGCAGCGCAGCTAAAGAAAATTCATAATTACTATGACGAAACTTTTATTTTACTTTTATTAAATAAATGAAAATAAAATAGTTGAACATTTTATAATTGTAAGTAATGCCAAAAAGCATTAACTATATTAGTTTTATTTACATTTATATTTACTATTTAAACCATATTTGTTCAGGCATATAAGCATTCATGATAAATAGTGTTGAGTTGAGTTAATTTCTTAATTCATAAATTTTTTTATGTAAAACTTAGCAGAATGATCAAGCAGGTTTATGCTATGAATAGTAATAAGATCTGATGACTAACGTCTTATTACTCTGAGCTATAAACATGTCACCTCTTAAACATGTCAATCTGACCCTTTCAATGACTGAATGTAATTTTCAGACTAGAATTACGTATAAAAACATATTTATATATTATAAATGATGTATAATATAAATTATTCTATAACATAAATAATTATAAAATATAAATAAATTTAAATTTTAATATTGCTGTTTTTAGCACTCTCAACGCCAGAGATATACGGCCGGCAAAATATAATATATTTATTTTATTTGTAAAGCTAAAAAGCTTATTGGGATTTCTAGTAAAGGTTCTCAAAGTTTTTCAATTAAATTAAAGCCTAACAAATGTTTAGAATTTCCCATCAAAGATCGAACATTTTTTCTAATTTAAAAGTGCACAAAAATATTTGACAATTTAAGATTCCATTTTATGTTTCGCTCTTTGGACTATAAATATTAAAAAAAAATTGTAAATAAAGCTCAAAGCTTTCACTTGCAAGCCAGTGTTGTTAAACGTCTGCAGCTATTAGTGTTAGCTCCAACATAACCTCTTAACGACTTCTCGACTCGCGCACAGTTTTCATTCTAATATCACTTTCAACAGTTGTCAGCTGTCATGTGTTCACTTTCAGCTAATGTCATTAAGCATTAATTGTGGCTAGCTTTTACTACTAACGACTTGCAGTTACTTATGCATACCTGATTCTTCTTCTTCTTTTCTAATGCTAATGTCACTTTCAGTAAGCAGCATTTGACTCCCTCTCAATCTCTGCCTTCCTGTCTCTGTCTCTCTTCAACACTTTAGTTACAGCTCGTGTCATTGGGCAATGATGCGACTATAAGTTGACATTCAATAAATGAGCAAAATAAAAAAAAAAATACTTTAGAACGTGTTCCATTTCGCTTGTCGAGGTGAAATTTCATTCATAATTCTTAAGCCATCAAAATGTGACAGCTCGAAATTCGCACTAATCGTAAATGAATACATGAATCGCTCATTGCCAAAACAAGGGTGACGCCGGCAATCGCAGCTCAGACATTTGGCAGTTCTTGCTTATATCTGCTGTCGACGTCAGCGACTGAGTCACCCACACTCAAAAGTCGGCGGGTCAGAAATTCAATTGTCGGCGGCTTATTTGTCGCGCTGTTTGCATTGCTCACAGTCCAATACGACTGATAAGACAGACAGAGAGCGATGCAGAGGGAGGGAAAGAGAGGAGGCGTATGGCTGGCTGTGCTTACAGGCAGAAAGCAAATAAAGCCACCTACGCGTTGCCAGCTTGCCTTTTGCTTGAATTTGATTGCAGTACAGATTGGTTGTGCCTCTGTGTGTGTGTGTGTGTATCTGCCAAGCTGTCACATGATTTGAGCGAAAATATTTGGCGGAATGTGCATTCAGAATGCATGCCGAGATACAAGAAAAAAAACACAAGTTAGAATGCTCCACTGGAGACTAAGCGACTGGCAAATACACTGAAAGCTGTGGCTTAGCTGATACACTAAAAGCTGTCGCTTAGCTTTTATATCAGCCTATAACTAAATATATATGCTAGTTATATAAAAAGTAAATTATTCTTAATTTAAAGACTTTTTACATGACTTGAGAAACCAAAGTTCATGCCTCTACTGCTTTTAGTTCGCGAGTTTTGCTTAAGAAAGCAATTAAATATTTAAGAGTACTTTAAAGATTTTTTTTGAGTGAACTCTATAAATAGAATTATTTTAAACTTTTGTGTCTCCAACTCTTACAGTTCCTGAGATCTGAGCATACAAACATACGAAGCAAACATGCAAACTGACAGATCCAAGGCAAATCAGTTTCTTATCTGATCTCATCTCAGATACGAGGTATAAATAGCTAAGCCTAATGTATATAAATAGACACTACTCATGATACTTGAATTTCTATTTTCTATGTATGTATTTGGGGCGTAGCAAATAAATGAAAAAAAAAAAAAAAATATGTTAAAACTTATTAAAAAAAAAAAATAAAAATAATATAATAAAAATAATATAAATTGAAAATAATTTAATTTAATTTTTTATGGCTAAATTTAATAAAAAAAAATTAAGTAAAATATAATAAAAGAAAAAGATGTTTTTAATAAAATAATTTTAATTTATTTAATTTAATTTTATGTAAATTTAAATAAATTAATATTTAATTATGAACCTCTACGAAATTTTTTAAAAATATATAACTTGATAAGTTTGTCTATTTTTAAACCAAGTCTAACCGCTGGCTGCATCAACTCAGCTCATTATTTGATCAATAATATTAAACTTTAAGATGTTGCACAGCGTCTTCTTTCTCAGCTCTGCTATTTTCGATATGGCACTTAAGCTACAAGGAATTCCTGCCAGATTTTGCATGTCGCGCCTAGAGCCACAACTGATTGAAAATCGAATTGTCGCTGCAATGGAAATCAAACCAGAGAGAGGGAGAGAAATAAACTAAAATTTCTCCTTTTTGAGTTTTCCTGGCGGCCTGGTCATCATATACATATACATAAATAAAATATATATATATATATATATATATATATATATGTGTGTATTTTTTGGTGTTTTCTTCGTGAGGAAATTTTCCGTAGCATTTGATTTGCGTTTTCCATTGTCGCTGTTTTTGCTTTTTGCTTTAATGGCCAACACGAATTTGACTCTTTAATGGAGTCAGCGAGAAAACGCGCCCCGGCCAACAGCAGCAGCAGCAGCAGCAGCGGCAACAGCAGCAACAGAAGAAGAAGAAAAAGAAATTGCAATCAAAATGCGAGCAAACGTGTCAGCCACAACGTGGCTACAGCTCTTCAGCTACACAGCTCTCAGTTCTCCTACTTTTTATACCCTGAATCCATTGAAAATGGAAATTTCAGGGTATAATGTTTTTGTGCAAATGTATGTAACAGGCAGAAGGAGGCGTGCCACACCCCATAAAGTATATATATTCTTGATCAGCTCGACGAGCTGAGTTGAACTAGCCCTGTCCGTCTGTCCGTCCGTCCGTCCGTCCGTCCGTCCGTCCGTCCGTCCGTCCGTCCGTGTAAACACCTGGATTTCTGCAACCACAAAAGCTAGAGACTTCAAATAAAAAGCAAAATGCTCGATAATACCATACGCTGTACGAGTTTATTTTTTTTTTTCGATAACTCATCCCATTTCTTTTTTATCGATAACTATCGAAAATATCGCTTTGTTTTTGAGGTCTGGCGTGCACACCGTTAAAGATAGAATCGTGCACTAAGTTGTGTTTGATAGCTATATTGAATCCGCACATTTTGTCATTTTTGGATTTTTGATGCCACGCCCCTTTCGCCCACAATTCAACAAAAACGATAACTCACGTATATCAAATACTAGAGACTTGAAATTTGGCAAATAGGTACATTTGAATGCCATAATCATTCCCCGAAAATTTCATTAAGAACATAGGTCGAGAAAAAAAGTTATTAAACAATAAAGTTTGCATAGCACAGCCTCTGCTGCAGCCGCAAAACTGTGCAGTGAGCATATTACGTGCATGCATATGTTTGTGTGTGTGTGTGTGCTTGGGTTGGTTACTATTAATGAATAAATGAAGCTCTTAATGAATGGTATTACAGCCCAATGGATTCAGGGTATCTCTTAGTCGAGCAGTCTCGACTAGAGTTTCGTTACTTGTTTATTTTTTTTTTTGGCTTCAATTTCTTTCAGCTTTTGGCTGCAGCTTGCGAGTTAGGCGCGATCGTGCCGCGATTTGGATTTAAATTTGGCAAAAGCACGAAACCAAGCAGAGAGCGAGTCGGTTATTCAGCTATGCGAGCAGTCAGTCAGTCAGTCAGTCATTGGGATAGTCATTCAGCTAGTCAGTCAGTCAGTCAGTCAGTCAGCTATTCAGCTCTTCAGTCATTTTCAGCTAGTGAGCCTCTCATTAGATCTTTGGCTATTCATGCAGCTGACTACCTAATCATACCTAGTCATTCAGCAACTCACTTCGTCAATCATTCAGCTATATGTCCGTCAATCATTAAGCCGGTCACTCAGTCACTCAGCCGGACAGACTCTCAATCACAAACTCGGCTAGTCAGACAATCAGTCAATCAGCCATGCAGCGGGGTCATTTGGCCAGTCACACATCTCAGCTCTCTTCAGTTACTCAATTAGTCAGTCCGCTCATTCAGCTAGTCACTTAGTTTATAGCTTGCCTCTTACCATTTACGAGTGCTAAAAACTTAAAGCTTGAGTTACCAAGCGAATATAGATCAAATTTGCATTTAAATTAAAGTCTAATTGGAAAGTATTTCCATAGTAGATGAACATCTCAACTGGCTGTAAAAGAATCTCTTGCATTAACAGCATTAATGCATACATTATGTTAAGTGGCTTTCGCTGTTAAGAAAAATATATAAAAAGAATTACATACATATGTATGAGAGCAAACAAACATTTTTCCTAGGTCATTGATTGAATAAGAATTCTATGAATAACAACTTTAGGCTTTAAACATTTTACATTAATATTAAAATGATGTTAAGTGTGCCTAATAGCAGACATGTCAACAGAAATATAATTATGTATAAGAACTTGAAATATTTTTAATTTTTTTTTTTATTTTTTATTGCAATAGAATAATTCAATAGAAGGTCAAAGATTAGTGAATGTAAAACTTCAGCTGGCATACCATTAATATAATGTTGCAGCAGGTATGTTATGCTGACACTAACAGCATTTGAGTGCTGATTCATGAACATTAAATACAGTTTTTTTTTTAGAAATATTTTTATTGGACTTAACAGTATGTTAACCTAATGTTATTGCCAAAATTTTTACGCTTTGTTATGACAACAGTATGAGGAAAGGGGCATTGGAGTAACTTTCCAAGAATTTAGCAAACTTTGACCTGAGCATAACATTATGTTACATTGCATAACATTACACGGCTGTTATCAAAAAGCAACTCAAATAATTATTGAAAGCCCTTAACCTATTTTAATGGCAAAAGTAAGTTATTCCCGTTTGCTTAATTCTTGTAATTCTTATTTAGATCTCCGCTGTCAAGCGGCTTAACAGCGCTGTTGAGCGCGTGTCAAATCTGTATGCGGGCAATTACTTTTAATTGGATTTGGCAATTGGTGGGCTACTGCAAGCCTTTTCACTGAAGATGCGCTGATTTCTTTTGATGTCAACACAGCTGAGGGCTTGGAATGCGCGGGAAGTACGTATGGAGGAGCAGCTTAACACTTTTCCTGTTTGCCTTTCGCCAAGCTGTCAAAAATCAAGACGAAGTGGAAGTTGAGGGCGAAGCTTTTAGTGTTCATTGGACCTAAATTGAAAGTAAATCGTGTTGACTTGACCTGATTGGTAATCAATTTGGCTTGCAGGATGCGTCAGCGAATTAGCAGCCAGGATGTATAACTATATACATATGTATATACATATATATATATATATGAGCGAACTATATATGCTTGGCAGACAATGCATCCTTGACCCCATTGGCAGCCAAGCGTAGCTGCAGCAAGCCAAACAGCGAACCGCTGCGAATGGTCATGGCATGCCAACCAGTTGCAAGTCTCACTCCCCCTCGCTCCCTCTCTTTCTATCTCTCTCACGCACATCTCTTTCGCTCCATCTGTGTGTGTATCCGGCCTGCTCTGTTTGGCTGTCTCTGGTATGCGGGCCAAGATTTATGGCCAGTGATAAGTTTTGAGGCGTGCAAGGCAATAAGAACTCTCTTGGCGAACGGGCCAAGGAGCATGCCAAGAACAAATAAAAAGCCAAGCGCAAAAAAATAAAAACACGGCAAACTAAGCTAAAGACGAAGACAAGCCAAGCCAAGCCAAGCCAAGCTAAAATAAAACCAAACCAACTCGTTTATAGCTCCCATAGCTGGCACAGCTCCTACAGATCCCAGCTCCAGTCGCATGTCCATGCCTGAAGGTCAGCTAGCCAAGCGATACTTCTCTATATATATATATATATAAATTAGTAAAAATTGTGGCGTCATGTATTAGCCATAATTAGGCTGGCAACTGCGAATAGGCCCTTCATTATGCACGCTTCGGCTGGCAAGAACTTTGCGCCAGCTGCCGTAATTAGAAAGCGCAGATTTTCACTTTTCTTTGGACATGCGGCAGCTGCCACGCCACTGCTGCTGCTTCTGCTGCTGCTGCGACTCATCAAGCGATGACAACACACAAAATCAATGGCCCAACAGCAGCAGCAGCAACAACAACAACAACAACTGTCTGGCAGCTGCTGCCTTTAAAATGGCATATCATGTCTTGAGATTCTCCAATGTCTGTCACATGGCATTGCAACTGGATCGAAAGTTTGCATATTTATACCCTATATACAATCGAGAAAGGGTAGCATGTACTTAAGTGCAAGCTGAATTTAGTAATTTAGATTTATATATTTAATTAATTATAATTAATTAAATTAATTTAATACGCAGTCGTCGGCATTACTAATTTGACAACTTTGATTTATAATTTTTAAATGGCCAAGAAAAAAATAATAAAATAATTATGGTGAGCAGATATGATTATTTGGAGTATTTTTTGTATATAGTTAATCCTTATTTTAGGACAGTTTCTTGGGCTAAATATATAATATATAATTATATCTTCTTACCATAATTTATTTTATTTTTTTTTATTTATTTAAAAAAGCTATCCACATATTTAAATTAACATTTTTTTAGCAATCGTATATTGGCTTTCCATGTAAGCTACGCTCAAGAAATTTTTTATATAGAGCACTCTCCAAGATTTTCTCTGTTTGATTTTGGCTTTTATGACCATATGCATGTGCCCCATTTAACATTACAAATTTGACGCTTTTGCAAGCTTAATTTTAAACAGATGTTTTGCTGTTCTGCGTTTTGGTTCTTATTATTTTTTAGCCTATGCCAAGGAAACTATCAAAATGTAAGTGAAAAACCCCAGAGCTGACTGCCTATGCCTTACTCTTCATGCCCTAACTAAAGAGATGCAGAAGAAAGTCAAAGACTCTGCTGCAATTAAAGAGTTAAAGACATTATCCAAGGAGAAACTAAATAAGAATAGACACAAAATTTCAAACTACAATAAAACTGAACAGAGATCTTTGTAGATCTTGTGTACTGCTTTACAGGGTATTATGCTAGTCATGCACTTATGAACTGGAGCACTCTTACTTATGGCATTTTTATTTTTTATTCGCAAGGGCAGCTGTCCGGGATGTGAGGAATTTTTTATGCTTCTTGCGTGGCTCACCAGACGCAATGCAGCAAAGGCTTCAAAAGCTTCTAACTTGGCATTAAATTACAGGCAGAGCAAGAGGGAGGGAGGGAGGTATGAATGGGAGGGGTGGCAGTTAACAACATGCACGCAGTTCATTTGCGGTTGCCAGCAACAGCAGCTCAAGAATTTCAATGGACTCAACAACAGCAACAACAACTTGAGAGGCAGTTCGTAGTTTTTTTTTTTATTTTTTGAGCGCCCGGGAACGAGTCTTCTGTGACCTCAAAAGAAAAAAAAAAGCACAAACAATTTTCGTTGGGTTTTGTGTGAAACAAAAGTGAAATTTCTACTCGTGTGGGGGTACAGAACTAGCCATAAAAAATTATATATATATATATACATATAAATAAATAAATAAACTATATAAACATATAGAAATCGATGTAAACGGGCAACGGCTTTTGGCCAAAATGCATTTTCACCTGGCCAGTTAATTAATTAACAAGAAATGCTCAATATGCCAATGGCCAAGGCCCGAGACATGGGAGCTGCGGCGAGCTGTTGGCCTTAAACAATGCAAAAGGTGAAACTCTTGCACCTGTCGCCTGTCAAGCGCAGCTCACCTGGCCACCCCTCACCCTGTCTTCTCTCCCGTCTCTCTATCTCTTTGGCAAATTGCGAGCTTTGCAATTATTTGTTATAATTTTCTGTTGAAAAAATGCAAAGTATTGACGTTGTAGCCAACCCAGAGCTAAGGAACTACTGGGGAGCTGTTTGACTCCTCATTCAGTCGGCGCGAGTTCAAAGACGAGCGCAAACAATTTAGCTGGAATCTGGCTAGAATTTAGCGGCATTGTTGCCTGTTCTTGTTGACTGGTTGTGTTGGCTCTTCGCTCGCTTGGCATTAATTAATTGCTGAGAAACGAGTTCGACGGCTCCAGAGTTAGAAAAACTAATGAGCGTTGAGAGTTTTGTTGCTCTTGAGCATTGGAAATGAAACTGAAACAACAGCAACAACAGCGCCAGAAAGAAAGCAAACAACTCAAAACATAATCGAACAATGCGCTCAAAATACCCTAAATGGTAGCCAAGAAAATGCCATTTATTTATGAACAAAATGTTTCAACTATTCAGAAATGGCCACAAAAATGTCAAAGCATATTAATCTTTAAAACGGGACTAGATACACAGAGTTATTTAAGTTGGAATGCTGAAAACTAATTTTCATTGAGAGAAATTTACATGGAGCGGGAGAGGGAGACAGACGGGGATAAAGACAGAGAGAGGGAGAGAGAAATAAATATACTTAATGATGTGGAGAGCAAGAGCTCAAGAAATTGCAAAGAGGGCAGGCAAAAAGTCTTTGTGAACTGAGAGTAAAATAAATATTTAAATTCAAATTTGTTCTCTAATTATTATAGAAAAAAAATTAAATTATTAGCAGGCACAAAATATTATAAAAATATTTAAAATTTTAAAAAATAAATAGAAAATAAAAATGAATTAAAAATAATAAAATAAAGGAAAAATATTATTTTAACAAAATTATAAAAAATAATAATAAATATAATTTAAATTAATGATTTCAATACAAATATTTATATTTGCCAAAAAATTTAATTTTTATTTTGTTTGCCCTTAATTTTTTTTTTTTAATGTGTTTTATTGCTTTTTTGTATACATTATTATTATTGCTTCAATAACGAATTCAAATATTATTACTTTTTTATTACTTAAAATATATTTTACTATTATAATTTTTTTTACAATTATATAATAAAAATATTATATATTCAAATGCATTTTTTATCTGTCATTGATTTCTTCTTTTTTTTTAGTTTTTTGTTATGATTATTTTTTTATTATTATCATTTTCTTATATTTTTTAATGTATTTTTTATTTTTTATATATTTTTTCCTATTTCTAGTTCTACTAAATTTATTTTATATTAATTGCATTATTTTCGTTGTAGTTTCTAAACTGTGGTTCCGGCCCGCCCTTATTATTTACAGGGTATACATGAAAAAAGGAGGCGTCAGCTCTAAGCCGCCCTAATTGCGCAACAATGGCGAGCTCTAAGCCAAGCTAAGTTAAGAGCCCGCTCGGGGGAACTCTTGTTTGTTGATCTCTCTCTCGCTCCATGTTGTTGGCAAAATATGTGATCATTTCCGTGGGGCAAAACGAAAGCGAGACAGTTCACGGAAATGAAGCAGCAATTAAGAGGCATATAGCCAAGTCTTGGCCAACTCTCGGATCGGAGCCACGCATACCAAAAAATACGGTTTGCCGTTGACCACTTGAACTTTACATTACAGATGAAGGGCCGAAATGGAAAAATACAAATTCCAAATGCAGCGCGTCAAGTGTTTTGGCTGAATCGACAAAAAAAAAAAGAAAAAGAAAAAAAAAACCAACCAACAGCGGCTCTTACAACTAAAGCCAAAATATTTTATATACATATAATGTATATATATATATATTTATACATTTTTTCTTTCTGTGGAAATCTGCGCATTCATCTGAAAGCAAACATAGAAAAAAAAAGCAGACAAAAGCCAAGCGACCTTCGTCAAGCGGCCGCGGCGGCTGCTGCATTACAGTTTTTGTTTTTGTTTTTCTCTCTTTTTTTTTTGTCAGCGCTGCAAGTGGGCGTGGCTGCAATTAATTTGATTGCAGCTATAAATAGCTGAGGCTTGCGCGTCGTCTGCTCGCCACGCCCACCAAAGGCAAAGGCGACGCTTGGAATGCGCCTAATCGATGCAAAAATCACCCCAAAAACTTGTTCTAAGCTTAAGTAGGAGAGAGCGAGCGGGAGAGAGGGAGAGGAAGAGCGAGATGCCGATGGGTAGAGTGCTAGCCTGACTGCCTGCTTGCCTAGCCTGGCCTGGCCATCCAGCTTTCTAGCCTGCCTGCCAGCCAGCCAGCCAGCCAGCCAGCCAGCCAGCCTGCCCGCCGTGGACCACCATCAATGGCCGCGCGCTCTGCTCTGGCAGATGGAGTCATGTCTAATAACTGGAACTAAAGCACACGCCGCAACGGCATGAGGCACGGCCATAGAGCAATTAGCGTTTGCTCACAGAACGCCACAAAAAAAAAAAAAAACCAAGAAGAAGCTGAAGAAATGTAACAAATACGCGCTCGGCATATGCATTGTAAGTAAAATAAAAGCCCGCAGCGCTGAGCAGTTCAATAACCTGCCAATCGAACTATCGATAAATTTGTCTGCGCTCTAACGCCCTCTCTCTCACTCTGTCGATCTCGCTTTACCTCAAGTTCACAATTCGCAAAACATGCAAAAAGCAGATGATCAATCAACGCATTCTCTCACTCCCGCAACTTTCGAGTCAAAAAAGCAAACAATAAGAAGAGGCTCAGGGTATATATATATATATATATATATATGTATGTGTGTGTGTATGTGTGTGTGTATGTGTGTGTGTATTTGTACACTGCACACTGATAAGGTCGAAGCTGTTCCAATTCACATAGTTCAAGTGCCCTTCCCACCCATCGATAGACATTCACTTCAGCGCATTTCTTCTGTTTCTTCTGTGTGTTTCTATTCTGTTCTGTTATGTTTGTTCCATAACCCATTTTCTTTGTCTACTCTCTCTCTCTCTCTCTCCTGCTTTGTGGTTCGTGCAACGCTTGGAGGCAACATTTAATTGATCGGATTCACTTTGATTGATCGGATCGTCGCTGTTGATAATGGTACCGTTAATTTGGTAAATTATTTTGCATTTAGCAGCAAAAGCAATCCATTCTCAAAACGATAATGCTCTACGTAATGATCATTGGGTATGATGCCACCGCGCGGCCCTGTTCTACAATAAACTCTATAATTCAGTTAAAGGTTAATGGGTGACGGGCATATACGTATAGATAGATATATGTATATGGAGAAAAAAAAAAAAAACTGTAGCAAATGGAACTGAACTGGAATTGAGCTTACAGCTGCTGGCCAAAGAATGTGCGTGCGCGAGAGCGAGATAGAATAAGAAGCAAACCTAAGAGAAATAGTGATAGGCGAACGGTGCAGAGATTTTCTATAGAAACTTCTGAAGGTGCGTTATAATCGAATTTCTAAAAATAAATATTATTTAGCCAAAAAGTGGAAAGAAGTTTTACAGTTCTTAAAGATGATATCATCTGGTAGGAGATGAGCACATAGTAAGTCTATTAATATGGGAGTTATGGTAAAAATATTACACTAAGTCATATTAGTTTATAGATAGTTTTTAAGAAAAATATATTTAAAATTGTGAATTATTTTAAACATATTTTTTTATGTAATTTTTAATATTTAAATTTCTAAATTGTGGTTTCCTTTCATCTTCTAACACCACCTATATTTACAGTGCCCCTACTATAATAATACTTCCAATTATACTTTATTTTATAAAACTCTGATAATAATATATCATGCCATTAATTCAAAATTCTTATTTTATCTGCCTAATTAATGATCGTAAAGAATCCCTATATTATCCGCCATCCCTCCTTTATTTCGATTTTATTTATTTGTATATATATTCTAGATAATACACTTCTATTCAATCATATCGTCTTCCAGCCTATCATATGTCAGTTCCTTCTAAGTTCATATCCTACTATTCATATCCTACCCAAACCAATTTTATCCTCAAGTCATTCTAACCTCATCTTATATCCAATTCCATCCCATTATACATCATGCTATCGTCTTCATCTTCATCTTCACTAATCCTATCCCAACTTATCCTTTGTTATTCCTGCATATTTCACATTCTTTAATCTTAACTTATCCGCAATTCCATGTACATGTGAGCAAAATCAATCTCTATCGAACATCCATAATTGTGCATTCCAATCGGTAAAAAAGCTACTCATCCCCATTGAGAAGACATGACAGTTTCAAGTGGAGAGCAACATTTCTACGGTTTCATTCATTATCTCTCGCTGTCGCTGCGATCCTTTGCATGAGACATGCAAATAAACCGCAATATTAAGCTCAGGCTGCCAGCTGTTACCCGCTGACCGTCTCAAAAGTACCGTTTTGTCGCCTGAATGACACAGTATCGTGATTTCGAAAACGAAAACCAAATAAAAAAAATCGAAAATCGAAAATGCGAGCATCGGGTTAAGCAACACGCAAATGGAGGTCAAACTCATAATTCAATTAGGAACCTGCAGCGGTGTCAATGCAGGCCGTGCCTCAAAAGCCAAATTCCGGCCCACTGTGCGTGGGCCAAAACAAAAGCGAACGATTGAGAGAGAAGCAGAGACAGACAGCAAAAAAAAAAAAAGAAGGAATTATACACATATATTTTCCGCTTCCATTTTTTTTTTATATATATATTTTTTGCCGGCCATGTAAATCGACATCGACGACGATCAAAGTTAAATTTCTGTTTGTTTAAGCCTTCACTTTTGCTGTGAGCGAAGACCGGAGACCGGAGACTGGAACTGTCGAGCATGAGTCAGCGACTGAACGATTGGAATTCTGCGCGCTTTGAGGATTTATTAACAAGAATAATAATAAAAAAAAAAATATACAGAAACAGAAACAGAAACAAATGCAGACATAGCGCGCAGCGACGAAGCCGGCAGCTTCAAACCGGTTCGCAAAGTTTTTTGAGTTGTTGGCAATACCCTGTACTTGCTGGCTGGTCAAGTGGTATGGTAAATGCATGGATACATAAGTATTATTTTGGGACATATAAAATATATAAGAAAAAGTATTTTAAAAATACTAAAAGCGAACGAAGACAATATATAACGTACTTATATGGAATATAAATTATTGATAATTGCTAAGTTAAGCTATCGATACTTAAAAACTGTGCGCTGCAAAAACTATCGATGGATTACACAAGCATTCGATAGGAGACGATATATGAAAATATATAAAAAGAAATACTAATAAAAAATATAAAAATACCAATATAAAGCATTGATGAGCTATCGATTAATGTCATTAAATCAATATCGATACCCCACACACTCAATTAATTATGGTTTCTCATGGAATTTTGTGACAAATTCTAAATTTTAGCTTTACTCTACTGAAATATCGTTTATAAAATTAAATTTCTTAAAATATTTAATTATCCATAAATGTAGTTTTATTATATTAATATTGATAGTCAACTAGGCAATACATTATTGTTTCTGGTATAATTTGGAATGAAATTCAAAGTTAACTCCGCTCTATTCTTCATTCAATATTTAACTATCGATCAGTTTAAATACATTTCAACAATATCGATTATTGTTTCTCATTAAATTTGGAGTGCGCTAACATGCCACACTCTTCTTAAAAACCTTGCATTACAGGGTATCATTTGGATCTAACTAGCCCACAGAGTCAACTTGTTTTAAGTACTTTTTTCTGTGATATTTTTTATTTCTTTGGTTTGAGGTTTGATTATTTTCGTATATGTATTTTGTTTTTTTGGGCAACTCTTACCTGTATGGAGCCGGCAACTGATGCGGAACTAAAGCTGGCTGTGCTAGCCGCATCCGAAACGTTGAGGGGCGTAAACTGCTGTTGCCTACGCTGTGACTGCGACTGCGACTGTGATTGTATTTGTGTTTGTGTTTGTGTTTGCGAGGCATCCTTGGAGCTGTTCTTAAGTGCGGGCAGCAACAGCTTGGACAGTTTGTCCGTTTGTCCATTGCTGTTGCTGCTGATGTTGATGTTGTTGTTGTTGTTGTTGTTGTTGTGATTGCTGTTGCCATTGCTGCTGGCATTGCCATTGGCGCTGTCCATTTTGGTGCTATCCAAAGGCATTGTCACAGTTACCGTCGTAGCTGCCGTTGTAGCCGCTGCTGTTGCTATTGTTGCTGCTGTTGTCGTGTCTGAACTCTGCTGATGATTTCCGTTTTCTTGATGATTTCGCATTTTCATTTAGATAATTGCTGTTTGCTGGTTGTATTATCTTCTGCTGCTGCTGCTGCTGCCACTCGTTTTTCTTTGTAGTTTTCGTTTCGTTTATGTTTGAAAATTGTTTTCTTAACACCTTGTTGCCGGCATTTTAGGGCGACGCTACAACAATACACAAAAAATTATATATAAAAAACAAATTGCACGCAAATCCAAAAAAAAATGTAGTAATGATATATATACAAAAGTATATATATATATATATATAAAATTATATAAGACACATTTCACTTTTTTATTTATTTATTTATTTTTTTTTAATGATTATTTCTCATTTTTGGCTGGCGACATAGTTTATTGCTGTTGCTGTTGCACTTTTTCTTATCGCCGCCTGTTGCGCATCTTTGGAATGCAGCTTCGCGGCGCTGCCAGCCAACAAAATTGAATCGATTGCTTTGGCCAAGTTATTTATTGTTGCTGCTGTTGCCGTGTTGCTGTTGTTATTTGGGTTTTTTTTTTTTTTTTTGTATCTTATTATGTTTGCTTTTGCTGCAGTTTGTGTGAAAAGTGAACCAGGTTTACATAACATTGACCCAAGAGGGCAGCAGCCCAAAAACCTTCTGCTAAGCCAATAAACAAGTTTTCACACACACACACACACACACACAAATTTCAAATGCGATTTGTTGCCCACGCAGCAGCAGCTGCAGAAACCACCTCAACTTGCTCATTTCAGTTTCAGTTTATGTCATCTTGTTTCTATGGTTTCTACAATATGCAAATCGCAGCGACGCCCAACGCTGCAACGTCAAAACTTCAAGTGTTTAATGCATAATTATGAGAAAGGCCCCCATTTTCTTGCGCGCTGCTCGCCAAAGGAAGCACATGAAAATCCAGTTTTTTTGTGCCGTTGACAAAACTGCGCTCGGTTTGTTAGAAGACAGCCTGCATTTTTTCTATAACTTTTTTTTTTTTTTTTTTTGTGGGGGCAAAGTACGATTCAGCTGATAAATCTGCGACATTGCGACGATTGTCGAGTGCCATTCGAGTGCATTGACATTGCCCAGGCGCTGGCAGCAAACGGTTGCTCCTGTGGCTCTAGCACTGTGCTCGTGCGTAAGAGCTGCTGCCCAAAAACAGTCAACAGCTGAGCTAATTATGGCCAAAAGTAGTTATGGCCATTTGGCCGACAATTGTTTTAGTTTTATGCCCTGTAGAATGTTGTGAAAGTGGTGTATTGTAAGAGACAGTTGATATGTGAGAGAATATTAATTCAAACGCCTAATATTAAATAATTTCGAAATACTGAATTCAGATTATATATTTAACTGATTAGATTATATATTAAACTAAGCTTTAATTAGTTAAAAACATGTGCACTTGCTACAGGGTATTTTCAAGTCTTATAACGCACTTTCTGAAAAGGGTATCTTGAAATCTTACACTGCACTTTTGGCAGAATATCCAAAACATCTCTATAAATCCTTGCTACAGGGTATCTTGAAGTCATACACTGCCATTTTGGCAGAATATCCGAAACATCTCTATAAAGCCTTGCTACAGGGTATCTTGAAGTCTTACACTGCACTTTTAGCATAATATCCAAAACATCTCTATAAGCACTCGCTACAGGGTATCTTCAAGTCTCACACTACTAACGCACTCTTCTGCGTTTTTCCGTTTGTTGTTTCTTCTTTTGAATTTCGTTTTTTATTGTTTTTTTTTTTTACTGCGTTAAAAGCGAAATTAGACACCTTTTGGCTGCCAAAATGCAAAATGACATTTTTTTTGTGCATTTAATTTTTTTTGTATTTTTATTTTTTTGGTTAATCATGAAAAATGCGGAAAAACATGGCCAAAACACTGGCGCCAGCGAAATGAGCACAGTTAACAGCTGCAGACAAGCCCCCCCTTACGCCCTGCCTTCCACGCTATGCCACGCCCAGGCGAACAAGTTTATGTGTGCTTATTGGTAGATATCAGGTAGTCCAATAAATTCCACAAAACAAGCGAGGTCACAAACAGGCTCTAATCAGATGACGGCGTCTGTATTACATAGACAGACAGCGCTCGCACTGACTCTCCCTCTCCTTCTCCCTCTCTCTCCCCCCTCTCTTTCTGTGACTAGTCTGCAGATCCTAAACAGGAAATTTTATAATAGATGTGATTTAAATATGCGTTTAGTCATCTAGTATTTACTGTGGGAATGAAGCAACAGCCAGTCAGATGGCAATCATATCGCTATTATTCACAATTAAGATTCTCAATCTTCGAACGGAATTTTTAAGTATTTCGATTTAAGTCAAACGTTTTTATGGTCTAATGTTGAAAGCGAGCATAAATTACTATTGCAATAGATTTGCTCGAGAAGTAAAGTAATGCTTGAAAAATTATAGAGAAATATATAATTAGATTTATATATAATATATATAAAATATATATTATATATATATATATATATATTAAAAATTTTAGAACTCTTTGTGATACTCTGTTTTCGCAGGTGCATTTAGGTGCAAAATATGTGGCAGTTACAGGGTATTTTCCCTTCACTTCAAGTAAGTAAAAAAAAAAAAAAAATATATATATATATATATATATATATATATAAGACAACTTTTATAGCTCAACAATTACCTAGCTCTGATAGTTTAAAAGTTTGATGTTTCGTCACGCCCCTTTATGTGAGTAGCCATATAATTTACGTCTATACTTTTTAGTGGTATGTCTTAATGGCAATTCACTCTAACTCAAAAATGTTAAGGTATTTCTTATATGACTATTTCTGACCATTTAATATATCCAGACAGTCTTAGCCATTAGTAAATATACCAAATTGCAAGACTCTAGCTTCAATATTAACATACATGGCTGGCATACATGGGGCCTGTCCCAGACGGACGACCAGCAGGACGGATAGAGCTATGGACAATATTAGATTGACGGAAGCATGAATGGATGAACGGATAAACAAAACGAATAATGATCACAGCTAATTTACTTTTCTTTCCTTCGGGAGCAGATTGTAAAAATTAATTGTAAAAAATATTGTATATATATATATATATATATATATATATATATATATATATATATACATATTTATTTATTTATTTATTTAAATATATATACTATTTATATATGCAAAAATGTTTCCTATTTGTAACGCTGTCTACTTCATCATGCAGATGCCATTCCATCATCATGGCATACCAAGAACTATCGTTAGCAATTTGCTTATTTTCACAGCGGCTCAGCTCAGCTGAGTTTAGAATTGTGTTTTGTACCTTTTTCGCTTTGGCACTTAAGGTATGTAGTTAATACCCGACTTTATGGCATTAACACCCATGTCATTTCCACACACAGAGAGCAGTTACTTATCAGCATAACAATTTTCAGCTATGCCAGGGCTGCAGCGGTTTGCAAAAAATATATATATACAATATATATATCTAAATAAAAATAAAAAGAGTTGTCTCGAGATTAAGTTGCCTGATAATGTTGAGAGCTGGCTGTCCCTGAACTGTGACTGTCATAAATTCTGTTCAAATGGCGGCAGTCGGCAGTCGGCAGTCGCAGAGCTGCTACTAACAAGCGTAACAAACTACTTGACAACAACAACAACAACAACAACATGAATGAAACTGTTTTACCTGCTCGCTTATGTTGTGATTAGCTTTTACCTGAGCGCCGAGCGCTGCGAGCTCAGTTAGCTCTCAGTGTTTGCATTTAGCTGCAAGGTTTTGGCCCTCACAGCTCGTAGCTGGCAGCTCTCGCTGCGATTCATTATAATTTTTGTCAATTCTCACAGGTAGCAGCTGACAAAAGGTGAGCTGAAGATCGCATGGCGCTGTGGCATTCACACAGCCCAACCAGCAACAAGACGCATAAATTTACAATTAAATTTAATTCGTTCGCTCGGATTTCCGCAATCATCTACAAAAAAGGGCTTTGCGCAGCAACAATCAGCAATTGTTGCAAGTTGCAAGTTGCTTGTGGCTGCTGGCTGGTGGCAGCAGCAAGTTCAACGTTTGCTTTAGTGCTTGCTGCGCTTCACTTGCAGCAGCAACGGCTGCAAAAACGCTGTGAATGCGCTTCTTGGTAGCTGTCAGCCAAACACCCGCAACACACACCCACACACACACACGCAAGCACACCTATACCTTTGGCATTATTTATGCTGCATGCCACATGCCACAGCCACAACCTGAGTCCCAGTCCCAGCCATAGCCACAGCCTCCGCTGCGATCTTTTCAACTACCTAAAAACGCTCGCATTTCGCCTTTGCGTGCTATCAAAATCTTCTTTTCGGATATACCCTGCCTTTGTTCTGCTTCTTCTTCTTCTTCGTCTTTCGAAAAATGTTTACTTCCGCCATTTGCGGCACAGGATGCGAAGGTCATTGTGGCAAGGTCATTAACGCTTATCAAAATGAGCTCAAGATGAAATGAAATGAAAATGGAACGAAACGCAGAACACACGCTGTCTGTGTGTGTGTGTGCGTCTGCATGTGTGTGCGTGTGTGTCACAAATATTTGCACAGCACATTCCAAGCACTTTGGCAAAAAGCAAATACAAATTGTAAAACGTGCAACGGGAGCAGAGCGCAAAGAGTGCGAGAGGGTTAGAGCAAGCAGCAGCCAGGCAAGAGGGAAAGAGAGAGATGCTGAGTTAGAGACTGCACTTGGAAATTCAGAAATAATTATAAACAAAGAAAAACAAGCTAGTTAGCGACTATATATTATATATGCCAGCCCAGCCAGATGTGCGACAAAAGATTTTCATAATTAAGGCAAGAAAAACGTATTAGGATCTTAAAAGTGTATATATAAAATAAAAAAAAAAATAATATATGTATATATATAGTATTTTATTTTTATTTTTATTATTATATACATTTTTATTTTATATATATATGTATTGAAGTTTCATTCCAATTTTTTCAATTATTTTTAAAATATTTATAACATTATTATTTCATCATAATTATTAATATAAAAAAATGGTCTTTCTTTTTTAATTTTGCAAAAAAAAATAAAATTCTAATTTGACTCATTTAATTTCATGTATTTAACCATAAAAAGCAAAGCAAAATATGTTAAATTATTATTTAAATTTTTTTGTAACAAATGTGTTTTTTTTTTTTTTTAAATGTGTAAAATATTTTTTTTCCACTTAAATGAATAATAAATAAAAAAACATGCAATATATATATTTATAAATTATTTTTGTTATAATATCTGCATGTTTTCTTTATTTTTTATGTTGTTTATTTTGATTGCATTTTCTCTGCAACTTGATAAAAATCGCATTGTTATTATTTTATTGTATTGCACTTGTTTCTTTTTTTTTTTTTGTCTCTTTGAATATCAGAAATAAGGTTTTAAAACATGAAATTCTTGAGTTCTGGCTGAGCTTTTGATAAGATATCAAGTAATTTTATTTTTAGTTTTCATTTAATCTGGTTTTTGTTTTTGGGTTAATTTGATGCGCTGCGCAGATAAAGTGAACGCTGCAAATAATTTCAATGTGATGAAAATAAAACAAGTGCGATATATGATTAAGAATGTATATCTATATAAGAATATATATATAAATAAGTATAAGATCATGAAAGAAAATGCTTTTAGTTGTTTTACTTTGATATTTTTAGTTGTTGAATAGCAATTGCTATAAATTTTATGAATATTTTTAGATATATAAATATATAAACATATTAGTTATTTATATTATATTTAATATAATTTTCTAAAAAATTAAGCGAAAAAAAACTAAATAAATAAATAATGTTTATATACAGTTCAATAAAAAAAAAAAAAAAAAAAACTATATAAAACATCTCATAAAAACTATCTAAGCCCAACTAAGCTGTCAACGAGACTTCCTATACACTAGCTAAGAGCGCTAAGATCATGTATGTATGTGAAACACGCAGCTAATGTCTAAATGGCTAATTCGGAATGATCTTGTTATTTCTGTGGAATTTGGACAACATTTTTCTTGGCTTCTACGTAATTGTCTCTGTTTGCTATTTGCTTAACTGTTCTAAAATTTAGGGCGCAATTTGCTAGAAATGTTTTTACTTCTGTCGAGTGCCAGGCAAGGCGTACAGCGCTCTAAGTCTTCACATAATGAACGATATATAATCGTATTTGTTTGTACTTTTAAGGAAATCATTTTTGTTTTAATATCTGAACAATTTACAATGACAACGCACTCGAAAAATACTTTTGAATTGCTCTTGTTGATGTTCGTTTTGTTATTATTATTATTATTATTTTTTTTTTTTTCAGTTTATTTGTCTGCTGTTTGCACTACTTAGTGCGGGGAGATAAGATTAAAATTCGACTTAGCCAGGCTCTTACTTAGACGCTCCAAATGCGATAAGATAAAAGAGAATGCTGCTCCATACGCAGCCAGCTCGCAGAAGATGGGACTAAAACTGGTTGCCAATGATTGCCTGACATGCAGCTACTCAGATACACAATCCATCAGATACGGATACAGTGGTAACTCAGTAGAGAGAACTTAGACAGTGACAAGAGTTAATATATATATTTACAATCAATTAGATGCAAATCTAAATTCACTCAGATACACAATCCATCCAGATACACACACACAGTGAGAACTGTCATTTGGCTACTTCTCTCAAATGAAAGCTACTTTGCAAGGCAAAAAACTCACGTTTGTTACTTGCAGTGCTCACTGTACCACAAAGCACTTAGCTACAGCTGGCAAGGTCGCTGCATGCTTTTAATTGAAACGAAACTTCGATCGTCTTCGTCTCTGTGGCTCTGTAGCTCAAATCATGATTCAATCAAACTCACACGCACACATATTTTTCGGATGACGGGGTGTATTGAACCCAATAGCCCCCAACTAGATTCCAGCGCTCTGCACAAACACAAATACACACACACATAGCTATGTATATATTTATATATATAATTGATATTCTTTGGTTGATTATGATTTCAGCTTTTCGATGTCAATTCTATATGTCCCATTGCATTTGTGTGTTAGTCACCCCTCTGTCTCTCTACCCTCTTACTCTCTTCGTCTCCCTCTCCCACTGCCTTAAATTTTTTTTACGCCTTTTTATCAAACCTTATCAGCAGCTGACATCGGCATAATACCTGTTGCCCAATCTTTCGCCCTCTCTCACAATCTCACCCACTCGCCCATATTCCTGTCTCCTCTCTTTCCCTCTTAAGCTTCATGTAAACTTTTCCACTTGTTAATCCATAATTAAAATTCGCCAAAAAAAAAAAAAAATAAAAACATTTACCAAGTGTTCTGCGCTTCCGGGTTTAAATAGATCTTTTTAGGGAGTTTCAGCATGACTTGACTGAAATGCAAATAAATAGAGCTGTCCACAGAGCAAGTTCTGTTTAAGTTGATCAAGTTATTTGTTCTGCATTTATAGGGTATATATGGGTATATAGCAAAATCATATAGACTTATTTATGCCCTAAATGCAGAGTATATTAGTTCAAGTTTAAGTTTTGTCTATAGAGATTTTAATACAATTTAAATGCGTTTTCTGCTTATAGAATATCCTTTTAAAGATTTGAATTTGAATTTATATATTATATAAAATTATATAAATATATATAAATATATATATATATATATATATAATACAAATTTTTTCAGATATTGCAATATTTTTAAATATTGCAAATATTTTTAAAAATAGTGTATGTAAAGCAAATTTAATTTTTTTTTTAATTTTTGGCAGGTTTAAAGCTCTAAAAAAATAATAACCAATGTAACAAATGCTCAATGCTCTCAAGCCATACAAATTTTAAGCCCATAAAAGTCAACCACCTTTCTTTCTTTTATTTAAGCTTAAAATTTTTTAATTATTTAAATACCATAAATTAACACTTAGTTTTAGCTGCATCTATAGCTTAAGGATTTGTAACTAATTTCTTTCTATTTAAGGTTTCAATTAGCAGCTTTTATTGATTGATTATATTTTTGAAGAATTTTATTACTTTTTGGACAACCATTTCTAGACGATCTACTCCATATATATATATATATATATAACTATATATCAATCTTAATTTGTCGGACTCTTGGCATTTAGCTACCCTTTCTCAAAACTATATTTACATGTAAAAAAACACCTGTAGCTAAAGACGTACGAAATTTTACATTTTTCGCTTGGTTTTTCTATTTTTTTGGTTTTTGTTTTTACCATTTTATCAGCTCTACATGTTCTTTTGGTCCATTCAAGCGCTGACCCCAAAGACAAATAATTTACTTTTTTTTTAAATATTTATATACATATATATATATATATGTGTATGTGCTTGCTTGTGCATATATTTTCCTGAACATGTCTCGGCGTCTGGCGCCAATTAAAATAATCCAAAACACGTACTCCGACTGCCTTTGTTATGGCTCTTTGCAAATATGTTTGTATATGCTTTATATGGCTGGAAAGAGTTTTCCCAAGTGCAATTGCCAATGGGGCTCGCACTGCCGAGCTGAAGCGCGGAAAATGGCAAAATGCAGCCGCCAAAAACTGGTCTGGAAAATGTTGGATAAAAAAAATACAAAAAAAAACTAAATAAAAGGCAAAAAGCTTGAGCAAAACTTGTTGGCCTCAAAGATGGAGTTGGCTAAGAAGAAGCAGAAGAGACCGCAGCAGCAGAAGAATCCGCAGCAGAAGCTTCTTAGCCACCCGCGAGCGAATGTAGCAGCAAAAGTAGAAGAAGTCGATGAAGAAGAAGAACAAGCTTCTTCGCCAGCCACCCGCTAGCAAATGAAGCAGTAAAAGTAGAAGAAACGCTGGCAGCGCCGCAGCAGCGCAGCAGCAGCAAAAGTAGTTTCGTTGTAAGCGGAAGAAATGCGCACGTTGAAGGCTACGCTTTAGTCGTCTTTTCTTTCTTCTATATTTTATTATACAATAACAATTTTTTATGAAACATAGCTCATTTTCAATGTATTTTGTTTATGTTTGCTGAATTTTGTAACTTTTCGAGGCACATTTTACACGTTTCGTGTTGCGGCCGCTGCAGTTGTTGTTGTTGTTGTTGCACTTTTGTTTGCTAGCTCAACGCGTGATGGTCGCTGCTTTACACCAACAACAACACTCGTATATCTATATATATATACACACACACACACACACACTCATGTAAATGCACTCGCACAAGTGTTGTCATCAATTATATTGAACCGTATGTAAACAGAGAATCAAAAAATTAATTCATTTCTTGTTTTATATTAATTTTCATTGTATTAATTGCATTGTGTGTACGTACACCAATACACATATGTATGTATATACACACCAGCTAGACGACGACACACACACACACGGACACGTACACGTAAACGCGCGGCCAATAAACGCGGTGCATTTACTTATTTGCTTGCTTCGCTAAACTGCACGGGACGAGAGCCAAAAGTGGACTGACTGACTAACTGGAGACTGAGGCGCGATCAGGCAAAGCTCACGGCGGCAGCAACAGCAACAGCAACGGCGAGCCAGAGTCCAACACACCTACACGAGCACACTTAAAGACGCGCTCTCGCAGCGACAATTGCGAAAATGATTTTCTTCGGCTACGCAAACCACAAGTGAGAGAGAAACACCAAGAGAGCACCTTCACACACACACACACACACACAGAGACAAAGCCGCAATCTTGAGTTTGCGCTTACCTGCGCTGGTTGTCGGTGGCAAAGAAAAAACCCCAATGGAAATTTGGACGCTGCTCTCAATATGTTACATACGAGAGGCAATTCCAAACTATTTGGTAAAAACGTTTGCTAATGGGTGTCAGTTTTATCATAGTGGACAGAGCAGAGAACAAATGCATGTCGAGCAAATCAATACGAATAGCAACAACAACGAGCATAAACAGGTATTTTTATTTTTTGTAATATTGAAAGTCACTCACTCAGTATCTCAGCTGTCTGTGAGCGCGCCTACAAGTCCGTGTGTCGATGTGTGCGTGCCTGAGAGCGCGGAAGAGAGCCACTACACAAGCACACGAACACACACGTATGCATACAAATGCGCACTGACAGTCAAGCACTCATTCGTTCGCTCGCTCACTCGCTCGACACTTAATCAGGCAGTGGACAGAACCTGTTGCGCGTGCTATGCGTCCAGTTCTTGCTAAAGAACAACAAGAACAAGCACGTCAACGAGAACCTGTTGCGGCGACTGCGACCGCGACGCTGGCAGCGGGCAGCGGCTGCACTTAGCCAAAAATTCAAGCGGACAAAAGGCACACAAAGAAAGTAAAGACTAAAAACAAAAAACGCAAGAAACGCAACATAGCGCACATAAGAAGCAGCCGCGCAAAATGAAGGAAACGTTGATAAGCAAGGCCGAGCTGAGCCTGCGCTGCGCTGCGCTGCGTCGCTGCACTTCAAAGTTGATTTATGTGTTGTTGCTGCTTCTTCATTTCCTTCTTATTGTTGCCGTTTGCTATAGCTGTTGTTGTTGGCACTTTTGATTTTAAGCGCAAGTCGCTTCCAATTAAGCAACGAGTGGGAGAGGAAGAAAGACAGGAGAGGAAGCAGAGCGACCACCAACGTTGCCGTCACTTCAGCTTTGAAAAATCAAAAATAAATAAAATTCATTTTAGGCCAATATTTGTGCCCAATTATGATTATGGCCGTTAAATGCAAATTTCGCAATGTCAATCACGTGCTAATGAGCTCATTCTATGCTAGTTAATTTATGCCTATGTATTTGCTTGCAGCGTATCGTCTAACGGTAGAAGCGAAAGGAGGCAACATGCAAATTGTGCGACAATAAAAGCAGCAGCAAAAATCAAAAGAACAAATAACAATAGCTAAGAATATGCCAAAAAAGAATTTATACAAACATTTATATGAATATATATTTGTGTCTGTATGTATGCCTTATTCTTCAACGGTTTTTGATTAGTTCTTAACTTTCGTTTGCCATTCGCACAGTTCATTAACCGATTTTAAATGATAAAAAGTCAAAAGCTCGTTTAGATTTCATGCACTCGGTGTCAGCCCGGGGATGTTGCTGCGGCTAAGCATGTCTCTGCGCGCTTAGATCAGCTTTGCTTCCAGCCGACTTGCGGTCAACTACACGCACACGCACACACACGCATATTGGAACGCGCCTGGAAGGCAGGCAAGCAGCTCCTCTGCAATTAATCATCAGCTTTTTTTTGGTCTCTTTTTTTTTTGTATTTTTTTTTTTTGTGGGCGCACACACATTTGTTTTATTTTGTGTGGTTTGCAAAACAAAAACAAGTTTACCGCTGCTCCGGGTGGTGGAAGCATGGAATGTGCCGCGACTATCAATCAGTTATTGTCTATTGTCCACTGGCATTACCAAATCTGTAGTATCCGAACCAACCGGCTCTTGACTTTCCATTGGAAAAGCCCTAAATATGCCTGGCCAAACGATCGCTGAAGGTTAAACGCTGCCATTGGAAATAAGAGTGTGAGTGCGAGTGGCAGTGGGAGTGGGAGTGGAAGCGGGTGCTGTTTAAGCATTCAAGTGCGCGAAACGCTGACATAAACGAAACACACCCAGTTTCACCAGTTCGAATGGCTGATAAGAAATCAGAGGTATTTTACGTGGGAAACGCTAAGGCCAAAAATTACAGCCCTTTTACATACATAAATGTAATATATTTTATTATATTATATTATATATGTATGTATTTTTTTGCAATTGTTGTCTTCTGCATTACAATTGAGCTGCGCCGATGACGTCATCAGCTGGCACTGCTTCAATGCTCCAAATGTTGAAATTTGCATGCAACAGGCAGCAGCCAAGTTATTCAGCTGTCAGCCGGGCCAGCGACTGCCAAAGGTATTATGACACACACACACACACACACACACACACACAAACACATACACATTGGTGTGTGTCTCAGCTTTTAGATAAAGATGCTGCAGTTTGCTTTGATATTTAAAAATGCAACAAAAGCGCGCCCTCCCGCCACGCGCGTCCAAGGGGACACAAACGATGATGTAAACAGCCAAATAAAACAAAAAGTAAACAAGTAAGAAAACTCTAGTCGGCGCGCCCGACTAGGGGATACCCTAATCCCACCCCCCCTTAGTTTTCTTAATATAGTCAATAACTCGTATGTACAACCATATCACGCAACTTAAGTATGTGCCAATGGTACTAAGAATGTCGATCAAAGAGGAATTATGCAAACAAACTCGACACACAGATTATGCCAGCACACTTTTGCAAGCTCACAAGAATTGTTCCGTTACTATTAAAGAAGAAGAATCGAAAACATATTCGCACAGCGACACACAGCGCCTGCGACTGCGACACACAGCGGCGAGCGGCAATTGGAAGTAGGTAGCAAAAACAATTCGAACACAATTCGACCCAAACTCAAAGGCAATTGCGGTTCTTAGAAAATTTGTTCGCGAGCATTTGCATGTATGTGTGCACATGTATATAAATTGAACATGTATAAGCGCCACCTGGTCTGTGTGCGCTTGCAGTTCAATCGCTGTTGATCTAGCCAAACATTTTGTTTAATAACTTTTGTGTTTATCAACGGATTTTGATGAAACTTTCACCATATGATTTAAATAATTGATTTAGTTTTCAAAAAGACCAAACACCATATATATTGCAACTGAAAAAAATTTTCAAAATTGTGGGGAAATTTGGGGCCGGTATCCAAATGTAACAAAAACCGAAATTGGTAAAAATACACATAAAGCTACATGCGAAATTTTGAGTCTCTAGCTCTTAAGATAAAAAAGATAAAAAATCATAACTGTTTTTTCATATGGTTTTAAATCGATAACAAATATTCAGGAATAGTTATCGATTTTCTGAAACAAACTCGATATGCGCGCCCAATATACGCGCCTAACAAAAAAAAATTCAAGTCTCTAGCTCTTATAGGTTCTGAGATCGACGCGTTCATACATACGGACGGACGGACGGACGGACGGACGGACGGACGGACGGACGGACGGACGGACGGACAGACAGACGGACAGGGCTCAATCAACTTGTCTTGTCGTCCTGATCAAGAATATATATACTTTTGGGGGTGTGGCACGCCTCCTTCTGCCTGTTACATACTTTTAACAAAAACATTATACCCTTTTTTCCCATTTTCAATGGGATCAGGGTATAAAAAATAAAGAGAAAAAAAAGTAGATACAGCGGGTGACCCGAATCTATTTGAAATATTTTATATGTACGTTTATCTACAGTGAACTCACCTTAAAGTGATTAGCTATATTGGAAATTCATTAATTGTATTTATGGCGTTTTTTTTTTTATATTTATGCCCAGTCTAAAGGGAACATTTTGAAGCTCAACGAACTATAATTTCTTATAGAACTAAAATGCTTGGAATTAAATAGTATAAAGATTGATTGACTTTGCAAAATGTGTCTTACATGTGAGGTATAGTAAAAACCGATTATAGAAAACAAAAATCTAATTATATTCAATAGAAATTCCTTTAAATAGCAGGGATATTTCTGTGATCACAAACTCTGCATAATTTCCCTTTTTTTTTAAATAGGACAAATTTGTAAGTAAAAAAGGGAAATCCTTGTTGATTCAAGGAAATTTCAAGCACACAGAAACCCAATGTGTAATGCAGTTTTAGGGAATTTCCCATAATTAGGCATAGGAAAATTCCTTAAATAAAATGAAGGCAAAACTTGGGTATTTAAATTGGAAATGGGAAAGTGGGTCAAAAGATTGAATTAGTTGACTAAATGACATGTGGCCTAAGGCAACTGTCCGTTGGCAGAGCATTCACTGTATTTCAAAAATATATTTATATCTGACGTTGGTTTTATGTGTGTTTATGGCAAGAAGAGCATTTGTGAGACTCCAGCCGTCCTCCGGCCTGGCGGCATTTTGTGACTCTATCTGCCCGCGGGCTACGTTCACTCAGTCACTCAGTCAGTCAGTCAGCCAGCCAGTCAGTCAGTCAGTTCGTCTAATTGGATTTGCGCGCTTGTGCGTAACTATAAATCACACACACCAGCGCGACAAAGAGAGATAGAGAGAGAGAGAGAGAGAGAGAGAGAGGGGCAACCGGTTTGGATTGCCAAGTCACCCGCTTATAAACAAACTGCAAAGCGCAATATCCCATAAAGCTTTTCGACTATTTGTTAAGTGACCAAAACGGTAACAACAACAACAACGACAACAACAATGTAAAGAATAATTATGCGGCTGCATTAAAGCAAGAAGAATATGAGCTTACGCAACTTCAGGTTTAGTGCTGGGCAACGTTTTAATGCTCAAGTGCCATGTAAAACATTCGTGTGAAATTTATTAATGGCAGACAAAACCAAAAAAAAAAAAAAAAAAAATTATAAGAATTAAAATAAACGGCATAAACACTTGCCCTCTTGTTAGAAAGTGTCTTGTCTCTTTCTGTTTGCTTTTAATCTTGTAAAAATGTGACATTCTTGGAAATGTAAGCTGATTTATTTTGGGGCCCACCCAAATCTTGTAAAGCGGATGTTGTAAAGCCAGCAATTGCAAATCTAGGCACACACACCTGCACACACAATTTCTGGCACTTGTACAATTTGTTCTAGCGAAAACTGAGAGAGAGCAAAAAGTTATGTAAAAAGGTCCCAAACATGAGAACATTAGGCAAAACGAGGAATTTTGATGTTATTGCCCAGGTACTTTTTTAGTTTTTTTTTTTTCTTGCCCCTCTTTTTTTGGTGTGTGGTCTCAAGCCTTATGTGTGGCTTAACCTTTGGCTGGCCAACTTGTTTACGTAGCGGCTGTCGTTTCCTGCAATTTATCAAATTTCAAACAAGACAAGGACGCCTGGCTAAGATATTCAATTACCATAAAAAAAAAGCTGGGTAAATGGATACGAGCAGAGGAGTATTTGTAGCAGCCGCCATAATTCAAAAAGTACTCATTAGTCCTAGGCAAGGTGGCAACGCTGCCACTAGCATTGAAAGCAATTAAAATTACTATTTATTGCACTGGTGTATGCAAGGAAATTTTAGAAGTATTTAAAATTAATAATTAATATATTTTTAATAATTAATAAATTAATTAATAATAAAGAAAATAAACATTAATTTAAATTTAATTCAAAAGCTACTCAGTCTGCGCGTAAATACTCATTAGCCTAGTGGCAGCTCTGTGTGTACATTAATTGCTTTCAAATTAGATAAAAAGAATCGAATTTCCCCAGAGTGAAATTTGAAATGTACTCAACGCGCTCAAAGTACTTTTCAACCAAGTGGCAGCGCTGCTTGACAGAACAGCTGACTGCAATGCAGATAAACATAACTGTTGCTCGCACAAAGGAAACAAAAACTTTTCTAAAGCGCTTTGTGAAAATGTGAAAAGGCGTCAGCAGGAGACACGCCCACAACAGCCAAGCAAATGCAACATGATGAACACTGTGCAGGCACGCAATAAGTTATTCAAAAGCTGGTCCGGCATCAGCGAGGTGTCCATCATCAAGGAGGTGGCCACCAAGGGCGAGCACATCGAGCTGTGCATCGAGTATTGGTCGGGCAAGCGAAAGATCCCAATACCCGAGTACAGGCACTATTTTCACGATGTCGTGCAGGCGTATGTGCAGCGTTTGCTCTCCGAGCGGCTCGTCTGCAAGGCCGAAAATGTGCTCCACAATGTGGAGCGCGATGTGAAGTGCTTCTTTTATCAATACGCCTGCGAGTGCGACGATGCGGATCTCAGTGAGTTTGTGCTGGATCATTTGCGCGGCCGCGAACCGCAGCTGTACGAGCAGGAGCAACCGGTGCTCGATTATTACTGGAGTCTGGTGCAACAGTTGCGCGCGTGCAGCGAGCTGCTGGCCAAGCATCAGCAGCTGCTGCCGCGCGTCCACATCGAGGCATTGATGAAGCTGCCGGAGCAAGTGCTGCAGCAGCTGCTGGTCGAACTCTACTTTGCCAATGGCAACGAGACGCTGCTGCCCGAGCTCAACAAGCAGTTGGTCTGGCAGCAGCTCGTCGCGACGGGTCAGCAGCCGCAGCTGTGCCGCTGGTGCCAGCGCAAGCAGCTGCAGAATGTCGCACAGCTGCCGGCGCTGGAGCAGGCGTACGCCATGTGGCCAATCGAAGCAGCCATGTACGAATATGCCTTGACCCAACTCAAGGAGCCCTGCGAGCGACTGCGTCAACATTTCGCCAGCGCCGGCTACTTCTTTCCCGGCGAAGACTCGGACATGTGCACGCTGCTGCGCCGGCTGTGCACCGTGCAGTGCCTGGAGCAGCAGCAGCCGCTGCTCGGCCAACTGCCGCTGGCCAAGCATATGCTGCAACATGGCTATCACTCGCTGCTGCTGCTGCGCTGTGTGCCCATCTCGTCGCTGGAGCAGCAGCTGCACGACGAGCACGAGCCGCTGCTGCGCTTGCTCATCGATCTCAAGACGCACGAGCTGACGCAACGCCAGGGCTTCGAACTGGTATGTGAAGACAGGCGGCAGGCGACAGGCGACAGGCGAAGTTAACCCCAGCTCATCTAAGTCTACTGCTTACAGATCTCGCAGAGCGTTCAATCCTATTTGGAGCGCACGCATCGCGGCGAGGACTCACTGCAAGAGCAGCCGCTGCTCACCTTCTACGATTTTCTGTGCCACGAGCCCACCGTGCGCTCCCTGGAGGGCTTTCTCGCATCCAGCAATCTGCGTCGCGTGCCCTACCTGAACTCGCTGATGCAACGCTTCGAGCATCATGCGACCAACAGCTGCCACTCACTGCCCACGGCCCACGAGCTGTTCCACAAGTTCAAGCAGGTGAATCTGGCGGCCGGCCAGGGCGAACTGGTGTGCTTCTCCAGCAGCAGGCTGAGCCAGCGCTATGCGCGCAAGGCGCAGCTGAACTATACGCATTATCTGAAGCAGCAGCGCAGCGCCTATGCCGTCTACTATTTGATCATGGAGCAGCTGCAGCTGTATGGGCAGATCACGCGCACGCAGCTCTTCCATGCGTGCGAGACGGCCACGCAGCTGGCGCTGCAGCATGCCGGCGATGCCGAACTCGTGACGCACTGCGTCGCCTGCTGCGAAATGCTGGACTTTGATACGCAAGCGTTGCGCAGCTATTTGCATCTGCAGCGCCAGCTGCCGTCGTCGGGCGTCGCCTGCGGCAGCTATGCACAGCAGCTGCAGCACTGGGATGAGGCGTTGGTGCAGCAGCTGCAGCAGCAGCCGCAGCAGCCGCAGCAGCCGCAGCAGCCCCAGCAGCCGCAGCAGCAATTTCCACTCGAATCGTATCAGGCGCTGATGCGCTTGGCCGCGTGCACTGCTGCTCCGAGCAAGTGGCCGACGGCGCTGCTGCAACATTTTGCCGCGCGCAACGATTGGTGGCCGCTGCTGTTGCTCTTCCAATACTTTGAGCTGCCGCTGGCCCAGCTGCAGCAGCTGCTGCCGCACTTCAAGTGCAAAGCGTTGGGCGTTCATCTGCTGCGCGCGCTCAGCCACGACTGCAGCGCCGAGCGGCCGCACAAGCGCGCCGTGAATCGACGCGGCGACGGCCCGTCCAATTCCTCGCAAGAAACAATGACGCACTCCTCGCACAGCTCCGGCCTGGATGGCAATCAGCAGCAGCAGCAGCCGCAGCACGTCCCGGGGCAATCGCTGTGCAGCCTGCTCAGCCACAACGCCCAGCCGGATCTGTTTGCCCTGGTGCTCTGCAGCAGCAACAATTTGCCGGAGCAGTGCATCGACAGCCTGGCGCACTTCGTGGAGCTGATGCAGAGCGGCGGCCAGCACTGCAGCGGCCTCAATCTGCTCAAGCATTGCGTGAGCCAGCGCATGCCGGCGCTGGCTGTGCTGGCGGCCACGTTGGGCGCACAGCATCGCGACTGGTGCTGGCTGCTGTGGCTGGCCGTGGCCAGCGGTCAGTGGCAGCAGCTGCTGCTGCAGTGCAGCCAGCAGCCGCTGCAGCCGCAAACGGAGCTCATTTGGTTTGTTATACGTGGCGCCGTCAAGGCGGGCCAATTGAATGCGCTGCTGCACAGCTTCAGCATCTTTCAGCCGGTAAGTGCTCGGCGCTGATCCTCTACAGAAATCTCATGAGTTTATAATTTGCCTTGCAGCGCTGCTCCTTTGGGCATCTGTGCCGCTTTCTGCAGCTCACCGGGCAGCGGCAGGATTTCAGCGATGCAACCATTTTGGAGCTGCGTCAATTCTTTTGCAATTGGAGCCAGGAGCCAGTGCAGCCACTGCCACTGTGCGAGCCGCTGCCGCGCAAGCAGCTCATGCAGCGCTGCATCGGTCTGCTGCTGCTGCAGCTGCAGCACAACTTCGACTGCGTGCAGCAGCAGCGGCTCTTTCTCGACGCCATCTGTCGCTCCGACGTCGGCGACATTTGCGATCTGCTCGACTTTTGTCTGCTGCATCGCGTCTTTGTGGTCGCTGCACCCTGGCTGGGCCAGCTGGCCATTGACTACGAGCTGCTGGTGCGGCGTGATAGCCTCGAGTACAAGCGGCTGGTGGACGCGCTCAGCGAGGCCAAGGCCTACGACGAGGCGCTGCAGCTGGCGACGTTGCTGCAGCTGCCGCTCGCCGACATTGTCTATGCCAAGTGGCTGGCCGAGCTGGAGGCGGGCCAGCTGCGCGGCCACGCGCAATACGAGCTGGAGATCGAACAGCACGCCCTGCCGCCGGCCATCCTGGTGAATTTTCTACTGCAGGCGGCCGCACAGCAGCCGGCAGAGACGCAGCTGCAGCGTCGCTACGAGCTGCTGCAGAGCGCGCTGGGCGTGATCAAGCAGCATCATTTGTTTCCCAACGAATGCTTCGATCGGGATCAGATTGAGTACGATATGGTCGTCTGCTATCTGCAGCTGGATGTGGAGCAGCTGGAGCGTCTGCAGATCTATCATTCCGAATACTTTGAGCAGATCATGCGACAGGAGCGCTGCGTGCTCTACAAATCATTCGCGGAGCTGAAGGAGCTGGCGGGCATCGATGATCTGAGCGTAGCCAACAAATCGCAGCTGACCACACAGATGGAGCAGCGCCTGATCGAGCTGCTCAATCGACTGCTGGACGAGGGCGACATTGTCGAGGCGCTGCGGCTGCAGGAACTCTTCGAGTTTCGTCCAAACGATTTGCGTTTCATTGTCTTTGCCATGGCCCTGGCCGAGGGCATGACCAGCATCGCCAATCTGTCCAACAAGGAGCGCCAGCTGCTTAGCGACATCGAGAAGAGCGCCTTTCCCAAATTTAATCGATTGACGCTCAACCAGAGTCCCATGAATCGCTGCAGCAGCGACCTCTCCGACAGCTATTCCACGCTCGACTTCGAGGAGATTCCGCTGCGGGAGAAGCAACAGACGCTGGAGACGCTGCTGGGCATTGGCTCCAAGCTGAAGCATGGCATCGAGCTGGGGCGCCGCATCGTCTTGGCCTATCGCACGGCCATGTACTTGGACAAGGAGTACTTGGATGTGCTGCGCACCAAGGATGTCACGGTGCTGCTCAAGAGCGCCGCCGAGGAGGAGTGTCTGCAGCGGCTGCTGGTTGTCAGCGACATACACATATCCACGCGGCTGACACAGCAGGAGGTAAGAGTCTTGAGTTGTATAAGACTCACTCTTATACAATTTTGATACCACTCTTATACATTTCTTATAACACTCTTAAAAACATTCTCAATGCGTTAAGCTCAATAGGTTAAACTCTTATACAACTCTTATACAACTAGTCTTATACCACTCCTATGCTCCTACGTACTCCCATATAAGTCTTATGCAACACTCAATGCAGAAGGAAACATGCTCTTATACAACTCTTATTTATATACACTCAATGCACAAGGAAGCAAGCTCTTATACAACTCTTATATACTCTTATATCACTCCTATACAATTCCTATACCACTCCTATACAACACCTATAGAATTCTTAGACAACTCATACCAGTCTTATACAATTCTTATACCGTTCCTATGCAACACTGAATGCAGAACACTTATACAACTCTTATACCACTCTTATACAACTCTAATACCACTCCTATAGAACACCCATAGAATTCTTAATTGAGGTTAAACTCTTATACAACTCTTATAACACTCTTATACAATTCTTATACCACTTCCATACAACTCGTATATAAATTTTAATGCAGAAACATAGCATAGCACATATATCACTCTTATACAACTCTTCTACTGTCCCCTTAGATTGCCGAATCGATGGCTCTGGAGCTGACCACCTGCATTCTGCGTCCACGCTTCTACATATTCCACGCCACTCAACAGCCGCGCAATGCGCCACGCAACGCCGATCTCTGGGGCCACAACATTGATCGGGACTTTCATCTATTCCTGGAGCTGACTCCGAATACCACGCTGCTGGGCAACTGCCTGCTGGAGTATTGTGATGCACTGAGGGCCTATAGGCGCTATCAGGACAACAAGCCCTATGAGCAGAGCAAGGCATTTGAGCTGCTCTCCGGGATTATAACACTCTATGGGCTGCCGCTCAGTCACAATGCGGTCAGCTCGTCGGGCATTCCACAGGTGCTCTCCAATAAGAAGCAGAATCAAATCTATGTGGAGCTGCTGATCAAGGCGCACCTGTGCTTCGTGCACGAGTGCTCCATGGAGGGCATTGCCAGTGTGCTGGAGCGTGCCAAGCAGCTGAATGTTAAGCTAACCAAGGCCAAGTCGTGGTCCCTCATCGTTCGGCTGCTCATCGGCATTGCGCGCTACCGGGAGATGTTCTACTGCTTCGATGCGTTGATTGAGAACGAGCAGTTCGAGTCGCTGCTGGGCCAGTTCGATGAGGATCAGAAGAGCGGCTTGCGGCAGGCGATACTGTGCTATCTGCGCGAATACAATCCAAAGAATGGCAAGGAGCTGCTGCGTCTGGCCGCTCATCATTTTCTCATGTACAAAGAGCTGGCGGAGATGTGGTCCAGTGAGGCGCAGCTGGTCTTGGAGCGCGTGCGCAGCTCAGCGACGGTGACGACGGCGGGCGCCGGCACAGCCGAGCTCAAGTGCAGCCAGGAGCTGCAGCAGCAGCTCCAGCAAGCACTCGAGAACTACACGCACGCCACCGAGAACTATCTGCTGGACAACAAACTGATACTGGCACAGCAGAGTGTGGCACGTGCCGAGCTGATGGCCATGCAGCTGGATCTGTGCAACAAGGCAATGGAGCGAAGGGGATCAGGAGCAGCGGTCGGCGCTGCAGGTGGCTCTGCCACACCACTCTGCATCAGTGTGATCAGCGTACAGACACGCGAACAATTTAACGAGCTGATCAATCAACAACTGAGGTGAGGTCCAATTAGAAAAGTAACTCAAAGACTTCAAACGAATTCCAATTGGAAAAATACTAAGGACTTTTGTATGCTTGAACTTAGGACTTGGCCTTCAGTGGAGTTTTAAAATTGTATTGCCATTTCATAATCAATACTAATGGATTTTGAGCATATTCCACAATTTTATTTAAATTTTAACTTAATTTTCTATAATATTAAATGTGAATCCAATTGGATTTCCCTTCATGTAAAATTCCCTCTGGTAATCTAATTAGATATATAGTTAGACATAATATATCTGTAGCCTATTCACTCTTAAAATTATCTATACATTTATCTAATTATTTATCTATCAATTTATGCATTTATCTAATTATCAATTATTTCTTTCAGCGTACCCCAAACCCTTATACTAAGTCGCGCCTATGGCTACGATATCAACTGGAGCGAGGCTTTGTTAACACAATTTGTGCTGTTGCAACGGTCAAGTTATCTGCAGCAATTTCTCAGCTATCAGCGCATCAACGACAATGTCATTGAGCAGGTGGTCAAGGGGTAAGTAAAGATGGAAAACTCACCTGTAAACTAATACACTCTAACGTCGCCTTCCATTGCAGCTACATACTGCACACACAGAACAATCCCACACATGCCAAATATGAATTGGCGCTGGCTTCTCTGGTGGAGCTCATTCGGTCCGTTACATTGAAATATAAATTGGCCTCCATTTTGGGTTTGAAAGCGATTATTATGTCGCTCATAAATGATTCCACGGTGCACTATTTGCGCGACACGAACTTCGGCCGCAATGAACTGCACAACGTAACGCATATGTGACGACACACTTTATATTATTTTTACACTTTATTATATACAAATGAACTGATTGTAAATTACTTTATATTAAATGCACAAGCAAAAAAAAAAAAAAAAAAAAAAAAACGAAACAAGGCGCGAAGCACACAGAGTTGACACTGAGCTAAACAATCGATATGTGCACATATTGAGCAACCAGTTTCGATAGCTATCGATAAGTGTTGTGCTGGGAAACGATTGCAATTACATTCTGACACAAGTAAATAGCGTGCGTAAGATTTATTCACACATCTGAGTTGTAAGGCAAACTCATTATTTAATTTTTTCAACATAGTGTGTCTGCTTCAAATTATTTAGCAATTGTGTAACAAAACATTTAAATTTTCTTCAAATAGGACACACACACAATGGCACAAAGCAAACTCAATGATTTAGCGGGCAAGCTGGGCAAAGGTGGCCCTCCTGGTCTGGGTGTTGGATTGAAGCTATTGGCGGCTGTCGGCGCAGCGGCCTATGGTGTTAGTCAATCCTTGTATACCGGTAAGTACATGGAATATGTATTAGCTGCTTAGAATATTATAGAAATATGAAAAACAAGACTTATCTTGCGGCATGTGCACATAACCTTAAATTTCTTTGTATGCATTCTCTATGTGTGTGTGTGTTTGTGAGTCGCAAGGGCTAGCGGTGGAATTTCATAACTAATTAAAAGCCTTGCACAATGCAACTACAGTCGCTGCCTGAATGAAGTCTTGTTAGAAATGTTGTGCATAATCCAATTGGCGCTGTAGTTTTATTGATAACATTACTAGCAACCGCCTGCACCACATATTTTTGCTGTTGCATAACAACTCTAAAAGTTTTTCTCTCTTTACAGTGGAGGGCGGTCATCGCGCGATCATCTTCAGTCGCTTGGGCGGCATTCAAAACGACATTTACTCTGAGGGTCTACATGTGCGCATTCCATGGATCCAATATCCAATTATTTACGATATTCGCTCGCGTCCCCGCAAAATTTCATCGCCCACCGGCTCGAAAGATTTGCAAATGATTAATATTTCGTTGCGTGTGCTATCGCGTCCCGATTCATTGAATTTACCGTTTCTACATAAGCAACTGGGCACTGACTACGACGAGAAGGTGTTGCCTTCCATCTGCAATGAGGTACTCAAGAGCGTAATTGCCAAGTTCAACGCCTCGCAGCTGATTACACAACGTCAACAGGTTGGTAGAAAGTGCAAACCCAATAACAAATAGAGATGAGAGAGTTCGAGAGCAAAATTTTAAACACAAATTATCTGCAATAACTCCCACCCCTATGCAATGAGAGAACGCGAAAATGCACAGCGAAGCCTAGCAATGCACAGTTAACTATTTGCTGGATTCCTTATTGATGCTCATTCGAAGTTAGGCTATCTTCTTCGCACGCTCAACGCTCATGCATGAAGGCTGCCTTAAGCATAATACGATCGAGAGAGATGACTGCTTACTCTGTTAATCTGATTCAAAGCACACAATTTTCTCTCTGCTCGCTCTCCCTCTCTCTTGAGTTTCTATATTTTGTTTTGTTTGCTATATTTCAAATTCTCTTTTGTTCTTTTTAGGTCTCGCTGCTGATACGCAAGGAGCTGGTTGAGCGCGCGCGTGACTTTAATATCATCTTGGATGACGTTTCATTGACTGAACTTAGCTTTGGCAAGGAATACACGGCCGCTATTGAGGCCAAGCAGGTGGCACAACAAGAGGCGCAGCGCGCTGTCTTCTTTGTGGAGCGTGCCAAGCAGGAGAAGCAACAGAAGATCGTTCAAGCTGAGGGTGAAGCTGAGGCAGCTAAAATGATATCCTTTTCACAAAACAAACCATTTAGCTAGGCATCTTATATGCCGAGCAACTATTTTATGACATTTATCTTGTATTTCTCGCACCTGGTTTGCACCTTAACTGTTATGTTTACTTAGGTCTGGCTGTGAAGCAGAATCCAGCTTATCTCAAGCTGCGCAAACTGCGTGCCGCTCAAAGCATTGCCCGCACGGTAAGTAAACTTGATTAAGTTGATAAAAGAAAGGTTAAAAATTGATTGATTCTCGCTTCCTCCACAGATTGCCAGCTCACAGAACAAGGTTTATTTGTCCGCTGATAGCTTGATGTTGAACATTCAGGACTCTAGCTTCGATGACATGACTGAGAAGGTTTACAAAAGTAAATAACTCGTTTCGTCATTGAGTTAAAATTTAAGTTGCAAAAAAAAAAAAACAAAACAAATAACACGAAACAACAAAATTTGATTGGTTTTTGGTTTCGAGCATTGGCCAAAACAATTTTAGACCTATTTTGTCACATATACTTATACATACATATATATATATATATAGAGCGTGTTTATAACTATTCTCTTAAAACGTTTCATCGTATATCTCTCTATATATTTCTCTTTTTCTCTTTGCCAAATTCGTTTCTTTTTTTAATTCTTTTTAAAACGCGCAACGCAGTTCCACTCGATCTGGATTAAGTCAGCGGGCTATATTACCATAAGCTGATTGTCGTTCAAATCAAATTTCAATGCGATCAATTCAATGTTTAAACTCTTTCATCGCATACATATATAAGCCTAGTGCCTAAGTTCCGTTTAGTTATATACATATATAAACTGTTTTTTTTTTCTAATTTCCATCGCCCGCCATCGTTTACCTTTGCTTCACGTATTTTGATCATTTTTTAACATTCAATTTGCGATGCGACAACAATTTCATTTCATAGCGTTCGCGCGCATCGCAAACTGAGTCGCAGCAAAGGTAGACACAGGTGTGGGGCCGGCAGCATTTAGCGTTTTGTCCCATTCAAGAAATCACCATGAAAAAAAAAAAAAAAGAAAACACAAATAATTGTTAATAAATGCGCATTGAGAAAAAAAAAACCATGTCGAAAAACCTCTAAGCAACAAATGAATTGTTTACGAAACTCTTGTCCTAAATGCCTTAAAACCTTAAACCTTTCACAGTTGGCACCGGCTTGCCCAAGAATTGGCTAGACGCACGCAAAATAGGAACTGCCGCCGACTCGAATGTGGCCAATGTGGCACGCAGCACCGCTGAGCGCATGGTCTAAGTCCTCCTCCCGAAGAAGTAACGACAATTTGTGGGCAAACAAAGCAACAGAAATCAAACAGCAAGAACTCAAAGCACAGTACAAAGCAAGAACTACACAGACTAAATATATATATATATACACATATGTATATATATCGTATATATATATATATATATATATATATATATATATGTATCTACATAAATCGGCGACCTTGTGGAAAAATTGTCTATGAAATATTGCATTTCATCAAATACGAAACATTTACTTATATATTATAATAATTGCATGTATAAAATACATAAGAATAGTACATAAGAGAGGTGTGTGGTGTATCAATATGTATATAACTATATATATGTATGTCTATATATGTATATATATAGCATAATTTGTAATATGTATAGATAGATAGATTTGCATGTAAATTGTAGGCAGATTAGGTTGCTTCCTTGTATAGCTATTACATATGGGAGAGTTTTTTAGGTTCGTGCGAGATCTTGACTAGAAATATGTGTGTATATTTTATATATATATATATATATATCTATTATTATGCTTATGCATAGTTTGTAAAGTAAATTCCAAAGGCTGTTCAAAATTTAGTAGTAAATTTCCAAATACCAGTGAAAATTTGAATTAAGAATTTTTCTGGTTGTTAAAAAAAGCTCTTCAAAGCTGAAAAGTTTTTAAAATGTTTCAATGACTATACCAAAATTATATTCCAATGAAAATTGATGCACTGGAATTTAGTGTAAAAGCTTTTATTAATTTGTGTAAAGCCTTGCAATTGATCATTGAAAAGGAAATTCATATTAGATCAAGTTATATTCCAGTGAAAAGTGAATACACTGGAAGGAATGCTATATATATGAGTGAGGCTATAACATTTTTTATATGTGGAAAATGCATAAAAATGCAATTGTGATTAGTTTTCCTTCTTTTTTTCTTTTTAAAAAATTGTATACAGTTTTTACAGCTGATAAAGGGCCTCTTCCAGTGAAAAACTAATACACTGGAATGCAGTATACAGCATTATTTTATAGAAAATGCATGAAAATACAATTGTGAACAGTTTCTTTTACCCATTACATTAAAGCTTTGAACATTTATAAATTGAGTCGAATTATAAGGCTTATTCCACTGATATATATGAGAGAGGCATGAAAATGCTCCTTTTTTTTTTAGATGCATTAAAGCTTTTAAAATTGTATAAATTGAGTCAAAAGGCCTATTCCAGTTATATGGAATGCTGAACACATTGGAATTTGTGAGTTGTGAATTTGGAAACAGCGCAGATATAGACTAAAGCTAGGGAATGCTCATGTACTCTCTATATACTCTATTTCAAATCCTTTGCATAAGCCTAACAATAGAAATTTGTGTATTTAAAGTGGATTCGAATTTGACTTCGATTTAAATACAAATTGATTATTTTTGTATTTATTTCTTTTTTTGATCTACTTGAGCAAAAAATATGGATTTGCCTTTCCCATAGCAATGCTCATTTATATATATATATATATATATCTACTATATCATATCATATCATATCTATTCATAATAACGAACTCGAACAATCAATCGTAATGCCTGCCATAGGCGCGTTGGGGTTAGCTTTGTATTTTAGTGTTAGTTTTTAGTGTAATTCATGCTTAGGGATGTCGCCAGCTCGACATGGACCAGGATCAGGCAGTCGCTGGCGTTTTGCCGCCTGCGGCAGCTGTGCTGCTGTCGCTGTTGCTGCTGCTGCTGCTGCTGCTGGCATTGCTATTCGCACGCCGACTCTCAGCCAGCGCTGGCGTCTCGCGTCGATGGCGTCGCAATGTGGAGCTGGCCGAGGGCGCGGACGAGCTCAAAGCAATGTTGGCCGTAAAGGCAGCGGCCTCCGCACGGCTGGGCACATTCAGAGTTCCAGTATTGGCGTTGGTGCTGCTGGCGCTGCTGCTTCCGCTGCCGTTGCTAGCGCCGTTCGCTGTGGCAGCGGCGAAGGATTCGCTGATGCTGCTCAGCGGCAGAGCGGGTCATAAGTTCGTCGTCTGCACCAGTCCGCGTTCCAAATGGAAGCACTCCAGCACCGCAGCGCCCACGGAGCTGCGACGCGCCACCATCGCGTTCACCACGCTCCATTTGTTCAGCCGCGGATCGTAGCGCTCCACGGAGTTCAGCGAGGAGCTGCCATCGTTGCCGCCCAGAGCAAACAGCACGCCCTCCACCTCGACCACCTCATGCGTGGATCTGCAATGAACAAGATGTTAATAGGAGGTGAGGCTCTGATGCTCCTCCCGGCCCCTCGGTCAACTCACCTGCGCGAATGCATCGCTGCTATGGGCTCCCAGCAGTTGCGCCGCAAATTGAAGCGTTCGCCGCTGGACATGCACATGGTGCCATCGTTGCCGCCAATGCAGTAGAGATGGCCATCTGTGGAGGCAACGCCACAGCTGCTGCGCCTCGCCGTCATGCTGGGCACTGGCTGCCAGCGACCCACGCGCGGATCGAAGCGCTCCACGCTCGACTGATAGTTGGTGGAGTCAAAGCCGCCCAAGCTATAGATTTGATTCTCCAGCACGGCCAGGCGACAGTAGCGCCGTCGCGTGCTCATCGCCGGGCACGAGCTCCAGATGCCAGTCAGTGGATCATAACGTTCCATGCTGCTCAGGCACGAGGCGCCATCATAGCCGCCGCAGACAAAGATGAGGCCATCATAGGCGCAAATGCCCAGGCAGCTGCGCTTGGTGCCCATCGGCGTGATGTTGCTCCACTTGTTGGTCAGCGGATTGTAGCACTCGGCGGTGGCCAGATCACTGACCCCATCATAGCCGCCCACCACGTAGAGCTGCTTGTGCAGCGAGGTGACGCCGGAGCGTGAGCGACGCCAGAGCATCGGCGCCACCGGAGACCAGCTGTTGCAGCGCGGATTATAGACCTCGCACTCGTTGTGTATGGCGAAGAGGCTGCCGCCGCCAACGGCAAAGATGTAGGGTCTCATGCCCTCGGGTCGTCGCTCCTGGGTGCGCTGGCTGCCCATCAGGCTGCGCTGCTCCGGCAGCAGATGATATTTCATGGCCTCCAGCAGCAGCTCCTTGCACTCGGAATCGTCGCGCATCAGTGTCTCCGCCTCGACGCAGCTCATCAGGAAATCGCGACTGACCAGTGGCAAGCGGACATGCGACATTAGCTCGGCAATGTGCAGGCGACGCTGGCCAAGATCGTGCTTCACCCAGCTGAGCACGCCCATAAAGACTTTCTCCTCGGAGCTAATGTTCAGCTGGCTGTTCGATATCAGCTCCTTGACCTCCTCGAAGGGCAGCAACAGGAACTCCTCGGTGCCCACCACCTGCTGGAAATTCTGCAGCGCATATTTGTGGGAGCGTGTGTGCAGCTCCTTGCACGAGTGGGCATCGGCAAAGCTGCGTATGCCCAAACAGTTGGATGGATGCAGCTGCCGCAGCAGAAACTTACAGCACGCATCTCGCACCGAGTGCATCTGCAGCAGACCCGATGCCGGCAATAGCACTTGGACATTCTGCTCCGTTATGGTTATCTCACCCGTGTACGTGTAGTCGATCAGCTGCCGCAGCGCCGAGCTGTCCACATCGTGCAGTCGCACCAAGCCCTGCGTGCGCTCGAGCATATCATCTGTGAAAGTCAATTACGAGTTCATTAACTTCTCTCGCTCTCGCTCTCGCTCTCTCTCTCTCTCTCTCTCTCTGTTTCACTTACCATTAAACATGGCATAGAAGTAGGGCGAGACGGAGGCCAGCACCACGCGATGCGCATTGATTGTATCGCCGCCCACCTCGAGGCGCACATCGCAGAGCTGCAAAGACAGAAGCAAAAGGCAACAAACATCATTGACACATGAAGCACGAGGGAGCAAGGCGCAAGGCGCTTAAAAAGTCTCCTTTTACACAAATCGGATTAACAAAGTCCTGAGCAGCGAGCGATACGTGCTCAATTTCACAGTCTAAGCAACAGCATATGCGAAGGCAAGGCACAGTGGTTTGAAGTAGCAGTTAAATTTGAGCAAAGTTCAATTATATAAGAATTTTAATGGAGACAGGATAATTTGAGTGTTGAAATTTTAGATAATTTATGATTTATGATAAAATATATGATTTATTTTTATTTCATTTATACTTATATTGCTTATGCAAATAATTATATAATTTATTTTTTACTATGTTTGAATATAGTAAAATATATTATATATTTTTTAAACTATGAAAAAGTTAAAATAATAATAAAATATTTATTTTTAAAATGAAAATAAATATATTTTTTATTAAGTATTTTACTATGCTCAAAGACAGTTTGTTATTAAAATAAATATATAATATGTATTTTACTATGTTTAAATATAGCAAAATATATTATATAATTTATATTATTTTTAATATGAAAAAAAAAAATAAAATAAAATATTAATTTGTATATGAGTATTTTTTTTATATTTATATTCATATAATAAATAAATGTTTTATTTTTTCATATTAAATATAATTATTATATTTTTATTTTCACTTGGCGTCTAACGACATTTTTCTTTTTAAGATTAATATTTGATCTTTTGTAAAAAAATATTTAAATGAAAAATAATTATTTAAATTTAATTTTTATTTGACATTTTAATGATTTTCTCAAATTAATATGGCTTCAAATAATTAATATGGTTTTCAAATCTAAAATAGAAAATACATTTAAACTTAGCTTATGCTTTAATTATTTTAAGCATACAATATAAGCTGAAGCAATGTCTACTCAATTTGCGGCAACTGCTGCAACACTGTGCGTTATCCCTATTGAAGCCTCACAAGTGTGGCAGACACTCGATGCGTCTCGTCATAAATAACTGTGATGGAGCAGCCGTGCTCACTCCCCACTTGTCGAGTCACTGCACTCGATTAATATCTATTTTTAATAGCTCTGCAATAATTTGTAACAACGCCTGAACACAGATATCTATATAGGCATATACATATATATTTATTTGGGTTTTATTTATATTTGTGCCGCACACGTCATGCGCCTGAGGGTGGAGCCGCTCTTGCTTTGAATCGCTTTAAGGCCAAACACCACTCGCTGAGCAAACAAATTGTTGTTGTTGCATTTGTTGCTTTTTTCATACTTTTATCAGTAAACGACAATTTGTTCTATTAGCTCACACAGCTGCTGCTGCTGCTGCTGCTGCCCTCTGGGCGGCACGACACGTCTGACACACTGTCATTCAAGCAATTAATTTTTTCCGCAAAAATAAATTATGTATACGCCCTGTGCGACAAGCTGTAAGTGAGTAACGACACGCAAAACGTGTGCTGTTGAATCTTAATTATGCTAAATAGTTATTTCATTAATTGAGGTCTGCTATCATAAATGCCCTATGTCAAATGGTGTTCATTTCAATTTAAGTGATTTAACACTGAATTACTTAATTCTAGAATTAGTGAGAAAACCAAAAGAATAAATAATGTAATAAATTATTTACAAAACAAAAATTAATATTGTTATTTTAAAATCAATGACAAAACTGAACAAATAAATATGACGAAAAATTATTTATAAGAAAAATAATATGGTTTGTATTATTTTAATATTAGGGAGGAAAATTTATCAGTCTATTATTTTAATTTAAGCAAGAAAAGTAAATAAAAAATGGATTACATAATTTAAAAAGTATATCAATAAGCAATTTATAATTTTTAATTTTAATTTTTATATTCATTAGTTTAAAATCAATGAGAAAACTGAACAAAAAAATAATGTAAAAAAATCATTTATAAAAAAAAAATAAATAAAAAAAACACTATGATTTGTATTATTTTAATATTAAAAACAAAAAAAAACTAATAAAAACTGAAATAAAACATTTATAAGAAAAATACAAATTTTTTATTAAAAAAAAAACTAATAAGTAAATACAAAAAAAATTCATTCATAAAAAATTTTAAAATACAAAAAAAATTCATTCATAAAAAATTTGAAAAGTGTTAGAGGCTTAGTCAATTATGTATGCTTGATGATGCTTGATTTATTAAAAAATAAGAGAAAAAAAAATAAAATATATATATATATATATATATATATATATATATATATATATATATATATATATATATATATATATATATATATATATATATATATATATATATATGTATACAAAAACAAATTTTTGCTTTTGAATTTGGCGAAATGCTAAGCAAAATGTAGCTAAAATACCAGGCGAACAGAAATCGCAGCAAGCAGCGATCAGATGGCAATGAAAAATTTCGTTGCATACCCGAAAAGAGCAAAATTTGAGTAAATTAACAGCGAAAATAATTTTAATTATTTAGCCACTCAAGCGTTTGGTTTTTTAAAATTCTTTGAATGACAAGCAAAATAGCTGCCTTCTGTGAGCGCAAAAGCGCATGTTCTGCCAAGATCCTTCAGGACATGACTGAGCTAGGGCTAATGAAAAAAAGGTTTTATTTAATAGAAAAATTACTCTGGCTCTGACTCGAAGCACAAAGGAATGTAGAGCATTGGCATCATGTTCATCAAAGCCATTGATGCTCAAGGAATCATTGAGCAGGACTTGTGCTATTTCAGCCTAGCCCAAAAACCACAAAAATATGTCAAATATTTCGGAAATGACAAATAAACAATTTTCATGTCTTTTGAAAGGTCTGTGTGGGCTGATGACCCCAATTTATTTGACACACAATTAATTTGACAGAATATGCAAGCAAACGGCTGAGCTCAAGGGGTTTCCTGTACAGAAAATTTCGTTCTGTATTAGAAAGATGATTTGCCTCGCGGCTCACAGAACATTATGATTGTTCTTCAAATGGCCAAGTTAATGTGGATTCTCTTCCATCTCTATATATCCGCTCTAATCTGTATTATTCAAAATGGTTTTCTTCTTGCTGTTACCTGTGCATTATTTCTCATCTGATTGATGGCAGCAAAGGAGGCAATGCAGTGTCCCGGATTCTGGTGATGCGCCTGGGGCAGCACCTCCTCATTGGGACCCGGTGGGCTTAGATCGCTGGGCGTTTGTGTTGAATTGTTGCTGGTGGTGGTGACATCCTCGTTGTTGCCACTCGACTCGGCGGTGCTGCGGGCGAGCAAGATAACAAAACAGCAATCAAATTAAGCTCTTTAAATCACGTTTCATGCATATGGACTGAAATGAAGTAGATGGATGCTGATGATGATGTTGATGTTGATAATGATGATATATTTGATATGGCGACAAAATGACGCCAGACACCGTTGACGACAGGCTTTGGGGGTGGTTTAATGCAAACAGACTCCCCAAAATGCTTGATTTTTTGGGGGTTGCTCACACAGCTCCAAAGCAAAAACATATTATAAATGTATATATATATATACATACACAGTCATTATATAGTTGACTTACTGATTCGATTGAACAGGTAGAAACATGGCGTTGCGTTTAGTTCTTTAAAGCTGCTAAAACATATTCGGTTTTGGTCCTTGATTTCTGGTTGTTTTTGGGTCCTTTTTCACCCAATAGAATATGTCAGTCTTTTCTTTTGGCAGTTCCGGTGTTTGTTGCAGCTGTAAATGAAGTCAACAAGCAGCAGAAAATAATCAATAGGTTGTAATTGTTGTGCGCCCTCCCCAAAGCCAGCGAGAAGCACATAAAATTTAGGTCACACGCAGCAAGGAACGTCGCATGGACATGAGATCATAGCCAACCCGAGTTGGGTTTCTTTTATTTCTTTTTTTTTTTTTGGGAAAACGTAAGCATCAAAAGAGAACTCGAGTTAAGTAGGTTAAGTGCCGACAAAACGCAGAGCAGCCCACTTGAGAGCGGTTGGAGGTCTTTAGCTATTGTTCGGAGCTGCACCCAGGCGTATTTGGATTTGGGTTAAACTCGCTTTGATGTAGCTGCTTCCTGCTGCCAGCTGCAGCAAATGTCCTGCCACATGCAATGTGTGCATTTGTGCTTCGAGGCCAGCCAGCCAGCCAGCCAGGCCTGCTAATGTGGTCAGTAGCTCACTTTGTTGTGGCCACACTCCAAGCCAAGGCTGAAGCTGGCCTAGACAAGTGAAAACTATGCACGGGCACAAATTGTTGCATGCAAGCTCTAAACAAAACATATGCTAAAGAAGTAATCGGATAATGTATGTCTAATGCCATAGAATTGGAAATGACAGACTAACATATACCCTAAGCAGCTGAGCAGCTGATCGATAGAGTTGAACAATGGCGAGGCATTGTTGGCTGTAAAGAAAAATGCATCAAAAAGAAGCAAAGGACATCAAATTAAAAATTGGCTGACTAAAAGATACCCTATGCTCAGCTTGAGCTGATATGGATAATTTCTTGATACATTGTAGGAGAATATAAATCCATGCTTTTAGTCAACCAATTAACTCATAAAATTATTCAGATCGAAGCTCATTGACTTCTACATATACATATATGTATATCGATGTACATATATGCATATCGATGAGGATCTCTATATATATCTCTCTACCTCTACCTATACTTCTACCTCTACCTTTACCTCTACTTCTACCTCTACCTCTACCTTTACCTCTACTTCTACCTCTGCCTCTACCTCTACCTCTACATATAACTCTACTTATACCTCTACAATACCTTTACATCTACCTCTACCTCTACTTCTTTCTCTCTCTCTCTCTCTCTATCTCTCTCTCTTTCTCTCTTTATTTTTCTATCTCTCTATATTTTTACCTCTCTCTCCTTCTATTTGATACTCTTTCTATCTCTCTCTTTTACACTACAGATATATATATATATCTCCCTCATCTTATCCCAATTTCAACTATATATTATAGATAGCTCAGCTTTCTAACCGACTCTTCCAATTTCTGTTCTTGACTCTTGTATATACATACATATATATCTTTTATTTTACGCTTTTATTTTCGCTTCTCATTTGCGGTTATCTCGCACTTTTGATAATGTTTACATTCGGAGTGGCCATGCAAAGTAAACAGATAACAAAGCGAAATGCAATTCGACAGATTGTGCAAAAATAAACGAAAGCGCAATGCTTATTTATTATTATTTTATTATTATTTATTGTGCACGTACTCATATTGAGCATACGCCCCCCAGCGCTCTGCGGACTTCACCGGTCGCTGTTGAGCCGGCAAGTGACACGCTTGGAAAGTTCTGGGGTCAACAAAACGTGGCCAGACATTGGCCGCGGCGGCATGTGTGAAATTAACGTCACGATTTTTTAACACTAGAAATTAAACAAGGCAATCAAAAATACAAAAAAAAAAAAATAGCAAAAACAACAAATTTCACTTTGCCAGCAACAACAAATTAATGACAATTTAGTTTTCGATGCGTGGCTCAGCCGAAGTGACATGCTTGAGGGCGCATTCATGTTGCGAGGGCAACGAACGTTTATGCATACATTGTGGACCCTAAACAAAAAGAAGAAGAAGCCCCATTAGGTGCTTATTACTGCACACGCACATCCACCTACACACACACACACACACACACAACAGCAGTTCGGAACTGTTGCAAAACGGACTTGACACAGAAGCTGCCGTGGGATTGTCACAGTTACCAATTCGCATGCAATTCTTCTTCTTCTTCTTTGTTTTTTTTTTTGTTGACTAAACGAGGGTCAGTTCCCCTAAAGAAACAAGAAAAATCTCTGTGCGTGCCACATGGCGTATGCTCAATGTGCGTGTAATTAAAAACTATGAGCCAGGGTCAGAGCGCGGCCTGGGTCGCGTTTACCGTTGAGCGCTTTGCGGCTCATCTCAGTGACAGCCGCCAAAAGCACAACTAACTGTTCTCAGTGTGGTTACTGCACACAGCAAAAGTACACGGAGAGAAAAAGAATGAGAGCTAAGAGAATTTTGAAACTAAATAGCTTAAATTCAATTTATAAATAATATAAATAATTTTGAAATAAATATAATACTATTTTTATAATATATATAATATATTTAATAATATTATATTAATATATTTATAATATAAATAGTATATAAATAAACTTTAAGATACACAGCAAGAAAAATAGTTCCTTAAGAATACTAGGCTGAGAAATTTATTATATTATAGTTAAGGTTCAAAATATATTTTTAATTTAAAAAAAAATTGCCTAAATATTTGTATATAAAGAAATTATTTTTATAAATAATTATTAAAAAATTTACAAAAAAATATACGGTAAATCCAAAAATTCATTAGCAAAAAAAAAAAAATAACAAAAAAATAAAAATAAATAAATTTTTAAAATATACACTAAGCGATAAAAGGGAGGCAGAAGAAAAAAAATTTAAAACATGCATATTTATTTAATTATAAATTACAAATATTTTTTAAATTAATTATAACCTTTAAAAAAACATTTAAAATTAAATAACTATAAAATTAGACATAACAATTACTTTACAGTTTAATGCATGCATAGATTTATAGCCTATCTAGTTGTAGCTAATTTTACACTGACAAAAGAGAGTTAGTATTTATTAGAGAAAAGTACACAACTTGAGCATATACTTAAATAAATGCTGCGGGTTGTAATTAAAAACTAATATTTTGTTAATGAGTTTTTAACTGTTGCCCAAAATACTTTCTCTCAGTGCAGCACACGTTCAGTGCGTTTAATTAACTTGAAATTGTGTTGTCTTTATAAAAAATGAGGGCGACGTTTGAAATTTATGCATATATGAGTGCAAAATACGAGTGCGAGAGGTACAGGAAGTGGGCAGCTCTGGAAATGCAGCTGGTTAAAGTTATATATATATATATATATATATATATATATATATATATATATATATATATATAAATATATAAACTCTGTATAAATAGCCTCTACAAATTGACCAGCTCAATAACTCTGGCTGCAGATGCTCAAACAACTTCCGTTAGCAAGCAAAAAATGTGCTGAAAATGTTTGGGTAAAAAAAGTTAATTTTGAAGGCAACAACAACGAAATACGCTTAAAAAAAGTTTAGTATAATTATAAAATAAATCATAAGAAATATAAGTAAATTATAATAATTCAATAAACTTCTATAAATTTCATATATAGTTCATAATTTAGAGATAGACAGAGAGAGAGTGTAAAAACTAAAGAGAGGGAGATAGAGTGAGTGAGCAAGTGAATGAATAAGTGAGGGAGAGTGAGACAGAGAGATAGATAGATAGATAAAGTAATCAAATGCGATTAACAACGAGCAGCCAACAAGAGCAAGATGAACAGAGGAAACTAACCAGATAAGGTAAAATAACTTTTGCTGATATTGATCAGGCATATGAATTAGTATACACAAAGAGAAACATATATCTAATATATTTGCCGAGCTGTGCTTAAATACCATTTTTGCTTAAAATTCGTATACCCTCTAAATGGTTATAAAAATAACAAACAAAATATCAGTTCGGCAGAAGTTAAACTACACAATTTTCGCGTGTGTGTGTGTGTGAGGTGTGTGTGAAATTCAAATTAACTACCAAATGAGCCAGAAACGAATGGGCCACACGTTCAGCCGGCAAGTCGTTAACAAAAAGTCGACAGTTGGGTCTCCCTACACAACAAGAACAACAACAAAACCATTCAGAAAAAACTTTTTTCTAGCATCTGGCGACAAAAAAATTGTGCAAACATTTAACCGGTTGTAGTTGTATATATATATATACATAAATGTTATAGGAGAATATATATTTATATATATTATTTTGTATACTTTGCTTTGGGCCACAATTGCCATTTGTTTATGCTCCACGTGATGCATGGCCATAAAGCAAAAAAAACTGCAACACAGCTAAAAAGCTGATTCTTGCACGCTTCATTGATGATTAATTGCAGCTCGATTCTGCTATGCAATTGGCCAAGAAGCCAACAAGGTCAACCAGTTTTTTGCTTAATTTAATTCATTGAGCGGAAATAGCCCTCCGACTCGACTTCAATTACGGCTAAAATCAATGAATAAGTCAGCAAAGCCATTTGTATGACAAAACGTTCTATTATACTGTGAGCTATACAAATAGAAAAATATTTAGTTTTAATAGCAGCTAATTTTGTAGTAATTTCAGTTAAGATTCTAAGGCAGCTACCTAAATGGAAAAAAATTATAATTTTATTAGAGGCAATTTATAGTAGTTAAGCGCACAATTAGCCAGATGCTGGAGAAACTTAAATATAGGTTAATTGTTAAGGAAATTATATATTTTTTATAAGTTAATTCATTCATTTTAAATTACTGAAAACGTGCTCTAAATGTAGACCTTAACTTAATAGTTTTTTAAATGGTATAACAGAAAATCAGAAAGTTAATAAATTATTATAAAGTATTTATATATGTATATAAAAGTTAATTTACTTAAGCTTTAAATAATTGCAAGATAATAAGTAATGTAAATTAATTTATTAATTAATATTTTATTTATATATTTTTATTTTTTTATTTATATATTTATTATATATTTTTTATTACAATAAATTATTTTATTTATATTGTTTATTTATTTATTAGATATTCATAGACACACATTAAAAAAAAAAAATATTTTTAAAATGTAATATATATTTGTTAGTATATTGTAAAATATAATTAAGTTTAAAATTATATTTTTTTAAAAAAATATATAAATGAACTTTCTCAGCTTAATGTATTTACAATTATTTCATTAACAAGCAAAATCTCGCGATCAACTGTTGAAATATGATTTCTTTTTGCCACTTGACAACCCAAAATCTTTTTTATTTGCCTGACTCTTGACTTTTTTAGCTTCGTAACACGATTGTTTAGCACATTCTTTATTGAACTGCTTGGCGGGCTCTTGAAGCGCCCCCAAACACGCGCTCAAGTGCCAATGCGTGCTAGGTAGAAAAGAAATACTCGAAGAGCAGCTCCAAATTTGGGGAAATAATGTTGTAGGTGTCCCCACACAGCTGTGTGAGCTGCCAAATAACCAGGTAGCCAGCCCAGCAAACGTTACGTATGCGCTGCGTATGCCGCAATTAATGTAACTGCGGCCACCTCCATTTTGGTCAATAAGACACGACAGAGCAGAGAGTAGAACAGTTCCCGTTCCATTCACCCCGAAGAACGAAAGTGAGTGAGACTGGGTCGCAAATATTGACTGCTGCTACTGTTATCGCTGTTTGCAATATGCCGGCTTTTTCATTATATACATATATATATATATATATATATATACTATATATTATATGCGCTGCGGGTCGTCAACCTGCGGCCAACAGCGCGGGAAAATTGTGAAAAACAGCCGTTTTGTGTTTTTGTTGCGTCTGCGCATGACACTATCTCTTTCTCTGCTTATTACTCTCACTCTAGCTCCCCGAACTCCTTTTTGGTCAGTGCAGCGGCATGTGCCGTTATTCATCAACTCCACCCTCAACACCCAAAAAATTTTCACAATTCATATTTAACTTACTGCCGCACCTTCTTTTTGAGTTTATTTAAATTTGTAGTTTCTTAGTTTGCAATCCTTAACGGCACTTAAATTGTTTTCTTTTCTTTAGATTGTATTCGTTATCCTTTTTGGTACCACATTCACACACACTGTAAATTTATAACTGTTACTTTGCCAATTATTTTGTTGCTTCCAACGTCGCGTGAACAAAAACCAGTTTTAAGAACTCTGCGCGGATAACAACTGAACGGCACCAAAGCTCAGACGCGACTGAACCCAATGGTCAGGCAGACAAGCCAAAGAAAACGAAGACGACGTCGGCAGCAGCAGAACATTTCAACGAGAGCGCAACTGAGTCAGGGGCGTAGAGCGAAGAACGGTAAGCACATGCAATGCGAGCGTCATTAAATATATAACGGTTCTATTATTATGCTCTTATGCTAACATTTTTATAAATTACTATGGAGTCTAAGAGTCATTATATGAATTGATATATTAAAGTGACAATACAAAAGTTGCTTCAACTAATATTTAATTTCTTTATATATATTGATTTTGTTTATTAATAAAGTATAATTTGCACCATTCATTCAGTTATAATGTACTTCTCAAACTATGCGCATTTCTGTATATATTTTTTTATTAAATAACACTGCAGCAATGCTCCGTTTTCAAACAAGCGCCACTGCACTGCTATACTCACAATGGCACTGTTAGAGAGAGACTCCGTTTTTGATATTCTGTTAAGCACAGCTTTGAGAGCTTTCACTTGTATGACTGCTACAGACAGGGTGCTTGTTTCTTTTTGCACGTTGCACAGCAGTGGGCGCGAATTTTAAATTTAACTAGAATTTTTATTTTGTAGTACTAACTATTTTATTTGGAACCGCCATATTTTAGCACATGCTAATAAAAAACATATTTAAATATAAATAGTTGCCCAGCAGCTCATGGATGCTGTACTAAAAAGAGCAGCACGTCTTACATGCAGTTTAAATTATAAGAGCCGACGATAATGCTGTTCATATGCATACATACATACATACATATACTGCCAAATGCAAAGTAGCCAAACTACTCTTACAAACATTCTCTTTTTCTATGTAATTATAATGTACTTGCAATAGTGCATTCTCTTATACGAATGCGAGTTAATATACACATAAGAGTTATAGAATAATTATAAGAGTTTTGTAGCTCACTTAAATATCATTGTTATAATTAAAGTCGAATTACTTATACTACTGAAATGTTATGTAATTCACTCACACTGCATGCACAAAAATTGTGCATGCTTTTAGTGACATAGAAAATTATTTAATTATTCATGGGAAATTCAATTTAAATAGACAAAGTCAAGTAGAGCGCTGCGACAATGTTTTACAAAATATAAAATGAGTTCAAAGTAGGCAAATTAGCAAAAGTGTTTGAAAACTTTTAAATGGTTTGTAGGAAAAGTTTGAGTAGTTGCTGCTGCTGCTGCTGGTGCTGCTGTTGGTGCTGTTGCATTTACTGGCCATTAGCTCGCCGGCCGTGTCACAAAGAACCAAGCCACAAATCTAATTAGGTTGTAAAGTAAATGCACCAGTAGCAGTAGCAGAGCCAGCAGAGCTAGCAGAGGCAGCAGCGGCAGCAGAGGCATCATCAAGGTCTAGCTGGATGCTGGAGTCAAAGCAGCAGGACACAAGGTAGAAAAACCGCTAGCCACTGACACAATTATGCAAATCCTAAACAATTTTTTCAATTTAGTTTTTTGTGAAGAAGTCAGAAGCCTTTGACGTCAGCTCGGGCACAGTCGCCGGGGGCAACGAGTCAGAGGAAAATCTGAATAACTGAATATCGCATTGCGCAATAGGGTATGATAATTGCACTTGTACACCTTTTGGCACACCTGAGCCTTATTGCCGCTTAAAGTCGAGGCGCTGCTGAACGGGTAAATGGCCACACGGTTGTCGGCCAGCCACCCACTGGCGAATTGGCCAAATGCTCCATTGCTATGCATATTATAAAAATTTATCCAAAGCGAGTCGAGTCGAGTCGAGTTGCGTTTCATGCGCATGTCCCAAAACCGTTGAGTTCCCAGTCCCCAGTCCCCAGTTCTCCTGCCACCTGGCGAGCCGAGCCAACGGGGACAACAGGTGCTCGTTGACTGTCGGCTATAAAAACCCTTCAAGCATCCGCCTCTGCCATCAGTCGACAGTTGACAGTTGCCCCGCTTTGTGGAATCCGATCTTGTGCTCTGCAGCTCCTCTAACGAAACTCCTAGTGCATTCCACTCTTATGTTCTCAAATATACAATGTGCTTAACAAGTCTTTAGCCGCGGCCAAAGCAAAACGTATCTAAGACAAAATGTCTAAACTCTAATTTTAGAGTTTTGTCTCAACCCACCAAAAAATAAAGTTTAAAATTATGTTGCTTCAATGCTTCAATTCAAGGCAATGCATATCGCTGTTCTTGCTGTTGATGACAGGTGAGAAAAGCTGACAATTAAACAGATTCAATTATATTCGAACTTATATTTATATATATTTAATTATAAAAATATTTATTAAATATTAATTTCAAAGAATAAATGCTTGCTAGCAATTAAGGCCTTGTTATATATATAGAGTATTTTTTTAATGTGCCCATTGCTGGTGGTTTAACTTGTTAATATTTTAATACTTTGCAATTTAATTAACTATTTACTCAATGCAATAAATTAATTAATACAATTTATTATTATTTATTTATTTTTTTTTATTAAGCAATTTAAATGAACCATTACAAAATTTCATATATAAACACTTTTGATCATTAAACAAAAAATTAAAAAATTTTAAGTTAAAAAAATTGTAATTGTTTATATATAACGAAAAAAAATAGAAATAATAAAGTGTATTGGGATAAACATGCAAAATAAATAAAATGAAGATTGCATGATTTATTTAATTAAAATAAATTAAATTATAATTTCAAGAATAATTATTTAATTAAATTAATTCAAATTAAAATTTAAAGAATGATTATTTAATAAAAATAATTAAAATTTAAATTTAAAGAATTCTAATTTAATGAAAATAAGTAAAATAAAAATTAAAATAATTATTATTAATTAATTAATTATTATTTAATTAAAATAAATCAATTTTAAAAATCATGCCTTTTTTCTTCATACAAATTAAATTTAAGTATGTTTTAAATATTTAAGATAGATATTCTAATTTATTCTTTTAAAGAACACCTAGAATAGAATAAATTAGAAATATGCGAGTGCAGCAAAGCGCGCATATATTGTAAAATTCTTCAAGCTGGTTTTTCATGAACTATAATACCCTAGAAACCCATTTTCGCTTGAGGCGACGTCAACATGTGGAATCAAGCGTGGGCAATGTCGAGTTATTTAATTTCATTTATATTTTTTGACATGCTATGCCTACGAGCGATGAAGTATATTGAAAATAATATAAATTCCATAGCAAAAAACGCGTCATATTTAAATTGCAATACTCATGCCGGAAAATATATTTTTTATTAAATACATGCATATTTCTAAAGAAAAAAAAAAAAAAAACATTCAATATGATGAAATAATAAAATGACAAAAAATAAAAATAAATAAATAAATAAAAATAAAATACATAGAAAGGGCAATAAATATTTAACTATGATTCATGCATGCATTATCGGCCCTCAATTTAATTAAATTTAAATTGAAATATACAAAAATGCTGACCATACATTAAATAATTATCTCTGATGTGGCTGGTATCTGGATGGCACATGGCATATATATATATATATATATATTATATATGAATACATATATGTCTTTGTCAGCTTACCCATCGACCCTCAATTAATTTTATTGTTTTCCTTTTTTCATTCTGTATATATCTTTCGTATATATCAGCAATTAAAATCTGCAGGAGCACAAACGGAAATTGAACATCCGTTTTGCAGGCACTGGAAAATATGAATCCCTCGGGACACACCCAAATATATATATATATATTTATATAGTAAACAATTGTCATTTGTTTCACAGCATCGCCCATGCAAATGGCGGCCATCGAAGCGAACTCAAAGGATGCGTTGGCGTCGCCCTGGAGCAGAGGCAGCGACGGGAGTAGCAGTTGGCCAGCGAACAACCTTTACGACAACGGAAATCTTTTGCCAAATATTGAGGCCAGGGAAATGGCGCCCGAATTTGTTGACATGGCTTTCAATTTCCCACCGTATCCGTTGAGCAAGGACAAAGATTGGCGCAACGATAAATACGCAAAGCAGCTGGTCCAGATGCATCGGACATGGCTGCAATCTCCGGCTGAGCGATCGAGAGCAAAACAGAAACGTGGCTTACAGCCATATTGGCCGATGGGCCTAAACGATTACGTATTGTCGTCGGATATGGCCAACTACTATCAACACAAACGCGAGCCGTCCGTCTATGAGAATTCACGCTTTAAGCCCTCCATCAGTGCTGGTGATTAGCTGCAATAGTTGCTATATAATCTGTTGCTAAGTGAATTATCACACATCTTCTCTCTTTCTCTTTCTCTCTCTCTCTCTCTCTCTCCCTCCCCCACTCTCGCTCTTACTTCTAGGAGTAATGACAAATCTGGGGGATTTCTTTAATCAGCTCAAGGCGAACGTTCACTATGCCGAGCAGTCGCAACACCAAATAGGCGACGAGGAGTCCCAGCTACTCGAGGGCATTCATCCGCATCAGCAGATGGTGGACGACGATGACGATGCAGATATATTGGATGGCGCCGACTACGATTCCGGACAGCCGCCCGAACGCAAGGGCTCCAAGTTGCGCAGCTATCGGCCATCGCAGAAGATACGCTCGCTGGTATCGCGTAATCCCAATGGTTATCGCGGTTCGCAGTTCATTGATCCCAGCTACATGTGGTTGGGACTGGGCAAATGACCATAAGCTGCTTCATCTATAGGTTGCAACGATGCAAAAGATCCTTTTTCTTCCGCCCCGCCCCAAACAAAATTTCAAACTTCTATCTGTGTGTGTGTGTACATGTATATATAAATATATATATATTAATATATTATAATATTATAGCAAGCATTAAAAAATGTCCCGCAAAAAAAAAAATGGCAGCATTTATTTTAGTGTGTGTGTGTGTGTGTGTATGTTGCAAGAGTATTTGTGCGTTAGGTTTCAAATTGGAAAAAAAAAATATATATAGATTAATTATTATACACATTACATGTGGAGTTGAAATCAACGGTCTCTGTTTCTTGCGTGTTTAATTAATCTGATCGAAAGCGGGTAAATTCCATAAGTAATTTAAATTTGCAAAAAAGCGCCAACAGGTTCAATTTTAATCGTGTGTGTAGGCTTATACAAATAATTAAAAGCTTTAATTTTCATTCATTTCACGAAAATACCTAATAGTTATATACATATATGTATTATATATTAATATTACATATATTATATTAATATAATATATACAAAAGTGAAGCTGCTCTAAAGCTACTCAATTGGTAATTTTTAATTATTCCGTAACAATTGCGCAGCCTTGCCAGACTGTTGCAGCTGCATTTATGACAGGCACTGTTATAATTATTATTCGAGTAAGATAAAGCTACATGTGGTAGCGTCTGGACAATGGCCATGAACTGTTCTATAGGTTACAACGATTCGAAAGATACTCTTTCTTCCGCTCCGCCCTAACAAATTTCAAACTCTTATCTGCGTTTTTACATATATGTTTATAGAAATATATATATATATTGTTAGTATATTATAGCAACCTTTAACAAATGGCAACAAATATTTTTTTCAGTTTACAAAAATATATTCGATTAAATATATTTAGAGAAGACGATATGTGAGCGCTATGTGTTCACATATTATAAAGAAAGAATATATAATATAAGCTTTGAATGTGCGTGTGTGTCTGTGAGTATATTATATTTTACGTTAAGTTTCAAATTGAAAAAAAAAAAGGGAAACAAAGATTCACATTCGCTCTGTTCGGTTGTTTAGATTTTCGTATAATTAGGATAGTTATTAGCCGCCTTATTGGCTGATTCCATATACGGAGCTTCAATCAATGGCCACTGCTGCTGGTGTGTGCTCTGAATGTGCTTGAATAGCGAGTAGATGCCATAGTAAATGTAGATTTGGAAAGCTGCAACAGAAATCAAGCGATGCGCAATTAAAAATGTATACAAGATACCAAGAATAAACAAAAAAATAATATATATATATATATATTGTGTGTATAATGTTTTCCCAGATAAGCACTGTACATGTGTTCATGATGCTGGCAAAACCCTGTAAGCTGAATGCCAATAGAATTACTGCTAAATTTGTATGTGTATATATGTATGTATATGTGTGTGTCAAATAAAAGGGGCTTCCCCCTAGATTAATGTGGTCAGCAACTCACCTAGTATAAGACCAGTGGATATCAAACCAGCAATTACAGGTGCCCAATCGGTAGCAAATAAAATTGCGGCGATCAGTATAGTCATATGGTATATAATGGCTATGGCGATTCCAACGGCAGAATTAATTAGCCATGGCAGAAGCAACAAATGACGTTCCTGTACATAAGCGTAAAAGAGATGAGTAAACGTTAGCACAAAAAGGAAACCAATTGAGAGATTAACAGAGCCCTAACAGAGCTTATGTCCCTTTCTCTCAGTCTCCCCCTCTCATTTACCTTAAGCGTGCCATATATTAGCATGGCAGATGACAACAGATTCAGGCAAACGAGCCCCAGAAGAATGCTGAAGCTGATATTTAAACCTGTCATGATGAAATTTGAAAATGTTAAAGCACTTGTATGTCTTCATCCAGTTATTTTGTTCTATCTCTTACTGTAATTTAACTCTGCATTATTTTCACCATTTTTGTTCGTTTCGTCAATAATGTTTTCGCCATATCTCAAAATGGTGGATGCTAGAATTATACCCAGTACAGAGCTAACAACACCGAACCAGCCGATAACGATGCCAGCGGTATTGAGGCGCATGCAGCATACTTTATTCAACATTTTTTCACTTTGTGCTTCGCACCAAACTTGAATGAAAACTCTAGGGATAATGAAATTTCAAAATCACTTATATTTTTATAGATATATGTATATAGATATCCAATATGAATCACACACTTCACTAAATCGAGAACTGCTCAGCGCTGTATCGGCGGCGCAATTGATAAAAACTGCACACTGCAAACGCTTTTGTTAGTTCACTGCTGCCTAAGCGAAATTGTGAGGGAATGACAGTACCGAAATCAATAACAGAACGTTGTTGCAGCGTTTTCTATGTTAACGATCAACGCAACGTGCTTAAATGTTATGTCGTGTGTGTAATTCGATACAAATAATTTGAAAATATAATTTTTAATAATTTTAAATGTACAGCTTTAAATTATCATAAAATAAATTTTTATAGTTTGCGTGCAATCAATAATATTATAGTTATAGACTGTCTACAGTGCTGTCAAGTGACTCAATAGGTAATTCTAAAATCATCAAGCAACATTCGCATTTACTGACGTCTGACGAAATGTTATAAAAGCTTTTATAAACTTACAGTGAAATTTAAATATACACTGTTATATTTGTTATACGAGCGTGAGGATGAACAGCACCAGCCCCATGCATGTACATACATGCACTCTCTGTATCGCTCTCATTCTTCAATTCTGAGAAGTGAAGAGTGTTATACAAGTGTGAGGATGAAGCCAAACACCAGCCATATGCACGTATGAATGACACTCTCTGTAGCTCTCTCGTTCTTCAATTCACTGTGGAGCAGTAAACAATGTTCACTGGGGAGATGAACGCTTATGTTTGTGTGTGCGTCTTCTGATGAGGCGTAGCAGAATTTGACAATGCGATGCCAGTTGTTGTTAGCCTGTTGCGCGCGTCGGTTGTGAAATTGAGCCTAGGTTTTGTGGTCAGTTGCGCGACAAGTCTCTTTAAAATCTCATATAACAATAATAAAGCCAGGCTTTTAAAATGAAAATCGATCTAACTGTTGATCATGGACCATGCAACACAGAGCTGCGTAGCTGGTGTTTTGGCATAAGCATCTATACGCTAATATCTATAGCGTTAAATACGCTATTTGCGCCCAATAGTAGGTGAAATTCTTATTGGAAATGTTTTGAGAGTTCTTTATACGCATGTGCATATAAATATATATATATATATATATATATATATATATATATATATATATATATATATATATATATATATATATATATATATATATATATATATGTGTGTTTTTGTTATGCTTAGCCGCTCCCACATTTTTGAAACGTAAGCATGTATGCATGGATACATATAATTATATATGTATGTATGTACATACATATATACGTAAATATAAAGAATGAGCTAATACTTCGCTATACAAGGCTTTCCGAAACGTGTTTTTAGAACAGCGACGCGGGCGAGCATTTTATATTGTTTTTGTTTTTTTTTATTCAGTTTTTCTCATTTTTTTTTTTTTTTTTTTTTTGAGTTACATAGATAGTTTGGAATTTTTGAACAAGTCTATCTGTCGCCAAGTTTTAAATACAATGATGATCACACAGAGAGATTAATTTCTATAAATTTTTTTTTTTTAGCTCTGAATTTCATTGGGTTTGTAATTGCGGTCATTGCAAATGTTTGCCTACTCATTGGCTGCTTGCGGGTAAGTTAATATACTATATAAGATATTATTTACCACATTTATATATATATATATATACACATATATATATATAATATATATATAATATATGCGGGTAAGTTAATATACTATATAAGATATTATTTACCACATTTATATATATATATTTTATATTTATTTTAATATTTTTTTTGAGCATGTTTCCGGTCCAACTATTTTGTTGATAAGACCATATCTAAATGTCGAGATTGCTCTTACAAATTTACACTCTAAATAAAATCACAAATAAACACACACTCAAACACACACACACACACACATCATTATGCTCTACAAAGGCAACAAGTGTTAAATTTGCAATTGAAGACAACAAAAATGCTAAAAATATTCTTGTGCCCAATAGGGAAACGGGGCATATAGCCACATAGTTACAAGTGGTTTATTAACAACAAATATTATTCATTCTATATGAGATTAAGCATTTGCTGCTCAGACTGTATTAACATAGTCTGCATATATTATATGCGCACTTGTCTGGGATGAGATCAGAATATACATTGTGACGTAATCACTTACCATATAAGAATCCAATCAGAAGTTTGCAACTGCAGCGAAATAAAAATAATAAATAAACTCATAAATTAATGCACGGAATGTTGCTTATTGGAGTAAATCCACTCCAATAAGATATTCAAATAAGCACAAAGCTAAGTGAAGTTTATGAATGAAATTGTTAACGGTAAATTGCGTATGTTAAATAACATAGTCCAATAAGTAGCATTAATATCAATGCTAATCAGATTTACGACATTTCATTAAACGGGCAAATTTTTAACATTGTTTTTCTTATTAGATTATTACAGCTGTGCTTAAAATAACTTTAGCAGCTGAGAGCTTACAACAGGGTATCTAACAGTCGTGCGTTGAGTTTTTTGGCCCTAAATAAGAATTCTTTTAATTAGCTAATGATAATTAACTTTCTACGCTTAACAGTCAAGGCTTTAACATACATATGTACATACACCTGTGCATGCGAGGGTAGTCTAAAAAGTTCTGCGATATATTTTGATAAAGATAAACTAACATGTATTTTGCTAGCTATTTGACTATATTCAAATTTCTGTGACTGAAGACAGTAAAGGTACTGTCTTTATAGAAATCTATTTGCATATTATTAATAAACACTTTTATATCGTCGTTTTACATATTATTAATAAACACATTTTTATCGTTGTTTCTCTCTTTTATAGTATAACCATATCTTGGTCGGCATTTGGCTAATCTATGCCCTGATTATTGCCATCAACTTTCCGTTTGCCATTTTAGGCACCATCTTCCATTTTGGTGGCTATCGCGAGGCGTCCGGCTTCAACAATGTGATCTTCGCGCTGCTCTTCTACATTGTTATGATACGTAAGTAAATGCACACATTAAATACAGTTATATATATATATATATATATATATATATATATAAATATATCAAATATTTCATTTATATAAAATTTCATCCATCTTAGTGATTTGCCTGTTTTGCGCTCGCATCGTCTACTCGTATCATCTGCAGCTGAAGAATCGCCAGGGCAATCCTCAGCACACGGTCGTCGTTTGAATCTCTTAACTGTTTGCATTTCGCGTTGAATCTCTCGTCTCATTATTATTATATTTTTTTATTTTATATTTTTTTTTTAATTGCCTCTTCGAATTACATTCGTTGTAATTTAAGAGTTTACCGTGTGCCTTCATTTTATACAAAATAAATAAATAAATAAAAAAATTATTTAACAGACTCTCGTCGTTGTTATGTAATTAAAGAGCATTTTGTGTCTGGAATTGCAATTTGTCGTTTACTTCGGCTATCAGCTATCAACAGTTTGAATTATACACATACATATACATATACAGGGTGTGTGTGTGTGCCACTCTAACTCTAACAGCTAAACATTTCACACAGTTCTTACTCAACAAGCTATAAACATAATATTCAATATTAATACACATTGCATAATATATATATATATACTAGACTGCAACTAACTAACTCTAGCTATCGCTCTTCCTCCTCTCCCTTTAAACATAAAATGGAAAATTTGACTTGCTGCTGCTGCTGCTGCGCTGCGTGAAGCTCGTCTCAGCGCTCTGGCTGCTGCTGCTGTTGCTGCTGCTGGTCAGCTTCGCTTGCAGCGTCGCATAGATGCGCGCGGCCTGGCCATTAATAGTGGGCGTTGCTCCGCTTAGATTTAGCTCCAGCTCAAACTTGGTTAGGCTTGTCGTCTGGATGTTCGCCTGTGTCGATTGCCTGCTGTTTGCAGCTGCCACGCCTCCACCTACGCCTCCGCCGCCAGTTACCAGTTTTCATCTGGGCGTCGTAATGCTCGGCAGCTTCTCCAGAAAATCTTGTGCCAGCAAATCCTCAATCTCCTGCAGGCAATTGGCCACGCTCTGCTCCGTATCCGCATAGTTGCACGAATTCGCACAGTTTATGCCCAGCGTGCAGAAGAACGGATACAGCTCGAGCAGCGACTGCAGCTGCTGAAAGTTCAGCATCAGGTGACGATCGTGCGGACGCTGCAACAACTGTCGAAACTTAAGGCTTAATGGCTAAAATGGGTCAGATGCATGTTAGGCTGCAACTCACCGGCGATTGGCTGGTATATTTCATGTCCATCAAGCGGGCCACGCGTCGCACGTGCGGCACATACAATGCATTCGGCAGCGCAGCTAAATTCTCGACGCTGCCATTGGGCAGCGGCTGGGCGACAATCTCCTCCTGCACATCGAACTCGGTGCCGACGAAGGCCCAGCGATACATTTGAAAATGCGGCAGCTTTGTGGCAGGCAGCACGCAGCCCAGCTCGAGCAGCTTGCACGCCTCCAGCTGCACGGAGCGCCAATGCTGCATGGGCGTCTGTGCATTGATGCCATTCGGTGCGCTCGCATTCGACGATGACCAGGAGACATCAATGCCGGGCAGCAGGCGGGCTTGTTGACTGCAAGAGGAAATGGTGTAATGCAGCTGTTATCATAGATTATATTCAATTTAATCCCAAGCAGAACTCACCTGCGCTCATCGCTCTCCGACTTGAGCTCCTGCTCCATTTGCAGAAAGACCTGCACCATTTCGGCAATGATGATGGGCCACAGCGAGGTCACATGGTCGGGCGACATGCGCAGCAGCAGCACTCGGAAGCAGAGAAACACCGCTGCCTGCACCGAGGGACCCAATGGCACCAGGCGCAAGCTATTCGCCAATTGCTCTGCAAGAGAAGAAGAAGAAGAGAATTGTAGAGAGGGAGAGACAGAGAGAGAGATCATGGATCATGCTTAGCTCACCCTGTATGTCCGGCATATACTTATTGTGCTGATCGTATTCGCTGCAGTAGATGACAAAGGCCAGACGCTTGAGCAGCATGGCGCGCAGCTCGTACTCCTGATCCCGGGACGCAAAGATGTTGAGGCTGCCGGCCTGCGAGAGGCTGACGCGCGTCATCAGCTCCCGGAATGTGGTATTGTCGTAGGTCATCAGGCTGTCCATGATCTGGCGCCAGAAGGGCAGGCACGAGATGTGCATTTGAAAGAAGGCCGTGTCCAGCAGCAGATCGAGCATATCCTTGCGCCACGCCTTCCTCGTATACTGATAGCCACTGAGGCTGGCCAGCAGCGCCGAGCACGCATAGAAGAACGGCATATTGCGTGCCGTATGATTTTTAAGATACGGCGTTATATTATAGAGCAGCGTCGTCACAATCGTCACCACCTTGTCCTTCTCCTGCGATCCATATGCCACGTCCAGCAGATTCGATAGGATGGCAGCCAGCACGCTTTGCGCCTGCAGCGAATATTGTTGTATGCCGCCGCCCAGACTGTTGTCCTTGGCATGGCCATCGGTGTCCTCCTTGACGGCCAGATTGCGTCGCAGCCAGGTGGTCTGCTCCAGGCAGGCGCCCGCCACGCCCGACAGCGATTCGACCAGCCGCGCGGTAACATCGTGCAGCTCGCGCACCTCCTTCTTGTCGGGAAACGGCATCTGGGGGCAGCGCTGCACGAACTCGTTGAGCAGCATGAGCAGCGCGAATTGTGCCGGCGGCGTCAGGCTCATGCCATCGCGCATTAGCACGAGCAGCGGTGCCCAGGCATCGGCCAGCTGCGGCGCTGGCGCCGATCTCATATAGAAATAGAACAGCTCCAAGGCGCTCACCTCGATGCTCAGCTGTGCGGGCGGCCGGTGTATGGGCGGCGGCGACTTGACCACCTGATGCAAGGTCTGCACGAACGAGTCCATGGGCATGACGCGTATGCTGGAGACCAGCGAGACCAAGCTCAGCTGGGCGGGGCAAGCCTGTAGCGTTGAGTTGCGCTGAAATTGCTCCGCAATGCCAGTGGAGCTGCTGCTGCTGTTGCTGCTGCTGGCGGCACAGCCACGCTGCTGCCAGGTGACGGCAATGGCGGTCAAAAAATTGCATCCATGATGCCGTGAGACGGGCGACAGGAACTCCAACAGCTGCTGCCGCACCGGACGCAGCTGACCCAATTCGCTGTCCCAAATGGCCGCGACGCTGCTCATGATGCGCGGCAGATGCGACAGCACCGCATTGCGTGCCGCCTGCAGCTGTGGATTGCGCGGCGCCGTCGCCGTCGACGTCGACTCGCTGGCTGAGAGAAACGAATGGACAATGCTATTGAGCAGCTGCCCGGTGCTGGAGGATTGCGATGCGACGCTCGTCTGCGGATAGGCCTGATTGAACAGATGCGACAGCGCCGTCTGCTGCGTATTGTCCAGCAGACAGTAGTGGCAGAGTATGGTGAGCGCCTCCAGCTGCGACAGCACATAGTCTGGCGGAAAGTGACGCTGCTGCGGCAGCGTCAGTCGTGCCAAACGATCCAGATTATTGCACAGCTGATGCACCACACTGATCACGATGTTCGTCAGCGAGCCGAAGCTGAAGCAGTTCAGCGAACTGGTCACCAGATCCGTCCAGTTGCGATGCAAGTGCCGCAGACGCTCCTGCTGCAGTGCGCCCAGCACGGCGGCCAGAAACATGGGCTGCTGACTGATCAGGCAGTTGGGCAAATATTTCACATTGGCAGCGGCGCCCTCGGCCAGCCGTGTGGGCGACGCATTGCCGGAGGCAATCGTATCATCATGGGCAGCGTTCGCATTGGGCGTATCCTGACGCAGCTGATGCACCTCGTGCTCCAGCCGTATGACGGCGAGCAGCAGTCGCAGCAGCTGCAGCTGAAAGCAATCGGCGTGCAGCTGATCATCCTGCGGATCATTGAAGCTGAGCACCTGATCCGCATAGCTGTTGCCGGCGCGTCGCGCATAGCTGCACACCGAGCTATTCAGGCAGTGGAGCATGACCTTCTGCAGCTTGGCGCGCACCAACAGATCCGCTATGTAGCAGGCCAGTCCCCGTCCCATGCCCTTCACAATGTCAATCAGTTCGCTGCAGATCAGCGCCAGCAGCTCAATGCTCTCCAGCTGTATGCGTCGATTATTGATCACATCCTGCAGCGTCGGCGGCTGACGTTGCGGATCCAGCGATTCGCGCTGAAAATAGCCGCGCGCATAGAACAGCAACAAGGTGACCAGCAGCTCCAGCTGCATGCAGCCCCTATAGCCCTGGGCGTACTCCGAATTGCTAATGCTGCCCGCAAAGCCCTTGCCCGAGATGCTCTTGCGATGCCGTATGAGCAGCTGCTTGAGGCTGCCGCTCGTGAACGACGTCGTTATCGACAGACAGAGAAACGTCCGCTTGTCACAGCAGATGATGTTGCGCAGCGTCTGCAGCGCGTAGAGCGTCTGACGCGTATCGTAGATGGCCAGATAGAGCAGCAAATGATTGTGATACAGTTGCGCCGCATCCGTTTGCCTGGACGTGCCGATGCCCAGGGAGCTGCTGCTCTTTGTCGAGGAGCGTATGCTCAGCTGCTCCTCTGCCGCTGCCGCTGCCGCAGCCGCTGCCGCCGCCGCCGCTGCATTTTGACGCAAAATTTCCACATTCTGCTTGCTCTTCTCGAGCGTCTTCTGCCAGTCGGGCTGCAGCTTGCTCGTCTCCAGGCACAAATTCCTGCGCTTATCCTCCACATTGATGGTGCTCTCATTGGCCAGCTCCGTGTCGTCATCGCTGTGCGCCGTGGCGGCGGCGGCAGCGGCGGCGGGTGCTTCGAGCGGCTCCGCCACATTGCTGTGATTGCTGTCCGTGGATGTCTTGGAGATGCAGCTGAGCCGCTTCTTCTCGCTGCTGTAGAGCAGCTTCTTGCGCTTGCGCAGCTCCTGGGCCAGTTTCTTGCCCACGGCCGCCTCGCTAAAGTATTCATCCGCCGGCAGCGCTGACTCATTGTCTGCCACCTGCTGTTCGTCCGGCTCGTTGAGACTCGACTCTCCGGGCGTCTTCTCACGCGTCAAGTGATACGTTTTGCGACTCTTGATCTTCTCGTGCTGCGTGAGCACCTCCGTCACGCGCTCGCAGTCGCCCACAAAGCGCTTGACATCGTCGCCGCCGCCGCCGCCGCCGGCACCGGCGCCACTTGAGCTAATCGTCAGACTGTCCTCCTTCTCGATGCTTGTCTCGCGCAGCTCCGAGTCCGACTCAAAGTCGCTGCTCTCCGAATTGTCCGTGATGTCCTGCTCGAAGTGCAGCGACGGTTCCTGCTCCACGGCTGCTGGCGGCAGCGACGGCGGCGGCTGCGTTGTGTCGCTTTCATCCATGGCGCTTGCCAGCTTCTGCTCCAGCGGCGTTTGCGGCGCATCCTTGCCCGCCGTGTGCACCAGCTCCATGCGCGGCTCCTCCAAGTCCGTCTCATCATCGAAATCGTGCGCATTCTCCAGCGGATTGATGATCAGCCCAATCGTATTGATATCCTGCAGCGCTTCGCTTGCCAGCGGCGTTTTATCGCTCACAAAATTTGATGTCTTATTCGTCTTCCCGCTCAACGTCACACCGAAGATCTTCTTGGGCAGATGCCGTATGGGACTTTTTTTCTTGTTGCCGCCGCCGTTGCCGCTGCCGCTGCCGCCACTGCTGCAGCCCGCCGCTGCCGCTGCCGCCGACGCGCCCGACTCCATGTGATGATACTTGACGTTGCCCTGCTCCGAGCTAATGGCATAGACATCGCGCTCAAATGCCGGCGCCTGTTGATCCTCATCGGCCAGCGCCTGCTCAACGTCCGCCGACTCACGATACAATTGCTGCATGTGAACGATGCCGACGCGCTTCGAGTTGGGCGAGAGCAGAATCTTGTAGAGCGGCTTGGTGAGGCGCGCCAGATCGCCGCGCAAGAGCGACGCCTGCAGCCAGTTGGTCACGAACGTGCGCTCGGACATGTAGTGCGGCAGTGCCAAAGTGTCGAGCACCTTGAGCAGCGTCTTCTCGAAGCCGCGCGACATTTGCTTCTCGCGTCCCAAATGCCACAGCAGCTCGAATTTCTTGTAGCTGCGCGCCTGACTCTCGCGCAGCCGCTCCATGCAGCCCAACGGGCACAGCAGCTGAGCGTCTGTGATGCGCTCCAATTGAAAGCTGCGCAGCGCATGACCGTTGCCAAGGCCGGCGCCTTGCGTCTGTGCGTGCTGCAGCAAGTGCTGGGCGTGCATGCGATTGCCGATGACCGACTCGACCAGACCCGACTCGAGACAGCTGTGCAGCTGATGCAGCAGCGCTGCTATCTGCGCCGGATCTGTGCCGGGCGCACCCAAATAATCCCACAATATGGAGGTGACCAGCTGAAAGACGCGCGTCCGCTGCTCCATGTGATTGACATGGCCAAATTTCAGCAGCGGCAACATGACCACAAACGTGACGCCCGGACTCGTCGTGTGCTCGATCTGTGAGCGCAACAAGCTGCAAAGGGGCAGAGATTAGAGCGGCCCAGCGTCTATAGCCAATGCTTACCTAATCAGATCGAAGAGCGTCGTTATGGCCGCCACCTGCAGCTCCTTGTCGCTCTGCGCAAAGCACGCCACCAGGCAGAGCACCTTCAGCCAGTTGGGCAGCTCGGGCTCTGTAAAGGTAGAAATTTAGCCAAGAGTTCAGGTTGCATCAGGCGCCTCGTGCACTTGCCATTCTTGTCCAGCACTATGTGCTTGTTGCAGTTGGGAAATGTGGACATCTCGACCAGCAGCGTGGCAGCCAATTTGATGGCGTTGCGCTGGCCGCATGGCAGCTGCAGCTCGGCCAGCTGCTGCACGTTACGCTGTGTCTGTGCATCGATGAGCTGCTGCTGCTGCTGCTGTTGCTGCGACGGCGGCGGCGTTGGCTCCTCGGCCGCATCGCTGTCGCTGCTCAGCTCGCTGGCCGTCATTGTGGGCAGCGATAGATTGAGTAAACGCTGCAGCTGCTTGGCGCGCGGCAACAGATCGACGCGCAGCAGCCCAAAGAGTCGCTCGATCTGTGACTCACGCGCCGCACACTGATACTCCAGCACCTGCTCGACCATAAACAGGGTGGAACTGTGACTAGAGCTGCGCTGCAGCTGCACCTTGATGGCGCACCTGCTATTGCTGCCATCGTTGGTATCCGTGCCGCTCGTCTCGATCTGCAGTAAATGCCGCGCCAAATAAACCTCAAAGAAGATCTCGTACTGCCTGATGCACTTCTCCAATATGGAGAAGCCGCGCTGCTGTGTGGCCTTCGATTGCTCATCGTCCAGCTGAAATTCGGGGCAGTGCTGCGGCGGTGCGCTCTTGGGCGGCTCCGCGACGGCCTCGTCGCTAGCTTCAATGGGCGGCGCAATGACAATATCGCTGGGTCGCGTTTTCTTCGGGCTGCTGCGTATGAAGGGCACCTTGGCCTTGGCCTTCACCTTGATCTTCTTGATGCTGCGCGGTGTGTCCAGATCCGAAGAGGACTGCGGCCCCGTGTCTGAGTTGCTGATCTGCAAAAGGAAGCGAACAATTTATATATATATATATATAAATAAAAATTATAGACAAATCCCACTCACATCCTTATCCAGTTCGCAGAGTCGTGAAAAGGATTTCGCTTTCTTTTTGGGACTGTGCCGCACGACGCTCTGATTGGATGCTGAGCGCCTGATGAGCTCCTCGTCGTTGGGCTCGGCGCTCTGCAAGTGCTCCGCAAACTGATTTAAGCGTGAATCAGATTTACTTTTCTCCAATGCATTCGCTTGTGTTGCCGACTCCAAAGTGTGGTTGTTGCCGTTGCCATTGCCGTTGCTGCTGTTGTTGCTGTTGCCATTCACAATCTTCTCCTCCGACTCGGAGTTGCTGTGCTGCTCCATTAGCTTCAGTTTGATTGGGCTACTGCAATGATAAAATGTATTTATTTATATATATATATATATTTGTTTCGAGCTCTTGTTTACTCACGTTATCATTGGCTGCACGCGTGAGACAATCTTCATGCATAGCTTGAGCGAGGCAGTCACCTCGTCACTGCTCAGCCGTTCCATGTGCAGCGAGAGCAGTTGCGTGATTGATAGAAACACTTTGGGCAGATAGACGCGCGTCGTCTCCGTGTACATTTCGAGTGAGATTGTCTCCAATAGGAATTCGGTGAGAAAACATATTTCGAGGACACACGGATCGCCGGAGCCAACGATGCTGGCATATTTGCCATCGCCATTGGACTGGGCTGAGCTGGGAGCCATTTGGCAGGCGCGCTCAAACATGTTTGTCATATAGCTCCATATGTAGGCCGGATCAAAGGTGGCAAAGAGCAAATTGGCCGACTTGAGCGCGTCCGCATTGCTGCTAGAGATGTACATCGCACGTATTATATCATGGAGCACAAAGTCTAGCACGGCGCTGCCGATCTCCGCCTTGTCCAACAGCGACAACATAATGCGATACGGTTTCAAATCCATCGGCTGGCACTCCAAGCTCAAGCGCAGCGTATTCACCAGCGCGCTAATGAGTATATGCCGGGAGTGTGTAATAAAATATGGTTCCTCCTTCTGGCCATCGACAGGGGCCGCCGAGTCCAGCGAGAGTGTGTCGTATGTGGGTGAGTTTTTGGTTATCTCGCTGGCCAGCAGCCATGAAAATAAACGCCTATTCAGCGACATATCGCGTCGCAAGATTGTATTCAAGCCATTCGTTACCAGCACCACCAGCTGCTCCTCATCCAGCAGTTTTGTGTGCATCGGAAAGCCAAGCAGCAGAAACTCGAGCGTATTACGCTGCACCAATATCAGAGTATCGTTGAGGCATGCGCACAGCGCCGACATCATAATCTCACGATTGTGACCCATTATATACGTCTGCTTCTCCATGTCCAGCCGCTTGTTAAAGTGCTCCAGCAGAAACGTAATCGCTGGCAAACGTATGGCTGCATTATTGGCCACCGATTCCCACAGCACTGTATAAAAATGCATCGGATTGACGGCGAGGCAAACATTTTTGAGCAGCGCACTAATGCGCTCAAAGTGATCCAGGCCACAGTCGTAGCCGGGCAGCACGCCGCTGAGGAAACCGCTCAACGCCGGCCGCAGCTTATCGCCCAGCGGCACAAAGTATGTCTCATAGATGGTCAGCAGCGCTGGCCGCACATTCATGGCCGCATAGCCCAGCAACGGAAAGAGTCCAGCCCTGCAGCAGGACAGATAAGCAAAGTGAGCAAAAAAAGAAAAAATCAAAATAAAAATAACACAACAATTTTCAAGAGTACGAGAAACTCACCCATATATAAACTCCGTGGCCAGACGCTCGGGTCCCGTCTTGCTGAATATGACCGAGTACGTTTCCAAGGCCTTCAGATGTACGCCGGAGGGCAGAGCGGGATGCATGCATTGAGCGAGACGCTTGGCTATCTTCAAGCGGCGCGGTATGACCTGGTACTGCGCATTACTTGATATGGCCTATCAGACAAAGAGCAAGTTGAGGAGTAATTAAAATAAATTTACTTAAACTTACATTAATATGCGAGCGAGCACAAGAAGTTTAATAAGTATTTAAATAATATATATATATATATATATATATATATAAACTATAGAATATAATATAGAATTACTTTATAATATTTATTTAATTACGCTTGAGTTCGCCGAGCTTTTTGATAATATATATAAATATGTACTAAAATGTATATAAATAATAATCAACAAATTATTTTGTAATTATATAGGTATAATATATAGAGCACATTTTAGATTTTTTGTTTCATTTATGATGATATCTTAATATATAAACATTTAAAGTTTAAATAAATCGCCTAGGGCTTGAACAATTAAAATTAAATGTATGAAATGCTTAAATATACATATGATGATATTTAAAATAAAGATTAGCATTTAGAATGTAAATTTTAAACATGGAATTATTAAGTAATTAAATTTTTTTTTAATATTAAATCTTTTTTAAAAGTTTAAATAATAATATAAAATAATTATTTCTATTGCAATACACTAAACATTTAAAAACAAAAATTAAATAATATTTAATAATTTAAATTTTAAGCTTTTTCTGCACTAAATTTTTTTTAATATCTTGAAATACCCTTTTTCAGAAACATAAAAAATAAATTAAAAAAAAAAACTGGGATAATAGAATTAAAAATTGTTTTTTGAATAAATAATTTCTATTGCAATAAACTAAACATTTAAAAACAAAAATTAAATAATATTTAATAATTTAAATTTTAAGCTTTTTCTGCACTAAATTTTTTTTAATATCTTGAAATACCCTTTTTCAGAAACATAAAAAATAAATTAAAAAAAAAAACTGGGATAATAGAATTAAAAATTGTTTTTTGAATAAATAATTTCTATTGCAATAAACTAAACATTTAAAAACAAAAATTAAATAATATTTAATAATTTAAATTTTAAGCTTTTTAGGTACTAAATTTTTTTTTAATATCTTGAAATAACTTTTTTCGGAAATATAAAAAATTTATGATATGAATGCTTAGAAAAAAAATTTTTTTTTAAAATTTTTTTTAATAAATAATTTCCATTGCAATAAACTAAAAATTTGAAAACAAAAATTAAATAATGTTTAATAAATTAAACTTTAAGCTTATCTGTACTAAATTTTCTTATAACAACAGTAAACACCCCTTTTTCGTGAAAAAAAAATTTGGGATAATTAAAAAAAAAAATTGTTGAATAAATAATTTCTATTGCAATTTCAAAACTTAATTTAAAAAATAAATATTTTACAATTATAATATATATTAATATTAATTTAACGACTTCAAATACCCTTTATGGCAATTGTGAATTGCTTAAAAAACAAAAACAACTCAGATAAGACCGTATACGACGATATATACAAATATAACCGAATGAATCAGTGTTGTGGACAAATAGTGCTGGTTGCTATACATATACACATATACATACATATATACATATTCTGTTATAATTATAACAGCTGGCAATTAATAGTAACGGAGTTGATGATATGGGTCAGCGTACCTTGCTTAGTTTGCCGAGTGCCGCAATTAGATCCGCCCACTCGCTGGAATATTCAAAATTGCGCAGCGCCTTATCAATATTGGTCATATATTGGCGATATTTCGCCTCGGCCATGAGCTTCTGCTCCTCCAAAAGCGTGTCCGCCGACTCCATAGCGATGTTTTCAACTGAATCGAAAGCTTCAGCATACCAACGGCCAGGCCAGAACGAGAAAGAAACAGAGTGGGAGAGACACGGTGAGAAACACTCCAATTGAAAATAACAATACGAAAACCAACAAAAAAAAAAAATAAAAAAATAAAATCAATAACAATTAACAAACACTTGTTGCCGCCACACTGCGTGTCGCGTCCTTGAGTCTTTTCAGTTGACGCTCACCGTTTGTTTAAACGGTAAATGCATACACACACCCACACACACAGTCACATATTTAATGAGTGTGGCATCCAGCGCACACGCGTCCACAAAAATCTGCGTCAGCTGCAGCTGCTGCCAACACAATGGACAAAAATGTTGAAATCACTAGCGAAAATTACACTTGCGTTTGTATGTGTGTGTGTGTGTGTGTGTGTGTGTGTGTGGATTCTTTGTTCGCATAACTGTATTTGGCAGCAAATACAATTTGTTATTGCTTACATATATTAGCACAAATGTATTTATTTCACATTTCACCTTATTCACCCCCCCTGATAGAGGGCAGAGCACAGTTTATTATTTATTTCTTCTTTGCTTCTTTCTTTTGCTGCTGTCGCTGCTGTTATTGTGCGCTCTCTCGCGCACGTCAAACAATTAACTACGAATGCAATTACTGTGACGACGACTCGAGACTTGCGACCAGCTGATGACGAATTTTTTTTTTCTTTTTTTTTTTGCTGACAGACAACGACGACGGCGACGACGACGACGACGACGACGACGACGACGCACGTTTGTAACTTTTGTTTATAACTTGCTAGTTACGTTGTATAATACTTGCACAGCGACATTTTGCGTCGCTTTATGTTATTTGCACATATTTAGTATAATTATTTATTGATTTACATTGCAAAAAAGTTCATGTTAAAATCACAATAGCTCGCAGACTGCGCTGGTCGTCGTGATCTTATATTTTCTAATACACTGAATACATTGTTGCAAATATCGATATATCGATATGTGCTGGAATGATACTTACATTGTGCTCCCTTTCGATATTTCATTGTTGCGAATATATGCCAAAATAAACATTTTGTTGCTTTCATCATGAATTTTTCTTTAATTTTTGGTCTTTAAGGAAATTTTGCATAGCGAAATATTATTAGTTTTTGAATTGAAATTAATAGTGTTCAAAGTGAATGACTGCAAATTGAGATTAATTTTTATTACTAGATTTGATTTCTGATTAATTCCCAAAACCCGCAAAATATTTGTAAATAACTAAAACTTTATCATCATATCAAAGTCAGTATATATTTTATAGTTTCACAAACTGAATAAATTACTAAACGAAACATTTCTGAAATACTTTATAAAATGCAAAGCAAAACTAAAGTGAAATAAAATTAAATGATTAGATTAATCCACGAGTTGTTTACATCTTTCAAGCCGCTTTACTTCTTCTTCTTGTTCTTGGTCTGAGTCGCAGCCGCTGGGACGCCCGTCAGCGTCGCCAGCTCCTTCTTCAGGTGCAACAACGTCTCGACTTCGGGCTTCCAAACGGCAGCATCTCCGCTGGCCTTCAGTTGGCGCACCTTTTCGCCCTGCTGTGCGATTTTGTCCTCCAGAGCTTTGACTGCCGATGCATCAGCTGCTGGTGGCGCTGCTGCTGTTGTGGCTGGGGCTGGTGCTGGTGCTGGTGCTGGCGCTGCTTTGGCCGCCTCCAGCTGCTTCTTGAGGTCGAGCAGCTTGTTCACCTCGGGCTGCCAGACGGCTTTGTCTTTTGTGGTTGACTTGAGCTGGCGCACCTTGTCGCCCTGCGCCTGCACCGCCTGCTCCAGCGCTAGCACGGATTGTCCAGCTGCAGCTGCAGCTGGAGCTGCTGCTGCAGAGACGGCTGCCTTTTGCGCCGCCTCCAGCTGCTTCTTGAGGTCCAGCAGCTTGTTCACCTCGGGCTGCCAAACGGCTTTGTCTTTTGTGCTCGCCTTGAGCTCGCGCACTTTGTTCGCTTGCGCCTGGACGGCGGCCTCCAGCTGCGCTGCACTCGACGGCTGTGGGGCAGCGCCTGTTGCTGCTGCTGCTGGTGCTGCCTGGCTCTCCTGCGTGCCGCCATATTTGCCCTTGAGCTCATCGATGAAGGATTGCTCCAGTTTGGCAAAGAGCGGCGACGGCTTGCCGATCTTGTGGCCAGCTGGCAGCAGCAGCGTGGCCAAGGGTTTGCTGCAAAGCAAATGGGCAATGGAATTGGAATTGAAATCTCTGAGGATCAGGCACAGCCTGGTGCGAGCTACTCACTTGGCGTCTATGGGCGTTTGCTTGGCATTCAGCTGGGCGAACAGATTGCGCGCGGTGGTCGGCATGAAGGGGAAGAGCAGATTGGCCAGCAGACAGGCAATGTTTATGCAGAGGCCAACGATGGAGGCGCCGCGCGCCTTCTCCTCGGCGCTGCCCTTGAGCAGCACCCAGAACTGATGCGTCTGCATGTAGCCGTTGCCATGTCGCGATATGGCCAACAGATGACGTATGCCGTCGCGCAGCCTGGCCTTCTCCAGCGAATTGATGTAGCCGCGCAGCTCGCGATTGATCAGCGCCAGAAGCACCAGATCATCCTGATTGAGCACAATTTGGGGCACCGTGCTGCTTAAGTTGTTCTCGCAGAAGACCAGCGCACGATTCACAAAGTTGCCCAGATTCTTGAGCAGCTCCGAATTGTTGCGCGCCGCCAAATCGTTCCAGCTGAAGCTGGAGTCCTGCCCCTCGGGCCGTGCGGAGGCCAAATAGAAACGCCAAACGTCGGCGGGTATGCCCGTATCCTGGGCATCGTTGCCAAAGACGCCGATGCCGCGGCTCTTGCTAAACTTGCCATTCTCATAGTTCAGATACTCGGTGGCCATGATGTGGCTGACCAGGGTGTTGCCCTTGTTGATGGCCAGCAGCACCGAGGGCCACACCACCGAATGGAACGGCACATTGTCCTTGGCCATGAACTGGAAGAGCTCCACATCGGTGCCCGCTGCCGGCTGCCACCATTGCAGATAGTCCTTGGTGTAGCGCTTCGTGATGGACACATAGCCAAAGGGTGCATCGAACCACACATAGAACACTTTGTTCTCGAAGTTCTTGTGCGGCACGGGTATGCCCCATTTGAGGTCGCGCGTTATGCAGCGCGGCTTGAGGCCCTCGCGCAGCCAGGCGCGCGTTATTACGCGCGCATTATGCGTCCAGCCCTGCTCGGTGCGATCGACCCATTCGCGCAGCTGCGGCTCCGTTTTGGGCAGATCGAGGAACAGCTGATCCGAGGAGCGCAGCACGGGCGATGTGTTGCACACCTTGCAGCGCGGACGCACCAAATCGGTGGCATTCACCAGCTTGCCGCACTTGTCGCACTGATCGCCGCGTGCATCCTCATACCCGCAGCCCGGATGCGGACAGGTGCCCTCCACGAAGCTGCAAGCGAGAGGGCAGAGAGAATTGAGTTAAGCGCTACAGTTTTGAGTACAATTTCTATAGCTACCGATCGGCTAGAAAACGATCGCATTTCTGGCACAGCAGCTGCTCCACGCTCTCCGTGAGTATGTAGCCCGCATTGTACACATCCTTGAAAGCCTCTTGCACAATACTAAAAATGGAATGACAAAATATTTGAATACAGGAATAAAAAAAAAAATGCAGTCAAATCTGGGCTAACTCAGTTTGCTCCTGGGTCGTGGTGCGTCCGAAGTAATCGAAACCAATGCCGAACCAGCGGTATATGGAATTGTGGAGCTCAAAGTATTTGTCGCAGATCTCGCGCGGCGTCATATTCTCGGCCAGCGCCTTGTTCTCGGTGGCCGTGCCGTATTCATCCGTGCCGCAGATGAGCAGCGTATTGTAGCCGGCGGCGCGTGAATAGCGCGCGAATATATCCGCCGAGAGCACACAGCCAATGATGTTGCCCAGATGCGGCACATTGTTGACATAGGGCAGCGCCGAGGTGATCAGCACATTGCGCTGTCCCGCCTTCGGCAGCACCGTGCGCGGCTGTGACAGCTCCGCGGCCTGCGTATATACGAAGGCAGCGCGTGCCGCATTGATTTCCTCATCGGAGACGGTGTCGGCCACAGTGGGCGCGGCGTCGGCCAGCAATTTGCCCGCATCCTCAGAGATGGAACGACGCAGCTGCACATGCTGCAGGCCGCCATAGCGATTCGAGTGCTGCAGCGCATTAAAACTGAGCGTCGCAATGGGCAGCTCCTTCAGCGCCAGCTGCACCTCGGGCAGCGCTTTGATTTTGTCATACCAGACGCGCAGCTGGTCCACATTCTGGGCGCCCCTCAGTGTGCCATCGGGCGCGAGCAGGCACCAAATGGCCAGATCGGCAGCGCTGAGTTTCTCGCCAGCCAAAAACGTGGAGCTGCCGAGGCAATCGTTCAGCCGCTTCACCAATGCATTGAGCACGGGCAAAGCGTTTGGATCGGCGCGATGGCCCACAGCCATGTGATGTTCGAGGGCGGGCGCCAACAGCGTTGTGGACCACTCGAGCCACTAAAACGTGCATATTTATGTAGTTTAATCAGTTAACCTTGTGTGCGGACGAACTTACCTCGTCCCGCTGTTGGCCCTCGTCGCCCAGCAAATATTTGGCAATGGCCGCGCTGGAAAACAAACGCAAACCGTTTTCCAGCTCTAGTGTGGGCAGCAGCAGCAAATCTTTGTATTTAGCATCTGTAAGTTGCATACGTTATTGCATCAGTTAACCGTTATTCGAACGTTGCACGTTGCCGGCCCGCGGGTATTTTTTTTTTTTTTTTTCGTTTTTTTCTTCATCTTACCATTTAGGTTAACCTGCTGCACTTGCACCGTTTTCTTGGCAAATTTGGCAAACACCAATAGCTGCAGGCCCAGCGGATTTCCCTCGTTTGTGTAAATTATCATTTTACAATTATTCTAACAACAAATTTACGTGGCGAAAACGGGTTAAAAAATCCTCAATGCGGGCAGAATTACACGCGTATCGCTAGCTATGGTAAATATATATGTGCATGTGTGTTAGGCATGAGCAAGCAGGCGATAACTATCGTTTAGAGTACACTCAAAATGTTGTTATCGTTGCAACAGCTGTGCTCGCCAGAGGGCGCCAGTGTTCTCAAACGTATGTAAACAATTTTGTGTTGTGCCTCGCCAGAATTTGTTGATTTCAGTTCAAAATGGGTGAACGTAAGGGACAAAACAAGTACTATCCGCCCGACTATGATCCAAAGAAGGGCGGACTCAATAAATTTCGCGGCACACATGCGCTGCGTGAGCGTGCACGCAAAATCCACCTGGGCATCATCATCATTCGCTTCGAGATGCCCTACAACATTTGGTGCGATGGCTGCAAGAATCACATTGGCATGGGAGTGCGCTACAATGCGGAGAAGACCAAAGTGGGCATGTACTACACGACGCCCATTTATAAATTTCGCATGAAATGCCATCTGTGTGACAATCACTTCGAGATTCAAACGGATCCTGGCAATCTGGACTATGTGATACTCTCTGGGGCACGGCGACAGGAGAACCGCTGGGATCCGCTGCAGAACGAACAGGTGGTGCCCGAAACCAAAGAGGTGCAGAAGCGGCTCTTCGATGATGCCATGTACAAGCTGGAGCATCAGGCGAAGGATGCGCAGGCGGCCGTCAATGCAAAGCCGGCGCTGCAAAAGATCGTGGAGCGCAATCAAAGCGTTTGGGATGACAACTATGTGGCCAACTATAAGCTGCGCGCCACATTCCGGGAGCAAAAGAAGGAGCTGAAGGGGCAACAGGAGCTGGACCGAAAGCTTCTGGCAAAGAGCAGTCTGGAGATAGCACTGCTGCCAGAGACGCAGCAGGATCGAGATATGGCTGCATTGATGAAATTGCAAACCCGCAGCGCATTGGAGCGCGAGTCCGAGCAGCGTCTGGATCTGCTGATGAGGCCAGCATTACCCGGCGCCACGACCACAACATTTGGTGGCCTAAAGCGCCAAAAGGCGCTGAGCATGCAGCTGCAGCTGCAGGATTTGGGCATACGGCGCAGGGAGAATGCAGTGAAACCAAATGGCAATGGGAAAATGGGGGAAGCAAAGGCAAGAGAAGTAGCTAGTGGTTCAATGGAGACGGAAGAGGCGGGAGCAGTGGGAGAAGCAGCAACTGGAACGGAGGAATCCACCAATGAAACAGGAGAGACAACAAGAGCAGCTGAAGGAGCAGCCAGATCAGGAGTGGATAAAGCGACTTCATCTAGTGAACCAAAAGAGATCGGAAAAGCTGCAGCTGCGACAAAGCTCATCCAGACACTCCCAGCAGCTTCGAGCGCGCTCAGCCTGGTCTGCGCCTATGCCAGCTGCAATTCCAGCTCCAACAGCTCCGATTCCAATGACTGAAACTCTCTTTCAAGCTGCACACAAAGAATTGAATTGATTTAATCCGAAAAATTATATAACATTTGATGCCTAAATACTTTTGTTGCCTCAATACATGCCCTCGTTGAGATCATCCATGGCGCTGTCCATGCTCTGCTCAGCAGCGATGGGAGCACCGCCGATATTATCATTCTGATCAGTCTTATATAGCACCTCGCAGACCCGATTGCAGAAGCCAACATGCTCATTCTTGTTGATCATCTCCGTTAGCAGAATCTCGATCTTGCGCAGCTTCTCGTATGCCTGATCTCGCGTCTCAATGGTGGTGCTAATCTTCGAATTCAGCTCCGAGATGGTGGCCAGAAAATCTTGAGATGTTCGCAGCTGCTGTTGTTGTTGCTGCTGCTGCTCCTCCTCTTTGATAAAGCCGCGCGGTTTGATGGGCTTTGGCTGCACAGCATTTGCCGCAGATTTTAGATTCTCTAAGCCGGGTGCTTGGGAGTCGAAGAACTTTTTGAACCATTGCAGAAATTCGAAATTATCTTGGAAACGTCCCTTGATCAGACGATCCAGCGGCACGGTCTTGTCCAGCTTGAGGCGTGTGAGTGCGCCCTGGAAGAGTTTCATATTGTGAAAGAACTCGTGCTCCAGCTTGGCCGACATCTTGACGCGCTTCAAGTTGATGCAATTGGGAAAGATCATGTCCATCATTTGGCAATAGGCGACACCTAAAAAAAAATAATAATAATAATACGATCTTGGCCGTTGTCGATACCATTTTGATTATGCCTTACCCGATGCCATCTCTTCGATTTTCTTAAACTGTCCATTCACCATGGTGTTGACCCAGTCGAGCATCTGATGGCGCGACATATTCTCAGCATTTGAGCTGGTCAGCGAAACGGTGGGCTTCAAATCGCTCATTCTTAAATCTGATATAACTTTATTTTGTTATATTTATATATATATTTATGTGAATCTGCTTGTGTATGGAAACTAGTTTAACTGTAAAATTCCAGCAGCTTTGTTTTTATTTTATGTGCGCGCCGGAGAATAGCTTCATATAAAAATATACACACATATACATATACAAAAACACACATATATATATATATATATATTTTTTTTTTTTTTTATTTATTCAAATGAGCCAACTGCGAGCTGAAATCATTGCCTACTTAGCCACCTACCTATGAAAATGTGTTTCAATAAATATGTTTACTTTGATTTATTCCTTAATTTATCACAATGAATTCTTCGGTGCTCGCTTTGTTGCTACTCCTTCTCTTCTTTACGATTTGAGCTTTGAACGGGCTGGCAACGTTGGCTAGAGCGGCAGGATTAAATATCAGTTGCTCGTTAAGCTGAGGCATCGATAACACACATATATCGCTTGGCATCGATAGACTATTGTGTGTGCATATTGCTGTGATTCAAATTTTATTTAATCAATAAACTTAAGGCTATGCATACAAATTTTTGCCATTAATATTTTTATCATTTAATTAAGTTTTTTTTTTGGCCGAAATAAAAATCTGCTGCTAAAAAATTGATATTTTTATCATTTAATTAATTTTTTTTTTGGCAGAAATAAAAATCTGCTGCTCGCTAAGCATCGATATTAAGTATCGCTGAGTTTCGATATACGATTAAGTATGTTATGTATTTTGCTATTCAAACTTTATTCGCAGCTTACGATTCTATTTTAAACTTGCTCTCAACTGTTTTAACAAACGCAATGAAATCATTGTACAACACCTTGGGCAGCTCCAATGCCGCAAAGTGTCCACCTCTTCTGTAGTACGAGCTGTGTATTAAATTCTTATATTTGTCCCTTAATTGCATATCCAGGAATTGCATGATGTCACCCTTGAATCGTGCACAGCCCGTGGGTACCAGCGTTGGCACACGATCCAGTTTCAGCTCTAGCTGCTCCTTGGTATACGCCTCTGCATAGAGACGCTGTGACGTTGTTATGGAATTGGTCAAATAGTAGATCATCACGTTATCGAACAGGGCGTCCAGTTTGTAGCGCCTCTTCAAGCCGCCATCGGGCAGCGAGCGATAGCTGGCATTTGTCCACGTGGAGAACTTTTCGAGAATGTAGGCAGCCAGGCCAACTGGATTGTCCGTCAGGGCAGCACCCACAGTATCAGGCTTTGTGGCCTGCAAATGGAAATAGCCGCTCTCCTCCAATAAATAGCTGAACTCATTTGATTTCGGAAAGAAGAAATCCTCAAAGCCACTGGGCACAAACAAGCTCGGCCAGAGGCTGGCCAGCAGACCCTTCACCTGGGAACGAGGCGTCAAATTGTTGCACATATTCGAGTGATAACCGAGCACATTCTGAGGATAGAGTGTGGCTATATGGGAGCCCAAAATGGAGCCCCAATCGCCGCCTTGTATAAAGAATTTATTATAGCCCAAACGCAGCATCAAATTGCGCAGCATCACAGCCATTTGGGCGGGACCCAAGCCTGGACGCGAAGTGCCCTGCATTAAGGAACATAGATGGGCATAAATCTAAGCTCAATCGACTCTAGTGATGTTGGCTTACCTGTGACCAGCCATAGCCCGGCAAGCTGGGCACAATTACATCAAATATATATTTGTTGTTCGGATCCAAATTGGTCTGATGGAGCATGTGTATCAGGTCATAGAACTCCCGCACGGAACCGGGCCAGCCGTGCAGCAGCAGCACCGGATAATGCTTTTTGCCCACCTTGTTTTCATCGTAGACCATCAGGTTAAGAAAATGCATGCGTAGACTAAACGAAGCGGTTATCACTCTGGCACTTTCGACTGATAAGCGCTTATCATACGAACCCTTGGATTTCTGTGGTGAAGTGATTAAATTGCCAGAGGAAGACTTCACGTTCGCGCCAACGCGGCAAATAATCGTCACGCCAATAGGCGATCAGCTCCTTCAAATAATCGCTATTGAAGCCATATTCAAAGGCGACGCCCTCGAGCGGAGGCGTCAGCCGTAACGTGCGATTCAGTTGCTTAATCAAATCATCAATTGTCTGCGAAATGGAAAAAAAAAATGATTAAAGTGAATGATTAAAGTTGAGTTTGATCACTCACCAGTTGTGGATAGAGCAGACGATTGCCCACCACCTCGGAGCTGTTGGTCAAATAGGCGTCGTAATCTTTCGGCTGCTCCTCATCGCCCCACCATTGCTGAGCGTCGAGCGTGGGCGCTGGCAAATCGCCCCACAGCTGATTCAGACGCTTATAGAACATGCCGCCGCCAATGGCCAGCAGCAGCACCAATAGACGCATTATAGGAGACATATTTACTGCCCAGTTACACCTCTCGACCAGTCAAAGGTTTCCGTCACACTAATCTCCAAGACATTTAGTTGAGATTGCACTTCTAAGTGGTTATTTATTATTTTTCTATATATATAAATACATACATATATATTTTTTTTTTCATTTTCTCTCTTCTGTTGTGATCGTCGAACTTCGCGCACACACACGATGATAAGCGCTTTCGTTGGCTTACGCTACGCTGCGTTCGAAAGATCGTTAAGTTTTCAATTAGCTATTGGCTGGCCAACGACAGCGTGCGTAGCGTCTTCGTTGAGTCGCATACGCTGCGACAGCCGGCTATTCAACGAAGCATGCTTTGCATGTTAGATAATTTAACTTAGTGTGAGTTAATGGCAACACAGTTGCCATTAAGTTGAGCGCTGGCCAAGGTGTAAGTCGAATTTCAAATTGGATACACGATTGCCTAATGAGTTTCTATAATACAGCCGCAGACGAATTAAAATTTCCTTTTTAAAACTAGAACATCAATAGTAAATGGGAAATAAATATAAATTAAATGACATTTTGTCTAGCCTCGGCTATTGCCCTTCTTGACTCTTATATAACTGTAAGCTTTCCGTTTGTCTTTTGTCTCATATTCGTATGAGAGAGCGAGCGCTTTGGGTGGTGTGAAATTTATGCTAAAAATAACTCTTTCTATCAGGAAACGATATTTGCATAATACAATTTCAGCGTATTTATAAGTCGCATATGAACTGCTCACTCAAATTTTACGAAACTTAAGGCTTTGTGTAAGTATTGAACACAATTATGAGTGTTTGTGTGTGTGTGTGTGTGCATGCATGTGTGCACCTATAGAGAACTAATTGTTATGCCATAAACATTTGTATATATAATATACGGAGTTGAGCTATGAAAATTGAGACCTCTTTAGCATTCGTAAATAAACAAATCGAATCCATATATATATGTTTTTTTTTTTATAAAATATATAAACAACAAATATTTTTATTCAATCCCTGTGCCGCTTTTTAAAAGTACAACATGAAATTATTTACTCAAAATTGATCAAATTATTTAAATGCTTTCTGAACAAAGGAAACAAAGTCTTCATAGAGCCGCTGTGGCACCTGGAAGGCTGGGAAGTGTCCGCCGTCTGGGTAATGTGTGCTCTGTATCAGATTTGGGAATTTATTAGCCAGCACCGAGTCGGGCACATGGAAAAGTTCGTAGGCGAAGCGTGTGCAGGCAGCGGGCGCCTTAATGGGCACACTATCCATATTCAAGTCGAACTGAGCCTTGCCCATCGACTCGGCGTACAAACGCACGGAGGTTGTTATCGAGTTAGTGACATAGTAAATCATGATATTATCGAGCAGCTGATCGTAGGTGAAATGCTTGGTTAGACCGCCATCCTTCAAGTTCTTATACGCGGGATTTGTCCACGTGGAGAACTTCTCAAGGATATAAGCGGCCAGGCCAACGGGATTATGCGCCAAGGCGGCACCAATGGTATCTGGCTTTGTGGCCTGTATATGCGCATAGCCAAACTCCTCCAAGATTAGGGTAAAAACGTTGCCTACGCCTTTGTAGTATTCCGAGTATTGGCTGTCGATGTAAAACGAGGGAAAGATGGACGAGAGCACCAAGCGTAGACTGCCCAATGGGCTATTGTTGCCACACATGTTGGAATGATAGCCTAGCGTGTTCTCCGGGAACAGACCACTAATACTGCTGCCAATAACGCTGCCCCAATCGCCGCCCTGAATAAGGAACTTATTAAAGCCCAGACGTAGCATCAGATTGCGCAGGATCACCGCCGCCTGAGCAACGCCCAAGCCAGGTCGAGCAGCGCCCTGAAACAATAGATGGAAGAGCTCTCAGTTAAGTGCATTAAAAAAGAATATCAATTGCCGTAGGCTTACCTGGGACCAGCCATAGCCGGGCAAACTGGGTGCCACCACTTCGAAAACATAATCGCTCTTATCGCTTCCGGTGGTCAGCAATGGTATAAAGTCATAGAATTCTCGAACAGTTCCTGGCCAGCCATGCATCAAGAGTAAGGGCAGCACCCTTTTGCCATCCGCATTTGTCGGCTTCGCATGTATAAAGTGAATATTCAAACTATAAATATACAAATAGTAAATTAGCATAATCAAAAAAGACACACATATATATATATATATAAATATGTATGTGTCTAAATATAAATATGCATGTATGTACATATATGCATGACTGTATGTGTGTGTGTGTGTGTGTGAGCTTACCCCTGAATTTCGGTCTGGAAATGCTGGAATTTCTTAAGGAACTCCTCACGCTTATTCCAGTTGGGCAAATAATCATCACGCCAATATTTCACCACTTTTTTAAGCTCATTGGAATTGAAACCGTATTCAAAGCCAATGCCTTCTAAAGAGTCCTGTACTTTGAGCGGACGCTCCAGCTGCGTCTTCAGATCGGCAATAAGCTGAAAGCGTGAGACAAATAAAAATTAATATTTTTATTTATTTTTTATTATTATTATTATTATTATTATTATTATTATTATTGTTATTATTATTATTTCTTTTTTTTATAAAAACATAATTAATTCATACAGATACACATTTAAAATGATCTATGACCCACCTCAGGCGCTACGCTTATGTCGTACGGCTTAATGGCTTTATTCTCTTGATATTGACCCTTGAGCGTGGGTCCCCAATACTCGTTATTATCTAAATTTGGACGTTTACCAGGCGCACCTAAGTCGCGGTAGTTCTTGTAGCCTACAGCGATTAGAATCGTTAAGCCACCTATCAATATGCGTACTGTGGTCGACGCTACAGATGGCATTTTAAATATTTTTTTTTCCTTTAAATACACACAAGCTCGACTATCCGATCGGGACTAAGCACAACCGCACACTTTCGCTTGCCAAAACACACTGCCAAACGAAAGAGAAACAAAAAACGCGGATCGCTGACCGGCCGCCGGTCGGCTTGCAGCTGCAAAACTAATATCATGTTTGAGAGAGCAAAAGCATGAGTAGAAATTGCTGTATAATGATTTTACAGCACTGCACATAATGATAAAGATCACAAAACATAGGCTTTGCCAAATTTGGAAAGCAATTAAAAAAATGGCATTACATTCTCAATTAGAATAAATTTATAAATATACGTCTTTATTTAATATGATAAATCAATTACAATTTAAAACTTTGTACAGATTTATTTGTCAGTAATTGTAAGGGTTTTATAGTTATTACGAGCAACGTAGTTGCTCTTTTGATCGTCGTATTTGTGTCATTCTCTCTCTCACACAGCACACGCACACAACTACATTTATATACAAACACATTTTTGGATGGGAAAGCAAGTCAAACCAGTGACAGTCGTGCTTCTCGTGAGCCAAAGCTGACACGAAAAATAGGTGTATGTATTTATTTTGCATAATTAGGTAAGACATAATTTTATATTAATACATATTTACGACTTCCCTAAAATTTTTGCTATATTTTGTAACAGTTTTAGTGTTATTCAATACTTTCTCCAGGGGAATTCCTTTCATTTGAATATATATTTTGTTTTACGATTAGTGTGAATATAAATAAAAAACTCTCCTCCTTAGCAAAGCACAGTTATGAATTGCGACCATGACAAAGCAGCGCGACAATTGATAATTGAAGATTTAAGCTAACAAAATAAATGAAAACTTAACGATGACAATCTAAATGCACAGAGTGTAATGAGAATCAAGAACAAAACAAAAAGAAGGGAGAAAAAAGTGTTGGAAAGTGTGGCCACTGTGATATTCTCATACAGCGCGCAACTTTTGAAATGAAGAAGATATGATGTTAATTTATGCATTTTAATTATGAAAACATGAAAGAAACATTTTTTTTTTATCAATTTTAAAAGACAGTTTTTGTTTCTCAATTTTCAAGTAATGTATTCCATTTTATTCAGTATGTAGTCCAACTTTTTGAACAAATGATGTAAAATCATTGTACAGCATGGACGGCATTTCCATGGCCGCAAAATGACTGCCATGCTGGAAATACATGCTATGCTTGATGTTGGTAAATTTATCCTTGAGCTGCCACTCGGACGCAGAGGGTAAATCAAATCTAAAGCGACAACAGCCCATGGGAACATCGGTTTGCACACGATCCAGCTGAAGGTTCTGATACGTCTTCGATGTATTCTCAGCATAGAAACGGGCAGCAGTTGTGGCTGCATTATTCAGATAATAGATCATTAGATTATCGAGCACAGCCTCGAGGCCAAACACAGTGACCATGGCACCAAAGTCCTGCTTCAAGCTAGGACTCGTGCAGGTCTGAAACTTTTCGAGTATATAGGCAGCCAGTGCCACGGGACTGGCGCTGAGTGCAGCTCCAATGGTATCGGGCTTGGTCGCTTGTATATGGAAATATCCACTCTCAATCAGCAGCTCCTTATACTGCTCCCAAATGCCCACATGATGATCGTAGAACATGCGTGACCCCAGCACCTTTTCGGGATAGTAGTGCGTGTAGATGCCCTTCATGATAGATAACGGGGTATTCATTACACACATGTTGGAATGATAGCCGAGCACATTGTCCGGATAGAGTGTGGCCAGATTGCTGCCAATAATGCTGCCCCAATCGCCGCCCTGAATAAAGAATTTCTTGTGACCCAATCTCAACATCAGATTACGCATCACAGTGGCCATTTCAGCGGCATTGAAGCCCACACGAGTAGCGGCCTAGATAATTGGATAATATAAATTAATATATAGCAAAGCACATGTACATATGCATATGTATGTATGTCTATCTTTCTTTGTATGTATGTGTGTACATTTTTCTTATACTCACATCTGACCAGCCGTAGCCAACAAGTGATGGGGCAACCACTTCAAAAGCATAATCGGTTATATTTTGATCCTTGCCCAGCATGGGTATAAAATCATAAAATTCCCGCACCGATCCTGGCCAGCCATGGAGCAACAGCAGCGGATAAACATGCTTCTTGGCAGCCACCTCCTCAGCCACACGTTCGTGTATGAAGTGAATATTTAAGCTGCGCAGAGAAGAGAAATATATGTATAAGTCGAGTTCAGCGAATCTCTCTCTCTCTCTCTCTCTCTTTCTCTCTTATGCATACATATACACGAGTATGTGACATAAACAAAAAGCTTGAAAGCTTGAAAGCACCCCAGTTCAATTTACGATTTGTTGTTCTCATTTACGCTCTCACTGTGCAAAAATGCTTGACAGCCCGAAGATCACCCATAGGGTGATCGCGCAAAACAGCCTCGCTCTTTTGATATATTACTGTTTTTTCTTTTGCTTACTCTCACCGCTCCTTCTTTATCTCATGTGCATTAACTGCACATTTTACTTGCTTTTGCTGTCCTTCCTTCTGCGCTCATATGAATTGCAATTTAGTTCTCTTTCTGGTGCTATGGAAAAAGTACCAAAACGAGACCAGACAGCACGCATACACATTCACTTGCTTGTACCTATGTACACGTATTAGCATTTGTGTGTGTAGATTTGATTTGCACTTGATTTGTTTGTGATCCGGACTAATTAGTTGTTAATTATTATATCTTAATGCTTACCCCTGTATCTCACTTTTGTATTGCTTCAGTGAGTTAAGATACGTTTGTCTTTCATCCCATTTAGTTAGATATTTCTCTCGCCAATAGACGACAAACTGTTCCAGGGCATTTGTATTAAATCCATACTCAAAGGCGATGCCATCGAGCGGCTCGGTTAGCTTTAATGTGCGATTTAGTTGCTGTCGCAAATCGTCAATTTCCGCTTTTGGCACATCCACAACAAAATCGTAGATTTTCGTATCGGGCTTATAATTCTTGCCATCTCCGGGCCCCCAATACGTGTCGGCTTTAAACGCTGGCCGGGGCAGCGGACGTGTCAGGTCTGTGAACAATAGATAACCATAGCCCGCAATACTAGCAAATATGGCCACAATCAGTCCAAATATAACTAAGCACTTCATATTGTTTTTTTTTTTTTTTCTATTCCTTTTATCTGCCTAATGACGAAAATCTTAATGAGCTAAACGTCGATCTCATCGAGTATGCACGACTGTTCACACCGCCCGACGTTAACCAACTGACGATTGGCCTTTATGCTATGGCAATGTAGCCAGCGTTAAGCTATACTCTATATGTATATACGCAATAACAAAATTTTTGATATACGAGTAGTAAGTATTCAATATAATTAAATGATATGATAGTGGACCTCGGCGTACAGTGTGGCGCAGTTAGACTTTTAATTGTAAGGAGAACTAACATTTTATCGACTTTAAATTATTTAGCATTGATGATATAGGTATATCTATAAACTATATTATATATCTTCATTTTCATGAATGTCTACAGTATTTTATTGCATAGAAATTTTACATATAAAATAAATATAATAAATAAATAAATCTATATATATAAAAAAATATATATAATAAATAATATAATTTAAATATTTTTTATAAGTCAAATTTTATCTTTAATATTTTTATCAAAATAGTATAGCGTATAAATAAATAATTAATTTTATGATATTGTATATATAATGCAAATTTATATATTTTACAAAAGTTAATTTTTTAATAAATAATAATTTTTAATAAGTTATGAAATAAATTATTTAAAATATTCATATATATTCACATTTAATTTAATAGTTCTTTGGTACTTAAAAAATTAATTTAATAAAAATATAAAATAATTTTGCCATTAAAAAAAATGATTAAAATTGTTATAAAATGTATTGATAATTTATAAATATTTTATTAAACATTATAGAGCAAAAAAAAGTTCTTAGAGCTATAATCAGTTCTCACTCCATTGATAATCACCAAAATTTCATTTAGCTTAACCACTGTAGCTTTAATTTTAAAATTTCTCTAAGCTTTTTGACGAGATATGCCGTCCAGTGTCGGCTGGAGAGTGCCTGCTTATCGCTATCTTATCATTTATGAACTTATTCACACATATTTATTACTTAGTTCCCGCTTCTCTCAGCTGCTGCTGCTGCTGCTGATGTGGCCCCAAACACTAACAAACATCAAGCAAGTAGGCGACGTGTTGCAAATTAGATATTCAAATTAGTCTCTCTTACAGAAATAGATTAGAATATTTTTGAGAAAACTTACACAGATACACATTGACTATGGACGCGGGTGATGAGCAGCCGGCTTGCCCACATATAACACTGAAGATGCAGTCGGCTGAGCATGGCGTGGTGCTGTTTCGCATCCGTCGCCTGATGCCGTTGGGCAAGCTGAAGGATGCGTATTGCTCGCAAATGGGCTTGGCCAAGGACTTGGTGAGCCTCTCCTTCGATGGCGAACGCATCAATGAGGACGAAACGGCCAACTCATTGGAGCTCGAGGACGAAGATCTAATGGATGTGCTCATCAAACGTCAATCCGAGGCGGGCGATGCGCCGCTGCTGCAAGTGGATATACCAATTAGCTAAAGGCAAGCGACAACGAATAAATTGTTATCAAGCATAAGCATAAAAAAAAAAAAAAGAAAAGTCAATGAACTTTTGCCGGGGCGTAATGGTTAGGGCATGTCAGGGTATTCAAGGCGCCGTCTTGGCCTATAATCTTGGTGTATTAGGCCAACAATTATGTTGTCGACATGCACCGGCGTTGCCCAGGAGTGGCGTCACAAAAGTGCCGGCAAACATGCAAGGTAACAGTCCTAACCCCCACACCACCCCACCCCAACCACCCACTGGTCCAAAAACAATGCAACATTTTTGAAAATCGTATTGCAAGTGAAATTAACGTAATTAGGCCGATGCATTGCAGCAAGGACGCCTTTTTTTTCTGTTCCTTTGCTCCTGCCACGCCCACTTTGCGTGCGGCGCCCAAATCGAATGGCGCTTGGCACTTGGCAGCGTGTCAAATGCGGCCGTAGATATCCTCGTTGATTTCCATGCGCACAATCTCGACTCGAACTTCGTCGAATTCCTTTAATTGCCGCATTGAATGGGGCCGAGCTGGGACTGGGGCTGGGGCTGGGGCTGGAACTGCCCCACGGGCTTAAGTAATTTGTTTGCAGCGTTTTATGGAGTGCTAGTCGCAGCTTATTTTTCGGTTCTGTTTTTCTATACCCTGCAGCAAGTGCTGCCAAAGAGGTTAATTGATGCGCTAAATAATAGATAAATAATTAACAACTTTATTTCTGCTAATTAAATATTTTTTTTATTTTTTATTTTATTTTATAATTTTTTTACTTCTTTTTTTAGCGAAATTTGGCGCAAAGATTTTTAGCATTTTTTTTTTCTTATGAAGACTAGTTGGCTAATCTATTAAAATTATTTAAAATATGCTTTTAAAAATATATTCTAAGTTTTATTTCCTTTATCATTTACAGCGCATCATTCTAGTCGCGCATGCTCTGCCCGCAGCCATTTTGTATATTTTTTTTGTCCCCCTTTGCACGTTTTGTATCTAGGACTATATAAAAGTTAGGTACTTTGAGTACACATAGTTTCCGGAACCGCCTCGTGTAATGGCCGCAATTATCATGAGCTTGGCACGCACCACCACGACGACGACGACGACGACGCCGCAAAGCAATCGTAGTGCATTGAACCGCTGCTGGCAATTGATTTTTGACATGACAAATTTTTATAGGTTGTAAAGTTGAAATAGAAAAGACTGTATATAACTAACTACATATATGTATAAATACATATTGTGAAAAGAAATAGAAAATGGCAAACTAAAAGCTAAATTCCTGTCCTTATACTTTTTGTTGCCTACTTTTAGGCTTTATATGAAATTCGCTTGATATCAGGCTATATCTGGCATAGAAAATTAAATCTAAGAGCTAAGCAGTAAACCATAAAATATATAAAAAATATATATTACAAATTAAGACTTCAGAGTATATACAATAATACAAAAATCTATGTTTAATAGAAAGAAAATATATTTCAAAATTAAATAAAATGTAAATTATTTTTTGAAAAAAAAAGAAGAAAATTACTTATATCGTATTAGTAAAATCTTACCATGCACATAAGACGAAGCTAGCTGAAAAGGTTAATGTATATACCTCCATACGTTTATAAATGAACGGACAGCCTGATGTAGATTTCATTTAACCAATATACTCTTTTCATATCGTGAACGAGCATAAAAGCAGTCTGTATTTGTTTTCCTATTCTTAATTGCATCAAGTTCTTTAAAAAATATTGTGTATATAAATATGTATTAAAAATAAAAATATCAATATATATATATATATATATACATAATACACGTCTATATATCAAATATTATATTTATTACATTTATTATTAATTCCATAACATTGTCTCTTAATTAATTATCTTGATCCATCCATTCACCATTTGCATCGTTCCACACAGGAAATTCTTTTTTTTCAGGTCGATTCATGCCATCAGCGCTCAAATCGTCAACATTAAACTGAGCGATGCTCAGCTGCAGGTGAAATATATAAAGAGTATATATATATATATATACACATACAGTTAGTCACTGTGAAATCCCCTCGCCACACACTCACCCCGCACAGCAAAGCCAACAATATGGCAATAATGTGAATGTAAATGATTTGCAGCCGCATTTTATTTATGTTTCTTTTCTGACGCTCGTTTGTCGACTGAAACAATTTTTGTTTTTTTATAAAATTATTTAAATTAAAAAAAGTGCATATTATTTATTGACTATTTCATTTGTCGTACTATCAGCTGCTGCTGTTGATAAGACCAAACGCAATTTAAAGAAAAAAATTAACTGTAGTGCTTACGAGTGTTCGACTAGAAGATACTCTATAGTATTTAAGAGTGTCCGATTAGGAGATACCCTAAAGTGTTTAAGAGTGTGCGACTAGGAGATACCCTGAATGCTGAGCAAAGCTGTTAGGTAGTTAAGACTCTCGATGTGTATAGATAGTAGGAATATGATATGATCTATTAAAAAAACTGCTGAGCTGAGGCTGCTTTCTTAAGTGATAGTCAACAGATACGGATAGATGGAAAGAAAGACAGCTGGACAGAGAGACAAACAGATAGACAGAGAGATATTAAGAGAGATAAACAGAGAGATATACTGAGAGACAGACAGAGAGACAAACATATAGACAGAGAGATAGACAGAGAGATTGACAGAGAGACAGATAGAGAGACAAACAGATAGACAGAAAGATAGACAGAGATATAGACAGAGAGACAGATAGAGAGACAAACATATAGACAGAGAGATAGATAGAGAGATAGACAGAGAGACAGATAGAGAGACAAACAGATAGACAGAGAGATAAACAGAGAGATAGACAGAGAGACAGACAGCGAAGCAAAAGAACATGACTTGACTCAAGTCAGCTCGACATTCTGAACATGAATATATCTTTCCTTATGAATATATTATGTATCTCTATATCTCCTTTTCCTGCTACATACAATTTCTAAAACAAATATGCATCAATTTTACATTTTTAATGGGTATTAAAAGTAAATAAAATAAATATGAATATGGCATTTATTCATAATCTCATAAATCAATGTATGCTAAATTAAGCAAACAAAATTACGGGGCATGACTGACTGCGTAATGCTCGTTGGTCGTGCCAAGGTCATTAATGAGAAACTTAAGCTATTATGAATAGAATTTCAGGATACTAAGCCATTGTCTATAATAATCAATGCAAAGAACAGCCTTATACAGTTTACAGGGTAATGCAGAGCGCTCACACCCCACATAATTGATTTAGATCTTGATTAAAAAAAGCTGCCTAGTTATGCCCATTGCCAAGCTATATAAAATATATATAATAAAATAATAGAAATAAATTAAATAAATAAATAAATAATAAAAAAAAAAATATATCTATATATATTAAAAAATATATAATAAATAATAATAATATATATAGTAATATACTCGCTTTACATGTCATGAGCGAGTATAAAAAATATAACAATAAATTTATTAAACTAACAAAAACTGTTATAATCTAAAGACTATTATTAAAGACAAATGTTATTTTCAGCTCTCTGAGGCGACATGAAATGCGAATAAAATATTTCAATAAATTTTAAGAGCAGAATAAATATATATATATATATATATATATATATATATATATATATATATATATATATATATATATATAAATATATATATAAATATATATATATATATATAAAATTTATATATATATATATCAACTGACTGTAAGAAAAATAACATTTTAATGGAAGGCAAACAAAAGTGAAGGCAAGCCGAAAAATGAGGAATTACCCGTTGGGGAAGCACTCGATAGATAAGAGCTCAGAGCAGCTGCTGCGTGGCTCAGCTATAAAAGTGCTGCACTGGCGCTCAGTGTTTTATCAATCGCTAAGAACAGTTACAGATGTCCAGATCCAACATGCAGCTAACTTTCATTGCTCTGCTCTGCTGTCTACTTGGCGCCGCCTTGGCCATGCCTCGGCCAGCCGAAGATCCGAAGGCCAAGAAAGATGTCTGGAACGAGCGGAAACAGTTTAACCCACCCAATGAGCAGCGTTTCCTTGTGGACGCTATCTACAACAAGGATAACAGCGGCAAGGACGTGGCGGCTCGGGCCCAGGTGCCCCTCTGGACCAGCGACAATAAACGTCACGAATTCGATGTCGTCGGCGAATATGGCCAACACCTGGGCGGACCCTACGGCAACAGCCCGCCATCCTATGGCATCGGTGGCAACTACAGATTCCGTTTTTAACAAATTTGCCATTTTTGCAAAGCAAAATTTCAATTAAAATTATTTATGTAAATTTAAAAAACTTTCATTTCATGCAAATAAAAATTCAAAGAAAATAAATATAGCAATTGTAAATTTTCGATTCTTAAAGAGATTTTATAATAAGCTCAAAATAGGCAGCCAAAGAGTAAGAAGAGGCACTAAAGATGCAACAATAACAACAAACGCGATGAGCGCATGCGCGACTGCTCCCACGCCTCTGAGCAGACGGATCACTCTGTTTCGCTCTCTCTCACTCTCTCGGGTGTCTGTGCTTTGCACTTTGAAAGTTTTTCTGTTTCTTGTTCAATTTGCATTTTGCCAATTGCTTCCTTCGCGCTCGCTGTCACTGTCTAGCGCACGAGTTAACTTTGTCTCTCTTTGAATGTGTACAGTTAATCAATTTTAGCGACTCTTGATTGCGTTCTTGATCTAAATAAAGCTTTATATGTGTGATCAGGTTGGCTCATGCTACAAATAGCTGAAAAACAATTTAGGATTTTTTAATATATTGAGGAAATTATTTTATTAAGCTGAAAAACAATTTAGGATTTTTTAATATATTGAGGAAATTATTTTATTAAATATAATTTATATATTTTATTATAGAAAAATTATTATTATATAATTTCTATATTATATTATATGACAATTATTTTTATATTTATTTATTTATTTATTTTTTTTTATCTGAATATTACTAAATACACTTTAAAACAGATTATAAAATACAAAATAAGAAAAAAAAAAAAAAAAATATTTAGCTTTTATAATAAAGAGAATCGAGCTATATGGCTAATATCTAGAGCTGGTGAGACTTCAAATATTGAATTTCAGCTGCTGTATAACCATATGCAGTACGAGTTCAATTCGTTCTAGTTTCTCTTCCAATAAGAACTATCTAAATTTTGGTAGACTTACTTTGGGATGAATAATAAAGATTTTATAGAATTATTCGAATTATTGTTACTTTACATGTGAAAAATAAATCTTTTTTTGTTTTTATATTTTATTTTATAATAATAATATTATTACTAATATTTTAATTTATTATGAAACTCATTTTCAAAGGGAGAGATCATGGGAAAATTAGAGTTTCAGCTGCAAGTTGGCTATATGATTCTAAAAAGCCAGCTCAAAGTAGTTCGTAGTCAAATTGCATCGATCAACAGGCTGAAGTAGCCAAGCTTCAGACAAAGAAAAACTCCGTGTAAAGCACAGCTGATACATGGTGAACTTTTACGCATTTAATATAAAAAGTAAATATTAATAAAAAGTAAATATTGGAACGCTTTCAATTAGCGAGAAAAAGTTCCCCCGTGCACATATAGAAAAGGAATCACCTGGGGGATCTACTTCATGGACTGATAAGCTGACTGCAGCAGACACTTGACTCCGGGTTATCTATCTGTGTGAGCAGCAGCATTGCCCACCTATATAAGCTCCGCTCCAGCTTAGTCTGATCATCAGTTAAATTACCTACACAAAATGCAAGTGACACTCATTGCTCTGCTTTGCTGTCTGCTCGGCTCAGCCCTGGCCATGCCGCAGCCCGAAAAGTTGGACGTGAGCAAGGCATCAGCCTGGACCGAGCGTCCGCCGTCGGGTCCCCCACCAGAGCAGCGATTCCTGCTGGACGGTGGCTACAACAAGGATAAGAGCGGCCATGATGTCTGGGCCATGGCCCAGGTGCCCGTCTACACCAGCGACAACAAACGCCACGAATTCGATGCCGTCGGCAAATATGGCCAACACCTGGGCGGACCCTACGGCAACAGCCCGCCCTCCTATGGCTTCGGTGGCAACTACAGATTCCGATTTTAATATCCGAAGATACTTATTTAAATACCGAATTATTCTTATCTAAATTATTTTAATCTACAATCATATTTATTGAAAAAAAATTTCTATAAAAGCATATTTAATTATTGTGGATTTTATTTTAAATGTTGACTGCAGAGTGTTTAATAGATTTTGATTTAGATTTGACTGATTTTTTGACTAATTATATTACTATATGATATATGATATATATATATAATATATGATATATGATATATAATATCAAGTATTTAGCTTTGGCAGTTGCTGAGTTTACTGAGCTCATATAGAAGACGTGATGCCATCCTCACAGCTATACACCTAGAGTCAGCACTCATCCAAAAGCCCCGCCCAACTGATTGTAACATAAATTAGCATAAAAATCATACGATGTAGACAATTTTAATAGCATTTTGATTTATCTTTAGGAATTCTGTTTGAGCTTAGATCTGAGTTGTGTGTTTTGGGTTATCCTTGAGCATGAGACGTTCGTCTACCCCGGAACAAAATTTACGTCTGATTGTCGGAACGAGATGAGCTTGCAGTTTAGCTAATTGAACATGTCTTTATATCTTTAGATCTTTCATTGTTCTGCTTCTTCTTCTTGGTAATAACAAATTAAGCGCGACGACTTTTTGGCTAATGAAACCTGCCGCAACAATTTTTTGTATTTTTTTCTTTTTGTCTAATTATATTTATTGCGTCAAGTGTCAAGAGAGGCTGCATTGAAAATTCATCACGCAAAAAAGTCTTCAAACGAAAGCGAAAAGAATTTTGCCAGCTAAATTAAATGAATCATGCTTCTTCATTAACAAATGCTCTTAGAAGTAAAAAATTTGAATGCAAACTGAAATTAATATTAAATTCTTAAATCCAGAAGCTCAGATTTTATATAACTCAATTTATATGCAGAATTTAAGGAGTTAGGACAAATCAAAATCAAATATTTATAAGAAATTTCTAGAGTTAATATTAAAAATAAAATCCACAATAATTAAATCTGCTTTTAGACAAATTTTATTTCAATAAATATGATTGTAGATTAAAATAATTTAGATAAGAATAAGTCGGTATTTAAATAAGTTTCTTCAGATATTAAAATCGGAATCTGTAGTTGCCACCGAAGCCATAGGAGGGCGGGCTGTTGCCGTAGGGTCCGCCCAGGTGTTGGCCATATTTGCCGACGGCATCGAATTCGTGGCGTTTGTTGTCGCTGGTGTAGACGGGCACCTGGGCCATGGCCCAGACATCATGGCCGCTCTTATCCTTGTTGTAGCCACCGTCCAGCAGGAATCGCTGCTCTGGTGGCGGACCCGACGGCGGACGCTCGGTCCAGGCTGATGCCTTGCTCACGTCCAACTTTTCGGGCTGCGGCATGGCCAGGGCTGAGCCGAGCAGGCAGCAGAGCAGAGCAATGAGTGTCACTTGCATTTTGTGTAGGTAATTTAACTGATGATCAGACTAAGTTAGAGCAGAGTTTATATAGGTGGGAAATGAATAGAGGCTGCTGGTATCTTATCAGCTTGATTCATGCTCTTGCTTAATTTTTCAGCTTCACTACTCAGCCTGCCTAGGGGACTCACAAGCTGTGCTTTATCAATGCAAAAAAATAGAATATTTTTTTTTTTTCATAGATCACGTCGCTGCCGCTTATCAGCGGTGCTTCTCGGCTGTAAAGCACAAATGCTGTCATTGGCCAAGGGAATCCCTGCACTGGGGACTCCTTCAGCCAGAGCTCGCCTATAAAAGGCGACGGCAGCATGGATCACTTAATCATTGAGCAAACAAAGTTAAAAGATGAAACTTAATCTGAATTTGCTGCTGCTGTTGCTGGGTTTGATTGGCTGTGCCTTGGCGTATCCCAATCACAATGCTGAGACTGAGCCATTCGACCTGATGGGCTCTTTGCCAGATAACCAATTGGTAAGTTAGCGCGAAGTTGATGGAGTCAACAGCTAAACTTGAACTGTTTTACCAGCTGGAACAGGAGATTAAATGGTCGCAGCAGCTGATAGACCAGGAAGAGGAGCCGGAAGAGGACCTGCAGCAACTGGTGCGTCAACGCCGGCAGCTGAATATTCAAGGCGGCGGCAGTCCACGCCAAGGCTTCGACTTGAGTCTTAATGGCCGTGCTCCGGTTTGGCAGAGTCCAAATGGACGCCACTCGCTGGATGCGACGGGACAATACTCACAGCATCTGGGCGGACCCTATGGCAACAGCAGACCCAACTGGGGCGCCGGTGCGGTGTACACATTCCGATTCTAGGCAGCAGAAAACTTAAAATTAAAAATAATTAAATAATAAAAACAAAAATAAATAAATTTATGATTTTTTGTTTTCTTTGTCAAAAGGCAGAAATTAACGTGATATACCCTATAAATTATATATATTATTGATGAGGTTAGACTCGTATAGACTACATATATATATAATATATTTTTAAAGTATTATAATAATATTATTATAATAATATAATAATTATTGTTATTTTAATAATATTATACAAATGTATAAAAAATTATTAAGAATTTTTCCTTATCCACGAGCGCAAAATTTGATATAGGGTATCTTTTAGTCAGAAATTTCTGTCTTGAGATATTTATGAACAATTTAGAATATTATTATTATAATATAAACATATATTATAATATAATAATAATTTATAATAATTTCGTGAGAGAACCTCTTATATAGGGTACCTTCTAGTCAGATATTGCTATCTTGAATTTCTTTTTTATAATCTTTTAATTGTATATTATATAAAATGTATTTATTAATTTAAATTCTTTTATATTCAGTTATAGTCTATGTCATTCACATGCATTTCGGTCTCAAACAACGTTTTGTTCTCAAAAATCGTGGGATCTGGTGTGGGAATCTGCAAATATTGAAAAAAAAAAAGAATAAATAAAACTAAAAAATAAAATATAAATAAATTTTTTTTTGTGCTCACCGCTTGCTCGTCTAGTGTAGTTATTGAGCGTGCTTGGCTTAAACCAATTAGCCAAAGCGTTAGCAACAAGAATTTCAATAAGTCAAACATTTTTGAGATGAATTTCGCGTGGAAATGTTTCGCAGTCGATTTTACAAACAGAACTGAATGAAAAGCTAACGCTCGCGCGCTCTCACTCTCTGTATCTCTCTCTCTCTCTCTCTCACACTCTCTCTCTGTCTGAATGGGAGTCTGTGTGTGCATTTGTGTGAGTGTCGAAAACAAACCCGTAAACTGACACGCAGAGCAGACAGCTGCTATCGGCTGTAACCCCACCTACCTAGCGCCTCTTATCGCCGCCTAGCTGATAAGCTACCTCAACGGCTGAGTCGCATCTGTGCACAGTTTCACTCGCTCTGCTGTGCGCCGCTCTTTTCGCTTCTCAACGCTCGGCACATTGAACTCTTTTAAATTTGCTAAACGTGCCCAGAGTTGCAAATAAAGATTGTGTAAAGAAAAAGAACTTGGCACGTTTTGTGTTGAAATCGAATAAGAATGAGAAAAATTAATAGGTAAATAGAACAGAGAGGTTGCTCGACTCACAGATACCCTCTAGTTGATGCTAAAATTTATATAAGCTAATTGTGTCTTTAGAATTTGTTATGTTCACATCTTTGAGGAATATATATTCTATCTATGGGGTATATCAGACTAAAAAATACCCTATGAAATAGACTATATAGCCTGCGATATGCTTATTGATTGGCTTTTATATGTATAGCTCTGGGTATCCCTTGAGCAATTTGCCAATTTATAGCATTTACTAGAATATTAAATTGCCTGACTGTCAAATACCCTGTATGTAATTTTGAGTTTATTAAATAAAATTGTTTTTCTATTTGTATATAAGTTCAACATTTATGTACCCTATAGGGTTAATTTATCTCAATTAAATAAGTTGCTCGACTAACACATACCCTGCATATGGTAATGATTATTTGTCATTTTTAAATATATTTGAGATATGATATAGTAATTAATACTCAACAAATTGATCGACTGCCGTATACCCTGTATATAGTTATGCTTATAATGAGCTAACTGCTTTTATTATATTTAATAAATGGTTATATATATACATATACATCTATATATTTATAGTTGTGTCAGCAAATATTAATCACATAAAGATACCCTGTATTAGATTGAAAAGCTTAATATATTTTCCTTTAACTCTTAAGCTCAGCTTTTGCCAAGCCATGTAAGACCTCAAACTACCCTTGCCACACTTGACATACATTTAAAGGGTATGCGGCATCTCGAAAAAAAAACCTTTGACTGCGCAAACAAATCTAAATGTGAGTAGCAAGCAGCGCACGAAGGTCAGTCCATAGGGTAACAATATTCTATTTTTTCTAACCAATTTGTTTCCAAGTTTTCTGGGTTGGCTCTGTTTGGTGCCGCTGCCGCTGCTGCTGCTGCAGCAGTTGCATTCGAATTGAGTTGAGTTTTGTGTTCTGTTCAGTTGCTTTTGTTGATAGCGTCAATTTTCTGGGCAATTTTGCTTTGTGTTTGCGCGAGCAAACATGAAATTTTCTCCGTTTTGTTTTTGAAGACTTCCAGTACGAAGTTTTTCCATGTCATTTTCATATATGTATATATGCATGTGCGCTCCATTTCTTGGCCATTTGTTAGAGCCATTTTCCGAATCAATGCACAAATTGTCAAGCCAGTCAGAGGTCTATTGTTTTTCTTTTCGGCGAAAATTGGCAACACACACAAATTGTCGTCGTTGTCGTTGTTGTCGTTGCAGTTGCCTCGCGAAATCGTCTCTTAAATTGCACATGTGGCAGTCAGCTCATTTGTCAAGTGGCAAATCACTTTAAAGGCCAGACGATTGGAAATAGCAACACAAGCAACACAGGCAACAAAGGCAACAAACAACAAACAACAATGATAAAAATCAACTTTGCATTTTGCATGTATTTTCAGCTGGTTTGTGTCTTGGCTTTGATCGCTCAGCGCTGATTGCTGATTGCCGATCGTGACCGATCGACGGCATTTCCCACGCAGTTGGCCAAAAAGAAAACTTTTGCCAACAACAACAACAATGACTACAACAACAAAGTCAACAACTTGAGCAGATGCCGCATGTAGACGTATTTTTTGCCAGCCAACATCACTAAATTTCCTGTACTCGAGCTGCCTAGAAGCTCTCTAATGGGCTCCAGCTCTGCGCCGCTTCGCTTCGTTTCGCTCTAATGACTTTTTAATGAACGCCCCACAACAGGGCGGAGAAATTTGTCAGCGCAACGTGCAAATTGAAACTAAGTAAGCTAACTTAAGCGTATTAATTATGAGTGTCAGAGCTTTGACTAGGGCAGGTAATCAAGATGGAAATTATGAGGCAAGCGTCGCAGCTGGTATGCCCTGTTTCCAAAGGTTTTCTGGCTCAATTTGATTTTGTAGATATTTTTGTGGCAGATATAAAAACTTTTTGAATAGATCGTAGCTCAGGCAGCTAGATAAGATAATTATATATAAGGCCTTTAATATTGTTTTTATATATTACAATCATAATAGAAATTTTAATGCAGAGAGTTATGTCAATTTATTTTTAAATTCAAAAAATTGTTCCTATTTCAACTAAATTGTTTATATAATTTTTCTAAGGAAACTATATGATGAAGAAAAGTAATTTAGAAATAAATTGATAAATCCCTAAATATTCAAGGTAAATTATAAATTTTATTAAGATAATTAGCAAAGAATTAAGATGAATATGATAATAAAAATAAATAAAGTTTTAGTACAAATAAATAAAGAAAAGAGAGGGAGAGAGGTGTGCATAAAGAGATAGAGCGAGTGAGAGGTAGATAGATATGCGTAGAGAGAGGGGGAGATATGCAGAGAGAGATACATGGAGAGAGAGAGATACATGGAGAGAGAGAGAGAGAGAGAGAGAGAGAGAGAGAGTGAGAGAGAGAGAGAGAGAGAGAGAGAGTGAGAGAGTGAGAGAGCGCGATAGCTAGTTCCATACAATTTCTAAATATTTCTCTTGAATTATTTTAAACATGCTTCCACCGTGTTGCACGTTTAGTCATGCAACCATCATGCCCGCTTTGCTATCGATTTCAATAAAAAGCCAAGTTGGAAGACACCTGAAAGTTGAGCAGGTGGCAGGTTTGCTTTTTACTTTGTCGTTGTTGTCGCTGGGCAGCCCGCGTGGCTTTTTGCATTTGCATTTGACATTTAGTGCAGCGCTGGCAAGATGCGCCGGCAGCAGCAGCAGCAGCAGCAACAACAACAACAACAAAGCGCCAAGACATGAAAGCGGCTCTGCCAGCCTGCTGTTTGGCTATTTCTTCGGCACAAGAGATGCAAAAAGGAGCGCGGCATTTGCGGCCGTTTACTGGATTTGGCCAAAATGTCTATAGTTCAATTGCTGATATTTGAGTGCGCCACACGAAACACACACAAAAAAGACAAAAACACAAAACACGTGACCTATGCGAAGCAACCGAAGCGCGGCGTCGGCGATAGAAATGGACGCGTGACACGCAACACGAATTGCACAGCATTAATATTAATAAAAACAATAATATTAATAATAATAATATTAGTGATAATAACACTACTACTAATAATAATAATAATAATCATTTGCAGTTTGTAGTACAAATTGTGACTTAATTCAATTTATGTTCAAGTGTGGAGCAGTTCAACTAGAGATGGTTGCGTGACATGTCTGTTCGTGATATGTGCATATAGACTAGATTATATAACGATATATATCGGGAGCATATATTAAGGAATATATATCTAAAGCAACGCAGTCTTATATGGTATATTGAAAATCTATATTAATTTGCAACAAGAAAAATTTGATGTAAAAAAATATAATATAATAAAAATATAAATTTTATGTAGATATTTTAAAAGTATATATTAAAAATATATTTTTAATAAATATTTAGGAAATTGATGAGCGGTATACAGTAGAAGATAACACTAGGAAACTGGGAAAAAATTAATCAAAAAGTAGTCATATGTATGTATAAAATGTATTCTATACTTAAAAAAAAAAAGAAACATATAAGAAAAAAAATATTAAAAAAATAATTAATAAAAAAAATACAAATTTATTCATAGAGAAAAAAAGTAAATAAACGCATATATAAAATATAATAAAAAAAAAAAACACGGAAATAAGACAAAAGTTATTATGATAAAATTTTAAGACAAGATTTGATTAAAGATTAGGCCAGAAAAATGCAGTTTACTTTAACTTGGATCATTTTTTAGCATATAAATATGAATACATTTTAAAAATAAATTTGTAGATAAAAGCAGCAAAAATCTTGTACAATTTAGAATAAATAAATATAAAATTAGAATAATATATATAAGTAAAAAACTATTATAATAGCATAACCATTTTATAATTTTTTTCCTTTTTCTATCTCTTTCTTCTTTCTCTCTCTTTCTCTTTTTCTTTCTTTATATATCTCTATCTCTCTATTTCGTTCTCTCTCTCTCTCTCTTCTATCTACTCTCTAAATTCCTCCCTCTACTCCATAATCACACACCCATCTCTAGCTATTAGCCAACTCTTGAGCTGATGCGCTGCACTGGCAATGCCTAAATGGCTAATGAATTGTGCGCGCTGCGAGCAATGCAAGTCTAAGAAAATAAAGCCAAGAGAGAGACTCTCAGGCTAGAAAAATGTGTGTGAAATGCATTCAGAATTGGATTGGACATAAATGAAGGTTGACTTTATTGCGGCGGCCGTAATTGTTGCAACTTGTTGTTGTTGTCGCCATGCAAATTGGGCTCACGTTTTGCGCATTAAGCCGCAGCAGCAGCAGCAATTGCATTTTGGCCACTAGCAAATGATTGAGTTCTCCGCACCTGGTGGCAATTGCCAGCATATCTCCGAGATTGGTCAAACAAAGGTGGGGCGTGGCAAGGGTTGTGCAGGTTGGTCGGTTGAGGGGGGGCATTTGCTAATTGGCTCGACCCGAGCGCAGCTCAATTAGCCAAATAATGGACAAACATGAATAGCTTAGTCGGCTGATGGAACAGCTTTTGATCTTAACAGCAAAAATATTTACCGTAACGCACAGATTAAAAGGCAAGTTGCAGTTGCAGTTGCCGCTGCTGCCGCTGCTGCTGCTGCAATTGCATTTTGCTATCAGTATCAATAGTAATTTCAAGTTTCACTCGCCACAAAACTTGACAGGCGGCCCAGCTTTGGGGGCATGGCCAAGCAAGCCAGCCAGCAACTGGGACTCTCTGCTGCACATGCCAGTGTCGTAGGTCAGTTCAGGCAGGCCAGCTAAGCAGACAGAGGCAGTCAAACAGCAGCAGGCAACAGCATCGGGCAGTCGGCAGTCGGCAAAATGTGTCTGCGATTGCGGCTGTTTTTCAACTGCAATTTGTGGCCCAGGATTTGGCATGTCGATGCAGTTGCAACAGCAACAGCAACAACAACGATGACGATTTGTAGCCAATTATTTCAAATATTGTATTGAAATTGTATGGCAGAGTGTGTGGCTATCTCTAGCCAAGCATCTTGTGTACAAGGCGCACGTAGTTCGATTCGAGTGTGTCAAAGTGGCCACTCGAAGTCAACGGCAATTGGGACGGTGACTGCGGCTGCGGCTGCGGCTGTAGTTGATGCTGCTGCTGGCCCATGGTCAGCATTTGACATTGCAGAGGTTAGAACTGTAGACACTTCCCATGCCTGATGCGCATTTGTCATATATATATATATATATATATATATATCTACACACGTATATCTACACACTTGCATACATAATAATGATTAATCATCAGCCAATCTTGGCTCTTCGTCACGTCAACTTTCGACTTCGTCGCACGCGCCCGTTGACCTTTGCCGGCAGCAGGTGCAACAGCAAGTGGCATTCATGCAATTATATTTAGCATCGGTTGCATCAGACCCGGCATTTGTCATCAGAAGCAAGAACAAAAGAAAATATAAAAGAAACGTGATAAAGTGAAGAATGACTTAAATGTTGAATATTTATTAACACAGCTATAAATATATAAATTATAATTGTTTACGTTAAATATATATTATACCATATTTTATAGTTTCTCTTGCATTTATTTAATAAAATCTCCATTTCTTAATCCTTCGCTAATCAGCATAGGCGAAAAGTATTCAGCCATTTTGAATAACCTTAACTCACTCCCTTCTCCCAAACATTTTATAACGAAATAAACACTAAAAGGATTCCGTTATATACCACGCAGCATAACATGTAGCATCGCGAGCGCAAGAGTTGTACTCTCGCTCATGCATATATTTGCTGCATTCACACCAGTAGTCGAAAAGCTTTTGATCCCGTTACAGTTTTATTTGCTGCGCTCTGAACGTATGCGCAAGAGCATTTAGTTTGTGCGCGTCTTTCATTTTGATTGTTTGCGTGGTTGCGCTTGTGTGAATATACAACAAATTTTTTTTTTATATTTTTTAATACTAGTGCAAATTATTTGAATTGTGTCAATCCCGTTTAGTTCGTGCTGTTTGTGGTTGTTTACTACTTAAAGATAACTAGTGGCCAAGTCTACATTGGCTTAACATGTTCGCATTTAAATATCATCGTTTGTGTGGCTTTGTTCATTTGTGAAAAAATCACATTCACTCGCACAATACGTTTATTTCAATCCATATTAGTGCGAGGGAGCTAGCTATGTAAATGTGTGTGTGTGTGAGCACAAGGCGAAAGGTACAAAAGAAGTAGATAGCGCTTAACAAATAATCTGAAGACGAATTTGGAATGCAGTCAAGTAGAAAGAGATTATAAAATACAGTGGGCTGAATCAGAGTATGAGTTTGTGGAAAATGTGAAATTAATTGCATTTTATTATTAATTAAAATTAATTATTGTGATCATTAAGTATATGACTCCCATAGCTAAATTTTAGCTATTAAATATTTAGTCGTAAATGTACACTATGAATGCGACCTTGGTAAACAATTTATACTTTCTAGGTCGGGACATTTTTTTGCGTTTGCCTTTGATTATCAACAGCAAAATAGATAGAGCAAAAGGGAGAGAGTATGGTAAAAGGGGTAATTTTTATGCCCGCGGTGCTTGTCTTTGAACGAAATGCTTTTGATCCCGTTTGACGCGTGTATGGTGTGGGCACAAAAAGAGTTTTAATAGCTGTACGCTCTGTCGGCTCAAACTAGGCACAAGGGAAATTTAGTTTGTGCACTTCGGTCCTTTTAATCGCTACGCGTGTGTGTTTCAGGCAGTTTAATTTGCTCTTTTTTAAGACCAATTAAAACTACATAAAGTGTGTTTAAGCTGTGTAATAGTGATGTGTGTTTAAAAAGTACTTAATGTTTCGGAATATATGTAGGTCAGTATTACTTTAATGTATTTATATATCTACATATATTCTAATTTTTGTAAATTTAAGTATCTATTTACGCATTAACGCACACATGTAAAGCTCATAAAGCAAATCGAAAGCAGAGTGTGTATGACTGGAAGAAAGATTGTGGAATGAGAGATGAAGAGTAAGCAAATGAAATAGAGAATGATTAGCAATGCAGTGAGTGACCTTGGAAGATAATTATATTTATTTTCGCTAATGCTTTTGATGCCGTTACGGCAAGAGTGCATAATATAGAGGAACGAGATGGAGATAGCTGTAGAGAAGGGGAAGGAGTGATTGGTTAATGTGTCCGTTGCGATTTCCTTCCGTTTGAAATGAAGATGAGAGGGAATAGTGGAAATGAATGCTTAAATGGCTTATCGAGCTGCAAGCAAAAAGATAAAGAGAGACAGACAGAGAGATATGTCACTAAGCTGAAAAGTAGTTATTCAGTGGATTAATTACCGGGAGCGACAAAGATAGACAAAGAGAATGTCATACAAAGTAATTTCCTATTTGAATCAAAATCTATTTTAAGTTGAGGGTGAGGTGGAATAGCTTTGTATATCAGACTCAATGTTTTTTCAATGCATATATATAATATATATATATATATAATATCTGCATGTATAATATCTAAATACATAATATCTTGTTATATAATATATGCAAAATGTCAATAACTTTAAGTTAACTTCTTCGTGCCGCAGCTATTCTTAGCTTTGTGGCTTGTACCAATCAGCAAATAATTTTAAAGAGTCCTCACAACTTAGAGTACTTAAATTGTTCGTTAACCACAATTCCAGGTAATGCCAAACACATTCTTTTTGTTATGTGTCTATTCAAAATGCAAAGGCACGATTACCTGTAACAACAACAGCAACAACGACGACGAAGACAACGACAACTGTGAGCAATAACCTGGCAAGAATGTGGCGTTCAATGTGTTTGGTAATATTTATATTAATACCTTATTAGAAGAGTCGTCAATGTGGTCGATGACAGCGCCAAGCCCAACCCAAAGCAAAAACCAAAGAAAGGCCAACTCAGCAGAGAATATCAATGAGGTAAGCTCAGGCGACACAGACGACAATTGCATTTCCGCCTAATTATTGGCGGCCCATGGCGACAATGTAAAAATACAGTAAGCAGCCAGAAGCTTTTGGTCTAAGACTTGAGCAGAGCTGGTTGGTCATTTGCCATATCTATACTGAGAGTAATGGCAAGTGCGAGACTGAAAGAGAGAGAGAGAGAGAGAGAGAGAGAGAGTAAATTGAGTACTATTTACAGCAATTTTAATGCTGCGGCAATTAGTCTGGTCAGTGGCCAATACGGCATTCGAACAGGGCCTAAACCAGGAAATGTTTTGGCCAAAACACTTGTCAGATTGCATGTTCAATTCTAATAATATAATTTTTTTTTTCACATACACTAACAAAGGCTATACTAATTTGTTGATGAAAGATGTAACGCTTAGGAACAGAGCACAATGCATTAGCCATTGAAGCCTTGTCTGAGTGATTGTTATGGACTTAGATCTTTACATGAAACTCTTGATGTATTTTTCCTTCAACTTTAAATTAATTTATATTAAATTCATAGTTAATTTAACTTTAACTTTAATTTTAATTTTAGTTTTACTGTAATGGAAAATAGCTTCAGCATAATTATAGTTAAGGAAAGGATATTTACTATTCTTATAGCTTTTATTTATTTTCTTTATTTTTCTAATACTTGCTGCAGCTCTGACGATCTGCATGCCAATGGGCAGCATATTGTGTCCCAAGCTATAGACATTGATGTTCTCTCTCACTCTTTGCCTTTCTCTCTCTCTCTCTCTCTCTCTGTCTCTCTTTGTTTCTTTCTGTGCGCTGGACTCGGGTGTCTGTATTACAACATCATTAGAATTTGATTTGCATTTCCTTGAATGCCGTAGCTCTAACATGGCATTAAAGCCCATTTAGCTGTCGTGTGGCAATTATTGATCAACAAGGTGCCACAATCGCTCAGCACGGTCAGTTGCGTTGCAGTTGCAGTTGCAGCTGTTGTTGTTGTTGTTGCCATTCCTGCTGGTGGTCAAGAGCGACAGCAAAGACTTGCATAAGAAGTAAATAAGTAAGAGTGAGCTGGGCTAGGGTATACCCTATAAACATATGCAGCAGAGATTAACAAGGAAGAAAAGGGAGCGTATGCAGAGATGGACAGACGAGCGAACTACCAAGGGTACATAGCTCCATAAACTTAACTTATCTCTCTGATCTTCTCTGTAAATACATTATGGGTTAGCAAACATGCTGGCAGTCGCAATATACCCTGCTTAAATATGATCAATAGATTGCGAGCTATAAAAAGTAAAAATAAAACGTTGCCCAGCATGAAACGCCTTTAGATTGTTTTCCTTTTCAGGTTTTTTTTTCCTATTTTTTTTTTTTTTTGTAACCGTTCTTTAATGTTAGCTTGCAACAGGCTGTGGCAAGTTAGTTGGCCATTAGCACGGCACAACAGATATTGTCGTCGTCTGTTCGTGTGTTGACTGACGTTTAGCTGCCACTGCCACTGTGCAGAAATGCCGTTACGCGCAGCCCTTGTTGCAACAGCTGCCGCAGCCGCACTGCCAGATGGACCTCACTCTAGCCACGTTTAAATATTTATGTCTCGTTCACTTAAGTTAATCACAGCCAAATGTTGAGCTGCCTGTCTGGCCGGCCGGCTAAACTGGTGAACAGTTTAAATCATTTTACCCCTCATTTATTTATTTATGCTGCCAAAGTGTCATTGTGGCAGTTGCCTGGTTGTTGAGTCGTTACAATTTTCATTGCTCGCTGGCCAAAAATATTTTAATTATTTAACGCTGTTTGCGGTGTTTACGAGAGAGGGCGACAGAGAGAGAGAGTATAGAGAGAGGGAGTATATAGAGTGAGGGAGTATATAGAGAGAGAGGGTGTATAGAAAGAGAGAGAGAGAGAGAGAGAGAGAGATTATAGAATGAGAGGGAGAGATTATAAAAAGATAGGGAGAGAGTATATGGGTTTTGGTGCATTGTTGAATTTTGTTAGTCTCTTTGTTTGTTTATAGCTTGAAAATGGGTAAAAATATTTGTATACTGTGACTATAATTTATAGTTTTATAGACTTATAATTTAAGAACTTATCAATATGTTCATATATATATATATATATATATATATCAAGTTTATATGACCAAGGACACTCCAGTGCGTGATAGTTATCATCTATATCTATACTATATCTATATAGTTCTAGAGTTATCAAGATGACAATTTTTGAGCTCTTCTGTATATAGAACTATACGTATATAGATTTTAAAAAAATATTGAATTATAAATATGTAATAATCTCAACTTTAATCTAGCTCCATGAACGAGCATTGAACAGTTTATTATACCCCAAAAAAATTATACTTTGTTTTTTCGCTAGTTAAAGGTAAATTTAAAAAGTCGCCAAAAAAAATCCAAAAATATATATAAAGTGCTGCACCAAAAATGTGCAACAGACACTTGCGACAAAGAACAAATGAAACAACAGCAACAACAATAACATCAGCAACAACAACGGCGAGAACAACAACAAACAACAACGGCGACAAGCAACAACAAAGCAGCAATAATAATAACAATGCCAATGTTAAGGACCCATAAATATGGGTTTAAAATCGCATGTTGCGGCTGCTTTTTGTTGTTGTGGCTATGTGTGGAATACACTAACTAAAGACGGGCTTAGCAATTTCTTAGAGATTTTGTAACACTTAAAAAATTTTGGAAGTTGAGACAAAATATATTAATTAGAGTTTTCAATAAATGCAAGTAGGTCCCTTTGCTCTCTCAACAGATCTCAAATAAATTTTGTAGTTAGCTCTGCTCATAGCTGTAAGTGTATTTAGTCTGCGGCTTGTCAACAATTATGGCCAGCTTTTGCTGTTGTTGCTGCTGCTGTTGTCGGCGTTTGTTTGTTTGTTTAACTTGGCGTGTGGCATCGTTGTTGCATTTCATTAATTTACGATTATTGACGAAAAAATAGAGGGGGGAACAAAAAATGGTTAAAGCCAGTGGGATGGCATTTGCCTTTGGCATTGGCTTTGACCATTTTTGGGATTAAAAACGTTTGCAGATTAGAAGCCAATTTGGTGTGAAGTCTTGGGCTAACGGCAGCTGGCAGTGCATCAATCAATGCAGTCAGCCAGGAAGCTGAGGCCAAAGACGAGGACTGTGCTGACCTTGCAATAAGGAAGCGGCATTCGTCAATGTCCCAAGCAGCAGCAGCAGCAGCAGCACCAGCACCGCCACCAGAAGTTGAGCTCAAGAAAATTTTCGTGTGAATTCTGCTTATTTATGTGTGCAATTAGTTTTGTGTGCAGCAGCAGGAGCTGCAACTAATGAGCCTATTTTTATGCTCGCTCACGAAGTGAATAGTGAGTATATTGGGGTTCTGACAAGGGGCTAAAAATATTGCCAGCACGTGAGTGACTGCTAAGAGCATCTATAGATGAAGAGAAATTAAATATATAAAACCAATGGGGGCGTGGCATCCAGATTTAATTTTTTTCCTACTGTGAACGAGTATTGCCACCGTCGTGCAGTGCCTGCTGCGACATTGTTGCTTGTTTTTCTTAGTTTTTTTTACAAAATTTATTTATTTTTAATATAGTTTGTTGGATAGTGTGTGCGCCACGCCTCCGCGCGACCAGCGCCCATCTGTGCAGGCCACTTGCAATTTTACAACTCAATAAATTGGCTGAGTTTCTATCAGCGCGCAATAATCAAGCCCTGCGCGTAAAAGTGTGTGTGCCAGGCCTGTGTATGCGTGTGTGTGTGCGCGCTTGGTGTGTGCGCAATTATAGTTCTAACGGCATTCAGGCAATTTAGTGCCGCCTTTTTGGGTGGGCAGTGCGATGACCGCAGTTGCTGCTGCCGCTGCCACTGCTGCAGCTGCTTTTATTGTTGTTGTTGTTGTTGTTGTTGCTGCTGCCCCTGCTGCTGCAACTTGTGGCCGGCATTGTCTGGAGCCAACTACATTTTGACTGTGTCTGCGTGCGCTCGCGGGCTTCAGGCTGATGTTGGCCACGATTTTGGCTTTGGCGACGATGGCGATGGCCACACAAAAAAATCATCAACATAAATTTTGCTTTTAGTGCGTCAAGAGCAAGCGCGAGAGAGACACAGAGAGAGGGAAAGAGTAAGGAGCGAGACAGGCTGCGACTCGCGTTGTTTTTGGGTGTTAAACTCATAAAGCCAAGCGCCGTTTTTGGCCATAAAATTGACAGCTTATGGTCGATGGAAATTGAAAAACGGCTGTGTTCTGCGTGCATAGATGCTTAAATCGCGATGCTCGTTTATCGATAAACTAGAAATGGTTATGATCGATAAAAATCACTCGATTGGCTAATGAGCGCTAGCCAACTGCAGAGCGGCTCATATAATTGATCTAAACAGAGCTAAAATGGTTAAAAGTTATCTTTTTAGAAAGGTCATCAATAATGTTTAATACAAGAAATTTAGAGTAATTAATTGAATAGTTTAGATATGCTATGTGAGAGCGTAGCTGCTTAGGCTTTTAATCAGCAATTAATCAACTATTTATGACTGAATTTAAAAATGAGCTATTTTGATGAAGATTTATAATAGATCTTAAATATGAAGAAGATTTATACTGGACCTTAAATACATATGCATATATATTAAGCCGGAAGTTCAGCAGCAGCACATTAAAAGTGAAACGAAGTAAAAGTTTTTAATATATGTTAAATTTATTGTTAATTTACTTTGAGTTCATTTTTATTTTTAAATGTCAATTTTTTTAAAGTATTTTATTTGAATTTTATAAAATGTTTTACTTTACTTTATTTAAATTTTTATATTATTTATTTCTTATGAATTTTTCTTTAAATTTTATATATATTTTTATATATTTTATTTATTTCAACTATTTATCTATTTATTCTTACGTTCGAATGTAAATTTTTTATATAATCCCTTTTTTAGTAAATATTATTTATTATTATTATTTTATTTAAATACATGTTTATTTCTTATCTTTTTTTAATTTAAATTTCTTTTTATCATTTATTACAAGAATAAGTGAGTTCTTAATACACTTTTTTTAATTTAAATTTAAATTACTTTAGTATTTCCATCGCTCCATGCTATCATAGGCATACGTGAGTTTCGTCAAAGAAATGTTCTTTAAATAAATCATGTGAATGCCCCCCAAAGAGCTGTGAACGTAATCTCTTTTAATTGAAAAATTATGCAGTTTTTTCTTGTTTTGTGCTCATTTTCCGAAAGCCGCAGAAAGCCACAAAAATTGTTTGTTCTAGGTTTGGCTTATACATATACTTATATATTTATTTGTATTGCGCACTTCTTGTGCGCTAATACCCTGCAGCGCAATGAAAATGGGTGAGGTATGAAATTTGTATGTCGAAGCGCACGGAACATATGGGTGTAAGAGAAAAAAAAATATTAATATGGCTCAAAACGCTTTATATAAAATCTCTCTGAAAAAATGTTTTCTTTATTTGCAAAATATTTAAACATTAATTCTGAGGTAATTTATAGTCTATCAATTTGAACTTGAGTGCTATCTTGCTTTTTGGCTAATTTGTTGAGCGCTCAACAATTTTTTTAATGAATTCGTTAAATATATTAATATGCAAACGGCAGCAGCAACAACCACAACAGCAACAAGAACAACAGCAGCAGCAGCTTGGCTGACAGTGAAAAGCCGCGTTAAATGTTCTGCAGTTCTTGAAAGTCCCGTTGCTCGGGTGCGTTATGGTTTGTTGACTGCCGGCGACAACTTCCGACGCACCACCGACAACAGCAGCCATAAAGAGGCCAACAACCACATAGAACAACTGGACACCTCGTTGCGGGTGGCTTGGGCCGTTGCGTTGCCCCACAGTGGGGCAGAACTGTGCAAACTCTTGCTGATTGCTGATGGGCAGGCGGCTCAAAGGGGGCGTGGCTGATTTGTAAATTGGTTCTAACTGCTTTATATTACTGTTGCCTGCGGTGGCTTTGGCCACACAAATTGTATTTCATTTAGTTGTTAATTAAATTTTCCACACTTTTGCCAAGTTTTTCGGCCAACGGGCCAACGGGCCAGCGGGATGGGCCACAGTGGGAGCTGGGAATTGGTGGCTGGCTGGCAGGTGTGCCACAATAAAAGCCAATAACAATGGCGTATGACAAAACACTTGCTAATGACCCAAATTGGTTGACTGCAGTGAAAACTCATCATCGCAAGCCAAATGAGGTAATAATTAAAATAGCATGTTTAAGTTGCAAAAGCCGAATATGGAATGTCCTTAAATATATAATAATATAAAAATAATTTTATATAAAATAATAATAATAAATGAATAATTTGTTTTATCAGAAAGCTCAAGGAAAATCTTATTAAATGCACGCAAATTATAGTTTCTTGGCAATTAAATATAAATAATATCGACGCTTGTCTAAATAAATATATATTTTATAAATTTCCTAGAGTATCAAAATCATTTAATAGTCTTTAAAAGTTTTTTCTACATTTCTGCTGCCAATTTGACCCTTGTTGAAATTAATTTTTTCTACAGAAGCCATTTAGATTGAGAGTCAAACATAGCAGATAAGTCAGACAAATGTGCTTGGGAGCGAAAACTCATATTGCGATTGATCGAATATATGATGGTTGAGAAATTGATTATGCAAAAGAATTTTGTTTGGAAGTTTATTTTTGATGTTACATCAGCAACACGCTGATGAGCGTTGAACCTTAGTTCTGTTTACAAACTATAAGCAAATGTTTTCTATGGCTTTGCTCACTCACAGTTGATCTTTAGAGGTTCCAGAAATTGAATTCTCTTTCTTTTTTAAATTTCTCAGAAGGTAAATCGTGACCTACTTTCAAGCACTCTTATTAGATTTACATATGTAACTGCCAAAGTCTTAAATTTACATACTTATATAAATTTATATTTAAATTGTGTATAATTATTATATGCATCTACTTTGTCACCTTGGAGGCGTTTCAGAATTTTAATTAATGATTATTTCCGTTTCATGCCTCAACACATATTTTAGCTGTAATTAGACAGTAATTATTCAATTTGATTTTGATTAATGAAATAAAACTGAGAAAATTAGCAAAAAAGAAATTGAATTTATAAAACAAATTAATTAATAATAACATTTATTGTTAGTCTGGCCTATTTCTGAAACTACAAAGTAGGCTAAGAATTGGCGCACAAAACAAAAGTGATTGCCTTGGCTCATTAGAAAGTTTCATTGAAAGTATTTCTTACCAATAAGAAATGCGTGAGTTGCTAATTGGAAAATACAGTATACATATATAAGTATATAGTAAATATATACTTATATATTTTGCTAGTATAGTGTATATATAAATCAAATTATAATTTATATTACAATAAAAATATTTTTTTGATCAATATCTTATTTTAAAAAATCGTATTAAATATTAAATAATGCTATTTTTGGGTCATATTAATTGAAAATCAAATACGACTTTTTATTGGTATTTATTATATAGAGCAGTGTCCTTCTATTTTTTCACTATTTTATTACCCTTACAAAGGGCATCAACTGATTTAAAATTAAATAAAACACCTGCTGTGTTTTTGTCAAGAGCAAAAATAAAAAAAACAAAAATATCTCAACTGAACTTCAACCCAAAAACCATTTACACGCCCTTCTTTTGTTTTGCTGTTTTCATATTTTCATTAATTGGAATTTCTTTAGTTTTGGCTGTTGTTGAATGATGGGGAAACAACAGCAACAACAAGAAAAACTCCAACAATAGCAACAACCGCAAGCAGCCTGAACACCGGTAGCTCAGACCTTACCCCCTTCCACCCACTTTGGGGATTTTATGGGTTGGGTCTTTTGGTTTTTGTGTCTTTTGTCGCGCCTGAATGCGACTCGATAAAGCAGACAATGGACAAATGTATTAATAAAGTTATGAAATTCACAATTGTACAAGGCACAGCGTGCGGCAAGAGCAAGCACTGAGAGGGGAGAAATTGAAGTGTGGAATAGAGTAGCATAACAATTATATAATAAAATAAGTGTGCCTAATGCGACTTAAATGCAAAGAAGTAGTCCAACTAATTATGCGATCGTTTATGATATTTTAAGTATTTAAAGCTTTACTGCTTCGGGTTGCATCTGAAATGAATGTTTAGAAATGATAATTAATAATAAAGCGAGCATAAAGCCAGTATAACTTAGTTAGACATAGCAGTGGAAAAGGCAAATGTACATATATTGAATAGAATTAAAGTATCTTGTTTTTACTTAAATTCAAATACATAATTTTTATTTTTTTCTCTTTCTTATTAGATCTAGCTTCTGAAGCCCAAGAAGAATTTGTTGAAAATGAGAAAAGGGAGTAAAGAAACTGGAATTGCAATGTGAGTTCGCAACTTGTTTTTAAGTAATCTAAAATTATTACATATAGATTCAACTTACAATTTTTTTCTAGCATTATAATAAACTAATATATACATAAAACAATATTTAAAAAAATTAATAACAAATAAATTTAATTTTGAATTTGTTTGTTTTAACATTATAATCAATTTTTATATATATATATATATATATAGAAACCGCAAAAGAAATTAATTACAAATATATTTAATAGTGTTTTTTTTTTTTAAATACGTTTTTTGACTAATTTATCAAACTATAAATCAAACAATCAAAAAACAAAAATAAAAATAAAATATATGTATATATAAAGCCCACTATAAATTATTATGCATTGCTATAATATAAATAGCTAATTGCTTAGCTTTCAATACAATTATGTTATAACAGTTTTACGAAATTCGGTTGCGTTAAGTGTCATAATTAACGGACACATTGAATGAAATATTATCTCATTGCGGTTGATTGCATTGCAATTTAGTTGGTTTTCTTTTTTTTTTTTGTATTTGTGCTGAAGTAAAAGTACAAAATTTGAGTCAATTTGCGGCCACACTTGAAGCTGTTTATTTATATTTGTTTGCTTATTTATCAAATAGTGCGCCATGGCAACCACCCACAAGACCAAGAGCCCAATCAGCCAAGCAACCCCAAACTACAACTCAATTTACTTTAAGCGTTCGGCCAAGCGTCCAGCGAGCGACTGTTAACAGCTGTTTTTTCTTTGCGTATAACAGATGTGTGCTTTGTGTGTGTGTGTGTGTGAGTGTTTGCCGTATAACAGTGAGAGCGCGAGAGCAAAAATAGTAAACACCAAACACAAACCGGCTGTTGTTGTTGTTGTTTGTGGCGCTGCCGCTGCTGTTGCACTCTGTTTCACTTCCGTTAAAGAGAGCGTGAGAGGGTGAGAGCGCGCGAGTGAGAGAGAGCGTGCCAATGCAAAGAGAGCTCGGTTAGGCTAATTACTGTTGCTTTGCTGCATTTTCTGCTACCTTTTTTTGAGTCACATATCTACTACTCTTTTGAACAGCTGCTGCTGCTGCTGCTGCTGTTAAGCGCAAATATTTTTTGGCAAGCGGAAGCAATGCCACAGAGAGACTGAGAGAGAGATAGCGAGAGAGAAAGAGAGAGGGAGATAGAGACGAGTTAAAAACCGACTCGGTCGACTTTGGCTTCGGGCCGACGACAAAGCGAACAGCAGAACAAGAAAAACAAACCAGTTAACTGCTTTGGCTTTTGGCGTTGGCGTTGGCAGCAACGGCAGCAGCTCGAACTCTTTTGGCCAGCTTGGTTTCAGTTGAGCTTTGCCAGCCAGAACGACAACAACGAACACGACGCTGCGTTTGGGTGCAACACGAGTTGAGCTCCAAGACTCCCGATTTTTTGACGAGTCTACGCGTCGCGTACAATTTGAAAACCAGCCAAACAAACAAACAAGAAATACAACAAAATTGCAAAAAAAAGCAAAAAAATAACAAAATAAAAAAACATAAAAATAAATAAAACAAATTGAACACAAATATAAACATAAATAGCGAACGGTAAATTCAGTTGCAACAAAAACAACAACAAAAACTTGCTAATTAAGCAGCAAAAGCGCAGCGCCCAAACCCCCCCAACAAACACAGTAGAAACCAGTTTTTAGCAATTAAAATGAAAAGAAATATATAAGAATATATGAATATACATATATATAGCCTATAGATATATAGATATACACATATACACATATATACATATGTATGTCTCTAGTTGTATATATATTTGTATATTGCATTAAGCTTAAACAAAAGGGCAGCTCGTGCTTGACAAAAACAAAACTGCAAGTGTATAAGTACTTGAGCGTGTGCACATATATATATATATATATATATATATATATGTGTGTGTGTGTGTGTATGCGCTGTACTGTGCTGCCTTCTAAACAGCCTTGAAAGCTGCCTCGCATCAGCCTTTGCTGCACTGTCAACCGAGTAGCAGCAGCAGCCGCGACCAACAACAAAGCGTTCCACAAGTCACAACAAAAGCAAGCGCAAGAGCAACAGTGGCAAGAGGCAAGAGTCCGAGCAGCTAAAGAGATGTTGCTAGCAAGAAGACGAAGCGCAGCTGACTTTATGACGTCGCCAGGTTGGCGTGTTAGCCTGGCCAAGAGGCAGAGCAAACAGCAACAGAAACAGCAACAGCTACCTGGCTAGACATGAAACCTGGTGTTGTGTCTATCTGTTGCTGTTGCTGGCTGCTTGCAACTGCAACACACACGCACAGACACTGCAAAAGGGCAGCAAAAACAAAATGCGAAATTCGCTTTTGTTTTGTTTTTTTTTTTTGTGTTTTTTATGAGTTTTTCATAAATTCTGCAACAGTTGCAAAAACACAAAAAAAAAAACAAATAAAAGCAAAAGAAAATAGCTAAAAGGCGCGCAAAATTTCTACAGACACATGCATGGGTGTGTGTGTGTGTGTGTGTGTGGAAAAACCGGTTGCACTTCAGATTTTTTTATTTTATTTTTTAGCGCTTTGCTGTGGCGAAAATAAATAAAAGCGATTAACTTGAGACAGTTTTAGTGGCCAGACCCCCAAATGCAGCCGCTGGCCGGCAGCATTTTTATGGCTAGGTTTATTTTCACTGTTTGTTTCGGCTAGCTTTTTGCATATTTGCAACATAAATCTGCAGCGCATAAAGTCCCCAGCTATATAGATTATATATATTCCCGCTGTCTTGTTGGCATCTCTTTTGTTTGCCTTTTTTATGCATTTAGCTCGTTTCTTTTTTTTTGCGGCAAAGGAATTTCATAATTTCATTATTTCTTTGTGCGCTGTTTGAACTGTGTCTACAAAAACATTCGAAAATTGCTGTACATTTTATATAATTTTTCATATAAAATATGTTTGTTGTGTCATTTGATTTGTGAAACATTTTTGCATTATTAATTGTTGTTTACGACAGCCGCTGAGGGCAAAGCCGCTAAAGGCAAAAACGAGACACAACCGCAAATAATAACTAAATAAAGAAAATAGAGAGAGAGAGAGAGAGAAGGAGAAGGAAAAATAAACATCAAAGATAATCAAAATCGTAATCAAAAATCATAAAATTCCAACAAGACATTGGACAGGTGTCAGCCGGAGCAGAAGCGGATTGTCATTAATCAAAAGGTGAGCAACAAATTTGATTTAGTCGCGCTGTGTGTGCAGCACTAAAAGCTCAATCTAGTTTTACATAAAGGCACGGGGGAGGCCTTTGGGGCGGTTGCATGGGCAAATACAAAAATGCAGGCAATTTGCAATGTTTGTGCTCGTTGGGCTCGCTTTTAATTGCATTCCGAATCGAATCGTTAAGCGAAAGCATTAGTTAAACGACCTAAAACTGCTTTCAAATCAATAAAATGTATTTTGTATTGGAAAATTGCTAAAATACAGAAGAAGAAGATTGCTAAGAATCTTGTGGGAGTTTTGATATTGAACAAAAGATATAATTGGAAACTTTAAAATTTAAAAATATGACCAGCAAATTATTTTGAGATTACAACTATGTATAATAATAATAAATATAATTTATAGTTAAATAATAATGCATAAATATATTATACATGAGACTTAAGAGTTATACATATATAATTTATATTTAAATATAATATTTTTTTATATACTCATATTTCTAATATATATATAGATTATATATATATTAACCATAAATTATTTTTAAAATATAATTTTACTGTCTAAAATATAATTTTTTTTCCAATTAGACTCTTAGAAAATGTAGAAAAAATCTTTCTAAGATATTTCTTTTAAGATATATTATATATATAATTATCCATATTATTATTGCTTTGATATTACAAGGTTTCTGTCTAGTCCAGGCTGAGTTCAGAATAAAAGTAACTTCAGAACTCCAACACATGCGCTTGTGCACTGCTCAAGATTAAGTTTGGCACTCGTTTCATCATACGAAACTCAAGCGCAGCTAGCGGCCTCTGAGAGTGATCATAGGAGTCGAGCATATGTAGATCGACCATAGGGGCGAGCTAGATACCCGCTCACACAGCTCCAACTGCAGCTGCTTCTCCTTGCTGTGATAAACGATTAGTTTTATTATTGAAAATTACTTAATAATTGTTATTATTATTATTAAATTTATTAATATCTCCTTATTGCAAGCACTTCAAGTTCAGCTGCTAATTCAATTTGAGCTCTGTCTGGCATAAATCCTTAATTGAATTGCCTGTGATCTAAAGTCCTGTGCATTTGACTGTTTTGGTAATATATTAATTGCCGAAATGCTCCAATTACGACAATTGTGTCTGCCTTCCGGGACTGTCAAATATTAAACAATTTCACAAAGGCAAATGAATAAATGAAATTAAATAGTTAAGCAGTTGCAGCTGCAAAACATTTGAAGAGGCAAAATGCGTCCCGTGTGCCCGAATGCTTGATAGATAAATAGCTAATTGCTGCCACATTAACGTGGCTAAATGCTACTAAGCTAACGGTACGTGCTGCGAATTATTAAAACAAATCAATTAAAAGCCAAAAACAAAGCAAACTTTTGACTTTTGCGCACAGCCAGAGCTAGTGAAGCGAACCAAATCAAAATTTTATCTGCATATCAGTAGTTATTGTTTATGTTTATGTTTATGTTTACGGGCCCGCCCCGCTCCGCCCCATACGACTGGATGGGCTCCTTGTATGAATCTGCATAACAATAGCCCCAAAGCTGCTTAAATGCTGCCATTTCGTAGTCAACAACATTTTAATTAAAAATCTTTTGCTAGGCTGCGTTTCGGGGTTTGGGCTCGAGTTTGGGTTTATGTATTGAGGGCTTCAGATTTTCGGTTTGCTGGCTTATGAATATTTGCACGTGTGTGTGCGCCAAGAGCCGCGCCGTGCGCTTGCCCTGCCACGCCCACGCCCACCAAACACCCGGCGGCCAATAAATGTTAACAAGCATTCAAAAAATTTACATAAAATGTGCGCGTCTCGTTTTAGCACACGCTCATAATGTTGAATAGTGAGTATATTAGCTTTTGGTATATGAGTGAGTATATGTGCATGTAAGTGCAGCTGTGTCTGGCTCTGGGCTATACTTCTGTGTGCATGAATTTTAGCCATCTCTGCCCCTAGATAGAGTTGTGGAAGTTTAAATATATATATTCATAAAATACCTTCATTTTTCATATCACAATCAAAGTCAACTGCTGAAGTGATCCATAAATTTAAAATAAATTGAAAAAAAAAAAACCAAATAAATAAATAAAATAAAATAAGTTTTATTTCCTATTAAAAAGCTTTAAAGCTATCAGAATAAAATATCTTGTCGATCTTCTACAGATTTTAGTTCTATATAAATAAACTAATTAATCCAGTAGGGCAAGGCTAATCGAAACTGAGATTTTTAACAGAGGATTCGGGGCATTTAAAGGAGCCATTTGAGAGCGGATGAGACCCATTTTATGTTTAAGAGTCTTGAAACTTTTTAATGTTAATAAAAAAAATTGTTTAGCATCGCTTATCAATCCAGTTTTTGAGCTAAAATTCCTAAATTCAACACGTAGTTTTTCTACTTAGCTCTCTCTCTCTCATTTTTTACTTTGAGCAAGTGTAGCAGTAGTCAGTTATACCCTTTTTTACTTGCTACATTATTGGGTTTTTGAAATTCAAAACGCAAAACGACTCAATTTTTGAATTTCTAATTTTTGGGTTTTGTTTTGCTAAGCAATGAAAATGTTGTGCGTATGTTGGAGTATATATATGTATATATATATATATATATATATATATATATATGTATATATTGTATAGCAATTAAATGGACAGCGAATTAATCACAAAATGTTCATAACAATTTTATGCAAAAATTAAGTTTGGCCAAAGCTGTCGATGTGCGAAAATATTTTCGTTAAATTATGCAAATTTAATTCTAATTTATGTTAATTGAAAAACTTGACAAAAATAACATTTTGATTACTCAAAAATGATAATGAATATATGTGGACAAATATATATACTTACATATATATAATATATTGTCTCGGTTTAAATATTTCTGTTATTTTGTTATTATTTATAGCCGCGATATTTGGCAAATAAAATAAATTTAGTTGTATTTACATGGGAATTGACTGTAAGCAAAGGAAAACAAACATAAATTACAGTTGAATTTGATTTAGTACAGTAAATTAATTTGTGCGAATTGTAATTATATTAAAACTGATTGTGATTTTAGTATTAGTTGAAATTACTAAATGGAGATAGATTTTCGTAATGCATTAATAGGCAGGTAACAGACAACTTTATTAAATTCTAATGCAAATAGTAATGAGTATGCCAGTAATAATGATAATGCATCGTCAGTTATGTCGCGAGTTCGACTTACTGTTTGCCAGCTTTAGCCCACATTAACCAGGCAGTGCTTCTCTGTGCTCCATTTGTAGAGTGCGCTCCCTTGTCCAGCTCGCATGTTGCCAGCCGGCATACCTTTTCGGTGTAGTCATAGTTTCTTTGACAAACATTTTTCTGTTTGCTTCTTTGCTCTTTTATAGTTACGGCTTCTGTTGTCAGTTGTTTTTTCTATGATTCTCCCGCAGCAGATGAAAGTGTGAAGTGTGGATTTTAGCAGCAAATGCAGTTGCTTTCGTCTTTTTGCTCGATCTTATGTAGCTAATTTTGCATATAAGCATGAATGATGTTAATGACAATGATAATGAAATATGATCATAGTTAGTCAATAACGTTTTTTCTTTTAAATCATTTAATTTCTCCCTCTCGCTTTCGCTCTCTCTGCCTTTATCCAGCAGTCTCTCTTCTCTTCCTTCTGTTTGTCTCCCCTTCTGTCATCCACTACAACTAAGAAGAAGAGTAAGTCAATTACCTCCTCTAAGGCTGCAGCTGACTCTCGTATTATTGTTTCCACTTACTCGCGCCTCTCTATGCACTTCACAAACACTCAACTACAGTTTAATTTAGCCTCGCTCTTTGTCTGCCGTTTGATTTGAGAAGTTACTTGAGCAAACGCATATTTTTATAGCTACCTGGACTTGTGTTGCTCTTGGCTTTTCCTATTCAATTTAAAATGCTGCCCCCTGTCACCACGGCCCGCCACGCTGCTCAGCACGCTCTCTGGCTGAGCTACCACAGATATTTGCGTTTAATTGAATGAAAAAGCTTATTTAACAATTGGGCGTCATGCAGTGAATTTTCCATTTGACTGATGCTCAATTGAATTAATGGAGCGCCCATAAAGGCGTGTGTGTGGGCGTGGCATTACATTGAATTATGGCATCAATTGGAGTATCTTTCAATTTTGCTCTTCATTTTCAATCTGATTTTTTTTGTATTTTGTTTTGTTTTTTTTTTTTTTTGGTGTTAATTAATTTTGCATTAATTTGAATGCAATTAAAATGAATATAAATCAACAAACAGATTTGCATGCAGCTCTTGTTATATTCCATTGGATGCCGTTTACTTTGCCAATTGCAAACTCTCCAAAAAGGCCATAAATCATATGAGTTATTGTTGAGTTAATTAAAATGAAACAGTAAAAAAAAAAATATACAAAAAAAAATTTAAAATTGCGTAAATTACAAATTGAAGTTTTGGTGCGCTGCGAGTGTTAAAGTGAAGTTAATTTTTAATTATGGCCACAGAACGTGCACGTTAAATTGCCTTTTAAAATTCAATTTACATTTTGGTTTCGCTCTCGCCGCGCAAGTTCATCATTAATTTATGAGCAGAGAGGTGCCACGGAGGAGTTTTGTTAAGAACTGCGATTAATACTAACTTAACTAACAAAATTTGATGCATAATGAAATTGAGTGGGCAAAAGTAAAGAACTTTTCGTTGAGCTTAGCTTAGGCTACATTTAAAATTTTATGATAGTTCAAATCTGAGTTTAGTTTACTTCTGAAGAGCTCAGCTTGCAGCTAATTTGTTTGCAAGACTTAAAAAGTAGCTTAAAGATCGCGAACAGATTTATAAGCACCTTAAAGCTGTTTTATGAGCTTTTGTGCAGGTTAGGTCTGGATAGAAGTTTTAGTTATTAGAAATTTATTCTAGACATTTAAAAAAAAAATAAATTAAATCGTTTAAAGTTCTTAAAATATTTTTCTGCCTATGTAATTAGAAATCTCTTCACAATTCTTGCAGCAGCCCTCGCTGGCTTTATTCTTGCGCAGCTTTGATTGGCAAAGCCAAAAAAAAGAAAAAAAGAAAAAAATTATGGTTTATCGTTTCGTAGCTGATTTTCGGCCTGGCCTTAACAATTACGCGCATGTGCGTAAGACTCTGCTAACTTGGGCACTTGGCTCTTGGGGCTTGTAGCTGTAGCTTGTAGCTTGGAGTTGGGTCTCTCAACAGGAAGCTACGTCGCTTGGCATTTAAAAACGTATTAATTTTGACGCGCCAGTTTTTATTCTGTTTTTTTGGTTTTTGCTGATGATGGTATCTGTGGCGCGGACTTACAGAGTGTTCGAGAGTGATATAAACGCGAATAAGTTACGTCAATTTTGGTTTGGGATACATTTGTTTGCCCGAGGTCTACAACCTTGAAGCTTAGGGCCGTATCAAGTGGCCGAGCTGCTTTGCTTTGATTATTGCCATTAATTAAAGCGAACAGATGACAAATGATGTGAAAAGAAGTTAGAACCTGTGCACTGAGCCCAAAGGGAGAGATGTGTATAAATATTAGCATAAATATTGTATAAGCCACAACAATACTAATGAGTAATAAGAGAGAGTTAGAGAGAGTGAGCAAGAGGGGGGGCGGACGGTCAGCTGTGATGTGACAAGCAGCCGGCGGGGCCAATGGAGCCAATGACCCAAACGCAACTGTTAAAATAAACGAGCAATTATTAATGCGAACTCAAGTCGAGCGCGCGCGTCTTTGTTAGCCAGTTGGTGTGCCTGTGTGTGTGTGTGTGTGTGTATTAGTGTGTGTTGTCTGACTTATAAAACATTTCATTACACGATGATACAATTGAGTGAACGCCTTGAACTTCCGCTAAAAGAAGTTCAAGCAGACAGACAGACAGAGAGAGAGAGAGAGAGAGAGAGAGAGAGAGGGAGAGAGAGAGATGGGGATAGGCAGAGCCAAGTAGAATGACAGTCAAGAAGCGAAGACGAAGTCATTTTTGTGCTGAGTTGTGGCAGCAAGTATGTATGTGTATATATAGTTGAAGGCATGTTTCACACTTCAGAGCCTATCGGCGGCCGCAAAATAAGAAAAAAATAAAAAACCAAACAAATTGTAAAGTCATAGCCAAGTCAAGACGTTGCCGCAGCCCAACAGCAACAACAACAGCAACAGCCACAGCCACAGCCACAGCCACAGCAACTTCAAGTCCAAGACCAAGAGCAAGTCCAAAGACGCTGCTGCCCTGCTGCCAAAGTAAAAACTTAAGCAGTACAAAAAGGCTTTTAATTTTAATTTGCATATGGCAGAACGAGCGGCTGCAGCAACACCCCAATACAGATACAGATACAAAAGTATTAAGTAAGTATCTGCTAGATGCATGCAGCGCGCAGCAAGTACTTAGAGCGCTGCGCTGGGCCCTTGCAATTTCAAGTGCCAACTTGTGGAAAAATAGCAACAGGGCAAGCAGCAAGCAGCGAGCAGCAACAACAACATTGTTGGACTTGCCCATGGCCCATGGCCTGGCAAAAATGCAAGTTAAATTTAATTTATTTCTGCTGCGATTGCTGCGCTTGTCTAGCTCTCTATGTGTGCATGTGTGTGTGTGTGTGTGTGTGTGTGTGTGAAAAATGGTTAAAGGAGTTGGCCAAGTCCAAGTCCAAGTCCAAGTCTCACTCTCTTCTTAAGTGGGGTTCAACTCTAATGACCGCGTGTGAAAATGAAAATGGAAATGCCACAAAGTCGTCGTCGTCGACGGCGTTGGCGGCGTTGGCGTCGTTGGTGTTGCGCTCTGCTGAGCTCAACTTGGACTTCAACTACAACATTCAGCATTCAAGTCAGGCTGCAGACACGACTTGGCCATGGCTTGGGGGGCGGCGGCGCAACGCACTTGCAGCTTGGGGGCGCATGCAACATGTGAACTTGTGAAAAATCGAAATTCCAATTGGAGCCTCTGAGAACAGAGCTGAGAGCTGCGAGCTCCAGGCAATGATTTACGCTTAAATAACATGTTGCCTGCCTGTGTCGTTGCCGCAGACGACTCTCATCATATTTGCCTGACCTCATATTAATGAATATACTTTATATATATATATATATATATATATATAAATATATATATATATATATATATATATAGATTTGTTGCTACATATTCCCGACTTTGGAAAATTGGTAAATGGGGGAGCGCAAAAATAAGAAAAAGAACCAAATCACGAATTCAGGTCAGCTTAGAACTCGTTGGCAACTTCTGTACAAATTATATTCAATTATGGTTGGCTGCTTTATCAAGATTTCAGCAGCAGCAGCAGCTCAATTACTCGTGGTATGTCTGCTCCATGCAGCTCACAAGCGCTCGAGTATCGGGCGCAAAGGCATTCGGATTCTAACAAATTGAAAGCGCTTGCTCCACAGATCAACAGACATCATTTTCATAATTACATAATCATCGATATACAGTCGACAACAAAGGCAACAACAAACAAAGCATAGATGACAATAATCATGTCGAGAAATGTGAATTAAAGCAAGAGAAAGAAACAAATAAGTGCTCAAAGGGACATGTGAATGCCCTACCTAAAATAGAAATTTCTATATATAGATATGAATTAATTTAAATAAATTTAAAAAAAATATAATCAAATAAATATATAGTAAATTAATTAAGCGAGTTTCTGCTAGAGCTATACGATTGTAAGCAATCGTTTTTAGCAAGCAAATAAATAATTAGAAAAGGACAGAAAAAAGAGAGAGACATGACAGTTTATAAATATTCAGAGAGATAGGGAGAGAAAGACAGATGAGACAGATAAATAAGGATAGGAGAATTTAGAGACAATAAGAGGGCGTGAAAAGGAGAGCGTGCGATAGAGACAGAATAAAAGAGATTATATGATAAGACAGATTATTTAAAGAGGATATTTCCATATTTTAGAATAAGTTCTTAAAAGGCTTAATTTAAAAGTAGTTTCAATGCTCTAAGATCATTCAAGAATTTTTATAAATTTCTATATAATTTTAATTCATTAATTGATTTTTTATTTAAATAATATAATTTTAATTTTTGTTAATTAATTTTTTATTTAATTAATTTAAGTTTGCAATTTAATAATAACAAAATATTTATCAGAAATGTATTAGTATCATATGATCAATATAGTTATGATTAGTTGAGTTTAATAAATAATATAAAACTATTTTTATATTTTATTACAATTTTAAATTAATAATAAAAATGATAAAAAAATTAAATAAATTAAAAAATATGTAATTTATCATTTAAATATAAAATAAACATAAAATACAAATACAAACTCTACAAATGGTCATAATATGTCAAACACCAATAAACTTTTGAGGCAACCCAAAGCATAAACTTCATAAACCTTTTACATAGATTACCTGTGCACGTTTTTATTTAGGCAAACTCAAATCATACGCAGAAAATTGTCTTTGAATCGTTTTCCCTTTTGTTATTATTCGATATTTGCAGCAAATACACGAATTTTACATAATTTTTATTGCATCTTTGGCCGGGCTGAATGCCTCTTGCAACAATATTCGAATTGAAAGCCAAATAAAATAAACAGAAAAAAAAATCAACAGCAACTCAATTTAATTTCTTAAGCCAATGGAAAAATAGACAGTAAAAGATCTGCAAACGGCAGCAGAAAGGAGAAAAATCTATTGAAATTATTTCGTAACATTTGCAATTTGTTTAAAACGTGGCCCGGAAAATGCACAAAATACGAAAATTTTTTTTTTCTTGCTATGCAAATATTATAATTGCTTAAAGGCTTTTTGCCATTCGCCTTTGTTTGTTATTGCTCGAGCTGTTTGTTGTTGCTCTTTGCAATTGTTTTATTCAGCTGCTCATCGCAATTTGATTGCTTGTTCGTTCACGCCTACGCGGCGTATGCGCAATTTTCGGCAAAATACAATTATTTACACTGGACAACAAGTTACAGTTACCTAACAAAAATAAATGGAATGTCACATGGTCGAGCAGCAACAAGAACCATTTTGACAACATTTGGCGTTCAACCTGCTGCGAAAATGCATTACAAAAACTAAAGTAAATAATTTAATTAGCTGCTGCCGTTAACTCATTTGAACTTGTCTCTGCCGGGTCAACTACAATTTGTCACTGAGTTCGTCTAGCGTTGGGTTGAGCAACAATGTGAATAATGTCATTCATGTTAAACATAATAATGTTGCATTGTCCTATGGCATTTCATAATAAATAGGAATTTAATTATATTGTAGCTTATTATGATTAGCTTAACATTGAAATTGAAATAGTTCAGAGTACAAGTTGATAAATGGAAAGAGTGAGGCAGGGGAGAGAGAGAAACTGATGCTGAGAGGTGGAAGTCACGAGTGGAAGGGGCTGTATACTTGAGACTTAATGAAAAAGGGAGGAAAGTTTAGATAGAGACAGCTCCAAAAATGAAAAGCGAGTGAATCAGTGAGGCCAAGTGAAAGAATATAATAGGGAAAAGGCTGTAGGTAGCTATATTGAGTTGTAGAGAGAAAAAGGCAGGTGCATAGATAGAGAGTGGAAGAGAGAACAAGCGAGAGATGGGCTGCGAGGTATGAGCTAGTAGCTAGTTTCGTACAGCTCATCTCTTTCTGGTTAACGTGTTTTGTATCTCTCTTACTCGTTTTCTAACTCTTAACAGCTTATGTGGTCAATAAAAACCATTCTGGCTTTACGATTTGCATAATCTAATTTATAAAAGATTTATCGTGCTTTAAAAATTATACAAAGCTGCTATTAGTTTTTTGATTCTACGATTTTAATACTAAACAAAAACCAAGTTATAAATGACCAAAAAGTGAGCAGATTTATTTTGCAAGGGCTCATACATATTACATATATTATTGGTTCTGTTTACTATGATATATATTAATTCATAATATTTATATTTTTTATTATTTATATATATGTATCTTTATAATTTATATACTTTTTATAATTTATAAATATATTTATATATTTTTTATGTGTAATAAATATTTTTTATATATATTTATATTTTTTTTTATATAATTTATATATTTTTATAATTTATGATATATATTTTATATAATTCATAGGCCGCTTTTCCATTTCTCTCTCCATTTGTCAAGCTCTTCTTTTATCTGCCTTAATCTATCATAAATCCATTCGTGTAGCGTATTTAAGCTTCGTTGTGCTGTTTTATGGCTTTGATAATTCTTTTTGCTGGCACCGGTTTAATTTTTGTTATATTTATTTCTTATACACCGGACACAGACTGCAATTTGGGCCTCGCGCCTACAGCAGCAGCAGCAACGCAGATACACACACACACACACACTCGCAGTGGGTGTCAGTGGTTGGGAGCGGGGCGCTGCAGATATGGTGTGAAAAATGGGCAATTGCATTGGCAATTCGTTGAAAGTGACAAAAATGCCTTGATACACAATTGTGACAGGTAAATTCTTTGCTGCGGTTACGAAATCGATGCCAGCCCACAAAGCCAATAGATAGACAGACAGAGGGGCAGACAGGACAGAGAGACAGACTTGATAGACAGTCAGATAGACTGTAAGAGAGCTGCAGATATATTGAGCTCAAAATTTTTGGCACATGCCAAAAGGCAACCGCAGCGGAAAAATCGAGCTCAGCCAAATGGCAAATGATTTGTCAGCAATTGTTGATGGGGTGAAAATGGCAATGCAGTTGCCATCGAGGGGATTGTGCTGTGCCTGTAAGTGCGTGTGTGTGTGTGTGTGTGTGTGTGTAAAGGCAGGTATTTGAAGGCAATTGCAGTTCAGATCATGCTTTGCATATCGATTTGCGTTTGCATTGTTGAGCAGGCAGTTAACACCTCAGCGAGTGAGAGAGAGAGAGAGAGAGAGAGAGAGGAGCAGAATGTGTTGCTTGAGTATGTCAAATGCCATAAGTTAAGCTAATCGAGGCGCATGATTGAAATGCTTCCTAATGACAGATTGTCTATAAGGAATGATGTATCGAACAGCTGTTGTTGTTTAAGGTTAAAGCAGTTCAGCTAACTGGTTAGACAACCAGCTAAATGTCTTTGTGAGAGCTTAAGGCGCTCTATAATCAATTGAGCTGGCAACTGTTTCACTTTCTAGCTCAAACTCAAATGAACTGCAAAGTTTTGCTGGCTTATTAATTTGATGTTTCTTTGTTCAGCTGCTTCTTATGATAAAAGGCGATATCTTAAAGGCATTTATTTAGCACGCTTCTTAGTGTCTCTCACACTGAGCGCAAGAATATAAATGAGTTTTTCAGTTGGAATATCTACAAATAAAATATTAGTTCAAGCTTAACTTTAAGTTATTTGTCAAAAACTCAAATAAATCTAAATAAAAGTTGAGGTTTTTATACACTGAATACATTGAAAGTGGTACTGCAGGGTATAAGGGCTTAGAGAAGATAGATGTAACAGGTAGAAGGAGGTGTGCAGAGTTCATAAAGTAAGCTGAGTTGAACTAGCTCTGATTGTCCGTCCTTTCGTATAATATACAGCTACATCAGCTGTTCGAAGAGCTTAGGGTATCTCCCAGTCGAACCATATCGATTGGTGCACTCTTACTTTTTTTTAAAACTCTGCTCAGCATTGTAAATGAGCATTCATGGTATAATGAATTTCTTGGGCATCATTTAAATTTAGCATGAACAAGTTTTTAGGGCAAAGTGGTTATGAAATTTGAATATGCGAGGTATGCTTAACAAGTATAGCGAATGCCGAACTATTGCGTGTTTGGTGTATTTAGTTTCCAGTATTAGAGTATTCCAGTATGTGAACTATGCCGATAAATAAGCATATTTTGCATGCTCAGCTAATCTTTGACAGATAGAAAGAAATATATTTGAAGTGTAGCTGATGGAATTTACTTTGAATGTAAGAAAATAGATAAATTGCTTTAAGAATCAATTTAATTAATCTACTTTTCACACAGGTCTCTTAACTTTTACTCTAAAATTCCCAATAACAAAATATTTAACAAGAATAATATTATTTTTTGAATACGAACAAATTTCAGTGCACTCAGTTGAATCTTTCTATTGGGATAAATAATAAATAACAAATTTAATAATAAATTTAAAAAGCTATTTAGTTTAACAAGTTAATTGTAATAAGATATATTGCGCTTGTAGCTGCACATTTTATGTACTCTGAACTCTTTTATTATAAAAGTTGAACCATGGGCGCTGAAATGGCTCAGCTTAACAGCTAGCTTTGCCCTCAATGTAAACCCTTGCCCTTTACCTCAAACTGTCTGTGTTTCTCTCTCTCTCTCTCTCTCTCCTCAACCTACGTCGTCACACACTCACGCACTGATTTACTGCATGGCGATATGAAATGTATATATAAACGCGGCTCTTGTATATTGTAGGTTTAATTGATTTTCGTTGCGCGGCTGATTGAATTGGACTTAAATGGGACAGACGACGCCAGCTGGCATTCAGTTAACTGATTTGAGATTGTGTATATCTCCCTCTCGTGATTGTTGAACAAATGACATTTGACATGTTATGCGGATTTTTCTCTTTTTTACCTTTACCTAATTGTGTGATAGAAAATTGTGTTGCTGCCGCTGGCGCTGCCGTTGCTGCTGCTGCTGCTGCGCCTAATTCGCTGCGGAGCTTTTGGGCTTTGCCATATGTGCGCGCAGTTGGAAAACTTTGCTTATCATAAATTTAGTGCTGCTGCCTGGGCAATTGTTTAATTGTTTGCTGGCTGCACTTAAAAATCATTTTAATGCTCGCTCAGCAGCTAAAGAGAGGGTATATTTGTTTTGCAAAATCTACAAAAGAGTTGCAAGCAGAGCTAGATTCGATCGATATAGATAAGTATTGTATATTTCAATCTAAAGATCGCTCGAGAAATACTCCATCTCTTTGAAGCAACATTTTATTATTTAAGGCCCCAAGTTTACGCTTTAAATATGAGGTTTTAAGTCGAGTTTTGATGTGATCAAAAGATTTTTCATAAATTATATATCGAGGATCTCTGTGAGCATGGCAAAGCGAGTAATTTTATATAAATTTTACAGTCTTAAAGCTAAACTCGAAAAATTTCTCAGTAAAATTAATATTGGTCATTGAGCAGACCAATATTAATTTTACTGAGAAATTTTTAATAGCTCAAAGAGCAGACTCACAGCTAAAGTCGTATAAATTTATTTCTGATCTACAACCAAAAATTTGTATACTAAATTCATAATATTTCATGCTCTTGAGCGAGTATTTCGCCGTTTGCTATGCTCCCTGGCAAGTTGCTGTTTGTGTGGCTGATAATCGGTTTAAAAGTGACTCAACTTTTGGCTGCATTTTGCATTGTTGCGGCTGCTGCTGTTAAAAATGGGGAAAATAAAAATTATTGTCAATTGTGCGCCGCATAAGTCGAATTAAATTTTAACTGTTTGTTTGTTAGTTGTTTGTTTGCCGAGTTTTAATTGTGCAATTGTCTCACTTTGGCATAGCTTTATATATATATACAGATTTTTATGTATATATATTTATTTTTTTGCTGGCCCGAAGTTCAAGTTGGCTTGAACACTTGAAGAGCGACTTTAGCTGGGCATTCGAGCGTTGGCTTTAGTTTGTGGGCCAACCTATGACATCTGGCTAGACAAAAGATTGCTTTGTTGTTATCGATTTGCCATTATGTATTTATGATAGACAATTGTAGAGAGGCGAGCGGTTCGGTCGCTCGCCCCCAACTTTTTTTGGGGGCGCCCTCGGGCGAGCGTCTGATGTCAGTCGTCAGTCAGCGATCGTGATCGATGCCAAAGCATATTGTTTCAGCTCTCTATATATATTTCTGTTTTTTTTTTTTTTTTTTACGATTTGGCTGCTTCTTGGAATGCGATCACGTCTTGGCTTTGCCTTTGCCTGCGCCTTTATGGCCGGCGGCTAGAAATTGGCCGCAACTGATTTGCACAACTGTCAACAACGAATGCAGCTGCAGATTGTTTAACGATTTACGAAAATCGAAAGAAAAAAAAAAATATGTCGTGGCCCTTTTTATTTTTTGTTGTGCAGCTTTGCATCGGTCAATTGATTTGCCCGGCAGTGCTTGGTCGTGGTCGTGCCCAGTTTTCTGTTAAAGGTTCGTCAGCAGCTCCTCAAGCAAAATTTTGATTAAATTGTAGCTGCCGAAGGAACTGGGCTCATCTGTTGCCTCTGCTCCATTTCCTGTAGTAGAAAAAGTCATTAACATTTCGCCAGCTGTTTTCTATTTAGTAGTTCAAAAGTTTTAATTTAATTTAAGCACACGTATGTGTGTGTGTGTGTGAGTGTGTGTACAGTAAGACTTTGGTTTTGCAACGCTTCGACACGGTTTCAAGTTTCTTAGCTGCTTTTCAGGATTGTATTTTAATTGAATTGCCAATGTGCCGTGCCATTTTGTAAGTCGAAAATCCAATCTTCAAGCCCCGAGCGTAAAAACCCCTTTAAGCAAAATGACGTCTAAACTTTACTTAGAGAGAGAGAGAGAGAGAGAGAGGGGGGCAGCGAGAGAGGGCAAAACTTCTGCTTGGCAAACTGGCCGCAGTCCAAATGAAGATAAACACACATGAATGATGCTGTATCTGTGTCTCTTTTAGAGCTGAGCTGACAGACCGACAGACAGACAGACAGACAGAGACACAAGGCTGGATGAAGAGTCGTGGCGACGTGGATCAAAGTTCTCACAAAACTTGGCTAACCGCCATAGCAGCTGGCTGCCATACACGGCGTATGCGCAATTCACGAAATAAATGTCAACTGTGTTAGATGATGCCGCTCGCCCCTAATGCCCCCCTTTCTGAAGGCGTGGCCAGTCAGTCAGGCCCGCATTTAATAAAAATGAATTAAATTAAAATACGCAACTGCTGACAAAATGTCAAGTGTAGCAATAAAAACGCAAGAGCTGGCAAAAAGGGACGAGCAGCAAATGGAGAGCGGTAGAGAGAGAGCGAGAGCGCGGCATGTGGCCTGGGGGGCATGTGGCAGGGCCAACGTTTGCTGAACTAAAGCCGGCAAGCGTTCTTAATGAATTACATAAAATGCGGGACGGGTCGAGCCAGCGGCTGCTTGGGTTTTGTGGCTGTGGGCCTCGTTATGCTTATCGCTTCTCGGTTCTCGGTTCTTGGTTCTCGGTTCTGGCTCTTTGGCTTTCCGACAACTGCGAAAAAAAAGAAAAGAAAAATTTTGCAAAAATTAATTTAACAAATTTTTAATTGCTCATGTCGTTTGCGCGTCCGATCAACGTGTTCACCTCGAGCTGCACTGAGAGAAAATAGCTGCGAAGAGAGGCTTAAAACATGAAGAGCACCAGATAATGGTTAAATGGAAGTGGAAGTGATTAAAAGTTTTTTTTTTATTTTATTGTTTCTGTTAATAATAATAAATATATATTTTCTTTCAGTGAGTTGCAATTTAACCTTGTGTTTTTGGGTTTTTTTTTCTTCATAAATTTCATAAATTATTTGTCAGCTTCTGCAAGTGATTTTAATTTTTTCTCTGTGTATAAAGAATGTAGCTAACAGAATTTAGTTGAAAAGGAAAAAAAGTGGATAAAATAATTTTACGAATTTTTTTTTTTTTTTTGGCACAGTGTACATGCTTGACCTAGATCTCTTTATATTCCATTTGAGCTACAGTTGCCAAGATTAAAATATTTTCTCTCAGTGTAACTTTTAACCCCATCTCATTATTTTCGCTCTGAGGATATTTAATGCCGAATTTATGTTGTAAGCCACAACTGCTACATAATTTTCGCACAGTGTATATTGACTGTAGCCACCTGCCTTTGGGCCTGCCGACTGTTTGCGTTCGCCTGCCTTCAGCTATATATTTTTGTTTCTTCTTTTTTTTTTCGCGTGTCTTCATCAGCAGCTGCGTTTTTGCGAGTCGGCACATCGTGCCGTCGTTGGCCACAAAACAAGTTGAAGTTTAAGGTCATGAGTGTGTGCTCACACACACACACACGCACAGTCAGCCAACTGTCAACATTAAATATGTATGCGGCAACATTTTTATGGCGCCTCAAGTTCAAGTGCAAGCTGTTAATGGCGTCGCTCTTATGGCAATGGGAGGGGAGGATAGTTGATGTTTTGCTAGAAAAACAACAGATGAAATTGTAGTAGAAGCAGCAGAAGCATCAGCAGCAGAGGCAGCATGAAAACCTGCAGCAGCTGTCCATTTGCGCTAGCTGCCAAATCAGCTTAGGCTACCTTCGTTTGCCTGGCTCACTATCTGGCAGCAGCTGCCTGAAAAATTTTGTACTTTGCTGACAGCGCACACATTGGCCGCCGAAAAAAAGGATTCTGCATTTTTTGCGTCTTCTTCTTCTTCTTGCCTTTAGAGCCACGTGTCGTATGTGTAATATGTGTTCAATTGAATGGACAGGCAAAGGGTTACAAAATTGCTCAGCAACTGTGTGTGAGAGTGAGAGAGAGAGGGAGTTAGACAAACTACTCGTATGTAGCACAGTGTCGGTTGCTTAGACGCTTGGAGTTGCCAGTATTTTGCGTGTCACGCACAGGTGAAGGACTAGGACAGGAAATAGACTTTGTGTTTGGACTGAGCTAAAAAAGATGAGCGCACGCAGGCTACTTGAGAAACTTGGTAGAATTAAGCTTACATAAAAAATATGATAAATTCAAGATGGAAAATGACTAAAGCTGATGAATATATAATAAATATATAAATATATTAATATATAATAAAATATGTTTGAAGCTGATCGTACTGCGACTTAAGTTGTGGCTAAATATGAAGAGAAGAATGCGACTTCTTAGAAATAAAGCTCGATAGGAATCATGAGCAGTGCGAGCTAATTTCCTTGACTTTTCTTACCAAATAGCTCGATCACATCAGCTTGAGACCTCTCAGATTATCTGCTTGAAATTAGCTTAAATTGCAACAATTTGATTAGTATTTATTGTGCAAAAAACAGCTTGAGCGCACCTCGCTGCATAGTACTGACTGACATGTAAGTTTTAATAAAAAATTTATTGATACAGCTTGAGCACTTGGCATGGCAAGCATGCTCTAAGTATATATATATATATATATATATATTTTTTTTTTTTTTACCTTCAACTTTCCTTTGAGTTGGGCAGTAAGCAGACCCCAATAAAATAGTCGCTCACTGATGAAATTTTGTTTGGTTTAAGCACAGTCACGTTGCCTTTGCTGGTGCTTGTATGCGTATAAATTCTCGTTCAATAAATGAAAAGAGTATATTGCGTGTATGTGATAACCTATATATCAACTATGTTATCTAAGCTATGAAAATTAATATAGATTATAAGGAAAATATATTGAAACACTCAAATTTGAAGGCTGTGCAAGGTACAGAAACAAATACAATTATCGAAATATATATACATATAAATCAACTCATCTCAGTTAGATATGAGCATATTTCATATTTAGGAGACACAACGTTTTTTTTAAATAATGATTAATCCCCTTTAAAGATAGAGCTTTAACTCAGATTCACATTAATTTCAAGTTTTATGGCTTTGAGCGCGTATCATGCAGTTGATGTCAATATTTGTGTGTGCGGCAGCTCCCCAGCGACTTAATTTGTAAATATTTTGCCACTACTCAAATGCAGCTGAATTTTGAATCTAGTCGAGCATTTTTTTTTTGTTGTTGTTTATTTAGCTGGCAAACAAATTGCATTCGTCATTTGTCAGCTACATTGTTTGTCAAAGCGCTCCCCAGGGGCAGCTTGGTGGAGCTGAGTTGCTGCTGGGTTTTCATAATTTGCCCAGGCAGACGCAGTTCTCGGCTAGCTAAACAGCCAGCTAGTTGGCCAGTTTTCCAGTGAGGCAGGCAGCTCCCTCTCCCTTTCTCTCTCTCTCTCTCCCTCTCCCTCTCTCACATTTGCAATTTGTGTGGCTGACTCAATGCAGGAAGTTGGCAATCGACAAATGATGCTCATGATGATACGAGGATGTGAGTGTGGACGTGGATGCTGTAGCTCAGCTGAGAAATGCAATTAATTACTTATGTAGATGGCTACCAGTTTTGCAGATCCAGTGCCGCACTCATAATCAGCTCACTTAATGCTGCGACCGGCTCCAGCTAATCAGACATGCTGGCTGAAAACAAATTAAAAGCAAAAGCCAAATGCAGTTTTCTGGCTGCTATCTATATAACTTTATACAGATGCATTTGCATTTGCATTTGCACTCATTGTGGCTATTTCAAATGCAAATGCACATTAGTTCGTGTTGATGATGATAATGCTGATGATGATGGCAAGCTGCGAGCAATAGAAATATTCTAGCGACATTTATGCGTAAAAAATAAAAAAAAAAGAAGCAGAGAAACGCATGAGAACCAAAAACTACAAAACTGAATTAAGTGACTGTGCCGCAGGTATGCTGGGGGCGTGTGTTAGTGGCAGGGAAGAGGAGCACACAGACTGACATCCGTTGCGGCACTAAGCGCAGCTTCCGCAGGCGACAACGCAGGATGCCCTTCAGCCAAAAGCCGCGCAGCTGTTGTACAGGTAGCCCTGGGAATGGGAATGGGAATGGGAATGGGTTAGGGCATGGTAGTCGGTATATACGGGTTTTCGAAATGGGCATGGCAATGGGACAATGGCAACGGAAATGTTTAAATGCCGCCGCCGCCGACGACGACGACGAAGTGAACTGGCCAAGCGTCCTCTGCCTGCACTTCACCTACTAACGATTCGATTCATTGATCGTTGATTGAATTTCGATTCGTTAGAGTTTCAGTTGGTTCGTCGTTTTTTTCTTTCTTTTCTCTCCTGCAGGCCTGTTGGGCCTTTGTTTTCTATTTGCCTGGCTGCCATGCTGTGCGTTGCTCTGTCCAGTTGTCGGTTGGGTTAGGCTAGCCAGCAACGTGTGTCGCTCTTGCAGGGAATAGACATGTTGCCATGTTTGTTTAGTGTGCAAACGCTGCTGGGCAGCTACTTAACTACAGCTGCATGTGTGTGTGTGTGTGTGTGTGTGTGAGTGAAGTGACTTGCGACATAAAGTGCTTTTATTGATGCTCATTTGGTATTGCAATTTGTAGCGTTTGTGACATTTATGCGTTGCCAACTTCCAAATGCCATTATGCAATTTGTTGCAACCGAAAGGGGGGGCCGACCTGTCTGTCATCTTTAACATATGCTGATCGTTGATTAGAACAAAAACCTTTGCCTAATTGGAATTGAATAAGCCGCTGCGTAAAGAACTCAAAAGAGAGCTTCCAACTGGGGCAAATGGCAGCTGAAGCTGAAGCCATAGCCAGAAGCCTTAGTACTCGGAGAAATGAAGTCTTAAAAATGTTACTTGAGCTGAGGCTTAAATGGATATAGATACGGCTATGGTTAAATGCAGTTGCTATAAATAACAGTAGCTGTTGCATGCACAGAGCTTCTATATATATATATAGGTAAATAGACACTGAATAGCTTCGCTATAAACTCTTTATTGGCACTTGATTAAAGCGTGCGCGTGTTCACCTGAAGTGAACCAAATTTAATTTGAGCCAATTAACATACTTAAAGCTTACAGCGTAAATTGATAAACGAGATTGTTCAAAGGCTTTATAATTAAAAAATAAATCTTAAATCCGAAACTTAATTTTATGCGTTCTTTGCTTCAGTTTAAAAGCGCTTTCCAATAGTGTTGTAAAATATGCAAATTTGCATGAAATCAGGCATTGACTATAAGCTGTGATTTAAGCGCAGAGCTGGCAACTTTAAAGTAGCATATGGGAAGAATTTGTTGCGCTATAAGCTTTCATGGCATGTAGTGTTAAAAAGCAGTGTTGTAAAAAATATTCAATTTATTTAGCTACTTTTTGATATTAAGGACTTAAGCTCATAATGCAGTTTTATGTGCTAAAAGTTCTTTCTATATTTTATATATATATATATATATATTTTTAGAGAGTATAAAATGCATGAATATATATATATATATATAAATATAAAAATACATGTTCAGATATAAGACAGAAAATTATAAAAGCTCAGCTTAAATTAATTAAATACACTGACAAAATAGTGTTGTGTAGCGATGAAAAACTGTTACAAAAACTAAGTGCTTACTACAATTATTCAATCATTATTTACTTATGTATCATATATGAATCAAATTCATTGAAGTATTTTCCGTTTATTGTCATGTCGATAGAATTTTCCAGGTTTTATGCGCTTCAACAGCTGTTTTACGCAAGCTTTTTCGCTTGCAATAAAAAACCGTGTTATGTAACTGTGAAAAAGTGTATTTACAGTGCTATCGTTTTGCATACGCAGGCATCATAATTGAATTAAATCGATTTAAGTAGCCGCCACAGCTCTCGTCGTCGCACAGTACTTAACATATTTGCATATATCTTAATAAAATCACAAAAAAATTTGCATGCCAAATCGCGATTCAGTTCAATTTTCAACACTCACTGCGACCTACCGCAACACTGAAATGAAATAAATAAAAATGTAAACAACAAAAACAAAAGAGACAACAATATATATATGTATATATATTGAAAATTTATGGAGATATATATGCAAGATAAGTGTTTACAATTGGGAATGCTATGCACGGGTATAACTGACTTGCTCATGCTCTGAACACAGGTTGCTGGGAGTTGCTGTGGAGTTTAGTTATTTATAATATTTATTTATTCTTATTCTTTAAATAGACGGAGAGATAGACGGAGCAATATACGGAGAATATATGATCAGACTATAGATGCACAATCGAAGAGATAGAAGAGCATGAAGATGGAATGACAAACGGAGAAACAGACGAGGAGATATTTAGATGAGAGATTGATATAAACATAGTACAGAAGGACTCAATGTCGAAAAGACAGACAATCGGAAAAACGGAGAGACAGATGAGCGGACAGACAGTCAGAATAGAGCTACATTAATTGTCAGATCACGCTATGCGTTCTGTTGCATGTTACACATATTTTAGCAAAGCCAATATACCCCACATTCAGCATATGCCAGGGTATAAAAACTGCAGGCTAAACGACACATGCTTTAAATATTTGAGTTTTTAAAAAATGACGCCAAACATGTTTGCTCTGCATATATATGTGAGACTCTGTGTGTGTGTGCGTGTATGTATTTCGTTTCGTTGATAATATTTTGCTCGATCTTTAAAGCCACAAAAATAATACACACAGCGAAATCCAATGAAATAAGTCTACGAATATGTGCCGGAAACCCGTTTTTTGGGCAGTTGGGCAATTTAACGCGGCTCGAAACAGTTTGCGGTCTCAATCTGGCTCAAATACAACCTAAGCCTTAACGGTTGCAGTTCAGATTCATTAATTTATCACTGTTGGGTAATTTTTATATATTTTGTGTTGGCAATTAAGTGTGAAACTCCAATTTTTTGTTCAACTCTTGGCTGAAATTGCTTATTACAATTTATTTTTGGAGCTTGAGAGGGGGCCTCGAACGGCCTTGTTAATAGTGCAACAATAATACAATTATGATTGAGCCTAACAATAGTTTACAACGATCAAAATCGCTTCGAGTGGCAAATTATTTAAGCAATTGCTCCTGTTCAGCAAGCTGAAAGACAGATATTTATTGTATATAGATTTGTTAGAGTTGGCTATGCATGTGGATGTGGATGTATTGAAAGGCGTTTGCGGAAATGCCCAAGTGTCAGCCTGCTGGAATGCTGTTGGAGTTAGACTCTTGAAGAGATTATGATCATAGTGTTGCATAATGTAATAATGTGTTGCAAAAAGAGAGAGAGAGATAGAGATAGTAGATCAAGGTGTGTAGAGAAAATGATGTATAGAAAATACGTAAAGAGAAGAGTACAGAAGAAGGTACAGATAGAGGTATGGATTGTAGAAGAGGGACGGAAATAAGAAAGGGTCAGAGATTGTAGACTTTAAGTGCAGAAAAGAATAAAATGAGTATAGGAATTACAGTAGCTAAAAGTGAAAAAGGCACAAGAAGGGCTGAAGATGCAGAGAGTACAGAAAAGGTAAAAATTTCAGAAAGTACACAGTCTGCAAGAAATACAAAAGCTATACGACAGTAAAATGGGTACAGAAAGGGTAGAAGATGCAACGGATAAAAATTGTAAAAACAAAATAAAAAAAGTACACTGAATTCAGAATATACCTATATATTCTTATTTAAGAAGATAAAGTCAAAAACTTACAGGCAGCATTAACAGGTGCACAGAGTGCAAAAACGTATAAGTATTAAAGCTTGAGCTTGAATGAAATGGAATGGAATAGGTACAGAATGAGATAGATATATAAATTACAGAAGTATATTCTGTACTCTCTCTCACAAGATATTGCTAGAATACATTCTTTGTATGATAAGGATAAGTTCTACTGTCTCTTTTCCTCTCTCTATCTCTCACTCTCAAGATATTCACATTATACATACAGCTCCTGTAGAAATAATGGGTTGAAAAATGTGTTTCTGTTCAAGAAATTAAACTGGCGCCTCTTTCTCTCCCTCCTTCCCTCCTACATCTCCCTCTGTCTCTCTCTCTGCATCTCTTGGTCTCACACTCTCTTTTAGTAGTATATATAATGCCCAATTATTTCTATATTATTAGTTTATATACTAGCTATTACTAATATAACTTTTACATTTTCTATACTATTTTATCTTTAGATTCCTATAACTTGAATGAAAAGCAAAAAAAATCCATAGGTATTTATAAAATTTCCTTAATAAATTTTCTGTTTCTACCAAAATAACAAAAATATTTAATAAAAATATTTTGTAAATAAAATTGAAAAATACTAAATTTAATAAACACAAAACTCAAGCGACTTAGTAGCCTTAGGTATTTGAGCTATTTAGCATATGTGTGGCTGGCTGTTTGCTTTTTGCACTTTTCCTTATACAAATTCCTAAAAATGAGTTAAATAAATGATTTTGCCTACTGGCATTTGTTGTTGCTCGAAAAGTTTTTGCTCTAACTTCACTTAAATTGCATGCATATTTGATGCAGTCAGTGCCACGCCTCCAGCTCATAGATCTTTGCATTGATTTAAAATGCACACGCACACACACACTGAGTCGTAAATCGCATTCACATAAGAAACTTTAGTGTTATTTTTTTTTTTGGCGCTTTTAATGTTTGTTTCAGTTTCAATCTTGGAATTTCTTTTTATTTTATAACATTTTTCTCATTTTTTAGTTGTTTTTTTTTTTTTTTCGAGCATTACGTGCGCGCCCATGGGGCTGAGTGTGTTTGCCTGGCAGTTTGTTTGCCACGCCGCATGGCCAACAAATCAACACCCCGCACAGCGCCTGTCTATGTCTGTGTGTGTTTGTTTGTTGCCGTTTTAATATGCGTTTAGCGTTTTATCGTTGCATTCAACATGCCAATGCGCGCATCTAAGCCACCCCCTTCCGCCCTCTTCCACACACTCTCTCTTTTCGATCAGCATAGCGCTTGAAATTTTATGGCGTAAACTTTTGTGGTTTTTCTTGTTGTTTGCTGCTGCATTTGTCACTTGCTTTTTTGCTGTTCATTTCTTTAGCTGCGCTTTTCGTATTTTGTTGCAGCATGTGGCATGTGCAGCTATATTGCCATGTCCAATTGTCCAGTGTTGTTTCACTGTGTGCTCGATGCTCGATGCTCGTTTCGGCCCCCGCATTTGAATATTTGTGCAACGTGTTTGCGGCGCTGTTTGCACAGCTTTAACAGCCTCTTTCTGGTTGTCTCTCTCTGTGTCTCTCTCTCTCTCTGTCTCTCACTTGTGTGTGCTTTTGTGCCTGTTTCCAATTTCAACTGTTTGCTTTAACTAAAACACACTCTAAAAAATATTCATTTGGCCAGCCAAATCGTTTTTGTCCAGCTAAATTACAAAAATGCAAAAATTTTCTATATATATAAATTTTTATATATATTTTTTGTATACGCGTTCGTAAAGTATAAGGCGAGTATATGGGTTTTGCGCATGCAATGCATGTTTAGCAGCTTGTGGATTTTTTGTAGGCTTTGTTGGCAGAGACTTCAACCTTCTCCACCGAAGCCGCAGCTCATCGGTTATTATAATTTCTTATCATGCTTAGAAGCCTTGGAATTACAATCTCTTTGTAGCAGATTTTTAGTTATGTTCAAATGGAGTAAAATGCGGCTAGACTATTGAGCTTCTCAAGAGATCGATGGATTTAAATATGATATAGCTAGGTACGATCTTAGCCTCAGCTGACAAGTGTGCTCTGAACTACTCTCTAGACTCGTAAATCGTAAAAGTCTTAGGCAAGTTATGCCCTCTTCACATCTATGTCTAGCGATTCAACTTAAGCCTACATGATCTGATGCCAATTTGCTGTAGTATCGGTTGCAGCTTTCTTTTGCGGCGAGCATTGTGCAGTTGTGACTAACTTTGTATTATTATTAAAAATTTATATATATACCCTTTTATTATTTTGCTGTTGGCGTTCGCTGCGAGGCAGTGGCGACACTTAAACGGCGCAATTTATTGGCCATATTTATAATAAAACATGCAGTTCACAGCCCACAGTGCGGCGCGGCGTGGCGTGGCGTGGCGTGGCGTGGTGAGCAGCCAAAGTCGTTCGCCTCACTGGTGTGGCAAGTGGCAAGTGGCAACTGTTTGCTATTGCCACTTTCGCCCCCTCTCGCTACGCCTCGTCACCTCTATAACCACAAGTTTGCTTTTCTTGATCGTCGAGCTAAAAATAGCTTTTCCGCACGCTTTCAGTGTGTTAAAAATAACATCATATTTTTCATAGCCGCCGCTGCCCCGGCAAATTGAAGAAATATGTTGCCAGCGCTTAAGAGTGTGAGAAAATGGCGCCCAAGCAGCTGCCGCAAATCGAGAAGGGTAGAGAGAGGAAAATAAGAGAGAGAGAGAGCGAGAGAGAGGAGAGAGAGAAGCAGAAATAGTTAATAAAATGCCTTGCGGCTTTAAGCCTTAGCGAAACATAACACTAAATTTTTGCCAGTCGCTTTCGGGTCTGAGGTCTGCTTGCAATCAAAGTCAACGCGGCAAATGTACCTGTTAGCATGCCAAATACAGTGCGAGAAAAAAATATACTGCCACAAGATGTCTCGCCGGGCTGCACCTGCTGCCAGCTGCTGGATTAGAGCGGAGCGGAGCGGAGAGGCGCAGCTTAAATTCATTCCTGTCGCAGCGCGCTTAATGCCTGCGTGTCATGAATGGCAGCGCCGCGTTTCCACTTTAGGGCCAAGCACAGTCACACACTGCACACACACACAAGCATACAGCGAGACATCACTTGGCTTTTTTGTTGCCTGATAAAATTATGACATATGAAACTTTGGCTAGAGGCAAGGGGGCCGAGACATGTGGCAAAGCAGCTCACTCGAGCTGGCATGCAAAGTATTTATACCTCATGGCCTCTTTGTGTGTATGTATGTGTGTGTGTGTGTGTGTGCTGGCATTTTCGTTCTGGCCATAAACATGCACACACAACATGGTGACGTAGCTGATAAAAGGCGACTCGTCTCAAATTTATTGGACTGAATGTTGCAAGCACTTTTCGTGCTAGGCGCGAGCACTTGATTAAAACTATATCTATGTGTGAATAGCGTCCGTGAATAGATACACACATGGGTGTGTGTGTGTGCGAGTGTGTGGAGTGTGCTTGTTAGCAACCTTCGGGGCTGCACGTGCCCTGAGGCGTTTTGGGCACAAATCTGGGCGTGGCTCGTACTAAATTTGTCTATTTGCGACAGCTGTGCGAGGGTCATTAGGCGATATTACGCATACGCAGCGTTTGCCGCGAGCTGTAGCCAAACAGTTGGTTAGTTAGAACGACAAGCAGAATAGATAGTTAGTTGGGATATTTGCGCTCTAGTCCTTGGGGGGCTTTCCATTGACACACACACACTCTGGCAAATTGAAGTCTCCATGGCATAAAATGGCATTTCACAATTTGCAGTTTTAATTAAAATGAAATTAAGTTGCGGTTCTCGTTTTGCGGTTGCATTTTCACTTTAACTGCAATACCTGCACATTTCGAATTTCACATTTCATATATAAATATATATGTATATTGTATACATATTTTAATAAGCCACCCCTCCGGCATATGGCTAAAGGCAATGCGTATACCTGCGGCAAGCCAAACACAAACACAAACAGCTGCTCAAAAGGCAGCTCAAAGGAAAAAATATAATTGAAGAAATTTTTTTTATTCTGCTTATTTAATTGCTTTTTTATTAAAAAAAAAGAGGAAAAAGGGTGCATAAAATTAGCTGAAGAGAAGACTTGTTGCAAATGAGTGATATAAAATGTTATTTTATAATATAAGAAGAAGTTTAGATAAAAATTCTTCAGTAGAATCATCACTAAACGGGGTTATTTAATTTATTAATTAATAATAATGATTTATTAATTAGAAATCAAAGTATTATCTTAGTGCGATACAAAAAAAGGCAAATAAATGATCGAATAAATAAAAATATAAAATAAATAAATAAATGCATATAAATGATCGAATAAATAAAAATATAAATTTAAAAAAAAAATACATATAAATAATAAAAAAAGAAATCACAATATTATGCAGCGTTGCTAACTAACAAAAATTTACGCTCATCAAAATAACTTTAAGTTGTAAAATTTATTAAATAAAATTAAGCTCAAAGCTCAACGAACTAATTAATAAAAAGTCTCAACTCTATGAACCATATAATAAATTTAATATAATTCTGTCTGCAATTGAAATAAAATTTAACAGTTGTTCAAATTTACAATTGGACTTAGCTACTTCACTATTGAAACAGTCTGAATTGCCAAAGCTCAGCTGATCAGCGTAGCATAAGCTAAGCATTTCTTTTTATCATTCTCGACTGTTGTAGGTGGTGCGAAAGTTTTAATACGCTCAGCAGCAGCTTACAAGTATATTCAATTTGAAATAAATGCAGCAAAAATGGGCACCCAAAAAAAATGTAAATACAGCGGCAGCAAGTCCTGGCTCCAAGCGCAGCCAATTCGGGCAAATACTTTGTTGCAGTGGCTGGCGCCTGGCCGTGAGCGCAGCGGAGCGGTAAAAAAAAATACAACTAACTGTGGTCAGAGAGGGACTGAATGGCTCGCATATACTCTGGTCACGGGACCTTTTAAGTAGCATTTGACGTGACTAAGAGATACCCAGACTAAGAGAGATACATGTGCTAGGAACTTCTACTCTGACTAAGAGATACACTAATAGGGGTCTCCCATTTGAAGAAACAATGATTATGGTATAATTTTACTAGGAAATCTATTGTCTGAGATAGTGCACTATGGAATGCAAGGAAGGGAGTTAAAAACTAAGATCGTAACTAGAAAATACTCTTATTAGAATACAGTCGACTGAATTGGCGATTATTCTGATTAGGACCAAATCTAAATAGAAGATAACTATCGTGAATAGGGGAGACTCTGATAAGAAAATGCTCAGATAAAGCAAAACTCTAATTAGAAGCTCCCGTTTTTAGAAAGGTATTGAACATACCTACATACACTACACTAGCACACACAAGATCTCTGTGAAGACAGACAGACAGATATGCCGATAATGGTAATTCCTAAAAATATGTTACTCTAATAAGATAATATAACAAAAAAAAAAATATATATATATATCAAATTGAAGCCCATTTTATGTTCACTTCATCTTGCGCCTATCTACCCATTTTCAATTTAAAGCAGGGCATTTATAAAGAAGCAGAAGAAGTTGTTTCATAGCTGTTTCTGGCATCTTTTTCTTCTTTTTGTTCAAATTGTGCACTTTTTTGTGTGCAAAAAGCATGGCCCAAAGCAAAGTGTGGCTGCAGCGACCAGGGCTACAAATTTTGGCTTTGAAAAAAGTTTCCTTTTGTGCATTAGTGTGCGCGTGTGTAGCGCTCCTGGTTTTTCGGTTACTGTAACGCGGGCTCTGCTGGCCAACTTATAAATACACGAAAAAAAAAGATGTAGATTTATGCCAGGCTAAGAACCAAACTGCCATAAGGATAAGGCTGAGCGTGGCAACTTTTGAGCGCACTTTTGATAAACAAAGCCAAATTGTGCTATGCGGCTGCCAAAGAGAATATATATAAAGTATATATATATATATATATATATAAATATATATATATTTTATGGAGCATTCATTGCCCTGAGGGCGTGCCAGCGCACTGGCAAAGGCAAACAAAATTTATTGCAACGCCGCGACGTTTTTGTAATTAAATGTTTTGGTCAGTTGTTGTGCCGAGTCGGTTGCTTATTATTCAACACTTGATGGCAGCGTAGTCGCCCCTAATGCAACAAGCGAATGCGCAGCAAGCCGCATCAATTTCAGCCCAGGCTATTGGCCTTGCCTTAAATTGCTTCTTTTTTTTTTTTTGTGGCATGCTGCAGGGGCGTGGCAGTTGTTTGTTGCAAAAACAAAAAGAAGTTCTTTTGAAATGCTCACATAAATTATTTGCCTTTTTTTTTTTTGTTTTTGGTTTGTTTGTGTTCTTTGTATTTCTTACGAAACGTTTTGAAAATCATGCAAATTAAATTCGAGTTTGTATTGTTTACATTCAAATTGTGATTTTGGCGAATCGCTGAATGTGATGTATAAATTTTGGAATTTCTTTATGTTTTTTAGTTTCTTTAAAGGCCGCTAATTTGGTTTAATTATAGCAAATTTGAATGTCATAGACGGCTGGAATTTGTGTGCCTCTCGTGCCTCTGCGGGCCGATGCGTATTAATCAAAATTCGAGTCTGTGATGTCATATTTGTGAGCTCATAATGTATTGTAGCCGCTGCCCTTGGCAAAGGCGCCGCTGTCGGCTAGAATTTTTGTTATGAAACTTTTGCAAAAATCATTAGATTAGACTAGCTATAAAGAAGAAGAAAATTAGCTTTGGTTTTTAGTAAAGAATTTTTTATATTTTTTTTTTTTTTGTTAATTACTCAGATGAGCTTAGGTATATGTGATTCGATTTGATTTGTATTGGTTAAATTTGAAATATGGCAGCATTATTTGTTTTGAGGAAAATGATTTTTATTTAGCTGAATTTTCCAGAAACCAGAATAATTCTTGTTATCTAAAGATATCTAAAAACTTAAAGTGAATTTAAATTTTATTTTAAATACTTTTATTTATATTTCCTTATATTTAAACTATATTTTTTTATATTTACATGTATTTATTATACATTATATTTATTATTTATTTATTTATGCTCATAAATGTTTTCTTCTTTTTTCCTTATATTTAATCCATATATATTTTACATATTTTTATGCATCTACTAATCTTCTACTACTTTCTAAATATAACTTTTCCATAAAATTGTAAATCTTGCCATAATTTTAACTATGCAGCATCCATTAGAGACTTTCATCCCAACAACTTTTATGACTCAGTCACTTGCTCCGTTTATAGTTTTCATTCATGGCTTAATTACTTTTGGATATTTGCGAAAAAACATTTATTGGCTCCATTTGTCTAAGTTCTAAGAGCAGCAAACTGGCACTGGCACTGTCACTGGCAGTGGTGGCTGTAACACATTGAAGGCAATTACTTTATCGGGCTTCAGGTGCGCATAATGGGCAGGAAAACATTTAGGTAATAAAATACATTTGCAAAATGCACATTAAATAATTGTCGTTTAAAAGTTGTTTTGGTTGTGTGAATCGTAAATATTTCATGAGCAGGAAAATTCAGATACGCAAATACAAAGAGATACACAAAAACAAAGATACAATGATATATGTGAGAGCACTGAGAGGCATGGAGGCACACAGAGCTATGCACAGTTGCATGCAATATGGCAACAATGAGCTGCTGGAGTTTATGAGTTTCCGACTTTTATGCATGCATTCGACATCATTTACACACATTGGCATTGTTTTTGCATTTGTGTGGAAATTTTTGAAAAACATTCGCCACAAAATTGAGCAGCTGTTGCTACTAGTGCTGCTGTTGCCGCTGCTGCTGCAATTGTATTCAAATATTAGACATGAATTATCATTGAAAATGTGAGCAAAAAAAGTTTTCGCTTTCCGCAAACTTTTGTTGGCCCCCAGCGGTTTGCGAATGCCCATAAGCTATGCCCTCAGCCGAATGTAATGCAGCGACGGCCTTGTTACTAATAACCTCAATTCCAAGTATGCTCATACACACACTCACACACACACTCTCACACACACATGCGCTACACGTGTAGATTTTGGCTCCTAAGCTTACAAAACAATATGGCAGGCAGCAGCTCTCACGGCGACTTTGACATGGCCACCCTTCAATGAGCACACGGGTTTGCTAGGGCATTAAAAACACCACGTTAGAGTGCTCTAGAGGAAAGTGCGCGACTGGAATATACCGAGGCTAGTAAATTATTTAATTGGGAGATACTCTGAAATAGAAAATCTCAGGAGCAGAAGCTAGTCAAAAGAGTTGTTGTCTGAATAAGACATTTGCTACACAGCAATAAATAGGGTCCATGTATTCTGTTTTTCATAAGATATACTGACTAAGGGAGGCTCTGACAGGGAGATATTCTCACACTTTTAATGCAGAAATACCCTCACTATAAGATCTTTCGCTAGGAGTTATAGTGACTAGGTAGAGTTGGAGATATTCTGCTTAGAAAATACCCCAACTAGGAGATCTTCTGCTGAAGGTCCCACTGAAAAATATATGATCGCAAAAGCTACTTAAATCTTTTTTTTTTTTTCGATTAATAACTTCCAGGCTATTCAGAACACCCTTTGTACCCATTCCACATGCCGTGCAGGGTACTGAAAAAGGTTTGCCTATAGCAAACGAAGCTTGAGCTTGATTAATTTCGGCACTGCGCTGCCAATTAGGGCAGCCAACATTTGAGCTGGGCAAAGGTAAAATATGAATCCCTAACGAGGTCTGACAATGGCTGTGCTCGCATCAGGCTCATGCCAGAACTGTTGGAGAATTATAAATGTTGAGTTGCCAGCATTTTTATGGCCATTTTTATGTCTCGTCTATAATCGAATTTCATGCAATTCACACGTTTTTTTCTATTATATAGCTGTCTATTGTTACTTTTTTCTGTTTTGCTCAAGTCTAATTTGATTTTTTTGCAGAGTTTTCCCGTGGGGAAAACGGAAAACAAACTTAATCGATTCGCATAAAAATATAACTTTTTCAATATAAATAGCTTGTTTTGATTTTGAACACTTCAAAGACGACGAGCAGTAGCTTCCCCTCGTCATATCAATGTCAAAGTTTTGTTGCAGAGAGAGAGAGAGAGAGCTGGAGAGAGAGAGCGAGAGAAAGACTTGCGCTCATATTTCGCCAGCCGTTAGTCAGTTTTCGCTTTTCTTTGCCTTTTTAATGACTTTTCACTTTTCACTGGCATGTTCTCAGATTCGAATTCAGATTCAGTTACACGAACAGCTAGACAGTGAGTGGGTGAGAGAGGGAGAGAGAGTGAGAGTGAGGGGGAGTTTCGGTTAGTTTGTTAGAAAAGCAGCAGGTGGAAGCATTATGACAACGAGACGACCCTCATCAAGCAAAAGTGAGTGTGAAATGCGATTGCTGCCGCTGCCGCTGCCGTTGCTGCTGCTGCTGGGCTTGATAATTAGAGTACAAATTTGTTGCGTCGGCGTCGCTTCACTGCCGGCGAAAGTAACACAAACAGCCAGTAGCGACTGGCAGCCGTTTGGCTAAAAAAAAAATACTGTGCGTTCGCGTGCTTCTAACTGTAACAGATAAATGCAAATTTATGGCCACAGCATGCAGAACAAATTGCCAACAATTTAGCTATGTGCACCGTTAAGCAGGCATCAACAACTACGACGGCCACTAAAATTGTTGTCTGAAAGCTAAATTTAATTAAACTGCACGTTCATTAGGCCAGCCAGTCAGTCAGCCAGGTGAGAGGGTGCAACAGCTGTGAGCATTTCCTGTACATTTTCGTCGCCATCTAATAGTATCTATCTATCTATGTGGCTAGCCTATCTATCAGTTACAAATTGTATCATAGAATTTATTGCTTCCTGCTTTACGCGAGCGCAAAATGATGCCAAAAAGGCCAACCAGATCCAATGAGGACAAGACCTGAGAGATCGTTTGCTGAGAGTTGGCAATTATGCCATTTGACATAATTCATAACTGCAATAGCTTTGGCACTGACCAACAACAGACCAGTTGCAACGCGGATGCAGCTACAACAGCAGCAGCAGTGGCGGCAGCAGCAGCAGTGGCAGCTCTAGTTGCATCTGGATGTGCAATCACTTGGCCAATTGCCCGTTTGCCTTTGTGTGTTGTTATCATAAATTTATGCGCTCGTTTCATAAACGACAACAACGAAAGTTGTTTGTTGCTGCTGTTGTTACTGCTGCTGCGGCTGCTGCTGCTGCTGCTGATGAGCCCAGTTGCAGTTGCAGCTATTCTGACTCCGGCTCCTGACTGACCAGTTTCAGTCGCTGCATTTCTTCAGTTAACCCCGCCTAGCCGTCGCTCTCGCTCGCACTCTTACTGCACTCCTGCACTCCTGGGAATCAGGTTAACTTTTGTGTGTTGCGGTACGGCTCTCGACAAAAGTTTTTAATAAATTGACAAAAGTTTGTCATATGCATTGTTTGCCACAAAATTGCGCACAAGTGGCCCGTTCTCAATCTCTGCGAATCTTTCTGTGTATCTGTGGCAGCTAACAGCGTACCATTTACCGCTATAGACCAATGCTCCCCCGCCCTCTCTTTATATATAAGTGGGCAGACCAAAGGGTGGCTCGAATGCCATGACATGACTTTGCTCGAACTTGGTGGCTTCATTTGTTGCCTCTTGCTGCCCGACAGCCAGGCAGCTATGTCGTTTTGATGAACTTTTGCCATAGCAGAAATAATATGCATTTCACTTTTATGATTGAAAATGGTTTTTAATACACTGCAGGCGAACCTCCTGCAGTGTAGGGTATGCATGTGAGGCATATTGATTTTGTCGAGATAAATATATACATATATTTATATTTATTAATATGTGGACTACAAAAAATGTAAACAAAAACATAATTATACAAGTTTTTAAGATAGGTAATTTGAAATTATTCACATAAATTGTAGAATATAAGCAAAAATGTACCATGGAGTTTATATAGAAGCTTAAAATGTCTAAATTGTAGTGTATTTGTAGAGTCGTCTATGCCTTAAAGCACGCTCAGCTTCCTTGCAGACATTGCAAACTTTTCACGCAATAACACAAAGTTAAGGGATAAAAACACTTGATGAGTGTTTGCCAAAGTCTTTGACTTTTTTCCCTCACTTTTTCCTGCTCTCCCGCTCATAATATGCATCTATTCCTCACTCCCACTCCCTCTCTCTCCGTCTCTGTTCATCTCACTTCATTTCGAAGTACCACAATATTGTGTCTGTGGAATTTAATTAGAGCTACTTCAGCATTTGTTTGATATGTTTTGGTTTTTGAGCAGCTTTTTGCTTTTGACTGTCCCTTGTTGTTGTTGTTGTTGCTTTTTATGGCTGTAAATGCAGGTAGCAGCAGCGACAGCAACAGCAACAGCTGCCACAGCGGCGGCAAGTGCAACTGGCAACAAGCTGTGCTCAGGTAATTACCTGTGTATTTAGACTTTTCATATTTTGCTGCAGCAAAAGCATTTTCGATGCCTTTGAAAGTTTACAACATGCAACAGTTGTTGTTGTTGCAGCAGCAATTGCTGTTGTTGATGTTGCTGCTGTGTGTTCTAGTTGTTGTTGCTGAATTTACATGCATTTCTCATAGGTTTTTAGGTTTTTTATACGTATTTTTATGCCACTCATGCCACATGCTGCATGCTCAGTTCCAGTTGCCGTTGCAGTCGCTGTTCTTGTTGTTGTTGTTGTTTATATTTCATTTTACTTTCAACTGCAACAAAAAGTGGCACATGTCGGCTGCACAGTTTGTAATCAAACGTAATGCAACACAAACACAAACACAAATACACACATGAAAATTTATGAAAACTCATGGCGGGCAAAAATGAGAAAATGTGCGAACAGCAGCAAACAACACGAGCTGCAGTTGCTGCAGCCACTTCGTCTGCTGTGTGGCATATATGAATAGCCCTGCTTAATGGCAAGTAAAAGTATCAGATACCAAAATTTATTTCACATGCCTTGCCTTGCCTTGCCTTGCCGTGCCGTGCCTTGCCTCTGCCAGTTTCACTTGGAAAAGCAGCGAACAAGAATTTTCACTTTTCTTCTTAGCAAGTTGTTTAGCCCTTGGCAGACAACGTTGCATGCCACATGCAAAAAACAACAACAACAGCAGCAGCAGTAGCAACGGCAGCAACTGATTATTATTTGCTGTTATTGTTATTGTCAATAATTTCAACTTGATTTGCCTTGATTGGCAGACACTTGAAAGTGCCAAGGGAGAATCAGGACTCACAAGCAGAAGCAATTTATTGTAACAATTTAGTATTATCGAGTGTCTCTGTGTGTGTGCCAAGGCTTGTTCCGCATGCACACAGTTTTTGGCTTGCTTTTATCAAGCAATAGTTCAAGGTTGCATGTAAATAATGTCATTAGTTTGATATTTTACTGGAGCGGCAACTGGGGAAAACTTTATTTAATTTATTCTCAAGTGCATTGGAGTCGCACACAAAGGAATTTAAGCATGGAATTTAAATAACAAAAGCAAACTTAAGTAATAAAGTGCATTCAAATGCAAAGTGCATTTAGTTAAAATGTAGCTGAAAATTTAAGAGAATGCTGCTAGAATTGGTATAGTTGAGAAAAGGGAATGAAGTTAAAAGACGAGCTTAAGTTTGGCATAGAAGTGCTAGAATATAGTATTAAATTTTCAGAGTATAGAGAAGGGGCAAAAAATATAAGCGGAATATTTTTAAGATTTAGCTAGAATTTAATTAGAATATATATAGAATGTATATAAAATTTATTAAGTTTAGTCTTAATAAAAATAACTAAAATAAATAATAAATAAAGCTAGAATATATTTTATATATATTTTCTATATTTAATCTAAATAAGCCAACATAGTAAAATTAAAATGTAGTTTGATCTAAAGCCAATCCTACATAGGAATACTAAAATTTTTAAATTTAAAATATTATTTAATTGTCAAGCTGAAAGTTGTATCATTTAGTACTTCAGCTATAATTAGTAATAACTTTAATTATTCCTAACACTTATAAATTGATAAATTTAGAGCGAACTATATTCGAGCTAAATTTCAGACTATTCTGAAAATTCATCGATCATTGGGAATGATAAAATTACTTTTTATTTAATTGAAATGAGAATTCCAATTTTAATATATTTTTTATTTTGTATTTTCAAAGCCTTAAATATAATTCACAACGTAATTCAATAGCTTTACATATTTTACAAATTAATTGGTCAATTATAGCTAGAGGCTACTCACAGCTCTCAAAATTGTAATAAACTCTCATTCGAATGGTGAATATGTTATTTACTTCATAGCTGATGTCTATAATTTCGTTTCCACTCGAGTTTGTTGTTCTGCATTCATAATCGTAGGCAAGTTGATAAAACAACGTTTGAGCACGTGACCGTTGTTCGTGTAGCTGTTAAAAAGTAAATGAAATTTTCATGCATCGCCACAAAACTAATTACAAGCTGAAGTGTCAAGCAATTGAGGCAGCTTTGTAGCTGTTATAGTTGTAGTTGAAGTTGAAGTTGAAATGGAAGTGTTTGCCGGCCAAGAGCCAAGCTAAAAAGTTGACTGCACCAGAAGCCCACACACATAGCCACACACAAACATCGCACTCATACGTAACTTGTAAGTGCGCCAGACGGAATAAAAAATGTAACCCGCCCCGAAAAAACGAAATAATAAGCATATAAAAAGAATATGTTGGTTGTGCCGTACTAGAAGATACCCGTGGTGAGGCTGATATGATGTGAGATTATGATGCTAAGAGTTTTGATATGATTTTAGAGAGGCAAAGCCATTGAATCAGAAGTTGCTGTTTCTATATATAATATATATATGCTTATGTTAATTAAACTTAAAGATAAATGATAAGTTATTGAAATCAAATATCGATTTTATATCTATTTCGTGGCAAAAGTTATTGAAGTTATTATTAAAGAACAAAATCATCTAAGGGTAAATCATTCTGATTTCTAAAAGCTAGAGTTGACATTCGAAATGAAATAGGCAGAAACACATCGATATACCGGAAGCTATATAGTAGGACATACAGGGAAATTGATATATAGCGAAACATAGAGATATATAGACAGGCAAATAAATAGACAAGTAAACCTATAAGCATATAGACAGATTTATAAATAAATATAAATATACAAAAAAAAAAAAAACATTTTTTGCCTATAGACAGAAAGGTGGACAAAGAAATCTATAGATATAAAGACATATAGACATATAAACATATAGATATATAAACATATATACGAAAATACACACATTTATACAAATATGCATATGCAACATGGCTCAACATTTACTCTGCTCTCAATCCCAAACAAACACTAATCAAATTCAATGATCGACGACTCCCGCGTCTACTGTTACATACACTTTGCTAAAGCTGCATATACCCTTTTTGCGAAATTTCAAGGCATGTAAAAAGGTCCAACGAAACTAAGTTTTTCTTTTCCTTATATTTGTTTCTTTTATTTTGTGTTTTTTTTTTTTTTTGGTACGTAAAAAATGGCTGCAACATAAAAATTGACCTCAGCGACAAAGGCGGCGACTCGGTTGCTGTTAGATGTTAGTTTTTTGTTGCTTCGTAGCCAAAATAGTTTGAGACAGCCAGGCGCACAACAAGAGACGACAAATACACACACACACACATATACATATACACACACTGAAAAGTGGAGCAGCATTGGCAGAGTGCTGCTTGCATTGCAAACTTGGACTCGCACTTGGACAACGGAATTGAAATCGGCTGGGCTGTGAGCTGAGAGAGCGCGTGTCTATGTTGTGTCTATGGCGGGGCAGACAAATTACAGTAGCCAGATTTCTCGTCGCCTTTCCGATGTTGTTTTGCATTTTGCTAAAAAGTTAAAGCCATGACACGCCCCCTCGCCATTGCCGCCCAGCCTGCCTACCTCATGTTGTTGCCCTCATGCTGCTACACGCGCTGAACGTGTTTTTTTTTTGTGTTGCTGTTGCTGCCGCTGCTGTTGCTGTGTTTTTTATGCCTCGTATGTTGTATTTGTTTTTTTTTTTTTTATTTCTTTTTTTGCTATCTGCTGTGGCTGCTCTTCTACTGCTTTTTCAAATGCTCTAAAGAATGTGGTTTACTTTTTGGATGAGTTAACAAGCGAATCGTAGTACGTGTTGCTCTTGTTGCTGTTGCTGTTGCATGTACATACATGATTTTGAGTCTAAATTGAGCGTTTGCCAGCAGCACAGATTTGTCATAGAAAGTGTGTGTGTGTGTACCGATGTGTGTGCCGATGTGTGTGCCGATGTGTGTGCCGATGTCTGTGTGTGAGCTTAAAATAGCTCATAGATCATTTTCGAGTGATAATTAAAGTCAACAACTGACGTGACAAATTGTGCATAATTTTTACACTCAAGAATGCATAAACGTATATATATATATTTTTTAACAACTTTTTTTAATGTTTTGTTTTAGTATAATTTACTAATAAATTCTATTTAATTTTCTTTGTCATTTTAGCTACCAGTTGAGTCAAGTCAAGCTTTGCAGTTTTCACGGGTAAGTTTTGAAATATTTATTTATGTTTAAATAGCTATTTAAGTAGAAACATATTATATATGAATGCCTGGGCGTTTGTTGCAAAGACTTCAGTTGCGCTGTGCGGTTGACTTTGTTAATAAATCTGTTTTTGTGGCAGTTTGTCATTTAGGTATGCACTTTGGGAATCTCTTAACAATGGCATGAATGCTCAACGCAAACTAAAACTGAACAATAAATAAGCGAAATGCAAGCTGAACTGCGTTACATTTAGTCGCTGTTAAGCTGACTAACTAATGCATTTAAGTAAAGTTAATGCAGCTAAAGTTGCTGTGACTTTAGTTAATTTAAATCAAATACTTGAGATATTATATATATGATGATATTTTCGAGTCAAATGCATAGAGATTATATTAAAATATACATAAAATACATTTTTAATTAGAATTGTCGTTTACGTATTATCATATAAAAAGGGTTCGGTGCAGTCCACGCTTAGCCTCGAAGTAATAATTGAAAAGCAAATAGCAAATTTATTATTGATACTCTATAATATATTGTAATATTCGTAACAGAAACTTATTGCAATTTGATATGCTTACATTTTGAAGGGAATATTGAATTGGCAATTATTTGGCGTTCAATTTAAACTCATTTGAGTGCTTGAGAGCTTTCATATACAAAACAATTTTCTATGCCTTAACTCACTTCTAATATTTACTTCTAATTTACTTATAAATATTGCAGCTCCAGAGCTCCCTTTAAGCTTACAGCAGCTGTAAATTGCCAAGTATGTGTATATATACATATTTAGATGCCCAAATATAAACATGGCTATAATATACAACTTCCCCACTTAGAGTGCACACAAGTTGCTCGGCTTCTTGTGTCAGTTCACAATAGATTTATGCCTCTGGTTATTGTAACTTTAAGTTGACATAGAGCTATGCATAGCCATACATATAAATATATAAATATATCTATGTATATGTGTGTGTGTTTTTGCTGTAAAGTATAGCACTTAGCTGTGTAGACCGCAATTTTGGTGACAGTTTCCTTGCTGCCACATCTGCAATTGCTGTCAGCTAGGATGTATTGCTATGACTAAAAATATATATATATATATATATATATATATATATATATATATATATATATATATATATATATATATATATATATATATTGTGTGTCTGTGCCACAAAATTTCGTTTGAGCCTGTGCCAAATGTGTCAATTCATTGGCAAGAGGCAGTCAAAGCTGAAGCTTAGTGGGGGCCAAGTGCTAAATGTTTTAGCTTAATGGCGGCTGTTCTGCATAACTCACACACGCACACAGACACACACTTATCACGTATGTTAATGAGGCCTAGTTCTGCGAGCATAAACAGTTTATAAAAAATATATGCGCTCACTTTTCTTTAATAGCTTTCTTTAATAGTTTTTTGGCCGCATCTTGAGTTGAGTCATAAACTGAGGGCTTATTGAAATTGAAATTGCGGCCTACGATGTGTGTGTGTCTGTGTGTGTGTGTCTTCTTGCTCTGCCTACTTGATGACGCACTTTAAAGTTGTTGTGTTTTTTTTTTTCTTCTCTTTTGGGGCGTGGCCTCATTTGGCGCTGACATTTGTCGCACGACGCTGTTCGGGCCATAGCCCACGCGCCTCAAATTTATTACCAACTGCTGCTGCTGCTGCTGTTGCTGATGTTGATGCTGATGCTGAAACTGATGCTGACTTATTTATGGTGCTGCTGCGTGGGCGGCTGCGGATTCGTTGAATGTTTCTACCAACAAAATTTTTATCTTTCTTTTTAATTTTTTTTTTTGTTTTGCTTTTTTTCCGGCAGCAAACGGTTGCAAATTGCGCTGTCTGCCACGACATTTCACTCTAATGCTATAAAGTGAAATTAGTTACCTTCATAATTATTTATGTAGCTCTTTTTTCTTGACGGCATGCTCGTTCGTAGAGTGCAAACAGAGGGAGACAGAGTATATTGGTTTTTGAACAATCTGAGCAATTTAAAAATTTTAGTTTTTTAATTTTCTAAAATTATATTAATATATATTCATATTATATATTTTATAAATTTATATTTATAAAATAGTATTAATATTAAAACAAATAAATATAATTCATAAATTATAGCTATCACAAAAAATATAATAAAAATGAAGTATAATATTTACCAAATGTCAAGTTTATAGAGCTCAGCAGAAAATAAACTCTCTATTATCTACCCAAGTCACGAAAAATTATATTTTCTATATTTTAAGTAATACGATATATAGTATGTATAATATATTAAAATATTGATAGATTAATAAATTGATAAATAATTAGATAGATTGATAAATAAATTTATATTAGAAATTAAACTTTTTTATAGATTAAAATATTTAATGGATTACAGTTTAGATAGATTTATATATTGACAGTTAAATTGATTAAGTGATTGATATGGCCTTGCATCCATACTGATGGATAGTTACCGAAACCCAACTAAAGTAATAAATTTTAGCTATATTTTAGGTATTGAACGAGTATTATTTGGACGCTTACACCCGCTTCGAACTAGCTCTATTCTGATTTTAGCTAATTTCTCAAGTAGCGCCAATAAATTCTGGCAGCAGTTTTGCTTTGTGGCGTGTTACGGTAGCATTTGACACCAATTGTAGTTGCTGCTGCCGCTGACGCTGCCGCTGCTGCTGAGATTGCTGTTGTTGTTGCTGCTGTAATTGCACGCTATTGTTACTGCCGCTGCTGCTGTTGCTGCTGCTGTAGCACGTCATTCAAATGGCAGACAGCCAACGAACTTCGTGTTCAAGTGTTTGAATGTGAAGTTTAAGCTTTTTTTTTAGCACTTGAGCTGCATTTCGTTGGGCTGTCAGGCGAAGGTCAAAATGCTGCTGTTTATTGTTGTTGTTGCTGTAATAGTTGTCCATCCACCTGCGCTGCAGTTTGTCAAGTGCTTGAATCAGTTCACCCCACACACAATTAATTGTAGCAAATTATGAGCAACTGGCTGCGAGCGCTTCAATTGACCGGGTCTAGAAGCACAGCAACTGCTGCCCACTTGGCTGGTCAATGCCATCGTTTGTTGCTTTTGTTTGTCTATTGCCTTTTTTTTTGTTTTTTTGTTTTTTTTTTTTTTTGTATTTTTGGCGCTGCCCGCAGTTAAAACAAAGCTAACGGTACACATTTGTATTTCGTATTTGCTTTTGCGCTGTGGTTTTTAACGAGATTTCGTGATGTTTTGATTCCAACTGGCAACTGGAGCGCCCGCGCGCACACAGCTAACACACACGCAACACTTGCGAGCCAGAGCCATGATGCTGGAGATGTACGTGTGTATACATACAGATGGATTTGTATGTAGTTTTGAATATAAATGGAAAGTTACATATGCGAACGTATAAGAACATAGAAGTGTAGATATATATACATATAATATGTGCTTATTATAGATATAGATACATAGATACATACTGGTATATAAAGATATGTTTATACAGATTTACTTAGATGTAGACATAAAGATACAGTTAAATAGTGATTTATACAGAAAGATACGCAGATATATATATGTAGATATAGATATAGATATATATAGATATATATAGATATATACAGACACAGATATATAGAGTTAGAGTTATGTAGATACTATGATATGCTGAGATACAGATACATTTATAATATATTCATATATTTCAAATCCTTATTTATTATGGATACAGATACATATATACGTACTCATCAAAGAGATTATAAGATAAAAATGCAGATTAACAGATATATTGAAAGATACGCAAATAGATAAAAATTAAAATATTCAAATTAAAGCTTGATGCATACTATTTAGATATATAAATACATCTCCACTTATCCATATTCACACACAATTATATTAAGCTACAACGAATCAACTCTTGCCTCACTTATTTCAATTGTAATGCATTCAATTGATCTGTAATTCAATTACAAATTTCATGGCTAACGCACTTTATGCGCTTCTACACACCAATTGAATGCAGATTTAACTGAAATATTGCCCAAAATAAATTGTAAATCGCAGACCTTTATAAATTATGCGACGCGTCTCTGTCGATGTCTTCATCATCGTCATCATTGTTATTGTTGTTGTTGCTGTTGTCATCCTGCTCAGCGTCTTTGCGCGCGCCCTCATTATAAAGCACAAATCATGCATTGCGTTTACTTAACGGTGCTCCAGCAAACAGAAAAGTAAATAAAGCTGACAAATTTATTGTCGCCGACGACATAAATCGCGGTATCGCCGCTGACCCACAATTTGGAGCTGCCAAGTTTTGAAAATGTGTCAGCGTCAAGCAAATTTGCCAAAAATCGTGCTGTAATTGACATATATATATATATTTGTTTGTATTATACAGTAAGCACGCATAATCACATGTGTGTGTGCGTGTGCGTGTGTGTGTCTCTGTTGTTGTTCGCATTCTCATTATGCATGCGCTGGCAAGACAAAAGACTGAAGTAACGAACTTGCCGTTCAACGAAATTCATGTGAAATTCAAATATCGCACATAATTTAGATAAGAGATAAGAGTTAAATTGATGTATGTATTTATATAAATATATATATTTGTAGTTACTAATTGATTTTTAATTATATGAGTATATACAAAAAATATATATTCTGTTCATGTAAATCAAATATGAACCAAAAAAATGCTGTATAAAAATCAAGCTACTTGACATTTTATGATTTATGAAGAAGGAGAATTCATAGAGTAGAGTATATATACTATTTTATATATATATATATATATATATATATATATATATATATTTATATACATATATATGTATATATATATATATATATTTATATATATAAAACTTATTCATATTTATCTTTTATTATGCTTATTATACCACATATCATATAGCTTATCATAGAATCGAAAGCATTTTCTTATGAATCCCAGTGCTTTTCGCTTGCCTAGATAAGCATAAACATTTCATATTGGTTTAAAGTTACATAAATCTTAATGCCTAGAACTTGAGCGCTTCTATTTGTCAAGCTCGGCCTGCCGGTCAGTCGGAAACGTTTGATCCAACCGCAGTACTCTAGGGTCTAACTCTAACTAGATTACCTCTAAGTGATAAGCTTATGGAATGTTAATGTGCTGCTAAGTGTGCTCATTTATTTGCAGTTAAATCTTCACTTGATCGCAGCGCGGTTTTATTTCTTCCACTTGATTTATTTTTGCAGATATTCCCATTTTTATTTCATTTGCATTTTTCAAATGTTTTTTTTGGGGCATTTCTCTTCATTTGAATGTTGACTTTATATGGGAATTCGTTTCGTATTCGTATTTAATTCTGGCTACTTCTCTGTTCGTTAATAAGCTGCTAAATGCTTGAAATAAAATTTCACTTTTTCGGGCTGTGCCAAAAATAAACAAATTTCGACATAGTTAAAATTAATTTTTTTGTTTTTCGGGTTTTTTCTGCTTGTTTTTTTTTTTGTTTTTTTTTTTTTTTTGTTTTCTTTGCAATTTTAATTAAAGCATTTTGTGGACAGTGAAAGCCGTCCAGACAGCAAAAATTCTCAGCACTTTTGGAGTCATGAATTGCGGGCAATTTTTGGCATCCGTTGCGTTAAGAATCTGCTAAGTGTTAAGCGGCGTGAGGCTGTTAAATTTAATTAACATTAGCTAACAAAAGGCCGTGGCAACAGCGAACAACAAAAACAATGCACAATTTGTGGCAATTTCTATGGCATTTTTCTACCTTGTCTCGTTCTTGAAAAAAAAAAGTAAAAAATAAAAAATAAACTTGCAAACTGTGTGGCAAGTTAATTAATTTGGTTATTAATGCGCTGTTTACAGTTATGCCGGGTTTGTTGCTGTTGTTGTTGTTGTTGTTCCGGTGCTCATTTGTTTTCATATTTTTTTTGCTGCTGATGTTTTCATCAGGTAGTCGTTGCTCTCGCACACTTGACTTGTATTTGAATGAAAGGCAGCTAACAAAAAAAGTTTTTGCCTTTTTGAAGTGAGGTAAGCACTCGAGTGTGCCTTGGGCAGCTCTATAGACAAAGAGGGGATGACAAGAGCGAGAGAGAGAGAGAGAGAGACAGATAGAGATAGCGTGGCAGACCACGTAGTTGAAATGTCCTTCTGCTGTGGCAGAAATTCTTAAGCGTGCATTGACATTGGGTCTTGAAGCTCGAAGCTTTTTCGAGTAGCTGTGCCCGAGTTGAATTTAACACCTTCCCGGCATGTAAAGCCCAAAAGCGAACCAGACAGACAATAGCGAAAAAACAGCCTGGCAACAACAGGCAACAGCAGCAGCATAGAGACTGCAGAAGCAGCAGCAGCAGCAATTGCTCAGCGCCCTTTAAGGCTTTGATGACCCAGCGCGGAACGTGACGTGATGTGTGTGTGTGGAAGCTGGCAAACACAGCAATGCGACATTTTTAGTTTGAAATTGATTTTCCCCATGCGACTGACAATGTTGCCAACTTAAAGAGGAGCAACGGCAACAGCGGCAGCAACAACGACGTTGACCTTGCTTTTGCTGCATGGCTTGCACACCCGAGGGACTTGGCAATTGCTGGCCATAAACGCGCTAAGCAGCTGCCCATTGTGGACACACACGCATACGCACACTCACGCACCGAAATGGTCATGAAGCGTTGCACATTAGAACACAACTTACCAAATATAAACAAAAGACTTAGGCAACGAACTGCTGCAAGAAGCAGCTGAAGAAGAAGTAGAGGACGACAGAGAGAGAGAGAGAGAGAGAGAGAAAAAACTAAACAATGGCGCGTGCTATGTCTAAAAAAGCCAAAGCCAAAGCCAAAAGCCTGTTTGGCCACAGCCATTGCGTAGCTGGAAACCTGCTCTGATCATGAAAATGCATTTCAGCTCAGCAACGAGCTGCAAGCTGCGCTGCCTCTGTTGCTGCTTGCTGTTTGTTGTGGCTTTTGTTTAGCGTTGATCTAATAGGTTCATGTGCTTGGCTAACGAAAGTTATTTATGCATGCAACAAGTCTACTTAGGCCTGCATGCGTCATCGGTTGCTGTTCATAATTTATGCCAAAGACTTTGCAACGCCAATGGGCAGCAACAACAACAACAACAACAGCAACAATGTCGTTCTTTTTTTTTTGGCGTGGGTGTTAATGGCGGCTACGGCGCAAACAGAGCGGCAACAGAGCAAGTTGAGCAGTCACGCCAGCAAATACTCAGCTGTGGCGTATAGAGTATAGGAAAACAAGCTAAACAACTACGACAAGAACAGCAGCAGCAGCAGCAGCAGCAGCCACATTAACAACAACAACTGCTGGCTTGCTTGAAAAGGGTCGACGACTTTTGCGCCCGCATTGGCACCCAGCAACGTGCAACGCGCAACGTGCAACGTACAACATGCAGCTGGCAATGGCCGCTGTGCTGTTGCGAGTGGCATAAACCAAATAAATGGAAATTGTTTAAAGTTTACTTTGGTTTATGGCCTTAGCCATTGCTAACTCTGCCTGGCCAGCCCTGCCCTCTCGTGGCCTGCCCGCCTGGCTGCCAATGCTAATTGCATTGGAATGTCCACAAATGCCGAGATGCTGGTCATTTGCGTGGGCTGCAACGGCAGCAGCTGTTGCTTCTAGTTGCTAGTTGATGCTGCTGCTGCTGCTGGTTGCTGTTAATTATGAGCATTTGCCAGAATTGTCAGGCCTTGCTAAAAAGCTGGTGCTATTTTTAGCCACAGCTTCACCTGGCTGCAATTGAGTTCCTTTTTGGCTAAGAATTGACTAAAGATTTCATGTATGCATTTTTTTGGCTTCATAGGTAATGGAGTGAGACCTAAGGGGTTGCTTGAAGTGGAGTTATTTTGGTTTATAATTATTAATATTATATATATTTTTTATATATTTGTTTAATATTTTTTAAATGTTTCTTAAATATTTTTTAAACATTTTTTGAAATATTTCTTAAATATTTTTTAAGCATTTTCAAAATATTTTTTATGTATTTGTAAAATTTTGTATGCCAATAAATAAATATGAATTTGTATTATATTCTTAAAAATTTATTTATATTGAAGATTATCAGCTGTCTGTTTAAATATAGTTGAGATTATTAATAAATTGCAGTTAGTACATCATCTATAGATTTATGCATTTCAGCTGAACTTTTTAGCTAACTTTTACTGCTCTTTATTGGCCTACAATGATATAAATATCGCCGCAGCAGATGCAAGAGCTGCCGCAAGGGCTAAGTTATTTAATTATTTTTAAGAATTTTGCAGTTATTAGTTAAAAGTGCAATTAGTAAATTATTATTTTTTTTTTTATTAATTCACAATAATTTAAGAATCTATTTAATATTATTTGTTTTGTGAATTTTAATTTTTTTTTTATTTTTTATTTCATGTAAACATTAATCAATATACTTAATTTATATATTAAATATCTTTATATAGCTTTAAATATATGGATCAAGGCTAATATCCAAAAATATATTAACTCATACCCAATGCAATTTATTCAACTAAATACTCCTAAAAAAAATAAAACAAAACAAAATCAATTACAATAAATTTCCAAAGAAAACTCAGCTTAGCCACGTATAGTTGAGGGACGAAAGTAGAAAGTGTGAAATGGTTGACCAGCGCCATTGAAAAACTTTGATTGAAACTCAACCCAATGCAGGCGCAGAGTGTGCAAAAATGCCGACAAGCCCTCCATCATGACCAAGATGGCCACGGTTAGTATGGCCCAAATGAAGAAGGCTGCAGCGAGCATCGGAACTCCCGCATACAGGGGCAACTTATTCTTTAGGCCCTTCTCGAGCACCATGTTCCAAAGCACATCGGCCAACTGGCTGTGTGCCAGCGACAAGGCCCACAAGCGCAAATACGAAGCGGTATGCGAAACAGAGCCCAAGACGGTCTCAATCGTGTGTATGCCCGAGTGTATCCAAATTTCGGACATATCAAATTCCATGGCATCGTCGTCCATGTTAATCTTTGGCACCGAAGTGTGACGCTCCGCGTCTTGGAGCTCGTAGCTGTAGCGGAACGAGGAACGCATTTGCTTTATGGTATTGCGGCTGCTGCGCTGCAGCTCATCCAAGTCCCTGCGCTTCTTGCGGTCCTTCATCATTTGCTTTTGGCGACACGTCAAATAGATGGGTTTGCCGGCCAACAGCACTGGGACCATGGCAAAGGCCACAATAACCAAAATATATTCCAATTTGCGTTCATATGGAAACATGCCCTCATTGCAGGTCCTCATATTCACTTTCGTTGTCTTCATCAGCATCATGTCGATGAAGGTGATTAGCACAGATGGTGCACACGCCGAATCGTATGGCGATTTCTTCAATCCCCCATACCTTAGCCACTTGAAGAAGATGAGAAAAACGAGATAACAGAACAGGCAAATCATGAAAATGAACTGCGGAATGACGACAAGAAATAAGTCAGCTATGCGATTCAAATGGATGCAATTGGCCGCCGACAATGACAGGCCAAACATCATTTGAGTAATGCCCAATATGATGGCCAGTTTCATTTTGAGTGAATTAAATGTTATGATCGCATCTTCGCCACTAATTTTCCAGAGCGGATCGACGCCAATCGGATATGGATCACCTGTATAGGCCTTGGGATCATTGGGATTCAGACTCAATTTGGTGGTCATATTGTTAAGCGTTGACTGATTAAACACACTCATCCAGCTGGAGCCAAAGAAATTCATTGGTCGCGACATGACATCGTTGTAGATGACACCAATATATATAGAAAAGATGCCCATTAGCAAAATAATGTAGCGTCCGCTATACAAGATATTTAATATTTCGTTCTCGCTAATTGTCGTTCGATTCATCTGCTCGATGCGTTTCTCTTTAAAGATCATGAAGCAGGCGAAAATTGTTAAGATAATGCCATGGCCCAGATCACCGAACATGACGGCAAATAGAAATGGAAATGTTATGATCGTATACGGAGCCGGATTCAGTTCTCTGTAGTCGGCGATGCCGTATGAATTGATAAGATTCTGAAAGCCATGGGTGAACTTGTTTAGCTTAAAATATGTGGGCGGCATACGTTTCTGCTTGCGACTACGTTTGATCAGCAATGGCGCCGTGTATTTCTCCTCACCGCCCGTCGAATGTACGCCCTGATTGAGTGCATCGCGCACCTTATGGAGCAGCAATTTGGGTGTAAAGCATTCGACTTGCAAATACTTTGGATGCTTGGGCAGCCCAACCACATACAGACGATTCAACAGATCAAAAACTTTCAAGCATTTGCGCAAATTAATGCGCATAATATACAGATCGTTGGCAACGATATTCAGGAGTCGTTTGTGCGCCTTGCGCGATTCGCCGAGCACCACTTCCAAGTCGCTGATTTCCTTGACGAGTTGCACGATCATCTGATCCCGCTGGCTGGGACTCTCCGGACACTCGAAGATGACCACATGAAATGCCTGACAGAGCTTCAATAATTTGGGTCGAATTGCCGATGCGGTGGACATCAAAAGCACCACAAATTTGCGCATTGTGTCCTGATGATGACTCTCCGCCTCGGAGGTGTTCAGTGGCAGCTCAGCGTGTCGCACGAGCACATTGCGCGCGAAGAAACGATAGAGCATCAGCTCGAAGGCTGCAAACTTCTCGACATTTATGCTGCCCAAAATATAATTCAATTGTAAACTGTTTGGATCGCGTTCTGATTGATCTTTTATCAGTTGCACGATTACGCTCTCCGAGTAGAGCGAATTGGCCTTCTGGCTGCCATCGGACTGCAGAAATTCATTGGCTATCGTTAATGCGAATCGCTTCTCCACCATGTAGTTGTAGCTCTTCTCCAGCGTTGTCAAGTGTTCGGTCACCGATGTCACCTCCACATGGGCGCGACGCAACTTGCGATCATAATCCAAGATGCTTGTTTCACGCGGTCGATATACCGTATCCACGTCGGCATAATATTTTTCCTTGATGCCTGCCTGCTTCAGTTGGGCAGCCAAATAGTCGATGATGCGCAGCAAATCGCTGCACTGCAGCACACGTTTCGTATAGATGCCATTCATGATGTGATCCTCACCGAACACGTTATTAAATTGCATGCCGCCGACATGTCCCAGCTCCAATAAGCAATTGAACGCGTTTTCCATGTGCAGCAGCAACAGGCACAGCTCCATCTCCTCGCTGCAAAAGAAGCCCATTATGGAGCTCTTGTATAGAAAATAAAATATATATATATTTTGTTAATTTGTGTATTTATATATATATAAATCTATATATTTCTGTATTTTTTTATTTTGTTTCTGAAACTGTCCAGGCCTGCTAATTGATATGTTTGTGTTGGCATGTTTGCCGTGGCCGCACTTAATACGAGTAGCTAGCTCAAGTCCAAAGCCTGTGCATAAGATTAACTGCGATAATTTAACGTTTTACATGCTGCACTCTGCCATTGCTAGTCTCTGTCTCTGCCACTGCCACTGCCCCTGCCCATTCGGTCGTCCGCCCGCCCCATTGCCTTGGCGTAGCTCGTTACAGTCACAGTTGCAGTTACGCCCACATTGCAACGCAACACTGAGCAACAGTCCGCAATCGCTTTGTTTGCTCCCTGGGAAACTTTGACTTGAAGTCTGTGCGAATTGTTCAAACATGCAGAACACATATGAAGTCATGTATGCGTATAGATATTTTAAATCAATTGATAAGAATCAAGAATGCTTGAATTTTAAAATATAAAAATATGCATACAATTTAAAGATTCTTATACATATGATATGTATTTAAATATAAGTCTATGCTTCAAATATTCTCAATTCAATTCAATTACTTTCAATTTACGTTCTTTACTGCTGAAGCCTTCCATCATTCGTTGCAATTCTCTCATAAATATCAATTTTCTCACTTCTCTCGCTATATCTGTCTATCTGTCTATCTTTTTCTTTCTCTCTCATTTTATATATCTACTTCTCTCTCATCTGCCTCTGTATCTCCTTGTCTGTCTTTTTTCTTTACCTCTACCTCTATCAATCTATATATCAATCACTTATCTAACTATCTATTTCTCTGTATATCTATCTATGATCAATGTATATATTTTTCTAAGTATCTATATATATATATATATATATATATATTTATCTGTCTATTCATCTGTATTCATTCTTTTTCACTCTGAAACCCTGCCATTATCATATATATGCTACTTCTACACTCTGTAACTGCCTTTTCGTTTTACTCCTTCAATATCTTTCAGAATCTCTTTCATCCTCTTTGATTCTCTCTCTTCACATTTTAAATTTCTACCCTTTTCCTTCTCTCGCTCTCTCTCTCTTTATATCACTAACTTGCTGTATCTCTGCCTACCTAAATTTCTCTTCCCTCTGACTCTCTCCTTAATTCACACAATCTTTATTTCTATTCATTCTTAATAACGCTCTTCTATGCGATTTTCAAGCACTTTACTAAGAGCCTTCTTCCGCCTGTCTGTATGCTGTTGTCTCACTGCCAGCCAATCTCACTGTCTGACTTATCTCTTCTGCTCTGCTTTGGCCTTTTTGAAGGGATTGCATTAAGACTTAGATAAATGCTAATTAGTCGAGGGTATCGCTTAGTTCAGGTCTATATCTATTCTAATTTGCATTTAATTAAGCTGCTGCATTTGATTCGCTTTGCTTTGCTTTGCTTTGCTTTGCCTGCAGCTGACAACGCGGCGTATGCTTAAGCTGCTTATATAAGACACCAAGTGGCAGCAGCAATAGTTGCTGTTGTTGTTGTTGTTGTTGCTGCTGTTGCTGCTGCTATTGTTGCTTGGTTGAGTTTAGGTGTTATTTTCTCATCACATGCCACAAAGTTGGATGCAGCAACATTTTCCCAGACAAATCGAAGTTAAAGCGTTTAAGACAAATCGTTTTGTAATTTTGAGATGTTGTTGCTGTTGTTGTTGCTGTGTCGATTTGGTGCCAAAAGCGTTTTACTCATTAGCCGCCGCTAAAAGGAAAATGGCCCAAAAGTTTTGTACTTTGGTGAAAATGCTTTATTCGTCGCGGCTGCCAACAACGAACGCCGTTTCGGACGCATAAAATGTTAGTGAGCCGCAACAGCGACGGTTGCCGTTGCCCAATGGCAACAATCGGCCACAAACAATGAAAGTAAAAGTGCCAAAGCGGACTGCACTTGATAATTTCTTGGGCAAAGCTTGTTGGCGATCTCTAAATTTCTTATTGCTTGTTGTCGTTGGGCCGCAAGTCATTTAGCTGGACACTGGCAGTAACAATAAAGCCGCTGTTGCTATTGCTGGCGTTCGATTTCATTAGCTTTTATTGCAGCACTTTTTGCTGCCAAAGAAATTAAGTCACCAAATTGAAAGTTGAAGGAAAGCAAAAGTGGGCGAACGTTTTCACTTTTTGGACCAAGATTTAGCAAATTGCATCAAAGCCAAAAAATTTAGAAATGGAAATGAATCTAGAAAAGCGCAGCTGCAACTAGAGGAGGCGTGGCATACACACGTGAGCTTGTCTAAAGTCAGAATGGTCGAACAATGCCTGTGAAGCTCATTGTGAATAAATCTTATGCACAATGAACAACCTCAATTGAATCTTGTTAATTTTCAAGTATTTTCATAAACTAATTTTTCGTTTTTTCTCTCTCTCTCTCTCTCTCTCTCTCGCCCTCAGTGATGTGATTGAAGTTCAATAGCCAAACAAGCAGACGTCAAGCATAAGGTAAGCCGCAATCGATTTTGGCATTAAATAGCAATTAAGTGTACGCCCACGACACAACAGCAACAGCAACAATAGCTACAACAACAATGGCTAAAGACGCAACTCACTTTTCTTCTAAGGCTGGAGAAAGTGCACTTAGATTGAAACATATAATTTGCCAAAAGGCAAATGTAGAACCCAAAATTAACGCCTAAACAGCAACGGCCCATGCCTTATGATGGCAATCAAGCTCACTTTAATTACAATATATGTATATACTCGTATATATAGGCTAACTGAATCGGGTCAAGTTGTGTGTAGCACGCGAAGCAGAACCTCACAACATTTTTCGTGTGGGCGTGCAGCTGTCTAGAAACGAGAAACGCCAAAAAAAAAAAAAAAATCAAAGCGAAAGTTTGAAAGTGACAACAGAAAATAGCTAAAGAAAACTGAAGAGATGCGAGTGTGTGCACGAGGGTGGTCTGAAAGATATTTGTGACTATTATATATATTTATATTTAATTCTTTAATATATATATTTAGACTTCTTCATAGTAATATTTTCAAGCGAGATGTAAGCTATATAAATATATATATAATTTTAAATTCAGAAAAATACCCTAGGTTCTACTCTAGTCAATCTAGCCATTCCCCAGACTTTGTTTGTACATTAAAAACTAAAAACTAAATTTTATTAAAAAATTTAAAATGTAATTAAAAAATTTGATTAAAATATTTTATTAAAAAATTTAAAGTATTATTATTAATATTTTAATTATGCTTCGATAAATCTATCGATAATTTTTCTATTGCCAAAAATTCAATAAAAGTAATTATTAAGCATTCAGCTATCAAATATTATAGAGACCGTATAAGACCTATAAATATGCAAATTTGGGTCATTAGCTAAAAAGTTATTTTATATTTATATTTTAATATATTTATCTATTTAAATTATTTTAATAATTTATCTCCCTCTCTATCTCTCTGCGATCGTTTAAATTACATTAAATAATAATAATTTGAATAATAACTAAAAAAGCTTTCTTCGATTCTTCTCAGCAATGTATTAGGCAACCCTCGACATTATAATTATATTTATATGTACACAAATTGTGACATTAATAGTGCGTGTGCTTTAATCAAAGTGTGTAAGAAGCTAACTATATATATCTCTTTCTATACACCACATGATTCACTCACTCACACACAAACCTCGCAAATGCAGCTTAAGAACTAACTGTGCGTTCACGACTGGCATTGAAATGGACACCTTTAGCTCTAGTTGTTGTTGTTGTTGTTGTTGTTCTGGCTGCAGCCGCAGCAAGTTCGTTGCTTAAGTCATTCGTTTTGCATGCCGCTGACTGACTGCGACCTTATCAAGCCTCTGACTGTGACGAGCTGCTGTTGTTGTTGCTGAATATGCGTGGACGGACGTCTGGCCCGACTTGGCCCGGTGTTGGCCCGGTCTTGGCCTGCTGTGGCTTGGCCCGTTATGCGTCTCGAGCTTTAGAGCGCTGGCAGGCGCTTCATTAAAATGTCTAGCTGGGCCAAATGGTTTCTGAAATTGAAACGTCTATGTTGCGACTAGTTGCGTCTGAGCAAATGCATCTTCGTCTGCAATGGCAATGGCAACGGCAACGGCAACGGCAGCGTCTACTTCGTCGTCATCATCATCAACGGCAGCAGCGGTGCGGCAGCGGCAGCAGAGTTGCCTCGCAGCAGCTTATCTTCTAGTCTGAACGCATCATGCGCGCACTTGGCTCTGGGCTATGCCAAGGCCTGGCCATGGCTGTGGTCGCGTCGCTGTCTGCGATGTGGTTGTGCTGCCGGCTGCACCACCAGCGCACAATTTTCAATTTGCCAATTGTAGCAGTAAAGTTTATAGCTGTATTTTTTTATTTTCTTCTTTTTTTTTGTGGCTCTCTCCCCACCTCTTTGATGGTTTACCGTTAGCTTTTGGTTGTGCATGTGATTGGCCTTAGGTGTTGCTGCCAAGTACTTTGGCCATTTACCTCAGCAGCTGTTTGGGTACCTCTGTGTGCTTGTGAGTGTGTGTGTGTGTATTGCGTGTGTGGGTTGGCCTCACTAATTTGCGACAATTGGTCAGACCATTACTGGCCAAACTGACGGACGCTCTAACTGACTGACTGACTGACTGTCCGCCTGCCTCTCTGCCTGACCGCCCACTTAAGCGTGGGCGTGTCCATTGCATTTCCATTGCCCATGCAACCATAATTTATGCAGGAATTCTGGCATGAAATTTTGATTTAATAAACGTCGTTTGAATGCTTCAGCAAAAATTACAATTTATTATACAGCGACGAGACAAGTTTATGCTGCGTTGACAATTCACTCAACGAGCCATGCGGCAATTATTTATACAACAAATTATGTGATTAATTCCTCTGTCGTCTCATTTTTTTTTTCGTCGTTGTTGCTAAAATATAGGAAATGCTTAAAATATTTATGGCCAAGCATTACTAAAGTATTTGCGACTATAAATAGAGTTGTCTTAATGAGCAGTTGATTAATTATATTAACTATATAAATACTTTGGCTGCAATTAATATTGCACTTATCTACGCTTTGCTTCACATGTTAGGGCAATTTATTTTTGCAATCAGTTAAATTTATATATATATATCTATAAATCTTTTTGTTATTTAAATACCAAATTTGTTTTGCCACTAATTAGAAGTCATGTAGCATAACTGGTGCCAATTACACAAGTGAGCATCAGTTAGTGAACAGGAAACAAATGAGAATTGCGAGTCTGACAGCAGATAAGTTGAAACAGAGTCAGTCAATCAAGATAATGTTATATTTGAGCTGCTGTTAGACAAACAAGATTTTTTGACAATATCTGAGAGGAGTATATACCAGGACTGCTATTTAATTCCGGTAGTAGCAAATAAAAACAAATCATTTAAATATAAATTGCAGCCTTCGTATCTTTCAAAGAACTCTTTTTGCTTTTTTCATAACGCTGTCGGCAGTTTATCTATCTCTCTCACATTGTGAGTCTCTTAAGCTAAATTGTGCATAGCTTTCAGCATTTATATAAAAAAAAAGAAATTAACATTTTATTAACCAATGTTTTTTTTTTAAGGATTATACAAGCTGCATCGTAAAACAAAAAAATAAATAATTTTTAATAATGAAGAAAAATGATTTTTATATTTAACATTTAATGACATTAATTATCATATTTTACATAAAAAATTACATATTTTATATAATATATATTAAATATAATACATATCAAAAATACTATATATTTAATTTTTAAATCTACTTCAAATTCTGAAATTCACCAATATGTATTTTAATTTCCCTATTTTATTATTTATATACTATATATTCTATATCTTATGTATAAAAAATATATGCATTAATTATTTAAAATTGAAACATATTTTATATTTTTTATATTTTAATTTTCCGATTTAATTGCGCTGTAAAAATTAGTTGTTTAAAAAAAATGTGGAATAAAACTTCTTTTACATACATAATAAGTTGTACATAAAAATGTAAAAAAAAAAATCTATAGCTTATCTGCTTGTTAAAGGGTATGCAGCGTACTGTGCCCCAATTTATTAACATATTAATTTATATATTTGTTTTTCCCGTTTGACAGTCCCGCGACAGCTGCAGAGAACTTCTAATAAATGATAATTGTATTTTGCGTAACTGCGGCATTTGTGGTTATTGGACAGCTGGCTGTAATATGAAACAAAGCACATACACATGCACATACATACTTCTGTGTGTGTGTGTATATGTAGTTATCTTTATGTATATAGTTGACTGATCAATTCATTAAGCACACGCTGTTTTCCATGATTCTTGCAAATTTGCAACAAAATACATATTTTGAGCAAACATGACCCAATTTTTTGCTCATTTTTTTACAGTTGCTGTTGTTGTTGTTGTTGTTGACGTTGTAACATGTGCAACAGAATACACTAAAGCAGCAGGGCGCCCTGTGTGAGCTTGCGGCACGAGTTCAAAGTGAAATTCATAATGAAACGCAAAGCCCTCAAACACTGGACTCAATCGACTTGAAATTCACATGGCCGCAATTTGTTGGCTGTGTGTGTGTGTGTGTTGTGTTTCAGAACCTAATCAACACATCATCAATAACAGTGGGAAATCATTTGTTCTAATGCGTGTGTCTATGTCTGTGTGTGTGTGTGTAAGAGTGAATCTTTCTCTATGTTCTGGCTGTCTGATTTGTGCTTCGTTGGAGTTGCGCTTTTGCCGTGTGGGAGATTAATCATACGGTGCCATAGGCTGAAGCGTGAAATGCAAACAAACAAACAAATGGACAGGCAACTGGACAGCGAGACAGACAATCAGACAGACAGGCGGTTGGACAGAGAGACAGTTATACGTTGATTATATGTACAGGCAAATCGCGTTGAAAACTTAATGAAAGCTAGCGAATTTCTGTGGCTTTTCATTGGTTTTGGGTTTGGGATTTCGTTGGCTTTTTTCGGTGTTGTCTGTGCGCGGGTCAGTGCACCGCCCACCTTTTTTCCTAGCCGCCCACTGTGTCAGCGTCTCGGCAATTTGATTGCCACCGTGTGTGGGCGACCGACCGACCGACCGACCGTCCGCCTCTCTGCCTGCCCCACAGACTCGCAATTGATGCTCGCAATTATCTAAAAGCTGCACAAACAATGCGCAAATTAAATGCAATAAACAAAATTGAAGCGAGCGAAAAAAAAAAATGTTGGCAACCAACACCCAAAACCGCGCCAGAGGCATTTGGGGGCGGTCGCAACCGAGTGCAATGTAAATATTTTATGCTACAATTTGCGCGTTGATTTGTTGCATATTACAAATAGTATATATATAACAAAAAGAAAAAAATAAAATGGGTAAACCGCAGCGCCCGCTGGCTACGTGGGCTGTGGTGCAATTAGCTGGTGGTTTGCTCATATTTTGCGGCCAACTGGCGGGTGGCTCGTTTAAAGCAAAAGCCGACATGGCGCTCCCGTAATTTGCTCATAAATGCGCTAATATACAGCAAACGAGTGTGCTTTAATGCCCCGACTGTGTGTGTATGTGTGCGTGCGCGTGTATATGTATGTGAGTTGGCTGCTAACCAAATGCCAAATCAGCCAAGCGGCTGCCGCTGAACCGTAACACGCGCCACAGCAGTTAAAGCATTTGCGGGTGCGCCGTGCTCGATTATCTATAGATCTGGCATATCTCTCCTGCCATGCTCCATAGTTTATGCTCCGGCTAAAGCAACCTTAACCCCAGCACAGTTCTAGTTGCTGCTGGTCTTAAATTTCATTATTGAGTCTTTATTATGTTAATTAATTTTTGGCTTAAGCGCAAAGCAGTCGCTGCTTAAAGCATGTTGCATAGAGAGTTGCGACTTGAATTGCAGGGAATAACTCTGATAGAGGGTAGAGTGTGCGGAGTAGCAAATTGTATAGCAAAAATCTTGCTCGGCTTATATTAATTCTAAATTTCTTATTGCTTGTATTTATTTATAGTTACTTGTAATAGTTAGGAATATTTATAAAAGTTAGCCTTCAGCTTCTATTTTCTATTATTGCTCAATAACTCATTTACTTTTAGCATTAATAATAATCTTCAGTAAAAACACTTTTCGTTTTGATTAAATTCTTGAAGAAAACAATAGTTTAATAATTTCTTTTATTATTTTACCTAATATTCATATTTATGAATGCCACAAATAACGTTTGACATTAAAAAAAAAAACGAATTCTAATTAATTTATTAAATAGCACTTAGAGCCTTGCTCTTAGTTTATCTAGATAGCTTGTCGCTTGCCTCTGCTAAGTGACCGCACGCTTTGTTTAATAACATTGATATTAATTAATGGATTTTTGGAGTATTTTATTATTATATATTCTCAAGGCATATTTCTCTGTTTATCAAAACTTCAAAATACTTTTATTTTCTCTATTTGGAAATGAACTTTAATTTTCAATATCAAATTTAGCATACAAAATTCTGCTCTAAGAATCTGAGAGTCATAAATTTCCATGATTTTGCTCTAAGATTCAGAGACTTATACATTTGCACAGGTAGACGAAGAGGGCCAAATCAACTCAGTTGGTAATCCTCATCAACAGCATAAATACTGTATGAAAATACGCTCTTTATAAATAAACTCTTTCAATATATATATATATAAGTATATTTTATGAATACATACTCTAGGTCACGTCTCCTTATGACATACATTAGTACAAGAACAAGATACCCTGAATTCACATTTTTTTAAAATCAGTATAAAACAATTATTTTTATATATTTATTTACTTTTTTTTAATTTCTGACACTTATTACCAAATTGCTTGCAAATTTATTTTATTCAATTGATTTTTTTTTTTTTTGTTATGACTGCAGCTCAAAGCTGTTCTGTGCCTCATCAATTTTTATATATTCAAAATTTCATAAATTTTTTGATTATGTAATCTTGGCTTAAGCACTTTGCAGAATTACGCAATAATATTCTTAAAATAATACTTGCAAATAGTTTTTAATTTTTTTTTTTTTTTTTTTTAGCTTTTGCATTTAATAATCATGATAATGAGCATTTGCAGTTTGGCTGAAGTGAAGAGCATTAACGAAAAATCAAATGATGCAAACAAAAATGTTGTAAGCGACCTTCTCGCGGCTAATAGAATTCATTTGGCTTGTCATTGTTTTTCTTGCCGTTGTATAAATTCATGCATCTTATACGTGCGCTCATTGCCTCAATTAATGCGACATTGAGCGCAATTTGTCGTTTGTCATTAATCTTCTTTGCAATTGTGATGTGTGGCCAAAACGCGCCTTGTTTTGGTTATGCTCAACTAATTTTGGGCCAGCACAAAAATTTGGCAGTTGTATTTGAATTGGTAACTGATGATAGTCGGTGCGAGTGGCTGGTTGCAGGAAATCGCATGTCGTTGCCAGCAGCTAAACAAATTTATCACAAAAAAAAAAAAAATAAAATAAAATAAAAAAAAATAAAAAGGGCACTTCACGCTTGACAAAAGACTTTTTGGCTAATAGACTGGCTAAGGGCAAAGCTATGACTATGACGCACTCTGGCCAGGCTCTGTGGCAGCAGCCTGGGGCGCAGTTTTGTAGTTTGTACTTTGCCTTGGCCACAGCCACAGCGTGGGCTGATGATGATGATGATGATGCTGCAGTTCATGGCATCGCCCTGCAGGGCAAGGCTCGCCCTGGCCCACATGCATGCTGTCGTTGCTGCTGCTGCTGTGGCTGTGGCTGTGGCTGTGACTCTGGCTGCTGCTGCTGCTGCTGCTTTGTTATCAATTCAAGTGGAACGTATTACGTGCATTAGTATCCTTTTGCTTGAGCTTGAGCTGCCTTTTGTGTGCTAGTGTGCGTATTTATTTCACTGTGTCAAGTTCTTTTGTGTCGTCTTGCAAGATTTATGACACTTTTGTTTAAGCCAAAAAGCGAAAAGCAAAAGCTTTTAAACGTGCTTCGCTTCGTTCACTCATGCAAAATCAATGGCGCGATGCTTATCGAGATTTTTGTTGCTGGCTGGCTTTGCCACTCGATGCGATGCCTGGCAGCTTGTCATAATTTTGTGTGTGTGAAGAGCGCTTGGCTTAATTTTCACAGCGCGAGTGAAAGATTTTGAGCTACCCACAGCCAACGGAGATTGAGATAAGTTGTGTAGCTGCCGCTGCCGCTGCCGCTGTCGCTGCTGTTTTGTGGCTAACTTGATTTATGCTTGACACGCTTATTGAAAAGCCATAAAAATGTGGTTGCAGCTAGGGTTCGCTTTGAATGGGGTCATCAGCTGATAGCATTTGATTTATATGAACCGCAACAAAGAAGAATATTTGTATCTGTTCGCGCACAACGTGTCATATGAGCGACATTAGCAGCCTTCGTTAGCTGCTTTTGCCTAAAAATAAACAGTTAGCCTTTTGCATACACACTGATAAGAGCTCAACAGACAACAATAAGCCACAATGACAGCAGCAGTAGCTGCGGCAGCAGTCGGACTCCAACAACCTGTCCCATTCACAGTCAGCATGTGGCAGCCACCCCTACCCAAGAGATGCGACTGCGACTGCGACTGCGACTCGTGTCCGTTTCGCGTTGCATATACTTAACAGTAAAATAAATATTTTACTATAAATCATGCATTAGAGTCGGCAGCGGGCTGAGCTCTAGCTAGCTGGCTGCCTTGTTACCTGTCACATGCTGCCAGCCACATCAGCAGCGTTGACAAGGTGGCGGTGCTGCTGCTGGTGGTGCGGCGCACTCACGACTTTTGCCAACGCTCGGAAGTAACACACATTTAGCGCTCGAGTAGCCAAAAAATCACAAAAAAAAAAAAAAAACAAAAATATCTTCGCTAAAGAGCAGCCAGTTAGACAGGCAGTCAGACTGCTCACAGAGAGCGCAGATAAGGAGGGCGCAGTCAGGGGTAGCCCGGAGGGGAGGCGTTTGTGGGGTAGACAGACAGCCAACTAACTAAGCTGAGCTAAGCAGGCAGGATTTTTCAAAGCGAATATGTTGCTCTATGAGTTGCAGTCAGTGCCAACAAATTGGCTTTAAAATGGCTAAAATTGATAATTAAAACTATTTTTATACATTTTATATAATGTTAAATATTAAAATTATTTTCATAGAATATATATTTATATTTTGCATAAAATTAATAAGTTATCTCTATTAAATGAAAAAAATGGTTTAACTAAAAATATATTTGAATTTTGAATTGAATTTGAATTTTTTTATATTTTATAAAATACTTTTAAGTTATGAAGATATTTTACATAAAAAAACAATAATTTTTATTAAATAAAAAAATCTTTTAAAAAAAATATTTATTTATATTTAATAAAACTTATTTTATATTATTTTACATAAAAGAAGAAAGTAATTTCAATTGAAAGAAAATATCGATAAACAAAAAATTTGTATAAATATTTTTTTATATTTTATAAAATACTTTTAAGTTATGAAGATATTTTACATAAAAAAAAAAACAATAATTTTTATTAAATAAAAAAACTTATTTTATATTATTTTACATAAAAGAAGAAATTAATTTCTATTGAAAGAAAATATCGATAAACAAAAAATTTGTATAAATATTTTTTTATATTTTATAAAATACTTTTGAATACAATTTTCATATAAAAATCAAACTTATGAAATTTATTTATTATATATTGAAATATTAAAAAAAAAAAACATTGAGCAAATTATATCTGGTAAAAAAAAAATCTTTTAAATGTCTCTTAGAAGGAATTCGTAGGGTATTCGTTAAATAAGACAAATTGCACGCAACACGATGTATTATTAAAAATATTCCTAGTTTCAGATTTGACTTCATTAAATGTATTTAAAAATTATTTTTAAAAAATGCCAAATTTTCTGCTAATAACACAGACTAATCTAGCCTTTAAAGAGCCAGCTAGCTCAGCGCTGACAATATGCGGCATTTTTTTGGTGCTTTGAGTCGACATTTTGCATAGCAGTATTTGCAATGCTTTCTATATAAATAGCTAAGGATATACATATAGAGATATTTATATATCTTTGATATTTCATTTCATTTATTTATGCATTGCAATGCAGGAGACATGACAACAACTAGCAAATAGCAGAGATTGGCAACATTATTGCGTATACGACAAGTATGCAAGTATCTAGCTGTGTGTGCAGTGGTGTGTGCCACAACGGCTTTTCCCAAAAGGCATAGCCAAAGGCAACAGCTAGCAGCGACGCATGCGCAAATGCGCCAATGGTCAAGGCAGCCACAGTTGCAGCACCTAGTGAACAAGCCAGCTACGCGCCTGCCGCTCTCTCTCCCTCTCCTTAAGCCATGTCTCCATCTTCGTCTCGGCCTCGTAATCGATGAGCTGCTGCACATTTGGTCAATAAACGCATTTCTGTCATTTTTTTTCGCAGCGCAAAATTTATGGCGCGACTTTGGCTCCAACTTTGACTAGGCTCCAACTCGGACTTAGACTCAGACTCGGCCTCAGACTGGGGCTGTGGCTGTGGCTCTAGCTGTGGCTGTAGCTGTAGCTTTGCCAAATGCCATTTTCATTTGACTTTGACATTAATTTGTGGCCGCACTTTGCCTTTAACCAGGAAGTTGCCTTGCATAGCGCAAATATTTATACATTAGCATGATTTAGAGAGCATTGCACTCGCATTCGCACTTACAAAGAACTCAAGGAAAATACAAATATATATACATATATATATATATAAATAAATAACTTGGCTATGCCTACAGCTACAATCTAGCTTTTCTTTTTGGTTTTATTTTTTTTTTTTTGCCCATTGTCAACGTTTGTTGCTAACAAGCTGTTTGCCCATTGCGATTTATGCGTGCACAAAAATGATGAGAAACTAGCTGCCGCCAGGCCGAACTAGTCAAGGAAGAGAGAGAGAGTGAGAGAGGGAGAGAGCGAGAGAGTGAGGTAGCTGGAGTTGCTGAGAGTACTACTGTCCTCTTGGCGCATTGTCATCATTATTTGTGACATTGGCAGTTGGGTTATTTATGGGTCTTTGGGTGAGACAACGGCGTTTTTGTGACAAACCGCTTTACCGGTAAATCGGTAAATCACAAAAATCTGACTGCGACTGGCCGCAGTAACAACTGCCACAGCAGCAACAGGCCAGCCAGCCAGCCAGCCAGCCAGCCAGCCAGCTAACAAGTGCGCAACTTGCCTAGCCCCAACTCTTCCCCCACCGAAAAAAACAAAAAGAAAAAAAAAAGAATAAAATAAAACTGCCTTTTGTGGCTGCTGCTGCTGCTGCTGCTGCGCTGAGTGCAACGAGGCAGAGTTTATTAAATTTATGCAAATTTTATTTATAAACGACAGCAGCAGGCAGAAAGGCAATGTAGCTGCTTGATGATATGCCTCACAGCAGCGTCAGGAGCGACCTCGCCCTGTCCCAACTGTCGCTGCAGTTCATCCAACAGAATATATCGTATATATGTATATATGTATGCCCAAATCCTACGCCGCTCTGGGACCTGACTGTGGCCTGCTCATGTGTGCAATTCACAATTTTTGCCTGGCATAAATTTTACTTGTGATTTAGTTTGAGAGCTGATTGGTTTTGCAGACATCGCATCGCATCGCATCGCATCGTATCACATCCACGTTTGAGGCTTGACACATGAGGCGCGGGCGTTGCTCGATTGCCATGTCTTTATTATAAGCCTCTCTCGCAGGCATTTACAATGCCTTGATTTATATGCTAAAAAAGCAGCCGCTGGCAAACTTGTCACTCGCTTCATATATACACACACAGGCACACCACACAACCTCACGCACACACTTTTATAAACTGTTTTTCTTCGTTGAGGAGGCCGTGCAAAAATTGGTTTTGACAGGCAACAAAAGGCAAGCTTCAAATTTGACCCACATACAGTTGAACGTATTTTTGCCATTAATCAATTGAAATGAAATCGACTAATTCTTAGCCCAATTTGGGCCTGGCTAAAACAAAGCTAACTAAAAATATAAAAAAAAAAAACAACATTAAATATGCATTTTTAATCAACAGCCGCAGGGCAAAGCCAAACTAAAAGCGGAAACATAATACACGAAAATATTAATTGTAAACTGGGTCGCACACTAATTTCATAAATATATATATATTTATTTATTATTGTGTCTGCTAGATGTATCTAATTTGTGCAATGCGTGGCAAAATATATTCATTAAAAATACATAACAACTAGAGTGTTTGGCCCCATTGGCGGGGCCCAACAATAGCCAGCAAAAAAGGGCGCGAAATTAAAAAAATAACAAGCTTTAAAATGCGCATAATAAACATAAAATTGAAATACGCAAAGCAACAAAGAGTAAATCAATTGCAAGGCTTGGCCATAAACAAAAGCCATCCATGGCTCAACTTATGTTCAATTGGACCAATATTTCCAAGTGGACTGAAGCCAATTGGCATTTATAAAAGTTTTAATGCATATTTATGGCAATTTTTACATATAGAAATATTGTTACAATTTTAGTAATTATCAATTGCTTACAATATTATTAGCTTATTTATTTATTTTTTTTTTTTTTAATTTATATATTGTTTTTGTATTTATATTTATATTAAAATCCCAGTCACAACTGGGAATAAGGCTAACTTTATGCCTCGACAGAAATTTTGTTATATGATACTCATCATAGGTAGCGTGATATTCCCGCTCACTTAGCTCCAACTCCAGCTGCTGCCCTTTACAGTGACTTAACATATATATATATTTAACATAATCATTAGACTCCAAAATTGTCATTAAAATATGCTAATTATAATTGTGAGCGTGAGCATCATTATCATTACCTATATAATTATAAAAATATTATTCTCCGAATATTTATAGATTTTATACAAAAAAAAATATTTATATATACAAATGTTTTATGTATAAAAATATTTTACATACAATAATATTTTATATATAAAAATATTTTATATATAAAAATATTTTATATATAAAAATATTTTATATATAATAATATTTTATATATAATAATATTTTATATATAATAATATTTTATATATAAAAATTTTTAAAATAACAAGAATATTATTTACAATATTTAAATTTAGAATGTTTAAATTTACAATATTTAAATTTACAATATATTAATTTTCAACACTGAATTTTGATCACCCAAGGCCAAGGCAGCAATAAGACTGATCAGATATGCAGCAGGCTCGCCCTTTTATAGCTAGAAAAAGGTCACTCCAAGTGGATGTAAATGTATTTGAGCTAGGAGTATACTCACCGTATGCTCGCTAAATAAAAAGAGCATATGAATGGAATGTGTATATAGAAATGATTTACAAATGTAGAGAGTGTGGACATGAGTGTATGACTGTGATGGGCTGCGGTTGAACTGCTGCTCGTCTGAATTAATATTTATAAAAAAAAAACTCAATGCTGAGTAGCTAAAAGCAAATCCAAAAACAAATATCAATTGACATAAAAAATAACAGAATGAAATCCTCTTTCTCTCATACAATTCCCATGCTTCCAGCTATCCCTCCCTCTCTCTCTCTCTCTCTCTCTCTATCTTTCGCCCACTTGAAATATGAATATTCATCAATTTGTTTGTAAATTTCTTAAAGTTATTTTGATAGCTAGAAGTAGCTCGCTTCAGCCTCTAAACATGGGTGAGCACTTGAAAACTCTCGCAGCTATCAAAACATTTATTTTTCGACTAGAATTTCTGGTGCACACTCGAATTGGCTGGAAAGTGAATGCCAATATGACAAAGACGGGCAGGTGGGCAGTAGGGAACGCACTTAACCCATTGTGGCCATTTGGCAATTGTATTTGGCCATGTGACAGTTGGCTGTCAATAATTTGACACTTTCACTGCGCCACACACACAATTTTGATAGACAGTAGTTGTTTCAATATATATATATTTATATATATATATGACAATCGGCAGCTGGCTGGTATTATATAAATATATATATGAGTTTGCCCTCAAGAGTTAATGACCTTTTTGTACTGCCACGCCTTTATTGTTGAGTCGCGCACGCCCACCTCCACGCGCTTGCTTTGCCAATTTAACACCTTTCTATTCTGCGTCGAGCTGAGCGGCCTTTTACCAAGCACATGGGCCAGCAGCGTTTCCTTTTTGAGTATATACCTTAGAAACATATGGAAAAGGGGTATATGATTTTGGTTTGATAGGCATATAATGGAGAGAGCATCAAGAGACCAGCCTATCAAGCTGGCAAAGCCAGCCTGAATTTTCATTTAATCGGAATTTGTATTTATATTTATATCTTCGCCTAGTCTAGCCAGGGTATTAGCTCGACTGTCACTGCCTACTCGAGCACTTTTCGCTGTGTTTTTCTCCATCTGCCTGTTGGCCGTTACAATTCAATTGTTACAAATTAACTGGCCGCACTAATGTTTCACGCTTGCTTAGCCGCAGCTCTCGAGTCGCTTCGATATTGATGCTTGACTCCGCGGATTTGGTATCTGCGCGCGGCGCGGCGCGGTGCGGCGAGACGCAGCCACAGAAACCGCTGACACAGTGCCCTTTGCCATCGACATCGACCGATGCCGGCGCGCCGCCCTCACATTCTATCTCTCTACGAGTCTACGACTCATTTACATCCGCATTGTTTTGGCATCTCATCCATGAAATTTATAGCTTGAGCCGAGTGAAAGGTGCGCTGACTGACTGCCTGCCGGACTGCGTGATGGACTCGCCATTGGCTGTTTCAATTTATGTTTTTATTTAGTCGTACATGCCAAAATCTTTGTTCTCCCACGCTGCTAATTAATATACAAATTACGTAGCCTAATCAGCCATGCCACAGCGTTTTATGTGGCATGCAAATATATGCGGCAATTGGCCCCAAAAACCGAAGAAACAATGCCACACCCTATCGACAGAGCTCTCTTATGTACATATATATATATATATATATTTCTCTTTGGTTGGGGATGTCTGTTTGATTAATGTGCCGCGACAGCCAAGGACAAGGCATGGCAGGATTTTTTTTTATGTTTTTTGGCTCGATCTTAGTCACCTGGCAAGTTTGTTGCATTTTGGCTTTCAGATATAAATTCAAATTGTGTCAATTACATTGCGGCGGCTGCTTATCGACGACAGCCACTGACAAACTGCCCGGCAATCGAGTCGGAGTCGTAGTCATAGTTGCAGTTGGAGTCGGGGTTGCAGTTGAAGTTGTTGCAATTGCACTTGGAGCTGTTCGGTCTGACAAACCTGCGGCAACAACGACATTTGGTTTCCATTTCGACTCTGGCATAGCCTGACATGTCTCTGCCAGCCTGAAGTTGTCGTCGTGTCAGCGGGGGGAAATAGTGCATACTACATAGATTTCCAGTTTCATTTTGCGGTTTCCTTCTTTTGTCTGCTATTTTTATATCATTTTATATATCTTTAGTCTCAGTCTCGGGCTCACGTGTAGCGAGAGTTGTTTTGGCTAGTTTGGGAATTATGCATATCTTGAAATTTATGCGGCGTTAAGAGATATTTATTTTATTATAATTATGCTCTTCTCAGCAAAAGAGAAATTGTTAAATATTTTGGTTTTTTTTTTATTTTCAAAAATTAAAATTATTGATTAAAATACCTGAATATAAATAAGTAATAGATATATGTATTCTATTTTTAGTAAGCCAAATTTTTAAAAAATCTAATTGATTTATCTAAAATTTGATTTTACTCAAATTTAAATTGTTAAGTATTTACATATAGAACATTTTTTTTTTATAAATACCTAATTATTTTTGTTATACAAATATCTATAATAAAAACTAAATAATTAAATTATAATATACATTTTATTTTTTAATATACAACTTATGTTAAATATATAAATACAAATTATTATTCTTAAATAAATTCATAAAATTTTTTTCTTATTAGGCCCATTCATTTTTTAAATCTCTTTCCTTTGCTCGCATTATTAAATTTAAATTGCTCTGGAGACCCTCGCAGTGTGTGTGCACTACACATATTTAGAAAAAAAAAATAATTTATGAACGCAGGTTTTTCATTTTAATGTCAGGCATTAGAGCTGCCCTGCGGCTCGCCAGCGATCTGTTCTAATTGGTTTATAGATTTGTCTGACTCGATTTCTGCGCTGCGTTGCGCCCGATTGCCAATTGCTTTATTAATGGCCATTTGGCTGTGGCGTGGACCAGACACGGCGAGGTCTCGGCCTGGGTTAATGTCATCCGTGGCCAACGGGCAAACACACACACATATATTGTTGTTGTTGGATAAGTAAAAGTTATATGGCCAAAGTATGTCACGGAAATGGCTTAGTTAAAATGCGTGCGGTTACAAAGGCAGCGAGGCTGGGGCGGTGGCAATGGCGATGGTGTGACAGCTGAATAGTTGAATAGTTGAATATACATATATATATATATATATATATATATATTTATATATATATATATATGCATTAATAAACAGCAAAATAGAAATCGAAACGAACTGCTGAGCCAGCGAAGCGAAGGAGGCCCTGCAGCATCTCAGCCGCACATGGGCATTGCCAAGACAAGCAACAGCAACAGCAACAACAAAAGTCAAGGCACATCCTTTAATGGCAGTCCGTGTTCGTTCATTCTGTCTGTCTGTCTGTTTGTCTCTGGCAGTCCACCCGCCCGCCTGTCGCGCCTACTGCGTCAGTCAGTCAGCCAAGCGAGGCCAACAGCAGCAGCAGCAGCAGCAAATGTTGCTGCTGTTGTTGCTGTTGTTGCTGTTGCCCACTTGAACATGTAGTGCAGTCATCGTCGCGCATTTTAAAAGCCTCGCAACTAAATGCAACTCTCAACACGGCAACTTGGCAAGGACCGAGAAGTGAGCACTGCCTAGACAGGCCACAAGACACGACAGCAACAACAGCAACAACTGCAACAGACGCATCGTCAAACATATAGGCTATGTGCTATAACTCATTAATATTAAATGCTGCTGCCAAGACAAGCCCCTTAGTCTGAAACATACACACACACACATACTCGAACACAGACAGTTGTTGGTTCTCTGTGGCTGAAACTAAAAATTTATGCGCATTTTGTTTCAATTTCATACACACGTGACTTGTAAATTATCCATTGATGTGGCAAACGCACGATGGAGACGCGGCGGTCTTATGGAAGGGTGGGGCGTGGCCAGGAGCATTGGCGACAGGATGAGCAGCAGCAGCAGGACTGCAAGTCGCTGCTGAGACGTGAGCTGCAAACGATTTCTTTTAAAATGATAATTGCAAAAGGCGACAAAACAAAGCAAAAATGAAGGAAAAAAAAATTTTCTATAAATATACACAGACAATGAACGACTGGCAGACACGCCCACGCGCTCACAGATTGCGCTGCAGATACAGAAACTGTGAGAGAGATAGAGAGAGGGAGAAGGGGGAGACACATGCGAGGCATGCAAATCTCTGCTGCAAGCCGCAAACAAAAAGTAATCAATTTTCGTGTGGCGTGTTACAAAATGAAGCGAGAAAAAAAAAAACAAAACAAAACAAACAAGAAATACAAAAATTATGGCAACAGTCGAAAGCAAAAGTTAAGCGAGAACTGTGACAAAAGTTGGCCCGAAAAAAAAGTGAAAATTATGACACGTTTTCGCAGTTGCTGTTGCTGTTGTCGCCGTGGCGGCTGCTGCTGCTGTGAAATTTCAGTTATAAAGTCATAAATACGCATATTAGCCTCATTTTAAACGTGGCTCAAGTCGCATGAATGTATGTATTCATATGCCATGGGAGATATTCAGAGATGTTAACTAAATATGTATATAGAAGTTTGCAAGTGTGTGTGGAGATGTATTTACTCGTGGGTAGTAAGTAGCAAGGCTACTAGAGCTAACAGAGTAGGTGGCAGAAATTCGGGAAGAGCTCATGAGTACTTCACAAAGTGTGGTTCCTGTATATAGAATATAGTTTTGCTCAGAGATGAAAAGGGTTCTCATCACCCCTTGATGAAAAGCGCTCCGAGACCCTGTTACTAATGATAATAATAATTTGCTCATAAAATTTATATATATTTTTACTTCAGCTAAAGTTTTCTTTCCAATCTAGATCATATTACTAAAATATTTATATTTTATTTGATTTTTATTTTTATTTTTTTTTTTTTTTAATATTTTATTGCTCAGATTAAAATTAATTATTAAGAATTAATTTATTAATCAACAAATTAGAATATATGACAAGTTACGCTATGCAATTCTATAAAATGCATAAATTAAAAAATATTTGTTTCACAATTTAACAATGAAATCGACTTAGTTTACTACACAGAAATTCAAATCAATGTTTACAATTAACAGCAGTTAACAGTCAATAAAAAACCATGTCTCTAGAGCAATCAAATTCGAAAAGAAATGTGTGACTCTGTGACTGTGTCAACTGTCGCCTGTGCGCTAAAGAGCATAAAGTTCACGAAATTTCCCAGAGTTCACACTTTTCATAGGAACACAATCAGCAGACAGCGATCAGTTGGTCAACTTTAGGGCCGACCCTCGTCTGTGCGTGTGTTTGTCGCACATATTTCGCTGTCGAGATTTGGTTGGTTCTCAGGGCGTAATTAAGCATAATTACACATGTCAACAACAAGCAGAGCTGCTGTTGGACAGTTGAAACTGAAAACAGCAAACGGAAAACGGAAAATGGAAAATGGGAAAAGGGAAATGGGAAACAAAAGCCACAGAAGTGAAGCTGTAACTTCCAAAAACTTGTAGACATCGTCGCTCTTGGTTTATTTTCACAGATTTCACTCAGTTCTCTGTGCGTGTCTGGCATATGCAGGAAATGTTAAGTCTGCACAATAACAACGCATGCCTCATTTCCATTGTCGTCTACTCGACTCGCAGCGCATTGGAACTTGTTGCTGGATTTCCTTTTGGTAATTATTTGCATGCAACTTGTGTGTCTTCTGCTGCCACTCAGCTTTGTGGTCAGCCCCAGCCCTGCCCTGCCCTGGTCAAAACTTGAAATTAACCCAAGCAGCCAGCGAACTGAACCTAAAAACAAAACCAAAAGAAGAGGAGCAACACGTTAATAATGTAACAGCAAATAATATAGAAATAAATATAGATCAGAAATGTTGTATGATGAATATGAAATACTCTCAGATTGCATTGATATAGATGTGTGATAAATATATGTAGATGTTTATCGAGCTGAGAAGTTTAAAGTTTACATCAGAATATTTTTAAATTTAAATATTATACATAAGTAAATTTCATCATATATTTGCAGACTATGTATCTATATATATATATATATATTGAGAATACACCATATATTGGTAGATTACTATATACGAAAATATATTATAATATAATATTTGCCATATATTATATAGAAGTTTAAGCTGTCTAGCACACTGCTACTATTAGAGCTGAGGCAGTAAAAGGTCGATCAGTAGACAAGCATGTTTTTATTCACTTCTATCTTTATTGGCCATATATATTCCAGAATTTTGGCAGAATCTTCCAATCAGGTCAGCTTACACATTTGTATCCCAAGACTTAATATTAGATATATAAAAATATATAATATAAAAAAAACACTTAATATAGTATTATTAAATATATATAATATATTTGTTTACACAAAATTTATTACGAATATATGACCTTCACTTCGTCAGAATAAACTCTTTAATAATATAAATGTTACTTATTAAATTTATTGTCCTCAGAAATGTTCCCTCTAAGCCTGAAATATATCATACTGAACCTAAAAAATATAAATTATTCAGCATATATTCATGGAGAGGCATGGAGGGAGGCCCATAACTTGTCTACTCAATGCAATTTCTCATTTATATATATCTACACTCTGTTTCACACAGCACATGATATACTCAAAGTACCCGCCTTAAGAGTATGACAAACGAATGCCTCAACTTGTCCGCTTGGGGTAGAGCAAGCGCGTATTTCAGTTCTCATCTGCCCCGATGCCTATGTGTGCGCTGGCTTTTGCGTCTGCGGTTCATTTTTATGGTTTCATTAGTACTCCACATGCACATGGTACATGCTGCATGGTCTCCTCGACTGGTAGATGGTCTCAGAGATGCGACCAGAGGCCGTCGTCCACTAGGCAATCGTTAAGTTGCGCATGCGTAGTGCTCAGAGTAGTTGTTGCCCGTTCTGCTGTTGCTGGCCAAGTTTTGTTGTTGTCGAACTCGATGGCTGGCCTGAGAAAATTCTACTGACCCACAGAACTTTAACTTTTTGAGTGGCATTGTTCAATTTTACAACAGACAAACAACAGCAACAACGGCGGCTAACAACGAATGGTTAGAAATTTCACAAGCCTGTTGGCCATTTTCTACAACAACAACGGCGCTGACTTATATTTGTTGTTGCTGTGGTTAAACTAAAGTCTTGGGTATTTGACTCTTAACCATTTATTGATGCCACAGCGAAATGCGGCGGCTGCTGCTGCTGCTGCCGCCGCCACTGCTGCTCTTAAAGCCGCAACATCAATGCTGCGCTTATGTTTCATGCACTTGTCAACGGCTGCGAACTCTCGTCCAGACACGTGTGCCACATTATTGTTATTATTACCCAACACTGGTCAACATAGCTAAAAATAATATTTGGCATCATTTCAATGACTGCCCCGCCCCAATGGTCGCTTGCAGCTGACTGGGCGACATATGTGCGGCGCTGGCAATAAGAAATTGCGGAAATTGCCAATCGAAATGGAAAACATTTTCATTATTTTCTGCCGCTTTTGGTCATAAACAAGCCGACAGACTGCCCAGGTGTGTATGTGTGTGACTGTGTGTCTGTGTGTATGTGTGCGTATGCGTGCCACAAATTTATGACTGCCAACATAAATTTGTTTGCCACACAAAACATATTTTGCCTGCGAGTGCGCCGAAAAATTGTCAACTCGACCATCTACGAGGCGACGGCAACTTTTTCACTCTTTTCGATTATTATTTTTATGAGCTTTATCGTATGCCCATTAAAAAGAGACACATGGGGTATGATGTTGGAGGGGCATAGAGATGCGTAGGTGGTGAATAAAGTGTAGAGTCTAAAAGAAAAAATTTTGAAGAGCAGCTGAATTAAGCTAGAATTGTCTATATGACATTTATTTTCTTTTCCTTTCATCTATATATATATATATATATATATATATATATATATATATATATATATATATAGCTGTAGAAGTTTCAGTATTAAAATTTGAAGAATTCTTTTGGGCATAACACAAATCAAACAATTTTTATTTTCTGAATCAATATTTTAATGATAAATATCTATTTTTTTTTTTTTTTTTTTTTTTTTTTTTGAGTTTTAATAGATAATAAAAATATGACTGATATCTGCGTTTTAGAATAACTTTGCCAAATTCTAAATATAAATAAAAATATTGGCATATATATAATAATTTTTTAGACAACCACTCTTACAAAATATTTTTAATTCGTATACACATCATAAGTAAGATCAGCGAAGTTTTAAGAGTTCACTTGAAAATAATACAAGAATAGAAGTAGAGTAGAAATGCCATAAGGTGTGAATACATTAAGAGTAATATTACGTAACTTGAAGATACCCGAACCCAACTGATCTTTAATTCTATTGTTTTTCTGAGTATGTCAAAGTTTTGTAGGAATATAGGAATTAAAGAAATTTCATAAATAGATAATATAATCTATTCTTTTTACCCAGCAAACAGCGCTGTTTGCTTTTCATTCCATTTGTATGGAGATTTCGGTTATTTCATTCAGTTTTTCCCACATTCCCACAGCCGGATCATAATCAAGAGCCGAACTGACTCGCTCAACTTTCGGCAGAGCACATCTCATAGTCGCTCATACCCGCATAGAGCACATTCAGTTGTTTCTTGTTTTACATGCCATCTGACATTGCCATTGATTTATATCAATTTGCTGGCCACATTGCCGTCAAGTGCTATAAACAAGAAATTTGTAATTAATCGTGGCGCAACAGCAGCAGCAACAACAACAACAACAACCTCAACTTGCTGATTTGGCTAATAATTTTTGGCAGTCACATAAATTGGCCGCCTGTTTGACTTTGCGTCTTCCGCGTAGACTTCAATTTCAGCTTCCGCCTCGTCTAGTTGCTAAGACGCTGGGCTAGGATGTGCCATAATGCTGATGATGATATAATGTTTGGCCAGTTCTGGAGGAGCAATAGGAGGAAGAGGAGGAGGTGTTAGGTGGCTCAAGTAATGCCACATGTGGCGCGCCGTGTTTTGCCAGTGCCCACCCGCAGGCTGGGCAATTAGTTAGTTAGAGCCCAGCTTCAGGACATAAGTCCTTCAAAATTTATGTTCTGCGCAATGTTCAGGTCCCTGATTCAAAAATTCAAATGTGCCAAAAAAAAGGTGTGCCAATTGCTCTTGATGTTGACTACGACGCGGCGCACCCCGTGATTTATGTAATGCATGCGAGTTTTTGCGCACACATGTGTGTGTGTGTGACTGTGTGTGTGCAGGGTAGCGAACGAGTAGTCAACGGCCGCAGCCATAAATATGTCAATATAAACAGCCAGCAAAACAACTGCAGCAGCAGCGGGAGCAGCAACAAGCGAAACATTTCAATAAAAATCAAAATCAGAATCAATAGCACAAGTTTGCCAAAAAATATTTGAAAGCCAGCTGAAGTGGTGACTTGAAAAATCCTTTAAATATATATGAAATTAGATTTTTGGTAGATTTAGTATGATTAGAGTAGATTACAGGCTCTGAGAGTGCATCTTATTAAAAATTGTTGACTAGAAGAGAAGCTTAAAGTGTTTATTAAATTGTGTGGGTTTACCAAGACTTAAAGATACCCCTCAAAAATATATAAAATGTTAAATTGAATAAATTTAAACAACATTCTTAAAAGTGCATGAATGAATTGACTAATATGACACACTCTTTTATGCCCTTCAGGTATAAATTGGGTAGATTGCGAACTCAGAAAATATAATAACTCTCTCTCTCTATAATAACTCTCGAATTAGGAATTTATGTATACTCTAATCAATGTCTATAGTCGTACATACTCTCACCCACTATCTATATTCACACTTTCTATATACTCTCACTCTGTCAAACATACTCTACTCAGTCTCTATAGTCGTATATACTTTCCAATCACTCTCTATATTCACTCTCACTCTCCTACTCTGACATTCTCTCTCTCTCTCTAGATATCTTTTTTCAACTCTCTCTCTCTTTCTCTCATTCCCTATATCTATCCATCTCTCCGTTCATACATTTATACTCTATGCACTTGAATGCCCATGCAAATGCCTGAGCAAATGTCCGCCTGTTACCTAATCACTCTTAAGCTTTATATACCCTATAAAACATTTGCGTTTATTTAGCCATATGCATGTGCCTAACGCCGGACACTATCAACTTTAATGCGCCTTTGTTTCGGGTCGGCGGCTATGTGTGTGTGGCTTGTTTGCTTTTTGCCAGGGCTGGGGTGCAATTTGGGTTAAGAGTGGTGGAGCATCGATGGTAGGCGGAAGGAGGCGAGGCGCAGCCATTGTCAATAGCCTACAAATTGGCGCAGCGTATGGCAGCAATACATTTTTGAGTAGCTCCAATCGTATTTATGTAGCCACAGGGGTTGAGTAATCGACAACGGCAAGCTATCCAACAATTCGGCGCCATATCGCACCGAGCTCCATTGCCATCGAATGTGCCCAGGTGTGCAGAGCTGACGCAGCAGCAGCAGCAGCAGCGGCAGCAGTGGCAGCCACTGCGACACAATATGTTGGTCATATGCAGCAGCGGCAGCGGCAGCAGCAACTGGCAGGAACAAGACCCCATTCTGTGGCATGACACCGTTGAAGGTGGCCCACTAGCCAATGCTGGCTGGCGCCCCTATAACTGGGCTCATGCCAGCCAACAGCCAGCAGCTTGCAGCCGTGCATGACTCAGGTTCAAGTTGGCGGCATGACTTTCAGACCGCTGACACACAAAATACACACAGACACAGACACACACATATATATATATATATATATATATATATATATATATATATATATATATATATATATATATATATATATATATATATATATATATATATACATATAAAATCAAATGGCAGGCGTTTATTAAAATTCGAGTAATACGAGCGAAAAACGTCGACTGCGACTGCAGAGTCTGTGTGGCAGTTATATTAAAAATGCAACAGCAATACTGCAGCATAAGGGACGGCAGCAGAGCACCAGAGTGGCAGAGATGGCCAGAGATTTGCCCAGATTTCAGGCACGACAAAAGGGTTGCATAAACAATAACTTAAAGTGCACACACAGGGGAATTGCAGCCAAAATTTGAACTTTGAACTTTGAACTTTGAGAAATTCTATAAAAAGAATAAAAGCTATTTTATTATATAGAAAAAAATATAAAATGATTAAGTTTTTCGGGCTTTGACACTGAAAATATATAAATTAATTTTTTTTTTAATATTTTTATTAGTGCATACGAATTATATTTAAATTGATTAAGGCGAATATAAATATAAAATATTTATAAAAAATATAAATTTGTACAAATTCATGAAGGCTTTTCATAAAAATAAATAAAATATTAAACAAAAAAATAAAATATAAAGAAAAATAGTTTTTTTTTTAAGTCTATAAAAAATATTTTTACCATTGATCTTAGAAAAAAATATAAAAACATTTCTACATAAAAAATAAAAAAAATTTCTTCATAAAAATAGGAAAACAAAATACTTTAACAAATATAATTTAAGGTAAACTAAATTCAAGTTATAATTTAACAAATTATGTTGATGTTTTCTCTTTTCTATGTGACATTACATGTCTTAGATGACTACCGCATGCCATTACAACAGTTGGCCAAGCATATTCTGGCAATTACGTTTTTCCTACTGACCTACATTTTTTATTAATTTGGCTAATGTAAAAGAAGTACCTAAAAACAAAAAACCAAAAACAAAACACCTAATAGTAAATGTGTACGAAAATTGCCTAACCGCATGTGGGGCAGGCAGTGGGTAGGGTTGGGCTTAGGGATAGGTAGGGCGGCATTGGTTAGGGGAGTTGCGGTAACCTACATGGCCAGCTAGCTTGAATGAGTGTCAAAGCTATTTTGCGCTAATTGCCTTTTACGATTATTTTCACATTTGGACGGGCGACAACAACGACGACGACGACAGTTCGAGCCCCGAGAGCCTGACTTGAGTTGTTGTTGTTGTTTTTGTTGTAGCTGCCTTCAAGTGCTGCCACACACTTACGCGCACGCATGACTACACTCAGGCAGCACCAGCAGCAGCAGCAGCAAGAGGCGTCGGCTATGGTCCTCATCGTCATCTAAGGCATCTCAGCGTTGCTGTAGCTGAACCTCTGGAGCATGCACGAGTGCGCCACATTACACACAGCATGGATAGAGAGAGAAAGGAAAAGAGAGAGAGAGATAGTACTTAGCGTATGTGTGTGTGTGTGTGCGGCACCCTGGCACTGCAGCCATGGCACGCAACATATTCGCTTATTAAATTTAATTAAATTTTTCGTACGTTTTATTTGCGGCACTTTTCGTGCGAGGTATGCGATGTGAGGCCGCTGTGGGTTAATGTCACAACAACAGCAGCAGCAGCAGCAGCAGCACAATCTACACAGCTGAGAAAACTGTGCAGCCACATAGATAGGGGGCAACAACAGAGGCAACAACAGCGACAGCGGCAGCAGCAGGCGAATGCCATTGCGCTTAACTTTTGTTATTATGGTCAATTATGGCTAACGGCAACAGCTCGTCGAATTGCTGGCCCCGCCACGCCGCGGTGCGTCCGCGGTATGCGACAATGGTAAATATGAAATTGATGATGCTTTGTAATTGTGGGCGTGGTCAAATGCTCAACTAACTGACCCAGTTAAACAGCAGGCAGCATTCAACAAAGACCAATTGACACGTGCATTTCATTTAAGCTCAATCAAATTGCCAGTTGCCTAGCTTTGAGCTTCGCTTATAATTAACAATTTTCAGTAATTGCGCAATGACCTTGCCTATAGAAGCCGGAAAGAAAAGCCCATAGTTGGCCATTAATTGACTTTTAAGCAGCCGCAAATCGGACAAACTATGAGAACTATGAAAAGAAAAAACGTTAATCGATAGATTGAATGTAGAGAGCGCAGAAGAGCCAAGATTTTGATTGAGTAGTAGGAAGTGGAATTGTTCGAAAATGCTGCTCGATGAAGAGAGTCTAGAAGAGCCGCTTTTATATGTGTCATATAATATATGATATATGATGTACATAAGCAGCCAAATTGGCCAACATACGGTAGACATAATTCCTAAAAGAGTTAATACCATAAATGCCAAAACTCGTCATATAATCCGTGATAATAATTGATTATTTAATGTATTAAAACAAACTTCATAAGCGAGTCACAATGCCAAGGCTACAAGGGTATATAAGATTTAAAAATTCACTTTTTATACATAGTAATAATCATGCAGGCAAAGCTGAATTGTCTATCTCTCTATATAGTATAGATACATGTGTGTATTTTAGCTGGGCTAGCTCATCTGTTGATTGGCGCATGGCTATAAATAAACGCGCTCATTCTAAGCTTAGATTAATGTATGTTTGCGCGCCTACGAAACAAACAAAACAACAAAAAAAAAAAAAAAACAGAAAATATGGGAAAAGAGCTAAAGAAGTTAAGTGGAGTGGATGGGGGTATGGGGCGGAGGGCTTGTAGGAAAAACATGTTTAAGAGCGCTTGTAGCTGGCAGGTTTTAAATGCTGAACATAGATTGAAGATAGAATGCGAAGATTGCCAAGATCGTTGAGTACTTCCAGGCAGCAGACAATTATCTAATCGAGCACTTGGCACTTAATTACCAGACACACTCGTCTAACTCATTGTCGTCATTGTTGCTGTTGTTGTTGTTATTGTTGTAACTATTACAGAACTGGCGCTATATAATTTTCAAATAGACATTAAAACAAACTCCCAAACAAGCGAGTATTTTTTTATAATAATTGTACAAAGGTTTTATAGGTAATGCTGTAAGTACAATATAAAAAGGCGACTGGTCAATGCCAATGCCAAGGCAAGGTCAATGAGGTCATCAATGCTTTATTATAGACTCATCGGTCGCTAAAGACTCTATCTAACTACATAATTCACGCTAATAGAAGCAACAATAATATAAATAATAATAATATATACACAGTAAATAAAAATAATTTTGCTGGCTGGGCTTGCTAGAGAATACCCTGCACTAGAGTTATGATATTAATGAAGTTTTCAGAAAGTATTACAGCTATATTTATGTTCAAACTAGATTTTTAATTCGTTTTCGTATCATAAACTGAAGTACTGACAATTGGAAATATAAATATATAAATAAACATAAAAATAAAAATATATAAATAAATAATAAAATAAAAAATTCAAAATATATTAAAAAAAATACATAAATTAATATACAAATACAAATAAATTAATATACAAATATATATACATAATATACAAAAAAAAAATAAATAAAATATAATATAAAAATAAATATAAATATAAAAACAAATATATGAATAAAATAAAAAATATTAGAATAAATAAAAAAATACGTTTTAAAAATATATCACAAAAAATTACTTTCTAAATTTAATATTAATTTTCTTTAAATTATGCATAAAAAGCGAAATTAGATAAGTTTTCAATATATATTAATTTACTGTAAATAAGGCTTACTAGATTATCTTAATAAAATATCTAACTCATTAAATTTTAATGTTCCTAAGATCTCCGCATTCAAACGAAAGTATAGATTGACAAAGAGCTGACAACTTCAATGACTCTGTCAGGTTCTTTCTGCTTGCTACGTAGACCCCCAACAATATACCCACTCTGAATAGAGTACAGAGCATAGAAATGCTGTCTATGTAGAAACAGAAAGCAATCAGATAAATATCCAACCGTCACATTCCGCTTGCAGAGACAGCTATACAATTGGACATCTATAGAAATAATCAGTTAAGAGTCGTTGTCAATGCAATTGGTATTTCGGGGCGTGGCAGTCAAAACCAATGCAATGAAGATTGAGTGCTCCATCAGAGCTTTAGGGTATGGCATAATTGATTATGCCTAGGTGTCGCAATTAGCTCGCGCGCCGAAGACAAAAGAAAACTCTATTGGAAAGTTGTTTGGCTACAGGAAATACATGCGCACAATGCAAATGACACGCATTCAACATTCAAAATGATTCAAATTGAGTGTGTAATGAATGCGTTTCTAATTGAATGCTACAAAACACGAAATATTTTTCTATTTGAATGCATTTTATTATTTTGTTAACTATTATTGTTTTCTTGGCGCAGCTGCAATATAAATTACAATTTAATTGAAACGTGACTGCAGAGTAATTTAAATAAAATTAAGAAAAACAATCAGCATGCAAATTGATCAATGAAGCCAAAGCTGTGCGGTCTGTGCCTATGCCTGTGCCTGTGACACAGTCTCATTAAATATTTATTCAGAATCTGTTGGCATCATAATTCTTAAATGAAATGCTCATCACATATTTAGTAAATGCATAAAAATACGAGAGAAAAAAAACTACAGCTAGGCACAGTTCAAGGTTGGCCAATAATTTAACAATAAACAAACAAAGCAACATAAGCGTTGCGTTGTTTACACAAACGTCTTGCTTAATTTATAATTTAATTACCAATATAAAAGAGGCACAACAAAAGGTGTTAAAAAGCAATGAAGAAGCATACATTAGAGTAAATTTAAGAAAGCTTAACTGAAATTTGTATACACTGAATGGAGGCGAGAATAAGGCAGGCGAGTGTTAGAATTACAGAAAAATTTTTATAGAAATCAGACTGGATGCTTGTATTGGGTGTTTTGAGCAGCTGTCTATGAAGTGCTGCTGCTGAAGGCATACTTTTACTCTCTATATCATATTTTCTTTACTCTTCTACTATACTTCATTTTTTAGAGTTCTCTTCCTCTCTCCCGCTCACTTTGTGCATCTAGATATCAGTCCGATTTGAAAGATTTTCGATTGCTAAAGCTTATTGATTCTTACTATAATTAAAATTTAATTTATTTTATATGATTTTTATGATTGATAAATTTATATATAGCAATTTTAATATATCTTAATAGATGGAAAAATATATAAAATAAATTTTACTTTAAATATACATAATTTATCTTTTTATATTTCATTAAATTTAATTTATCAAGACTCTATTCAACCCCCTATGCTCCATACACATATTTATCGAATATACATATCTTCATTTGTTACAAACCACATATTCAAACTTATATACCCATTCACTCATTGCCGTATGATTCATTTGCTTCATTTATGGTTATTTTTTTTTTCTTTTGATTGGTTAGCCGCACACATTTGGCAACGCGTCGCATGCGCAATTTGGCAATGTGCAATTTGCAATTTGCCATTTGACTTTGACTTATGAGCCGATTACAAATTGCGATTGTTGGAAGAGAAAAAAAAAACTGTGTGCGCTGTGATGGCCAAGTGCATGTTAACTGCAAATTTGCCACACTTAATTAGCCAGAAATGTGACACAAAATGCAATTTAAATCAAATCAAGTGAAGCAGCACCAGCAGCCGAACAGTTGAACAACTCGAGCAACTCGAACAACTCGACTGACTGAAGTCAAACAAGAGCAGAATCTGGCAGAGCGGACGGCCTGTTGTAGTTGATGGCCGGCAATGCATATGGTGTTCTCTCTAGTTCATGTTTGTGCATTTGAAATTAATTTATGCAAACATTCGTATGCTACATGACTCGAGATACATGAGTGGAGCTGCTGTTGCTGCTGCTGCTGCTGCTGCTAGAGCGACGGTTGCTACGACTGTTGCTGCCGCTGCTGCTGCATCGAAAAGTCGAACTCTGCGGCGCATACATAAATAAATTAAAATTGCTAATGGCTGGCAGTGGGTCTTTTTGGCTTTAAGAGCTGCACGCCCATAATTAAAAGCAATAACAACAGAAAAACAACTAAAAATACGAAATAGCAAAAAAAAAAGAATAAACTAAAGCATGACCAGGCTGAAGATCGCCTTGCGCTATGTCTGTGCCTGTGCCAAGCTCTTGGCATAAATCAATCAATTTATTTGCTACAGCGAGAGATGACGACTCACAACTGGCAACTGGCTACGTGCAACGTGCAACGCAGCAGTTTGTCGTACATTGAACTTCGACTTGGCCAAATGCAGCTAGTTTCAAAATGCCATAATATATATATCCTGCCTATAACTCATGAGCAATAGAGCAGAAAAGAACATTAGCATAAGTTATGCTTCGCCTTAAATATGAAAATAATTATTATTTTGCAGCTTTGCCAAAATAATTTTAGGCCAAGAATTTTTGGTCGATTTATTGTCAAGCCAAGAAATTTGGCAGAGACAGCAGCATGGACGGGAGGTGACGGAAGGTGATAGGATAAATGCAAGGGTAGGGAAAGAGGAAGAGCAAATGCAGTTCGGAAAAAGGCAGGGATAGAGGGATAGGCGGTGGGATACTAGAGACAAATGGGTTGGTCGAATCAGAGCTATAGGTTGGAAGGCATATGAACAGGAAAATAGGCAGAGAGATAGACGAATAGAGAGTGAGAGAGAACGAGAAAGATATAGAGAGTGAGAGCGAGAGAGAGAGAGATGTAGAGAGTGAGAGAGAGGAAAGTATAAATGAATAGAGAGTGACAGAGAGAGAGAGAGATAGATTAATGTGTAAAAGAGAGAAATAGATGAATAGAGATTGTGAAAGGGAGAGAGAAAGAATCAGAAATAGAGAGAAGAGACAGCAGCTTACAAGTGCAGAGGATGAAGGGTGGCAAAGCTGCTTGTAGGTGGAGATGTATCATAGAATCAGAAGTAGCTTTATAATGAGAAGGTAGTAAAAAGAGAGGGATAAATGGATGAGTTAAATGCAAGAGATCACAGCTGACACATGGAGTACGACCTGGGTAGGGTAAACGATCTATATGAGACTGTGGCAGTTGGGGGAGGGCCACTGGGCAACGTCGAGTCAGATGCAACGACAAAATCAGGCAGTGGCGCAGCAGCACAGGCGTGGCAAGGCCTTGCATGCAAATAAAGCTCGCTGTCTAGCAGTTCTCGTTGTATGCTTTTTTCTTCTCCTTTTTTTTTTTTGGGCGCAGCCGCAATTGGAGCTGCAATTGAGCTGCTGACCATATAATTAACACTTGGCAGCTGCCAGCCAAACAGGCCATTAAGCGTTTTCATTTTGGGCTTGTGGCGGCCTTCTGCTTGGTTTCAGTTAACCAAAATCGTTGCCCCATCATCATCATTACGAGCAGCTTCAACAACATCATCATCATCTTCATCATCATTATTATTATTATTATTATTGGTAGCAGCAACACCAGCTACACCAATAATTTAAGCTGTCATAATGAAGCCATCAGCAATGTGTTTAAAGAAAATGGCAAAAAAAAAATAGAAAGAGAAAAATGTACAAAAACAAGCAGCAAATGCTTTCTCCCAATACCCTGTAATTGAGTGAGCATAATATGATGAGTCAAATATATAATTCAAAGATGCCAGCTAGGGCTGACCAAAATGCAGGCAAAATTCTTAAGCTCTATATAGGGTATTTATTAGCCTATATATATTTTGCTGCGGCTTCTGCCAGATGAAAGCTTTTCATCACAACACATTGCTGGCGCCGCAGCAACAATAGTTGCTGTTGCTGCAGCTGCAGCTGCTGTTGCTACTGCTTCTGCTGCTCACTCTTAAAGTATTTAAGGCTTAATCGATGGCGCTTTATTGCCACGCCCCCTCCTGCCGCCTCCTTCAATGTCGGCCCTCGTCTTAGCACAATTCCCGCATTGCCTTCTAACCTGCAGTGCAATTTTTTTCGCTTTTTATTTGTTATTTTTTTTTTTTCTTTACACTTCAGGCTTCGGCTACGCTTCGTTTGTGTCGACAGCAGCTTTTCATTAGACAATTTCCCCCAAAAGGGGGGAGGCGTCGAGGGGGGCGCTAGCATTTGCACTTTGTTGCAGAGAGGTGGAGCCGAGCCGGGCATGCAGGGCAAGCGAGCAGATTTTCATTATGTCGAGTCGAGTCGAGTCGACACTAACAACAACTTTTACTTGTGTGTGGTACATTGTTAGCTTAATTGTTGTTGTTGCTGTTGCTGTTGCTGTTCTTGTTGCTGCTGCTGTTAGAATGTGCGCGTTATTGAGTTACGTGCTTGGCGGCACAATAACAACAACAGCAGCGGCAGCAGCAGCAGCAGCAACAGCAACAAGCAATTGCAACTCGGCACGTTTGCGTTATTTAACTGTCAGCAACATCTGCAACAACAACAAGAACAACAACAGCAGCTGCAATTTAGTCTCAGCCTAGGCGCTAATTGACAGTGAAAATGTCGCGCACTTAACATTTGTCTTCATCATTGGCCCAAAAGCTACTGCTTTTGCTGCTGCTGCTGTTGCTGCTGCTGCTGCTGCTGCTGCTGCTGCTGCTGCTCCTGCGATTGCTAAATGTCTAACGAAAAGCGGAAATCGAAGCGAGGCATTAAATCCAGCCCACTTGCATATGATTGATCAAAGCCTGGGCACGGCTCAAGTTGACGCGCTTATCACTGCCAGCTAATCACAAATGCAATTCAGGCGCTCGACTGACGCCTACGCAAAGCCGTTAGCCAAGCGCAAGAAAGGGCGCGTGGTGGGAGAAGAAGCAGAATCCGGGCATCAATAGCTGCCGCACGGCCCACGCGCGTTTGACAAGCGCAAAATCAGGCACAACCCGTATTATATATATACATATACATATATATATATACACTGCATATATACATATGCATATTAAGTACTTCAAATACCCTAACGGGTTGCCTAATGAAATGGGGTGGTTAAGTGAACATTGAACTTTATTCAAAGAGTAGGAAGTGGAGCTGTGCAAAGATTTTGGGGAATATATATAAAATATATATAGTACATAAGAAATCCATTATTTTATGTGGTTTTACGTATTTTACACAGTATTTACTGTTACACATAGTATTTAGTACATTAAACAGCATTTAGTATTTTATATAATATTTAGTAATTTATTGATAATTTCTTATATTATATTTAATATTCATTTGCTTTAATATTTAATTTTTTTGTTATAATCTTTTTTTTTTAAATACTGTTTAAAATATTCAAGTAAATAGACATAAAATATGAATTATTATTAATCAATAAATATAAAAGGAAATATATTTCCTCTCTCCTTATCTCATTATCACTCACCATCTCCAGTTCTCAGCATGCTATAACACAAAAACAAACAATGCTATTTAATTAATTTTCAATTCTCTAGGGTATTAATTATTCGCTCAACCGGTAAGGCTGACTTTTCTGTTGCTTTGTTGGTTTATCGCAGTTTTTCATTATGTTGAGTAAGCGAAACAAATGAAAGTTTTTTTTTGCTCAACTAACGATGTGTATGTGTGTGTGTGTGTGTGTGTGTGTGTGTGTGTGTGTGTGTGTGTGCATGCGTTGCCTCTCATTAAGTGGAAGTGCATTCATGTTGCTGTGAACGATGCTGATGATAGCTTGATGGTTTGATGCCTGATGCCGATGGCTTTTGACGACATCAAGATAATTGCTTCCCGGTTTTTTCTTTTTATTTTATTTTTTTTTTTCAAGCATAATATTTTTCTTTTGCGCGTGGGCAACAACTACGCCCACCTTTACACAAGTACCGAATTTAAAGAGAAATTATTAATTATAGTGCTGCAATTTGTTCAAGCAATTGCTTTGTGTGTGTGTGTGTGTGTCTCTCTCTGTGTGTGTGTGTGTGTGTGCAATTCAAAAATCGAAAACTTTTCTATGGCTTGGCAAGGTCGTTGCCAGCTGCCTTTGTGCTTTAATAAGAGACTTTAAAGAGTTTACAATAATACACGAGTCTCGAGCACAGCTCAAGGCTGGCATGGCCCAGCCCCGACCTCAGCGCTTAGCGCTGTGCGCTATGCAAATTGCTGGAGCGCGCAATAAATGCGATCGAGATGTTGCCGCATATATTTAATAATACTTCAAAACAGACAACAGACAACAGGCTGAACTGAAGAGGGGGCGCCCACGCGCAATTATCAAGCGGCTTTTGTTGCGACTATGGGTTGACAACTTCTTTAATCAAAAGTGATTTCAAACACACGCACACGCACACACTCACACTCACACACAGAGGCACACTCGCAAAAAGTACGGGCGTGGCAGCAGCTCGAGTTCTCTGCCACGTTTCAATTGTTGTGGCTCATTACAAATTTGACACTTTGGCTGACAGCGTTTGATTTCTGGTCGTTTTCAGCGGCGTAAATCTTTATGCTTATGTCATTTAACTTAATGGCAACAAGTCAACAAACAAACGGCCTGAGCCCAGCTACCCAGCGACAAAATAAGTTGTTTGGAGCCAGACTTATAGGCCCAAGCAGCAGCAGCAAAGGCGACCGGCAACAGCAACCGGCAATAGCAACCGGCAACAGCAACAGCAACTGCTGACAGCCGTTGATAGTTTATTGAACATTTTTGGCTAGCCAAAAGCTGGTAATAAGCTGCAAAAGAGTTAGCTCTGTGTGTATGTGTGTGCGGGTCTTAGCCATGGTCTTAATTATGTTTTAGAACCTGCACTTAAGCCTCAAAGCTAGATGAGTCGTTATACCCTTGAACTTATGACTTGAACAGGCTGTGTAAATCGCTCAACTAGGCATAAAGCATGTGTTGTTTATGATGGTGGAGAGAGTGAGAGAATGAGAGTGTGAGTGGGAGAAGAAAAAATAAAGATACAGAGAGTAAGAGGTAGAAAAAAGAGAGAGGGAGAGAAATAGAAATATAAGAGAAAAAAGAGAGAGGTAGAGATAAAAAAAAGAGAAGGAGAGGGAGAGAGTAAGGGAGAGATAGAATAAAAAGTGTGAGAAGAAGAGAGAGAGAGAGAGAGAGGCAGATAGAGCTTAAACTTGTTGAAAAATCGAATAGGTTTAGCCAGACTGCAGCCTGAGTGAAAGAAGACTATTAATGTTATATCGTACTAAGAGTAGAGCACCCTTACCCATGCCTGCTTCTATACGCTTGGGGAAGCTGAGAAATTTAATAGATTTAGTCCTAAGTATTGCTAATTGTGCATTTCCCTCTTAGGTACTTAGAAGCTGTAAGCCGAAGCAAGCTACAATATTTAAGGTATCATTAGTCGTTTGAAACAGTTAAAAAATAGATAAAGCAGCTTCTTGTCTTATCACTCCCGAACAGTTTCATCAAATCTCATTAAATCTAGGCATTTTACATTTATATACTCCCCTCTATATCAGATTCCCAATTAATATAATTCAACTGCAGCTTTGCTCACACTCTAGCGCTACAAATTGCCAAAGTTTGAATAAATTTACTCATTTTTCATTGACAGCAGCAAGAATACAAAATGAGCCAAGTCAAAAGTGATTAGGCCTAAGACATCTTCAAGTCGTTCACTGCCCGCAATATGACGCTCAGCTGTGCAATCAGTCCTTGATGGGCAAACACAACACACACCCGAACAGCTTGGCTTGGGCGAGCTTTATTAGCAACTTAGTTTCATTATTAGCTGCCAACAGCCTTGTCTTTTTTTTTTTTTTTTTTGTTTTCTTGCCCGCTTTGTCGCCATTTGGCCAATTTTTGTGTTTTGACAAAACTGCCTAAGCGTGACTGGAGCTGTGGTTGAGGCTGTGGCTATGTCTGTGGCTGTTGCAGACGTGTTGACGCAGGGCAATTGTTTGCAATTGGTATCAAAAAGCGTGTGAATATAACTTAACTTTGCTACAAATTAAGCCTTTTGCCTTTTGCTCTTTTGCCACAGCCGTTCGGTTTATTGACAGCGATTTGCGTTGATTTCATATTTCTTCTTTTTCTTGGTTTTTTTTTTTTTTTTGGCCATGAATCTGTTGGGCCGCAGCAAATGTTGCTTTTGAGTTCAATAGGCTTTTGTTTGGCTAATTTGATGCCAGCGAGACAGCTGTGCTGTGCTGTGTGCGGCTCTTGGCCAACCGGCGACGCAACCGGCGCAAACTTCTTTAATTAAATTTTCAATTTAATACACTTGACGACAGCATTAAGCGGCGCATAGAGAGAGTGGTGGAGAGAGGGGAGACTCTGCTGCAGCAGGCGCCAAGTTTTCATTAAGCCGCCGGCAAGCTGATGTGGCCAATGTCTAGGCCTGCTGCAGGATGTCCAGGCCAAGTTCATTTTCATACAAATTAAATGGCACAAAACTTGTTTTACTTACCATTGCGTATTCTTGCTAAGTTCTTTTCGTTTTGTATTTTTTCTTGCTTGTTGATTGGAAAATTGCAAATTGATAATTGGTATGCGCCACCTGCCGGCCGCCGTTGACACTAAATTGAGTGGACACTGATGAGATCGAGTTCCAAGAATAGATATTTGTTGTTTATATATATAAATAATATTGAATTTATAACTAAGTTGATTATAAACAAGCAGTGGCTCGACTAGGAGATGCCGTGTATCAAAGTCTATCCTTGCATTGCTTGACTAGATAGATGCTCTAATTACTGTGACATATTATTACTCCACTATTAAAATTACTATTATTTATTATGACTATTCTTATTTTATACTTTATCTGTAAGTTGCATCGCAACTCATTTCTTCAACCATATTCATTTTGTGACAATCTAGAAACCTCATTCATGTCGCATAGTGTAACACTTGTCCAATGGACAGCACACATGCCATAGCCCAATTAGTAGGCCATGTTTGGCCATGCCTTTTAGTTGGCCAAAAAAAAAGCAGTTTATTCAATTTTCACTTAATAAAAACATAAAAACCCAAAAACAAAAAGTTACAAAAAAATGTATAATTATTATTAATTTAATTGTTTTAAATTTAATTGCTTTCTTTGCCTTTGCAAATAGCACGTAAATGTGTGTGGCTTATCTAAAGTTTTCCATCTTTTTTTCTCTCTTGATCTTTTACAGGTAAGAGCGGGCGACCTCATAAAAACCCGAAAAAAAACTAGAATTGCGGCACGTGAGTAAAAGCTACAAATTGACCGCACTTACTGTCCGTTGTAACACTTAAGCTAAGATGTGTGTACTGAGTGTGTGTGGTATATGTATGTATCGTCTGCTAAGATATATCTGCTCAAAGTATTCACTTTCTCTGCTTTAATTGCGGCCAATTTTATTTTGATGCGTGCGCATTTAAATGCATTTAAAGAACAACTACAACAACAACAACAACCAAACCGCTGTCAACTTCTGGCCTGGCAAAAAAACAACAAAAATTTAAAAGAGAAATAAACTTTAGCGCAACTCACGTACAAAAATGATTTCGTAGAGAAAACTTGTGTAGCAGAATCAGGCAGGGCAGCAGGAGTCGCGGAGAGTCGTTGTCGGCATCAGAGCTGGAGCTGGAGCTGGAGCTGGTGCTGGAGCTGAGGCAGAACATTTAAGCAGCTTAACCCATTTCCGTGGCACATTATCATCATCATTTGATATGTCTGCAAAGCTGTTGCTGTTGTCGTTCAACTGTTGCAGCGTTTTTTTTTTCCCCCTCTCTTTATTTTTTGCTTCTTTTTTCTCAGTTTGAGTTTTTTAATTTCTTTCAATTACGCCGCACTTGTCACAGAGGTCTGAGCTGGAGCTGTTGTTACCCCTTGTGAAATTCCCTCATTAATGCTGCATGCATAAGTACGACCAGCCTTAATGAGTATTAAGGTTTATCTGTGTGGGGGGGCTTGTGGGGTGTTTGGAGGCGTGTGGGCAGCTGAGCTGTTGTGAACATAAAAGCCACTCATTAAACGATTTTAAAGGCGACACTGATTGAGTATTTGCCTGTCACTCTCTCCATTTTCGTCTCTCTTTCCATCTCAATTAATTAGAATCAGTTTCGTAAAAAGCTCCCGACTCCAATTGCATAACACAATACAGAGCTGGCTGCAGCTGCTCGCCAACATCATTATTAACAAACATCTCTGGGCACTTGCGCGAGCGAAAGTTGAGCACAGAAATAATGCCGCATCGCGTTCGGTCTATGACCGCATCATGGTGCAAGGAAAGTTGTATGCCTTTCTAAAACTTGGCTATGTAGAATAGACGACAGTCGACAAACGGCCCATGGTTACGGCATGCCAGCAGCAGCAGCAACAGCAGTGGCAGCGGCAGCGATTGCAGCAGGTTGCCAATTGCTGTTTGCTGTTCAATTGATGCGCCAGCAACATGGCAGCACAACACAAAACCAATTTAGCAAACCCAAAAACAGGCAACGCTCATTGCAGTGCCGAGTGCCGAGTGCCGAGTGCCGAGTGCATCTGCTGAGTGCCGGCCGTAAAAACAAATGAAGCCAAAATCGAATGGCAGGCGAGCAGAGCTAATGCAACATTGCCTAATGCCATTGACTAAGCTCAGCTTGACCAGGCGCACTTTCAGTTTTCAAACGGCCAACAGCAACAGCAACGGCCACGGCAACTGTAACAGCAGAAGCGGCAGCCACAGATAACAAGAAAATTGGCAACAGCTAAGCCAAACCGAAGTGCCAATGCCCTTGAGTTCGCTTTTATCCTTTTGCAAACAAAGAAAAACAAAAAAGAAAAAAAAATAATAAAACAAAACTAAAGTAAATTTTTTTGTTGTTCATGCCAAGCCAGCAGCCTTCAATTAGATTTGTCCATGCACCGATTTTTTTAACAAGGCTGTGACTAACAAGTAAATTAATTGAAATTGCAGAAAATAAATATATCTAATTTGTATATACATACATATATATATGATTGATTGCATTTGATTATTGCCTGTATTAAACAGTTCTGAACTTTTATTACATTTTCTTCGTCTACTGCGATTGAGAAAGCTTGCGATGGAATATAAAAAATTATTTTACAATACACATTATTTATAGTTAGCTAAGAGCCATACACAACTTTCAAGCGAACTAAGACGGATTGAAATCTTGATTAAAAAAGTAATACAATTTTTGAGCTAATGTAGAATATGTCCAGGGAGACAAGTTCTACAGAACACCAGGTGTGTTAGAATCATAATATTGGCATAATTTAATATAATAAATTAATATATATATATATATATATATATATATATATATATATACATATTATATATAAATCCATGAAATAATAAATATATCAAATAAATTAAATATATATAATGAATATAAATTCATGATATTCAAATTTTTATTATTTTATTTTAAATTTTATTAAATAAACATAATAAATATATATAATGAATAAAAATTCATGAAATAATAAATATATGAAATATAATATAAACAAATAATTATTTTAATAAATTATATATATGTAAAATGCATAAAATCTGTTAAATAACATAGTCCAAATGAAGCCAAAGTAAAAACAGTTTAATTCTTGATTGAGCTCGTAATTAAGCTTTACAAATTTCATATGCAAAAGTGCTCAGCAATTGGCTTCACTCAAGTTAGATAGGCGCTTTCATCTATTTCACTTTTATATTGGACACTTGAAAAGCGGCTTAAGTCCGGTAAGAAGCATTTCACTTAAGTGGAAATTTCTATTTTTACAAACAATTGAAGTTAATCGAGCTGGCCGTTGGGTTAGGTAAGTGTATGGCTAAAGGTTCAGCGCGATTCGTTTTTATGGCAAAGTCAAATAGGAAAACAAAATAGAAGTTAATCTAATAACAAAGATTGAGCGCAATAATTTTAGCGATTGGCAGCGCAGATTTACCATGACGAGGGAGGAGGAAGAGGTGAAGGCATAGCGGCAGGCAGGCAGGCACATCAGGCAGGCAGGCAGGCAGGCAGTCAGGCAGGCAGCAGCCGGCAGCAAAAGTAAAAACAGCATCAAGTAAAAGGGAGCGTCGTCTCGACACGGATCCCAAAACCATGGTCCACACTCTAAGCCACTGCATGGCAGAGCAGCAGCAGGAGGAGGCGGGAGGGCATAAGATGAAGCCAGACTGCAGCTGGAGAGCGTGGCCAAAGGCTCGTTAGCGTTTTGGCCCAGCAAGTGCAGCAGCTGCCGCCAAATGGGAGCTGCACTTGTTTTGTTGTGTCTGCACTCTACAGCAACTCTGTGTGTGTGTGTGTGTGTGTGTGTGTGTGTGTGTGTGTAGATAGCGTATCTAATGGTTACATTTTAGTGCATACAAACGTATCTAATCGCTTAAACGTTTTATTAAATTACACTACGGCGGCTACGGCGGCGGCTGAGTCCGTCCAATCGAATTTGTTGCATCATTGTTTTTGGCCCAAATGGCCATTGCCTTATTTGTGTGTTTGGCTAGAAGCCATGACCTTGCCTAGCTATGGCTTCAAGGTAATATTTATGAGATTTAGCGTGCTACCCCCGCTCGCATCAGATAGTCTCTATCAATATTTCTGGCAAGCTGGCTGGGCATGCGTTTAACTATAACTATTAACACTTTAACTGTAAATGCCGGCAGCAGCAGCAGCAACAGCTGCTGCAGCAACAATAAACAACAAACAAAGATTGTGACAAGTTGAACAAGTTGACAGGCAGACAAACAAAACAAAATATGCAAAGAACGAAAGTTTTGCTAGATAAACAACAAGGAGGGGCAGGAGGGGGGCGGGCAGCCAGGTAAAATGCCAGCTGAATTGTGGGCATGGCCCCATGCGCAGAACTAAAAACAAAACACCAAAAATTGTTGACAATAGAACAAAAGACACTCAACAATGACAACAGCAACAAAAAGCAGCCGCTGCAGCAGTAGCGGAGGCTTCAGGGCAACATGCAAAAGCAGCTCTTAACTTTTATGAAAGCAGAAGCAGCAGCAGCAGCAGCAGCAGCCACAGCATAGACAGCAGCAGCAGCAACAACACATCAGCAACTATGCAAAGTCCTAGAAATGAAATTGAAATCGAAATCGAAATCAAAGCCAGAGCATGCATATGGATATAGTTAGTCTGATTCAGAATCGAACACAGCAACTGAAATCAAGAGCAAAGTGCTGAGAGACAGCAACAGCAACAGCAGCAGCAGCTACGGCAGCTGCATAAGCAAATGAAGCCGCACATGAACACGACATTGCCACGGCCAGCAAGCTGCATGCAAATGAGGTCCAGCCCTCTTGCCAGGCTGGACGCACAGAAAAGCGCTGGCAAAAAGCGAACGGTGGGCGTTTGAGGATTATTATTGTAGCCGCCGTTGTTGAAATGAGCACAAAAACTAGCACCGCAGGGCAGCAACAAGCATATGTCTGTGTGTGTGTGTGTGTAGCTAGCAATAATTGCTGCTGTTTTTTGTTGTTTTTTTGCTCGTGTTAAATGGCAACAGGAGCAGCAGCAGCAGCGGCAGCAGCAGCAGTGGGAGCAGCAGAACAATTGAAGTCAGGCCTGAATGCATTTTTTTTTTGTTTTGTGCTCTTGCTGTTGTTTTTGCAGGCGAAATGCAACTTCATGTTTCCTCTTCGGCGTCGTTGTTGGCTCGCTGGCTCGCTGGCTGCTCCTTGATTTGTTTGCTTAGGGCTCTCTGACTGAGTCGGGCAAGAGCCGCGGCAGCAACTTCAGTGAGTCTCAGTTACAGTTTGCTGTTCTCAGTGTCTGCGGCTCAACGAATGGGGCTGCCCTTTTTAGCCTGCAGCATGAATTTATTTGTTTTGAAATTGTAACTGCAGCAAGTCAGCCGCATCCGCAGCCGCAGCAGCAGCAGCAGCAGCAGCAGCAACAGCAACCTGAGAATCATCATCAGTGCATTGCAGTTGCCTTTTCAGTTATTGTGCCTTGCGCTGATTGTGCGGTTTCGATAAGTTCAATGCAACTTCAGCAACAACCGCAGCAGCAGCAGCATCAGCAGCAGCAACAGTAGCTATAAGCCCACATGCATCACGTGGCCAACATGGCAATGGCAAGTGATAAATTAGCACAAGCCAAAAGGAACTGAATAACTGCAAAAAATGCCAAAATGTCAGCCGAAAAAAAAAATAAAAATAACGAAAAATCGAAAAATAAGGAAAGCGCATTTTCACTTTATGCGGCAGTCCGCAGCTGGCACATGATTAAAAACTTCAGATAAAGGATGAGTCAAGGCTTATGCCATCAGCATATACACTATTCACAATAGGCGCTTATCGCTTACATAAGAGGCGAAAGGTAAACTGAGTAAATTTAACTGTATGAAGTGAATATTAAAGAGCAGAAAATGAAGCTTAGCTATATACATAATAATAATATATATATATATATATATATATATATATATATATATATATATATATATATATATATATATATATATATATATAGCCTCAGTATGACAAGGATCTGCAGCATATTTTATTTATTTAATTTCAATAATTAATTTCAATAAAAAAAAGAACAAATAATTAATGTAGATAATTTCTATATATATCTATTATATATATATTAACCAAAGTTCGATATCTTCGAAAAAATTCTTTAAAAAAAAATTTAAGTATAAGAAAAATAATGTCGAATAAAATTCAATGAAAAATTCTTAAAACAATATTTATTTATTATTTAACATGCAACATTTAGAAATTATTTACATTATTACTTATATTTTATATAATATTACATAAATTATTTGATGCATTTTAACTGAAATGAATTATTTACATATCAGTCACATTTTATTTAATATAAAATAAATTATTTGATGCATATTAATCCGTAATATTTTTCTTTTTTTCTTAATTTTATTTATTTTTTGCATTCTGAAATCAGTAAAAATATTTAATTTTGAAATTATTAAAGATTATTATTTATTTTATATAAAAACGGACATCAAAGGTAATTTTGTGATTGTTTTCTATCCTAACAGATATAAATTATATTAAATATAATTTTCTTATTTCTTATAAAAAGCCAGCTAATTACGGCCATCTGCCCATTACTTAAATAATTTAATTATATTTATTTTAGTTGAATTCAATTTAAAAAAATATTTTCAATTTTCTCTCTTATTAGATAGTATAAAGAATATATTAAATTGCTTATTTATATTATGTATATTATTTATATTTAGATTTATATCATAAGCCTTGACAGCTTATCAAATGAAGCTAAGCCTTTAGTCACTGTAATTGACATCTGAAATTTACACTCATTTCGAATTCAATATATTGTTAGCTAAGCTTTGCCAATCCGAGCTTTGTGCGACGGCCAAACAAAGCTGAATTTCAGCAAATAAAGCGTGAAAGCATATAGAATCGTGGACTATTTGTAACACGCTTTCTCGGCTCCATATTAAATCTTTAGCTAAGCTTTTGATACTCTTTCATGCCACGATTGGCTCTGGCCAATAGTCAGCTTAAAATCGATGTGCTATGTGGCGAGTAGTTGAAGTCCATGGCAATTTTCTCTCCATATTTCTGGCTGCTGCGAACGTGCCGCGTGCAGCGGGTGGTGCAGCAGGCAGCAGAAGAAGAAGAAGAAGATGGCAGTTGGTGGTGTTGGTGTTGATGTCGTTACAATGGACTAGGCACTAGGTGGGTGGGAGGGTAGGATGCGCTGGCAAACAATGAGAACGAGAATGAGAATGAGAATGAGAATGATGCCGCGCATCACAGTGCATACGCTGCAAAGATTAGTGCAGAGCTGAGCGTGCTGTGCATCTAAGAGTTGTTGCAACTGTAGCAAACTTTTACTTATTGTCCGCGCAGTTGTTTATTTCAATTTTTTTCGGCTTGCCAATGCTTTTGCTTTTGGGTTAGGGTACGTCGGTTGCTGCTGCTGCTGCTGTTGTTGTCGTTTTGGCTGTTTGCATTTAATGCGCCCAGGAACAGGGACGTGTTCTGCCGCGAATTCGTGAAACGTGATGCTGCAAAAGTCGTTCGCTTTTTACGCTTCGCTCTGTGCTGTTGGCTGTTTGTTTGCCTGCCTGGATTCTCTCGATTTCGACTGCCCTTGCTTATTGTTTTTTTTTTTTTTTAGGATGCGGATGCAGCCATAGTCAGTGCCATTGCCATTGCCAATGCCAGTGGCGGTGGCGGTAGCGGTGTCGGTGGCTGCTGCATTGACTTTGCTCGCAATTTGAATGCCTCTGCTATTGCCAGCGAGCTGTCCTTGTTATGGGTAGCCATGGCATTGTTAGCTGCAGCGACGACAGCCGTGCTACCTATTAAGGGTACATGAGAACTTTCCACCGTAAAGGGCAAATGCGCGCTATGAAAATGAAAGCCAAATTGGCAAACGGAAAGTTGCAAAATGAAAAATGTTTGCGTTTTCGTGTCCTAATTGGTGTTGCGAACGTTTGTCGCGCCAAATACAAAATCAGCAAACAGCAGCAAACTAAACTAGAATCGAAGATGCAGCAGCAGACGAAGAGGAGAATAATAAATAATGGCACCTGGAGTGCCGACATGACAGCTAGAAAAACGATTTGAGTAACGTAGAACTTTCATAGAACTGGGAACTACCCAACATTGGAGGCCATTGACTGTTTGACTGTTTGACTGTTTGACTGGCTAAGTGAGTGACTGATTGATTGATTGACAATCGCGCGCGCTTTTGAGCTGTTAACAATCTCATTGTGGCCACGTACAAGTTGGCAATGTAATTAATTGCTTTCCAACCTGTGCGCTTGGAAAGTGTCCAAATCGCAATGAGCAACGGCAAACACCGGCAGCAACGCCCGTAGAACCCGCACGAACCAACACAAAAGTGGGTCAAAGTGTTTAAAGGCACTGCCCAAAAATGAAATTGCAACTTGACGCAACGCAACGCAACGCAACTCAACTCATTTCAAATTATAAATGATATGAAACTAACGAGGGCTGCACAAATAGTTGGCAACACCCGCTGCGCCACAAATTGCAGTCAAGTTCAGTGAACCGCGTGAAAACTACAAAAACAAAAAAAAAACGTAACTAATTTTCGTTGAGTGTGTATTAGTCAAGCCTAAGACATCAATCAAAGCCAAATTAAGCGTAAACTGCTGTGCAGGAAACAAAGCGTCAAAGTCAAGACACAAAGCCCAACAAGAAACACACACACACACGCACACATGCACAAAGAGACAGCGACGAGTGCAGTGCAAAAGGTTAGGCCCGCACCAGGAAAGCAAAACCCGCATATATACTATAAGCACACACGCACACAAACACACACACATACATATATATATATATATATATATAGCTGTACTGCCTCCATAACCATGGCCAAGACAATCAATCAAAGCGCTTTCCAAAGAAAGGCAACAAAAAGACCAAAATAAAGTGCAAGCCGGCCTCAGCCTCAGCCTCAGCTAATTTTAAGAGTCAGCCCCTACTGCAGCTACAGCTCCAATTGCAGCTCATTTGCATACAGCGCTGAGTTATGGATGAGCTGTTGGTGTGGGCAGCAGCCAAGAATTGGCACACGCACAAAGAGTGTGTGTGTGTGTGTGTGTCGATGTGAGTGTGTGCGCGCGTCTTATGCAAATGCTTAAGCCGACAAACAATTTCCTGATAAATGCGCCTACAGACATATAATTGCTTACATTAATATATATATATATATATATATATATATATATATCTGACAAGCCGTTATACGCGCGATTTCCACAAATTTGATAAAGCAACGCATTCGGCTAAAACAAAGAACTTAGGCAACAAACTTGCGTGCGATATGGCTCTAAAGAATGTTAAAGAAAAGTGTTGCAACGAAAAAAGCGGCGGCTAAGAAGCGACTGTGAATGAAAGTAATAGAAGAAGTGAGGCTTTTATATATATATATATACATATATATATATATATATATATATATGTATATCTTTTATAATAAAAAGAAAAATTGATAGACAATAATTGGGTTATAGAAACAAAAGAATTTGAATTAGATGAATCTTACATGATGTACGTGATATGTGCGTATTAATTATATATATTATATATCAATAAAAAAAAATAATATAAATTCTATGTAAAATATATATATACATATATATAACACAAAAATTGCTTTTAGACCAAGACTTAAATAAATAATAATATGAATGAAAGAATGAAAGCTAAAATGATAAATTGAATAAAAAAAGCTAATCTATAAAATACCTGATTTTAGATTATTCACACATACATATACATACATTAACATATATATTAGTATAATATAATTACATATCCAATACATATATATAGGCTGAACGAGAAAATCTGAATGAGTTAAATGCAGCTGACAGAGTTGACAGAATTTGAATTAATTTAATTGAATATACAAAAATAATATACTATGTTTTATATTCTAAGCCAGTATACCCTGTAGGGCGCTGCTGACTGTAGATTGGACTCAAGTGCTTATCTTGATCATCATCTAAATTATATGTATTTCATATGTAGAATACAAATTAAAGTTAGAAATAAATTGGCTATAGACAGATAGTTAGGCTTCTAAGACAAATGAATATGTATTAGAAATATGCCATGAGCATGTACCCTGTAAAAGTGTACGCTAGGGCAGCTGCTAAGTACATATAAAATAAAATTTTACTCATGAATTGAATGAGAAGAAAAATAGTCCACAAATTAATATATACTCTAGTCACATATACCCTGTAGAACTTCTAACTAAACTTATTAACTTCTTAAATTTAGACACAAGCACACACACACACAGAGTTAGTTGACGTTTGGCTGATGTGCTTTTGTCTACTTGTTTGGCTTGTCTGTTCTGCCGGTCAAGTCGAAAGGCGAACGTCGCCGTCGTAAACCTTTCGATAGGCGGCGCTGCTTTGGCTACGCCTTGACCGCACAGCGACCCAAACTTGCGCTTGGTTTGTTCTTTTTCAATTTAATATATGTTTTTTTTTTTTTTTTCTCTTTATTATTATTATTAAGCGTTACGTGCGTGGCATTTAAAGACAAACGCTGGCTGCATTTACCTGCGCTGCATTTGTTGCTGTGCATTTTTAATTCTGAGTGTTTGATTGCGTTGCGCGACGCAGATAGAAATTAAAAAACAATATTTAATCAGCGCACATAATCTGCATTTTAAAATTGAGTTTCCATTGACCGAGCGAGCTGCAGGCGCTTTTGGGTGTTGACCATTTAACGCGTCGAACCGCCGAACCGCCGAACCCCGAGCCCTCCAATGCCCTGTGAAAAGAATTTGTTAGATTTTAATCGCTGAGCTGCGTTTTCGCTCGAATAAGAAATAAAACTTAAAAAAAGGTTCAGTTTGAGCTGCTTGGCTTGGCTTGGCTTGGCCTGAGTTGACTTGGCGTAAAGCCATAAAAATCAAATCAGCGAATCGGACGATGACGACGTCGTCGACGACGACTTCCTTGAAATCAAAGTCAGCTTCGGCTCAACGTTTGATTCATTTGGTATATATACAAATATATATATATATATATATACGTATCTTTTTCGGACTCAGCGACTGGGGGGCTGTGCTGGGTTAGAGGGTTTTGTGCTTGTTAATCCTTTGACGTGACGTCTGTTCATAATTTGCGCTCATATTTCATGTGCTATGCATGCGGCCTTTGCGGTTTATTTTTTTTATTTTTATTATTTTTTGCGTTGTCCAGAACTTTGGCCTTGCGGCAATTTTGAAAGGTTCTTTGATTGAATATTCTAAAGTAAGTTTGTCGTAAATCATTGGCCCAGACAGCTGGCCCCAGCTCTTGTTCACCAAACCCTTTTCACACACACACACACTCATACATATTTGAGCGAGTGCACATGATGATATGCATAAGCTGAACGCAACTATTACATCAGTTAAATGCCTCTCATCTGCTCTTTGTCATACGAAATGGCAAAAGCCAAAAAAAAGTCGCACAGTCAATGATGCGCGTTTCTCTCGTTCAGTCAACCCAAAAAAAGAAGAAAATAATCTAAAAGAGAACCTCACATTCTAAATGCCAATCGTTGGCTATAAATAAAAGAGTCAAAGAGCTCGAAGCTTGCTTTTAATTTTAATGAACCATAAAAATTCACACGCACAATGATGATGATGGGCAGCAACAAAATATTACGAGACCAGACGGTTGACAAAAAAAAAAAAAAATAAAATAAAAACGAGTGGAAATGGAAATGAAAATGTTAATGAAATCCAAAGAGACGCTAACAAAACAAATCAACAGCTAGGGCTGGGAGTCTTGCTGGGAGCTGCTGGGTTTTCTCAGCAAACACATCCCGAAGACGGAGAAGAGGAAGAGAGGAGCTACTCAAAATTCGAAAGAAAACTATTAAACAACTGTCCGAGTCTTATCGCCGAGAATCGCTCGCACAGCGTTTGCTTAGGAATTAGAGTCGAAAACAAAGTTTTTGGTTTTTTTTTTTGAGTGTGGCTTTGTGTGTGTGTGTGTGTGTGTGAAGAAAGGCCTTAACCGCCGCAGCGATCGAGAGACCGGTTTAACAGCGCGCTGTTAACTCACTGTTAAAAGTTGCGCTAGCTGCGACGCGACGTCGACGGCGACGCCGACTGCATTGTTCTGGGCACTCAACTCAACCGACAGCTCTCAGAACCGTAGCTCGCATTTCATTAGCTCCACAGCCAGCGACCGGTTCATAACACAATCATCAAGCAGCGTCGCTGTCGTCGTCGTCATCGTCGTTGTCGCTGAGAACTGTGCGCGTGCGCGTTTTCAACCCACGCGAGACACTCGGGTAAAAAAGTTTCGGTAAACAGTCGCCACTCGATATACGCAACAGGCAGAATATACATAATAATAAATGTGAGAGATTTACAACATTTAGTTGGATGCTGCGTTTCGTTTTTGTTTATGCAAATCGAATTCATAAACAAATTCGTGAAAGTAAAAAAGTTCTTTGTGTGCCACATTTGGTAGTTTTGTGAAATTCGCATTTAAAGCAAATTAAACAAAAGAAATTTACTTGTCATTACGTGTGTATTATGAAATGCGCGTAAAAGTCGCGTAATCAACAGACAACAACAACAACAATAACAAATAAGTAAAACAAGGCTAACAGTAAACAAAAATTGTAACCAAGAAATTGCCGCCAATGAGTAATGAGAGTCTATGCCCCTCTCTACTCCCTCTTTCCTTCGCGCTATCACTCTCTATTTATGTCAGTGTTATGTGCATGTGTGTGTGTGTTAATTGATTGGCAAAAGGTGCAAATCTTTATGGCACATATTTAACGGAATTTCTTTCAATATATATTTTATTTGTGGAGCAGACAGAGTGATTGTCAGCATTAGAGGTGAGCAATACAGCAATAAATACATGTAAATCTCTCAAATATAAATACGACAAATATTTTATATCATTTAAAAGTAATTAGCGTCATGCTCTAGAAATTGGGTTAAATGTGAAAATTATTATTATGTCTGATGATTGTGTGTGCGTGTGTAGCCGGTGTGAAATTTGTTCACATCTCATCAAGTGTCAAGAATGGATTTTAAATATATAAAAACTCTTGAATAAAGTAGCATTCGGTAGCATTATAAAAGAGTCTAAAACATAATCAAGAATAATTATGATTAGCAAAAAATTAATAGTTAATGATATATATTTTAGTTATAAATAAACAAAATTAAAAAACTATTAAAAGAGAGCAAAAAAATAAATGAATATATATTGATTAAAAATAAAATTATAGATTTGTTGTGCACTGTCTCTTAATTAATCAAATATTAATAAATAATTAATATAAATGAGTGAGGCAATAATAACTGTAAAATGTATAAAACATCAACATAAATTAAAGTATTAAAACAAAATTTATCAAAAATCAATTTCAATTTAGAAATAAATTAAAATAAAATATTAAAAAATAATAAAAACATATTTTTACAACAATATACAAAAAATTCCTAAAAGTAAATTCAAAGAAAATTAAATAGAAATAAATCACTAATTAAATTTGAGTATAAAAATAATACAATTTTAATTAAATTGATTATGCATAGAAAAATAATTCTAGAATAAAAAATAATTAGAATTAGAAAATAATTAAGAAAAATATTAAACACAAAATAAATTATATGATAGAAATTAAAATATCAATTAAAAAGGCAAAGTATATTTTTATATGAAGCCAAACAACTAAAATAATAAATTAGATAAAAACTAATAAAATATTTAAATAATACAAATTTTTTGAACAGCTTCAAACTTTTTCATATAAATATATTAAATCTATGCAAATTTATTCAAATTTTGACAAATATACAGTAGCGCTCTAAATGTTATTCCATTTAAATATTTCAATGTTAGTGAACAAAAATATTCATATAAATCAAATAGTCTCCAAATTCTCTTGACTAATTGATAATATTATGTAAATTGAAGTCAATATCTGCTCAATAGGTGTTTACTATCCAGAACTATCTGCTCTCTTTATGGCTAGCATTCACTCAGCTGGAAAGTTGTTTTTTATTAAAGTCCCCTAAGAACTTCTAAGCAATTTGTTTTTGATGCGACCTTTCACTATCTGACGTTCCATTAGAAACAACAATTTGTTTGGCTGCTTCATTATCAGGTCGATTATATGCCCAGTGCTGCCCACACTCCGGCAGCCTTTGGGGCTGGGGAGGCTGTGCGAGTTAATGGTCTGTCGTAGAGCTGACACCAACGCATACTTCTCATCTTTGGCTGCCTGGCAACACTCTCCAATCGAATGGTATTGAGTTTCGTGTTTTTTTTTTTTTTTTTGTTTTTGACAACAAAGACATGCAGCGTATGGCTGAAAATTTCACTTACAAAAGGCGGGCGCAACATTTTCTTATTGTATTTTCATTTTTCTGGGTCAAAAGCAAAGCAACAAAAGCCCATCCTCGGCAATGCCAAGCCCAGCGACAGCCCCAACCATCGCCTTGGCCGGGCCCAGCCCCTTTTTCTATTTGTCTCTAAGCTCGTCGTAGCATTTGTTTATAAATGGCAACAAAGTTGCCCAAAAAAGGGATTTCCCTTTTACACAAACACACACACACACACACACGCACACACAGCAAATGAAAAACTTTCGTTTCGTTTGTAAACAGAACTCTTACGGGTTGCATGGTGTCACAGCCAAGGTAGAACTGTGAGCATAAATTAAACTTTTTGGGTCTGACACAATGCTCAATGAACCCAATATAGAACTCAGACGAAACCTCCGACAACGGTTCTTTTACTATATTTATATACATATAAAAAGAAAGAAGACTATTCTTGTTGCACTTCGTTTTCGATTTCCTGTGCCGTTCTTGGTAGGCGACCGCTATACTCTGCCCCACCCCCCCTACTGTTACTGCCTGCCTGCCTGCCTGCAGCGCATGATTAATATAGAATCAAAAATGTCTGTGTTTCCCAACTCTGACCGTTGCGTTGATTAGTAAGCACGTCAACATTTCAATAAAAAAACACACATCATTGGCGCTGGCAAGCTCATCAACGTCACCACAACAACGACAACAACAACTACTACGACCACAACTAGTACTACAACAAAACAACAACATTTATTATTATTGCCCCTTTTTTTGTTGTTACGGCTCTGCAGCTTTGCATTTTAATTGCTTTTGATTTGCTGCTGCCCCCGCCATATTTATGAATCGGAATTGAAATTTTCGAATTGGGCGCGCTCCGACTGTTTAATTTAGCATATGAATAATAAAACAACAACAACAACAGCAGCAACATCAATAACAAAATACGTTACATTCTGTTTATACATATGAAACTACATATATATATATTTATAAGCTTTATGGATATGTCTCATCATCTATCTATTGACACAGTCGACACACGCACACACACCTCATAAACTTTATGGCATGGTCAAGCGTCAAGGGCCTCGGACCTTGAAGCGGCTTTTGTCAGACTGGGCTTTTACGCTGTTACGGTTATTGATATGATTGCATTTGACTTTTTACAATCGACAAACAGTTTTGATACAGTTTTCATGGAAAAGATAAATGTTGCCGTTTAAAGAAAACGGTTTCTAAGTAGCTTTGTCAAAAAGTTGTATAAAGCCAAATAAATTTTAGAGACTTTGAGATTTAGATTTCAGATTTTACGATCGCTTCTTAGAACTCATGGAAAATGACCACAATTCACATTTGATCTCAGATTCTTTTAGCTAGCTCTGAAAATGCATGGCAAATGTTTTATAGAAATAAGATTTATATAAATATAATAAAATATCCATAGGATATAAAATATATATATAACCTCTACATAATAAGACAAAGTGATAAAGATAAAAAGATCTGATGTAGCAGCTGCTAGTAGAGAGATAAAAAGCAAATTTTATATATATATATATATATATATATATATATATATATATATATATATATCTTTTTATATAAATGCATATATCCAAATATAATAAGACATATTATATATATATATATATATATATATATATATATATATCTTTTTATATAAATGCATATATCCAAATATATTTTTCCACTTTTGAATCATATCTCCAACTATTATAAATCTCTATCTATCTATGAATTTCCCTTCTCATTCCTATTTATGGCTTCATTTATCTGTTAGATATACACATTTATATCTGTATAGCTCTCTGTTATCTAGTCTCTGGGGTCTGTCACTCTCTCTCTCTCTCTCTCTCTCTCTCTCTCTCTCTTAAACCCCAAGCTGACATTGACAACCCACCTATATGTACGTACTCCACTTCACGTATGTAAACAGCGCTACGCCCACTCATTAGTCAAAAGAAACCCAAAACAGAGAACGGTCTCGTCTCTGCACGGCCTATCATGACTGACAGCTACTTTTGACTTCGGTGCAATAACCTTGTGGCTTACAGAGCTACCCCCAAAAAGAAGCAAAACAAATCCCCAACTGCGCCTTTTCTCACACCCAATACAACAACAACAACAACAACAACAAGAATAATAGAAGGGGCCACTTGACAAATGAAAGCAAAAACCAACTGTCCAGCGACAGAAAAAGCATAAAACGCGTCAGCAATGGGCAGCGCGTTAATTTTTCATGGTAGACAAGAGAAAAAGCATATTATTTCATTATTTACATCGTGGCGACTAAACAAACGAGCGGCAGGCAGCAAGTGGCAAGTGGCTAGGGGCTCGAGGCCCGAAGCCCGAGGCTCGAGGCCCAACGTTGTCCGTCATTAGTCACAGCAAGGGTTAGAGATATGGCAGTGGCCCAAGAGATGCGCGTGCAAAAGCGGATAAAAAGTAATCAAAAGCGCTAAGAACGACATAATAAGGTAAGGTAACTGAGCTCAGAACTAGGATGCGCCGTAGCCAAAAGCTGAAGCAGCTCAAGATGCAGCCAGAGTCAGAGCCAAAGCAAAAGCCAAAGCTGTTCGCAGTTGCTTGACAAAACGGATATGAAACGAAATACGGGAAAAGTGTAAAGCAGTGCAGTTTCTGTATATAATGTATATATATATATATATACATATATATGTAGCATTATATTGTTCGCTAGCTGCGCAGCCAGCGTCAGCGTCAACGTCGCGACGACATGAAGTGCTGAAGTGCTGGGCGTTGAAGCGGCAATAGCGCGAGATTTCTTAGACGCATACAAGCAGCTTGCTGCAATTTTTTAAGCCGCAGCTTAAAACTGGTGACAACAACAGCGACAACAACAACAACTACTGCAGCAGCAGCAACATCTCAGCTCTGCTCTGCTTCGGCTTTGACTGCAGCGCGCTGTCGAGCTGAGTTGGATTTTGTAAAACTCTTTAGTGTGATTAATGTGCTCAGACACACACACACACACACACACTATGCAAACATACACATATGTCTATGTATGTGTGTGTCTGTGTGTTTGCTTCCTTTTATGAGCTACGCCTGTTCTGACCTGCGACCGGGACGTGCTCCTTACACTTTTCCTTTTTGCTTTTCATTCTACTTGCAGCGCGTCGTTTGCCTTTTGTTAGCAAAACAAAAGCCACCCACATGCATCCACACCTATGCGCAGATTTTCTTTGCTTGCACACTAACACCGAGACACACACACCCAGACACATACACACACATGTTTTCATACACTGTCACGTAATCCTTTTGAACGCTGCTTTTATCGCGCTTTATACACTTTCCGTGCAACTCCAAAAACTTGTTCATTAGGCAACGCTAAGCCTCGCATGCAGCAAGTGAGTTAATGTTGTCTAGTTAGAATTTGGTGAGGCCTTAATATTGTTGTCTGAGATTATATATTGGGCAGTTGGAGCTGCAAAATGCTTAGACAGTTAGATAGTTTGGGAGAGTTTTAGGGCTGAAAGTTTTTTAGGTATGAGTAAATCTCTCAGCTCAAGTCAAATCTAATGCTATTCACTATTTAAGTAGCTGAAACTATTTTAAATTTTTATTAAATATTTGTTAAGCCATAGAAATCAAAGTAGCTGACGATTGCAGCTTCGACTTTTATGAATTTGAAGCTGACTCATATGAATAACTATTTTTATAAAATTTATTAAATGCATATTTCTAGTAATCTCTTTTCCAATTAAACTGGAAATTTTTGTAGCCTAAGCTGGCAATTTTTATATATTTTTTTATAATTATAATATATAATAATAAAATCTGGAATTATTTTAAGTGTTAGCTAAGTCTCTGATGAATATGAATATGAATATGGCAGCTATGAATAAATATTTTTCTATAATTTATTAAATAGGTTTGTCTAGTAGCCTCTTTTCTAATATAACTGGAAACTTATGCAGCCTAAGCTGGAAATTTTTATAGATTTTTTAATAATTATAAAAAAAAATTACAAATACTTTTTATAGAATTTTTGCTTATATTGTAATTTATTTCTCTGCCAACTCTTCAATACAGCAACAACAGCTACACCTAAGAGTATTTGCCAGTCTCTCTCAGCTCACAAAACTCTGCGCTTTCTTAGGTTTATTTTATTTTGTTGCTTTCCGTTTCGTTTTTGCTGTGTACCTGTTGTGTTGTTGTTGTTGTTGCTGTTGTAAGCTGTGTATCTCATTATGCGCCAGGCTTCTTCCACTAGTCGCTGATGTTGTTGTTTTTGTTGTTGTTGTTGCCGTCTGCGTCTTGAGTTACATATTTCATATTTCATAGCCAGAAAACCGCATGGCAGGCAGTCCCTGTTGTCACTTTCAACCCATCTGCGCACTCCAATTCTGAGCTGGCTGCAACGTTTGTTCAAGTGTTTTGCTTGCGGCTTTTGTTTTGCCCTGCGGCCAGGAAACAGTCGCAGCAACAGCGACGGCAACAACAACAAACAGCAACAGGCAGCTCTGAAGTGGTAGGACTCTACGCCAGCATAGCTCAACGTCATCGTCGTCAATGGCAACAAACTTGGGGACTGCGACTGCGACTGCGACTGCGACTGCGACTGCTTGCCAAAGGATTTCATGTTTATTGCAAGTTGTATTTTTTTGCTTTTGCATGCCTGCTTATTAAAACAACAAAAAATGAGAGAAAAAAAGCATTTTGTGTGGCTTCTTCGTAAATGCAACGTGTCAGTCGCAAGTTAAATGAGTTTCTCCTCGATTTTTCGCTTTTTTTTTTTTTTTTTTTGCACAGGAAGTTGTTAAGTGTTGCCCTGGCAGAGGCAGCATCTGTCTTGGTTGCCCTGAGCCTAAGTCTCTGTGCCAGTTTACTTGGCCATTGGCAGGCGACGCTGAGCAGGGACGCCACTAAATTAATTAAGCCATTCTCAATGAAATCGAGTAAAATGCGAGGCGCAACTGAAACTGTGTCATGCCATGCACCAGCAAGAAAAACAAAAAAAAAAGCGAAAAAAAAATAAAATGAAAAAGATCAGCAAACAGGCTACTAAAACTCCAGACACGTACGCGCCAGGAAACCGAGTCGAGTCGAGTCGAGTCGCGTCGCGTCAGTTGGCCAATCCTCGACACAAACAAACACTGTTTGAGGCTGTGGCATCAATTTTTGTCCAGTAGCCAGTAGAAAATGTCACGTTTCTTAAGCCACATAAGTTACAGAGAGAGAGAAAAAAAACCGTGAGAATTGCTGCTGTTAAGTTTTTCCTGCAACAAAATAAAAAAAAAAAAAATAGGTACTTTCCATGGTGGAAATTAATTGCTGGCCGTGTTATCGTCTTCGTCTAAAACACAGACGGCCAAATTAATTGGAAAGCAGTGCAAAACACACAAAAAAAAATTAAATAAGATATCTGAATGTAAGCCAAAAAGTATAAAAAAAATGGGACTAGAAAAGGGGCTACTCTAATAAACTACTCACAAGCGCTTTTCCAACACTGCGCTATTAATTAAAACTCAAATAAAGTTGTTAAGGCAAAATCTAAAAATTAAATGAAAGCAGAAATTTAGCTGATAACTGAGCCACTAAATTTAGCTTTGACTTTTTTAATATATCAATCAAATATATACATGAAGTCTAAAATGAGCTTAAAAACTATCGATAAGATCTATAGGTTGAAACATGTACCTATATTAAACACCGAAACATTTTCCAATACTGAAAATAAAAGGCAAATAAATGAAAATGCTTTAAAAATTAATAATATTATTTCATATGAGAATAAAAGGCAAATAAATGAAAATGCTTTAAAAATTAATAATATTATTTCATATGAGAATAGCAAATAATTCACCAAGATTTTTCCAACACTGCCAATTAAGTCGTAGATATATTACATGGCTCTGTCATGCTATCTCATATATTACCTTGCATAAAAGTAAAAAACATGACTTAAAATTGATTTGATTAAATTTTCCAACACTGGCCATATATAGTTAAACAAATACAAGATTTCATAAGTCAATGTTTTCATATGGCCCTTTGCAACACTGGCAAATAGCTTAGAAATGCAATTAAAGCTTGCTTTAACATACAACACGAAGCGTTTTATAACTTTTGCTGACTTTATGTTTTTGTTGTCGTTGTTTCTGGGGAAAATTGCATTTTCAGCGCGTGGCTCGTAAAATTGTTTATGATTCGCATGTTGCTGCTGCCGTTGCCTAGACCTAAGTTCAGTCCAGTCGAGTCTATGTCTCGCCACGCCCACATTGTCGCCTATGTGAGGTTCTCTAATTGCCAACCAATTTAGTAAACGTTTTCGGCCACATGCACAGAACCGAACCGAACCGAACCGAACCGAACTGCACAGTTCAATGGCAGCGCGTGCAGCCTGCGTTATGTGGGCTCATAAATATGCAAATATCCTTTAAGTACTTTTAATGTCGGCTCATTTGTTGGCCCGGCTTATGGCAGCATCTACGACTGCAGCCATTCGACCTGCCTCAGCCTAATGCACTTAATGGCATGTTGGGCATTGTCGCCAGCGTCTTCTGCGTGTTTACATGCATCTTCAGGCATCTCCTGCCACAAATGCAATTTCTATTTAACTTTATGAACACATAAATTACACCTTTACATGCTGAGAATGTATTGGCGTCTTTGTGAATGTATTTGTGCGGATTTACCGAAGACTTGAGGGAGGGGAGTATGTAAAATGTATGTAAGGCAAAAGAAGAAAATTTAGAGAAATATATTAAGCATATGAAACTATCCGCGCATTCAGATAAGTCTACCCTCGCATTCTAATATGTTATATTATATATAAATATTGAAATTAGTTATATTTTGGATAAATATAATACTTTTCGGTCTACCCTTGCATTCAGATAATTTATTATATATAAATGTACTAATTTTTAGCATTCAGATAAATTATACGCAATTTTTGCTATCCAGCCTCGCATATAGTTAATCACTCCAGATAAAATCTTATCAAGCTCAGGGTAACAAATTTTCTCTGAAGCTCTAAGAATATATTAATATCTCTACCAAACTCTTCAAGTAACCCTCGCCTATAACTTAACTATCTGCCACTCTAGTAGTAACTCACGCAGCTTTAAGTAGTGTCTAGACCCGCTGCCAAGCCTTCATTAGGGCTAGGCATAAAAACGCTCGTAAAAATAAAAAATAAAACCCTTTTGACTAATGAAACACAACAAACTTGCAGGACTTGCCGAAAGGAAGAAGCAGAAGCAGCAGCAGCAGCAGCAGCAGCAGCAACAGCAACAGCAGCAGAGAAGAAGAAGACAAGACGAACACAAGAAGAATTCGCACACTGTGGCCAGAACGAAGAGGAGCAGCAAACCGAATGCAGTATCTCAACTACGCTCTGCAAACATCCACGCGACTGCTGACCAGCCACAGCCACAGCCAGAGTCAAAGTCAGAAACAGTTTGAGCAGCAGCAGAAGCAGCAGCAGCAGCAGCAGCAACATCAGAATCAGCATCAGCGTCAGCGACAACGTCAAATAGCAGCAATTGAGGCAGCAGCCGCAGCAGCCACGCCCATTGAAGAGCAAATAGCAAACGCCTGCTGCAGTCGTGGAGCCCAATTGCTGCGACTGCGTCAACAGGAATTGTTGAAGCGACGCGCGCTCGAGTTGGAGGATCAGCTGAACGGCAACGTTGATAGCTGGGAGAGTGACGCCAATAGCAGCGAGCCAGAGGAGGGAGCTGTGGGTGGACAGCAGTCAGAGCAGTCAGAGCAGCCAGTGCAGCCAGTGCAGCCAGAGCAGCAACCGGAGCAGCAACAATCGCAGCTGGAGCCGCAGCTGGAACGTGAGCCGCAGCCAGTCCAATGAAATTTACTCTCATTTAATGTTCAATTGGCGCGCAGCAAGCTGCTCTCATTCTTTAATCGCGACATGGCCGCCACCGATGGCCAAATCATATTGGCGGCATCCCGTTTCGGTGATGCGACGCCCGTTTATTTGCGCGACTTTTCCAAACAGCCGCTGCCGGCGGTGGCCAAAATACTCAAGGGGCAACACCAGGCGCTGGGCGTGCCCACGCTCTCGGCGCCCTCGCTCCAGAGCACAGCGCTGTTCCTGAGCGCGGGCAAAAAGTATCAGATACTGGCGCAGCCCATCAAGATCAAAGAGGGACGCAAGCCCACCAATGTGGGCGCCAAGGTGCTCATACCCGAGACATATAACGGCTATTTTGAGCTACTCAGCGAGGATGGGCGCTCGACGCGCTGCATCGATTCGGTGTTAGAGTTGGCTCGGCGACGCAATGCTCGCGTCTTGGTGCGCGAGACATTTCGGTGCCAGCAACTGAATCGCACCATTCACGCTGGCGAGCTGCTGACCACCATGAACGACAATGGCAAATACCTGCAGTGCAGAAATATCAAGGACGAGATCATCAATCTGCCACTCGATACCAAAGCCAAGTTCTCGCCGATAGCGCGCGAGGACAGCATCAGCGGTGTGCACACGGTCAAGAATCTGCTGCTCAAGCGTATGCCAGTAATTGTGAGGTGAGTTGGCTCAATAACTATACACATAGCTTAAGCTTATATATTTATAATACTCGCTCAACATGCGAATTGAGAGTCAATTAGTTTGTGTGAGTAATTAACTATGACTGTCTATCTCTGAGTTTGCACTATGAAAGCTAGAGTTTTGTAATTATGAGCAAATTTTACTCGCTCAACTTGCGCAAAGAGAGTAGCTTAGTTCTATGAAGCTAGAGATTTGTTATTCTGAATATATATATATATATATAGATATATATATATATATATATATATATAAATATATATATAAATATATATATATGTAGCTACATTTTATGCTCGTTCAACTAAAAAACGAGTATATTCATTTCTTTTTCCAGTGAGCACAGTTGATCACTGATTCAGTCTAGCGAAGTTTAGACAATTCTAGAGAAATTCTATATATTTATTCATATGGAAATATATGTTAATAATTTATAATATATTGCTAATTATATATTACATATAAATCAAAAAAAAATGAGCATAAATAGCATAAATTAAAAATTATTAGACTTTTCAAGGAAAAGTACTGAAAATATCAAAATACTTTTGCCATTCTACATATTCGAGTTTTGATTTTGAAATTTAATTTTATATGCTTATTTCAGAAACATTATTTAAGTTCAATACATAATATCATGAAATAAAAAATAAAATATAGTTTTTATTTATAAAATCCTCAACATAATTATTTAATTTTTTTTTTCATGGTGTGTATGATTAAGTATAGCGAATAAGAATTCAGCATATTTATTTATATAAGCATTTATAAAGGCTCCTCCCTATATTTGCTCACCTTGCTCCAGGCATGTGCTCTCTATTGCTGTCTGTTTCTCGTCTGTCAATTTCAGTAGCTGGAGGCTGGCAACTTGTGACATATACTCCCACATGAACTCAGTCTTATCAAGTATTAATCTTTTTCCATTACACCTGCTATGGACTTGATCAATTCAGCCTTATTCAATTTGCCTAGTACAAAATTCAAATATATATTGAGATCTAAGAAATATATCAATCTGAAAAATATTATATTAAATATTATTTTTATAAATATAATATAATATAATATAACAGTATTTACATCTATACAAAGACTTAGAGCAAGGAACAATTATTTTGCAATCAGTAATGCTTGAGATTAATTTGTTGACTTATCTTACTATATTTTTATGCTTATACTGATTAATACTCTCTGCTCTCTTTGTGCCGTGCAGACTCGTTCATGGCAGCGCGCCGAAGGGTCTGAAGCAGCCATTTGTGCCCGAGCTGCGGCTGCTGGGCTGCGTGGAGATCGATCGCATCTTTGCGCTGCCGCTGCAAAAGGATACGGATTTGGTGCCGGTGCCGCTGAATGCGAAGATCAAGCTGCAGCGTGCCAAGAATATGGAGCAGCTGGAGCATTTCATTGAGTATACGCGCTTCTTGGACAAGGCGCAACGTTTGCTGGCCGATGCACGCGATCGTCTGCAAATTGTTGATCTCAAGCTGAGCGAAAAGGAGAAGAAGGACTCGAAGTTCAGCAGTCGCAATGGCAGCGGCAATCGGCTGCCCATTGTCATGATGCCATCGGCGGCGGGCCTCGCCAGCGGCTGGATGGAGAGCGGCTATGTGTTGCGTAAGAGCGCCAGCTGTGATTCGTGGTCCAAGCAGCACCAGCTGCAGCAACAGCAGCAACAGCATCAACAGCAGCAGCAGCAAGCGCTCAATGGCCACGATATTGCCGAGGAGTACAATGAGATCGATCACATCTATGATTATGTGCGTGGCCTGACACCGCTCTCGAAGGGTTTGGCACGATTCGAACCGATTTGCGAATCGCCTACGCTCAAATCGCATCACACGGACAGCAGCGGCAATGGCAACTATTGCAGCTTGATACGCGCACCAATAGCGTCAGCAGCAGCAGCAGCAGCAGCCACAGTACAGCAGCAGTCGCAGTCGCAGTCACAGCAGCAGCAGGCCAGCAACAACAACAACAACTACAGCAGCCTAGAGTCGAACAAGCACAGCAGCAGCAATGGCGGCAACACACACGCACATCATCAATATGCGACACAGCAGCAGCAGCAACAGCAGCAACAGCAGCCACAGCAGCAGCAGCACCATTTGCTGGTCAATCACTATCATCACAGCCATAGGCAGGAGGATATCAAGCCCGTGCCGCCGCCCATTGAGACAATTCCGGGCAAGAAGCCAGCCGAGAAGCGACAGCGTCCCACATTACCAAAGCTTTACATCAAGAATGCGAATGCGAATGCGCATAGCGCCGGCAGCAGCAGCAATGGCAACTCAACTGGCGGCACCAGTCACAGTCACAGTCACAGCCATAGTCACAGCCACAGTCACAGTCACAGTCAGCAACAGTTGCCGCCAACACCCAACAACAACAACAACAACAATACAGCTGCCATTGCGGCTGCTGCAGCGATCAATGCACATCACGCACACTCGCACGGACATCCACATCCACACACACACTCGCACCCACACGCACACCCACACCCACATCCACATCCACATCATGGCAAGGTGCTGACGCCCAACAACCATTTGCCTGTCAAGGAATCCCTGGAGCCGCAGTCGCCGCTGTTTCATATCAGGTGAGTGCAGCACAAGGAGAAATGAACTTATATGAAGATCTGTTAAGGGAGGAATAAGGAGGAACATGGAGTCTCTGAGTCTCTAATTACTCATTACAAATTTAATTAAGGGGTATATAGATTTTTATGTAACGAAATTATCTCATTAGATCTGGTTAAGGGGGGAATAAGGCAGAACATTATTTCCCGCTGAAAGTCTTTAAATACCCATTGAAAGTGGTATTAAAGGGCATATTGTTGTAACAGACAGAAAGAGGCACAATGTAAATATATTATTGGATCGGGCTAGGAGTATAACACGATTTAATTGATTATACATATCGATTAACATATAAGGAAGAAAACAATTTCCCTCTGAAAGTCCCTAAATATACATTGAAAATTTAATTAAGGGGTATATTGGTCTTTATGTAACAGGCAAAGTACAAAGCATAAAGCATACATTTATTCTTGAAGATTTCATTTGATTGGGCTAGGATATATTTAATCGAATATATGTATATATCGATAAAAGTTATATGAAGATCTATAAAGGTAAAAACTACGTAAGCTCAGCTGAACTATATACCCTATATATACACATTCTCTGTCACGCTGATAGAGTCATTATAATCCATGATTATACATCCTATAGTCTCTCCGTCCCTCTTTTTGTCTATGCCTCCGTATGACCTCAAAGATATTTCAAGCTAGAGTCACACCATTTAATATATAGTAACAAGCACAAGCTCTAAGATCACTGTTTATATATTTTGACCGCCTAGATACAAGAGCCTCAGCAGCTTGCAGTTGACGCCCGATAGCAATACAGCGGTTATGACGCCGCCGATCTCAGCCAAGGCAGCAGCAGTAGCAGGAGGATCAGTGGACGCCTGCTCACAGACGCCGCCCGACGTGGTGCTCAAGTGCAGCAGCATACTGAATACCCATGGCTACCTGCACAGTCAGAGTCACAGTCACAGTCACAGTCGCAGCTCGAGCAGCAACAATCATCATAATCCGCGTGAGGGCACACTCGACTCGTCGCGCAGCGGGGGACGTACATCGGGCGATTCACAGAAGCAGCTGCCGGAGAAGAAGACGCGACGCTTGTCCCGGCCGCGCAGCCTCTCAAATTTGGTGTGGGATCTGCGGCCGAGCAAGGAGAAGTCCAAGAAGAAGCTCTATGTGCATCACTTTGATCAGCGTCAACAGGCGACGCTCTATCTCTAGGAGGTTATGATGAGAGCGCAGTGAACTGAAGTGAAATGCAGTGGAGTGGAGTGGAGTGGAGTGGAGTGAAGTGAAGTGAAGTTGGAAGAAGAAGATTCGTTGCCAAATCGTTTCGCTGCCATCAACGACAAACCCACAGACAACAACAACAACAATAACAACAACAACAAACAACAAGCAACATTTAGAGCGCTGTGTGTGTTCCTGCAGGTGAGCCTCTAGACGCTAGCGGGCTTTGGGGAGCTGAGGGACGGGGGGCGTGGCAATGCAAATCGTGCCGGCCCTCTGATTGTTTTGCTTATTAAATTCGTGCAGCTTAAAAACTTAAACTAATTTCCGCTCGCCTCTTGCTAACTTCACTGCTACATCTATCTCTCTATCTCTCTCTCTCTCTCTCTTGCAGCTTTCACCAAGTTTTTTTTTTCTATCGCATTTCTTTTAGAGTTTGCAGCGGCAATTTTTAATTAATATTGAATTGTGCCTTTCCCTGCGCCCAGAACTATGCTTTAAACAACAACAACAAAATTCCACTCAAATATTTTTCAAGAATATTTTGCCTGGATGCACGAACGACAACTGAGAGAATGAGACAGAGAGAGAGACAGAGAGAGAGACAGAGAGTGAGCGAGAGAGGGAGAGCGGAAGAAGAGCGGAAATTACTAAAGCAGTTGAACCAAACGACAAAATCAAATCACATGAAGCGCTGACACACACACACACACACACACATTACACACATACACGTACATACACACACATCAAGTCTATAAAATTGTGATTTTAATTTTATGTTTAATTTAATATTATGCGACACATTTAGTTAATATTTTTTTAAACGATGCGGCGATGAGAAGAGTTGAAAATAATCAAAACGAAAAAAAAAAAAACCAACAATATATCAAAAGAAAATATACATATAAATATATGAAAACAAAAGCCATTTATCAATTTGCTGTCGCTTTTAGTTTTGAGTCACTTTTAAATAATGGCAAAAAATAAAGTAAAAATTAATAAGTTAGCTGAAGAGAGAATGAGAGCGAAAAGCAGCAATATCAAAATACACACACATACATTTATAAACAAATACACACACATACACACAAAAATAATATATATGCATATAAGTATATGATATAATTAAGCAATATATATATATATATATATATATATATGTATCGAATATTATTTAACTAGATGACAACAGCAAAACTTATGCAATTTTTAATAGTTAAAAAATGAATTTAATTAATTTCTCCTCATAATTTAAATGATGACAAATTTCATAATTGTTTATAATTAATGCAATTTAATTACAATTACAGTTACAATTACAATTAAACTATAATCTTGTTAGTCTCTTTTCTTTTAGTTTGAGCTCAAGAGAGAGGTAGAGAGAGAGAGAGACGGAAAGGAAGGCGTCACAATCAACTCTCTCCCTCACTCTTTTGCTTGCATTGTCTTAGTCGTTTAGCGTGTACATTTTTTATTAGTTATTACAAATGATATCGCTTATACAACTAGCATATTATGTGAGCATATAGAGTATAATATTATACTATAAAAACTACATTCTATTTGTGTCTAATAAATGTCTCAGAAATATGTATACTATATATATATATATATATATATATATATATATATATATATGTATATATATATATATGTATGTATATCAATTGTATATGCAAATCAAGTTGTTATTCTCTTGGTGTGGGCGTCTCAGCGAATGAAAGCAATTGAAACAGCTATAGAAATGGGAATAATTTGATGACGACATCAGTCGATTGCACCTGCAACAGGTAATTAAATTACTTTTACAAAACTGGATCAAGCTATAAATGGAACTAGCATTAGAAATTGCGCGGTATTAATTGATGAAGGTATTGTTGTTGAAATTGTATTTATATATATTTATTAAAAATTATTCTATGAAATTTTAAATATATATTATATACATATTATTTCTAGCTATCAAGTCAGTCAAAATATTTTAATGCAAGTCGATGCTGTTGCCTCTTCCAAGTCTAACGCGCCGTATCTTTTAGAAATTCGCCCACAATTGGCCAAGTTATAGCAACTTTTATGAAAAAGGACTTTCTTTCTTAAGCCATAACTTCACTATATCCTTAAGGATCTTAAAACTAAAAACATTTTTGAGCTCCTGACAAGCAAGACTATCGATTCGCATTCAAGGATTTTTCAGATTCCATAAAAAATTTTAACTCAAATTTTTGCAAGGGGTTTGGTCGAAAAACAGCCAACAACCACCTTAACTTGGCCAATTGAAGCAGTATCAAGATGTCCTTGCAACCATATATGGACTTAAGCTCCCTTGTTAAGAATTAACAATCCAGGACTCAAAAGTCCTTCAAACTGCTGAGTTATAAGGACTTTTTTACACAGAGAAAAATGGCTATAACTCGGCCGTATCCTTACATATCCTGGCCAGACCGATGTTAAATGATTTGGGGTCACTAGGACTACCAACGTGCCAAACGGCATCAAAATCGTCCTTGTGGTTACCGAGTTATGAACGATTTTCCGTGTTTTACCCAAATTTCTGTGCCGCCGCCGCTCGCCTGGAGCCAAAAAGTGGAAGTCCTGGATTCTTAGATGACCTAGTACTTTTTTGATGGGGATCGATAAAGTAGATGCTCAAGACTTAAACACACCATGTCCTTTCGTCCAGCGCAAGGATATGCCCAAGTTATAGCTATGTTTACATCGTAATTGTTCGTTTTTCTGATAGCTATAACGCTGTTGTTTCTTTAAGGTTCTGAAAAAGAAATGGTCCTTTAAGTCTGCAGAATGAAGGACTATCGATTGCCACCTAAGGATTTACAGAAATCAAGTCTCAAGCATGTAATGCATAATGCAAAATTTGCCTGCAATATTTGCCCCTTGATGGTATGCAACATTTTTTTTCAGTCATATTTTCATCTGCTTGCTGCAATTTCTGTTCGCCTGGTATTTTGGACAAAATTTCGTTGAATTTTGTTATTTAGCAGTTTAGCGATTGCTCCTGAAAGGTATGCAACGAAATTTACTTTTTTAGCAGACTTTCAGCAACTTTCTGACTATTTCTGTTCGCCTGGTAATTTGGCTGAGTTTTTTTTAATGAAACCAAAAAATTTTGATTTTTTTTTTATTTAATAAAACTTTTTTAAAAAGATACAAATTTACAACTGTGTTTTATTTAACTTTTAGGGACTTTCATTGGGATAATTGAAAGAATCAAGTCAATTAATTTAGTGCGTTAAATAAATCCCTTTTGCTCTGAAGTTTCCAGGATATTTTCGTTTCAGATAGTTCATATACAGTTTTAAGGCTTTCGAAGCCAATAGGCGCATGTATAGAAGCTAAGCTGGGTTTATATGCTCTAGGGATTCGATGCCTTTACAGCTTATGAAATCGCCATTTCTGAGGACATTTATGCAGTAGTTTCATCATTCTACTTGGAGTATTGCCCATATTCCAATGGCAAAATCGGAAGAAAGTACACTGCTACTTTAGATGCTCAATTCTGGAAGATAATACGTAATTAGAAAGGTTCTTATATAAATATGTATACATTTAAGCTCTTACAGCTGAAAGCCAAGTTATGTATGTTAGGCTGCATGTGTAAGGGGTGCTTAATCCAATTTGCTAGAGTGTGATGTCCTTAGATCGCTCTTCTACTATTGGCTTAGCCGGTTATCAAAGCACATTCAGAGCAATCAATCAGTTAAATTTCCATATAACATGTCCAATCAGCATCTGCAAAACAAATTATAGTATTAAGCGGATTCTTATAAAAAATATATAGAAATTACTTTCAGGAATAGAGTTATCCCAGTGATCAGTAGAGTGAGATGTTAGTTGCATCTAGTATAGCTATAAGAAAATGTGCTATTATAGCTAATCATCTAGTTGTTTCTGAAATAAATAAAATTAAATAAAGGTAAGTAAAAGCAGCAAAAGATTTCCATATGTTACTTTTCTATATATGAAGCTTTATGTAAATAGAGCCGACAGATTGGTTAAATATGATATAACTAATTAATCATAGTGCTTTTATTGTACCCTCAAGACTTAGTTACATACCTAATATATGCATATTTACAGCGCATTAAAGTCTCTTTGATTGCCTAAGCTGTTTTATAGTCTGCCTAAGTGACCCGCTCCTTATAAATAAATAGCGCTACACAGCGAGGTCAGCAGCAACACGAGCAATTCAGTTAAATACACACAGCACACAATACCCAACTGGCTATAACCAAAAGGGGATCATGCGCCAGGTGAAAACTGCGCAATTGCTAGCGTTTGCTTTTGCTGTTGTTTTTCGCTAAAAACGCACGCAACAAAAAAAATTTTCAATAGAGCAACACTTTATAATTTATGGATACACGCCAAATGCTTCCTGCTAAGCGTTGAGCGAGACAATGAGGCGAAACACACCTGCCAAAGCTTCGACACCTGGCCAAAAACATGAATATCGCTCATTTGGGCAAAGAATTAAATCCCAATTGCATTACACATACACACGCACGCACACACACACAGTACACAGCACACAATAAGCACATGCGGAACAGATTGATAGAGCGATAGAGAAAATGTTTATAGATAGTTAGAGGAGGCTCAATTGCGTTAATGTTCGTAATTAGTTGGCAATATCGAAAGATTTAATTTGCGCGCACCAAAACCGTTGCCAACCCGATCATGTTTGTTGCTTAAGTCTTTTGTGTTGTAGCGAATGGAGCAAAGAAAAAAAAAAAAAAAAAAAAAAAAAACAAATTATGCTATGCAAATAGTTGAGAGCAGAAACGTATCTCGGGCTTAAGCTGGCGGCAACGAATTGAATAACATGAAAAATGCGCTTACATTGCGATATCATCACGTTTATGACGCTGGCGCAATTAATCAGCCGACATGCAAGCGCTAAAAGGCAGAGCTCCAAACTCAAAGTCGCAACTCAGAATTGGACTTGGAAGTTGGAAGTTGGAGGCTGCAGCAACGCACAGCTGGCTCTGGCTCTGGCTCCGGCTCTGACTCCAGCTCTAGCTCTTTGCCTTTTGCTGCGCTTAAGAACGAACCATAAACGTTTCTCTGCTCATCAAATGTGCAATTTATAACATTTTCCTAGGCGGCTGCCGCGACTGCCAAAGCTGCAGCTTCGGACGCCTACGCAAAAAACGAAAAAGCAACAACATATTACAAAGGGCGTGTTCGGCTAGATGATACCTTGTTTGAGCTTATATTGGAGTAGTAAAAATGATATTTATATATATAGAGATTTGAGAAGACTGAAATTTAGGCTCACATTGCCAACAATGTTTTATTAATGATGCTTATTACTAATAGGTTATTTTTTTTTATGTTTATCATATATATATATATATATATATATATATATATATATATATATATATATAAATATATATATTTATATATATATATATATATACATTTTTTCTCGTTTATTTATTTATTTTTTTGTTTTAATTTATTTATTTTATTGATTTAATTGATCCATTTATTTATTTGTTTATTTATTAATTTTTTTATATATTTATTTTTTATTTAAATTTTTTTTTATATATTTTTTATTTATATATATATATATCTTTTATAATTTTTTTTTTTATATATTTTGTTTATAATTTATTTGTTACATTTTTTTATTTATTCATATTTTTTTATATTTTATTTATTCATTATTTTGTTTATAATTTTGTTTATTTTTTATTTATGCCAAAATATGGCTGAGATATAAATCCTTCTGAGCTTGCTCACTCGACCTTCCCCTCGATATTAAGCAAAATGTTTTATCAGTAAGATCTGTGAGCATGCCAGCTGCTGCATTACCTAAAACTCATTATGCCACATATTGTCCGTTTACAGGGTATAAAGAATATATATATGTATATTCTCAGACCTCAGTCGCTAAGCTCTCGTTCTGTAGCTGCATGTTGCCTGGCTATTTGCTACAGTTATGGCACACAGGAAGACACTGAAGCGAACTGGCTCGTCGAACAGCTGCCATGGCATGGCACAGGCAGAGCCTCGATCCATCCGCCTTGGCATTGGTGCGGCTCATGTGCCGGCGATTTGTATCGCCGTCTGTTTAAACTGTGTAAATCGCCCTAAACTACGCATCAGTTTCGGTTTCAATCTTAAAAACTTGCTTTGCCAAGCAGCCAAGCAGCCAAACAGCATCTACAGCCAGCCAGCTAGCCAGCCAGCCAGCCTGCCTGCCGTTGCCTTGCTTCAATATGTTTATTTAAACGCTGCTGCTGAGCGTTGAGGAAGTGGTTTCATTTGCCATGGCTAGCAACTTGATCGCGATATATTCACGCGATATGCGATGTAGCGGTAACAAATTGGCCCAGCCATTGGCTTCCTATCGCTCTGGCTCTGTGCAAATCCTGGCCCAGTTCTTAGATGCTTCCGCGTCACCTGAGCACAATTAAAAGTGCGCACAGTTCAATTACCCACAGCCCAGAGACTGAGCCAACCAACGACTTCCCCCTATTGAGGGTCTAGGTCTTTGGTCTGTCTCTTTGTCTGTTCACAGTCAGTCAGAGTCAGAGCCAGAGCCAGAGTCAGAGTCAGAGTCAGAGTCAGAGAGTTCTGCAATTACGCGGGTCGTCGACATTTGCTGGCTGTTTGTTATTGTTGTCGGTGCTGGCCAATTGCGCAACTGTTGCTAGTTCCAACTGCCTCGATAATCATTCAAATTTACAAGAAAACAATCAAAAACAAATTCCTAGAACACAAATCGACGAAACTCATTTCATTTCAATTAAAGTTGCACGCCGATTGCGAACAGAGGATCGCATGTGCCAGCAAAAGACGAGGGCTTGAGGAAAATTGTATGCTCTATAGGGCATAGCTTAGTTATAGATATAAGAGAGAATGGTAAGGCTCTGCAGTTGCAGATAAAATATAAGAATCTCATAGATTCCATTGAGCAATTTTATATGGATATATATATGAGAATCTCATAGAAAGTCTATAGTGTAAATAATAAAAGGCGAACAAATGCTTTTATGTATGAAGAGCTTATAGAATAATATGTAGAGTCTAGAACTGCAAAGCACAGTCTAATTTATATATAATTCATATGAGAATCTCATAAAAAGAAATGCAAAAATTTTATTGAAATTTGCATACACTGCAATAATTAGAGTATAATTAAGAAAATGTTATTTGAAGTGATAAAATATATTAAAATAAAATATAATAAAATCATTAAATAAATTTAAATAATTAAATAATTAAATAATTAATTGAAAAAAAAAATAAAAAAATAATAAATAAATAATAAATATAATAAAAAGGTAACTTAATCTTTTATATAAGAATTTCGTACAAAGACTGATCACTCAAATCGGCATTTCAAGCAGCACTTTAGCTTGAGAGAGAGTTATTAAGAGTTATTTTTAATAGCTCATCTTATGTAAAATAAAATTCACAATACTTTAGAGCCAATTTTTTTATATGATAGCTAAAAGGTTCCATGTGAATCTTTTAGCAACTTCACAAAAATATCGTATGCATATTAATTTATCTTCTTTATATATAGAAGAGCAAACAAATCTTTAGCAGAGTATCAAAAGTTTGCCCTTTAAAAAAGAATCAACTCTTCTTTTTTTATTTAAACAGTCCCTTTTATACTCTGCACACAACTGCCTATACGCATGCAGCAATTGTCATTAGCAACTGATTCCTTTGCCTTGGCATCAAACTTTATAGAAAACTCTCAGCATTCAGCAGCCGCTTAGCTCAGTCGACGGCTGGCGAACGTGCGCGCGCGGGTGGCAGCGGAGCTGCTTGTGGGTAAAGAAAAATGGCAAAAAGAAAAACAAATTTAAATAAGACAAACGTCAACCAATTACCGTCAATCGCATTTTTCCGCAAACGTCGAGCGACGAGAGCGGACGCTAGCTCCGGCAACCTTTTTGCCCAGCACAATTGCCAGCGACTGCATGAAGATGCGATTTCAGTTGCAGTTGCAGTTGCGAACGGGTGGCGGCAAGGAGCATGCGCGGGCGGCTTTGGGCGCGCATGTGCAGTTGCGACTGCGTCACACGCGGCGGCGGGTTCAACAAACTGTGCGGCGGCATTTGAATAAGTTAAAGTTAAACTTAAAGTTGTTGTTGTTGTTGCTGCGCTGCTGCTGCTGGAAATCAAATCAAATCCAAATCAAACAAAACAAACAGCTAGCATGGCGACACAGCAAAGAGCAGCAACAACAACAACTATAGCAGCAGCAGCAGCAGCGCAGCGACAACGCTTCGAACAAATTTCCATGCTGCTGTGAAATTCCGCGTTGCAAAGACGACGACGATGACGACGGCGACGAACCAAGTTGTTAGTTGTTGCTATTGCTGTTTGTTGCCAAGGCTTGTTCTATGTCTTTTTATGCGCGCTCGAAAAGTGTGAAGAGAGTATATTGGTTAAGAGACTAATATAATATATAGAGAGCTGTAAAATATATATATATATTATTATATACAAATATATATATAATTTGTATATATATATTATTATATACAAATTACATGATATATACTGCTCTAATAAATTTATATACTATATAAACCTATGTCTCTATAGATTATATATAAAAAATTAATTATATTATATACTATACTATACTTAAATACTAAAATAAATAATATACTTAAATACTAAATTAAATAATAAAAAAAATATACTATATATTACACATATTCTATACTATACTATACCTGTGTACTATAAATAAAATATACTGTATACATCTATATAATTTTTGCTGTTCTGAAGCTGCCTTTGCTTTCCTTCAGAGATCTTGAAGACTCTTGTACTCCGAAAAAAAAAAACTATATATATCCCATGATATATATATATATATATATATATATATATATATATATAGCAAATATCTATTTTTTTTTTTAATTTCCGAATTGCTATTGACTTTCCCTAAGCTATATCCATATATAAACTATATCTAAACTTTTTAACTCTAACTTATATAAACTTTATAACTCTAACATATATAATTTGGCTAATAGCTATATCCATGATAAACTTCTCAGTTTTGTATTAGTGAAGAGCGAGTATTATGCAGTCTGCCATACCCCACAGTAATGTTCTTACTGGCTTTTTTTTTGGCTCTGTGCGCAATTATCCGTCGCGTATTTGCTTTGGCTTTGGCTTTGGCTTTGACTTTGGCATTCTGCCATCGATGTACATGTCGAATGTGTTTGTCTGTGTTGTTGTTGTTGTTGGTTTAGTTGCTGTTGTTGTTGTTGCTGCAAACCTTTCTTCCACTTCCACTTAAATTGCCCATGACGAGCTGCGCACACTGACAGCTGTGGCAGCAGTTGAGCAACTGTCTAGCTGACAGTGCGCCCAACTCTATATACAGATTCAGTTCACAACAGCAACAACAATAACAACGACAACAACAACAGGCATAGGCAGTGTATCCATCATCAGCATGCGATTCTCATGCGAAAAGGTCAACAGCAACTAGTTGCAAAGTTAGAATTTCAATCATTGACTTTGGCCAAAGTGAAATGCGCCGATGATACGCCAGCCAGCCAGCCAGCCAGCCAGCCAGTCAGCCAGCTGCAACAGTTGCTGCCGTTGCCGTTGCCGTTGCCGTTGCCGCTGCTGTTGCTATTGCTGCTTCTGTGCGTTGCCGGCAACATTGTCGCTGCGCGTTGGCCACTTTGTTCTGGAGCGATATCTAGCAGCTAAAAATTGCTGTTAGGCAACAGATCACGTTCGCCGCATGCATACAAAACAGCAGTTGCAGCAGCAACCATTGCTGCTGCTGCTGCTGCTGCGGCTGCGGCTGCAATTGACTTGGCCATTTTCAACGCCAGTTGATTTTTCATTCGATCCATTTGAAATTGTTTGATGCCAGTTTGATATGGCCATAAGATAGATGCCAGCTCGTTACGACTCCAGCCAAGAAGTACTTCAATCATATTCAACCCAAGCGACACATCCATCGGCCCTGACAATCACTTCAATTTGGGACGCTAACGCTGACAATGCCCATTAAAGATCGATCGGCTAAGGTTTTATGTCGTCGTCTTCTTCTTCTTCTTCTGTTTCGTATATAAGCTTTGTTTAATTGTATATTTAGTTAAGCCCAATGGCAATACGAAAACTATAAATTCCTTAACTGCAACTCACATATCTTGAAGGGAATTGTTATAGTAGCAAATTAGCAGCCATAAAAGTTTAAACCAAGAAAACTCTTCAATAAAGTGCAGCGAGAGGACGACTGCAGTAGACAGTAGGCATAATAAAACTAGGCTGAGTCATTTATATATACATGCTCCTCAGACTGTCTGATGTCTTTGTACACCCATTCTCTATAGCGTATATCATTCTCATTTCATTCGTCTTTGATGCTCCGCTCTCAATATCATGATAGATAATACCTTGCTCTATAACTTGCTTTCTTACCTTATCTCTTGATATTTCCCTTCTAAATTAATCTCACTATGCTTATCATCAATTTCTATCTCTCTCTTCTGCCTATCTTCTTTAATTCTTCTATCTCTCGCTCTCTCACACTATCTTTTCCTGCTCTGAGAGATACTACAAATATACATACATAGTATTACTTTCTTTTTTTATTCTCTCTACATTTCTCACTCTTCTTCCTCTCTTGCTCCTCTCATTTTTCTGTTCTTAATAGGGAAGATCGTTTATGTAACTAGAGAGGGAAAATGTTTTTTTATGATAAACAGCGTTCTTCTCTCTCTATATTTTCTATCTTTTTTCATTCTTCTCTTGATCTCTATGTTTCTTCTCGTCTCTTCTATTCTCTCTTTTTTCTTTCTTCTCTCTTTTTAGATTATATCCGCTCACTTTATCCATCTACCTCGCTTCTCTCTCTCTCTCTCTTTACATTCTTCTATATTTACTCTGTCTTCTCGCCTTATCCATCTACCTCGCTTCTCTGCTCTCTCTTGCCAGTCATACAAATATACAGGGTATTTTAGTTTTGCTTTGCTTTGCCTAAGCACCAAGCCACATAAACTTAGTCTTATATACTATATTATATATAAATATATTATATATACATATCATATGCACTCAGTAATTTCCTCCTATTCAGTCCATTCCATGTGCAGGGCAACTCTTAGTCGATCAGATTGCGCAATTCTGCTGCTCAGTCAATTGTTAATTAACAATGCTGTTTGCATTGGCAATAGCCTTGCCAATTATCGATGTGCAACACATGCAGGACATGCTCATTACAATAATTCCAGTTATTCCCTAATTAAGCCTTCGGCTCGTAATACAAATGCAAGTGCAAGGAAAAATGATATGCAGCCGCAGTGCATTAATGGATTTCTCGCTTAAAAAAGGTAGCAGCAGCAGCAGCAGCATGAATCAGCGTTTTATTATTATTACACAAACATACATACATACATATATATTATACTGTTTCTTCGAATGATTTAACTGTTGAAAATTCATTTGGTGCATGTGCGAAATGAGTTAAAAGCAGCTGCATTGACGACGACAACTGCAGGGCAATGCGCATAAAATCAATAGCAGCAGCACAAACACAAACACACACACAACACACACACACACACACACTCGGCGTGTTGCACTGTCAACAGTCAAGTGGCAGTGCATTAAAATTGTAAACTTGAACAACAAACAAAAGCCACAAACAGACGCTCGCCTCGTACGCCTCGACGCTGCTCAACCAGGATTCGAGTTCACTTTTGGTTCCTTCTCTCTCTCTCTCTCTCTCTCTCTCACACACTCTCTCACTCTTTCTCACTCTCTCTCTCTCTCTCTCTCTCTCTCTCTCTCTCTCTCTCTCTTTCGCTCTACTCGATTGGCCAGCATTTTGCCGCTAGCCCAGCTCGCAAGTGTGGGCGGCAGGGAAGAGGTTGCTGTTGCCAATTGTGCACATTGGTCGCCTGGCTGTGTATCCGGCTTATAAGCTGCCAATTTCAAATTGTGCGTCACGTACACGCATAATGGTCAAAAGTAATGAAAACATATGAACAGGCACGCAGCAAAGCTGAGCAGAGCAGAGGTACGAGAGACGAGAGCGAGTCGGCTGATCGGTGTGGCCCTGCACGCAGCACTGGGGGCATTCCTTGCACATTTCCAGTAGGCTGCCCAGGCAATGCAATTGCAAATGCACAAAATAATAATTTGCAATACGCGCAGTTCAATTACAGCAACAGCAACAGCAACAGCAGCAGCAACAACTGCAACTGCAACTGCTTGGGAATCAACTTTGCTTACTTGCGTATCATTTGGCCAAGCTGGCTCATTTATTTCACAGTCGCTGCAGTCATATATAATTGATATGCTCTAAGTAATTGGCGCTGACCACGCGAGCAACAACTATGAGGTTGCTGCTGATGCTGCAAGTGAGAGATCAAGCAAATGATTTGTATATCAAGCGATCGATCGATTAAATGTTGGACATGCTGGCGACACACAGGACCACCTCGCTCTCTCTACCTGCCAGACATTCATCTCGCGCCTAATTGCATAGCCAGCGGCAGCAAGAGCAGCTTTAATGCATTGTTGCTAAATTTTGTTTATAAATCAAAAGGCTTAACGCTTGGCAACTTCTTGTTGTTGCTGTCGCCAACATGTTGCCAGTTGTTATTGCTGTTGCCGCTGCTGTTGCTCTAGTTGATGTTGGCGCTACGCTGAAAGCTTTACGTTTGATGTCGCCACATTTTGTGCAGTTTTCTTGCTGCTGTTGCAAAGCTGCCATTTATAGGCAATTAGGCTTTGATTTTAGTTGCTGTTTGAATGGTTGCTGCTGTTGCTCCTGCTGTGGCTGTGGCTGTGGCCGTTGCTGTCCTGCGAACGCCATTAATGCAGTGTGTAACAAATCATGGCTGCAATTAGTGCGTGTTTATGACTGCCTGCCTGCCTGCCTGCCTGCCAGGCTAGCAAAAGAGGGCTACAACAGGCGCCCTGTCATGGCACTATTTCAGCGCTCAATATTTTGTGCTTTTAGCTGTCTGTTGGACCTCAATTCTTTTTTTTTTCTTTCTTTTATATATTTTGCATGTTTAGCGCACCGCACAATTTGCATGCAAGCATCGAGCTACAATGGCCACTGATGATAGCCGTGTCCCATGTCCCATCCTAGTGTCCAGTGGCGTCAATAATGGCCTGTCTTTTCCCTCCGCTCTCTCATGGCCATAAACGCCCGCCGGCCATATTGTTAGCCGCAGTGCAGTCGATAGTTGCTTTTACAGCCGCTGTTGCTGTTGCACTAATTGCACTATCCATGAACAACACACACACACACACACACACGCATATATACATCCTTAATGACATAGATCATGCTAATATAATTATATAGCAGCCGCAACAACAACAACAACAACAACTGCTCTCATATCATATCATCAAATGTAAAGGAGAACAAATAATCTAGCCGGCATTATGGCATTATAGAATTATGCAATCGAGCAGGCAAGATGATACTAACTAAACTATAGACTTTACTTACTTGCTGATTTAGTTTTATATTTTTTAATTTGCATGCCCTCTTCTGAATGTAGGTCATTAAATGGTCGTAAGAGTCGTCAGATGAAATGCTTGACGCAGTCATCGGTGCTCACAAAGCGTTCACGATTTTGCCATTTTCCCAGCATCAATTGGCCCGAAACGCTGCAAGAGAAGAGATCAAAAAAAAAAAGAAGAGAATAAACTTTAAATAATTTCTATATTAAACGAGCATGAGAACAACTTGCACATTTTTGACAGCAATTTTCTGGCCAACATCGCCCCAGAGAAACGAAAATAGCATAGAAAAAAAATAACAAACCACAAAAAAAAAACAAAGCCCCAAATCGTTGATAAGCAATGTAGTTGAAAGAATATCAGCAGTGATATATCAACTGTCTAAGCATTGGACATAAAAAAAGCCAGACAGAGGAAAACGTATTTTGCATGGCGAAGACTAAATACCCTAATAAATATTTTTGCTGACTTATAAAATACTACAAATATATAAATAAATTGAATAACACTTATAGCAAAACTTAGACTTTAGTCAGGTTAAATTGTTGAATTTAATTATTTTTATCAATATTTGTAAAATTATTATTTAAAAAAAAATTAAAATTTTCTTTCATATTTTATTATATTATATTTAATAATATCATTACATTATATTATATTTAATAATTCTAATTTTATTTTTAATAAAAATAACCAATATATATAAAATTTAAAAGAATAATATATATATTATACAAATTTTATATACATTAATTTTATTCAATCCCATATTATTACGCTGCACAATATTTTACTTAAAAGCATTGCAAACTCTCATTCTTTCCGTTGCACACTCCACAGGTTATTTAATACGCTCGCCGCTAGGGCATAAAAAGTGAAAAATCAAAAAGAAGCAAGACAAAAAAAAAAAAAGAACTCAAATCGTTGAGTGCTTTGCTGCTGACGCTTCAACGCTGCAAGCGACGAAAAGAAATGCAATTTTCGGGCAAAAAGGCAAACGGCGAATGAGTAGAATGCACGGCGAAAGCAAAATGTGCAAAATGATATTCGTCTATGAGTATGATGACGCCGATGCTGATGTCGACGTTTACGTCGGCGTCGAAGTCGGCGTCAACGCTGGTAAAAATTGTAAAAATGTAAAATGGTAAATGGCGATGCGACCGTCGCGCTGCTTAAAATTCCAAAGCAAATTGCGGGCAACAACGCCAGCAAATGTTGTTTGTTGCCTATTTGTGGTTGTTGTAGCTGTTGCTGTTGCTGTTGTTGCCGGCAACAACATTCAGCAACATCACAAACATCAATTGACCCTTTGGTGCTTTAGGATCAAGCGTAATAATCGCTAGCATAAAAACGCTTTGCACTCTTGCGCCCAGAACGGAACGGAACAGAACAGAACATTGGCCCAGGCAAGGGACCCTAACATGAGCTCTAAACATTGTCTGTAACTGAGAGCCAAACCAAACCAAACCAAGCGCTGAGATTGCACCCATGGCACACATGCGGCTCTGTCTCTGACTCTGAATCTGACTAGCCAAATGGCCAATGGCAATGGCAGCGAATGAAGATGAATCGCCAAAGTCTCAACGCGTTTAATAAAACATTAATTTAAGCATATACCTTATATGCATACAAACATACATAAATGCATACATGTACATGTAATATGTATGTATTTATGTGTATGTGTGTATATGAAAATATCAATTGGGCCGCCAGCGTTGCGTCTTGCTGACAACTAGAATACGTGCATACATACATACTTACATTTAAATCCCACAAATTCTATTCTTCAAAAATGAGAGAACAGATCAAGCCACATACTAAGTAATTCATTTTCTATTAATTTATCAACTATACATAAATGCACCTTTATTCACATGAAATTCAATATGAAATGGTTTAAGTATTTAACAGAAGCGAAATGCAAATTGCTCAGTTGAAGTGACAATATCGTAAAAATTGAGTTCATTATCGATATCGTACCTGCTCTATTTCTCACTCAATACATGGTGCCAGTTTCTTTTGAGTTTTATTCGTCTACAGTGCTGTTATATATATGTTTAGGCTGCACTGCCTCGGCAATCGTTGGTTTTCTTTTTCGCACGATCCTTCTTTGCTACTCAAATACTCATGTGTATGTGCATTTTTTTTTTTTGTCAGAAATGTGCCCTTGATTTTTGTTACTCCATTCAAAGTATTACTCATGTGCATGTATGTTTGTATGTATATGCATGTACATGTGTACAGTCGCGAGTTCTTTCAGCGCACTTAACGTATTATCAATAAATTTTTTAAACCCAATTGAAGATGTTTAAATGTTTATTATAAAATATTTAACAATTGTTAAATAGACAACTAACACTTTTTAATGTTATCATGGGCTCAATTTACTTTCTTTCTAATTTATTTGTAGCATGAGTTATTATTAATGTGGCTACCAAAATGAATTGCTTTTAAGTATTATTTAATTAAATTAACATTAACGTATGTTAAGCAACTATTTGTAGTGAACAACAAGTAGTTAAGACAATATTATTTCACTTAGAAAAAAAAGCACAAGCACACTCATTAATTCAATAAATGCAACTAAACTTACGCCGCATGAATAGAAAAGAGAATAGCGGATTTTTTTACTGTTCACTTTGTTTCTTCCCTTTATAATCCACTTCAGTGCTGTCAGTTTGGCAATTTAGTGGCTAGATCTGGCCACTTTTAAAAAAACTTGCAAAAAATGTTGTTTTTTAAATGCTATTAGCCGCAAATCTAACAATTTTAAATTATTTTTTAGCAATTTCAGCAACTTTATTATAAAACTAGCAATTCTTATTTTTATCTTCAGTTTTTTTATTTTGCATTTTGTATGCTTTTTTTACGATTAACATATTAAAACTTGTATTTAACCCAGTTGTTCGATTATATGAACTAGTTCATAGTGTTTGATAACTCTTTAAATGTGATTGGCGATAGTGACCGGAGCAAGATGCCGAAAGTTTATAAGCAAAGTTTTCGGAATGCCTGACTGCAAGATGACGAGTTTAAGCAATGGATTCATAAGGATTGCATTGTACACAAAAGAATAAGTGGCCTTTTATTCGGAAATCGACCAAAACCGAGGAGCAAGAAGCAGCATTATGCCTACATGTTGCCACAACTATTATCTGCCATATGAGTATTTGACTCAAATTATGAGTATTTGACTCAAATTACTGGTGAGAAGTACGCCACTAAATATGAGGCTGAGGAGCTGGATAATATTTTAAGTATTATTTAGTTAAATGCACATGTCATAGAGAAAGGTCATGCTAATTTTTAATTTAAGTGTTTCTAATTTTTATTTTTATGTTTCTGAGCATACATATGTATATTTGCTAAATATCAAAATTTTAATGGGTTTATTTAGCTATTTTTAGCCACTTTTTTTCCCAAATCTAGCAATTTTTTTGCTTAGGAGATTCTGCCAGCACTGAACCATTTAGATATGTATTTTTGTACAGTTTTATGTTTGCGCTATGTTAATAAACATTTCTTTTTGGCATTCATTCGCTGCTGTCGCAATTAATGACAGCCCACTACAATCGACTATCGTTTCACCTAGCCTAAGTGAAGTTGTATATGCAATTACTTCAGTCGGTTCGGAGAACTCACCAGATTCACATTGAAAATTAAAAACTTTGTGTGTTAAACGAGTTATGAAAATATTTCTCAAAATCAAATCAAATCATTGAAATTGAACAACTTTTCAACGATACGCGTACTCATATGCCCAGTGCGGAGCGAAGTAGTGCAACGATTTGGCATTTTGAGTGCATCACATATTGCAGACAGTTTTTTTTTTGCTGCTTCTTTTAAGGTAATTTTTTATTTTTTTTTTTTTTTATTTTTGTTTTAGTGTAACACCCGCCTAAGGGTCAAATTTTGCACGCTGTCATATGTGTGTATGTGTGTGTGTGACCGTGATCCATGCAACAGGCCAGTCGCAGACTGGCGGAACGAGTGCAACACGAACTATTTTAATGGACTTGGCATGGCCCAGCCATGCCCATGTGCGAAGAAGAAGAAGAACCAACCAGACTATGCCATCTCGAGACTTCTTTGAGGATGTGTGTGTGTGTGAGTGTCTGTGTACACGCCCGTTAATCAGCTTTGCTTGGAGGCCTTTCATCAAAGCGCAGGCGGCACCCACCAACACAACGACAACAACAACAACAACATAATAAAAACGAAACAGAACTGAAAACAGATTAAGCATACGACGTGTTGTGCAGTTAAGCGAACTCCAACCAAATGGTCAACTAACGGTTTGGCATGCGTTGTTGACGCTGTGAGACCGACCCGCTCAAGACTCTTGCAGTCCTCAGTTTTCGACTGCGACCTGGCGGCAATTGTAATTTATGATTCGCAGCGCACGGCGCTCAAATGATCTATTGGCGCGCCGCGTCATTCTCCATTCAAGTGATTTTTTTTCTTTAAGAGAAGGCTTCTCACTTGTTGCACCCATACACATGCACAACATACACACACATACACACATACATACATAGCCAACATAACAGTTAAAGTGAAATATTGCAGCACAGCGCGTCCTCCGCCCCCAAAGGCCTTGACTCTTAGCAATGGAGATGATTAATGAATGGATTGAATGTGGGCGACTGGGTGCGTATTTTTATCATTGGTAAACTTTATTCTTTACATTTACATACAATTGTTTAAAATTATGTTGTCCAATTCGACATGGATTCCACTTGAGAGTAATTGGCAAACGATGTGTGAGTCAGCTTAGAATGTTCGCATTTCGATACGTCACACATGGTAATACCTTTCAAGCATTACAAATACAAAGTGATATATATATATATTTAAATTTATATATATATATATATATGCCTGTGTGTGTGTGTGTGTGTTTGTGTAATTAAAACTGTATTATAGAAAATGATTTGCATTAATATGAACTACGTAAATTTTAAACTATAAAAAACTGGCTACTTTTAGAGGGTTACAATAGCTGATAGCCACAAGTGTTCAATTGTTGTTGTTGTTGTGGTTTCTTGTTGGTTTCTTTCGATTGTTTGTTGTTGTTGTCTGCAGCTCGCGTAAAATGTACAAATTCGAACTGACAGCGCAAATATGTTTCGTTTGTCAATAAAAACTAGAGCTATTTCTTCTTCGACTCAATTGTTCGTTCATGGTGCTGCTGCTGCTGCAGTCGATGCTGTTTATGTTGTTGCTCCCGCTGCTTCTGTTGTAGTTGTTGCTGGTGCTGCAGCTGCTGCTGCTGCTGCTGCTGCTGTTTCTGATGTTGTTGCTGTTGGTGTTGCGTGCGACTGATGCTGCTGCTGCTGCTGCTGCTACTTTGCGCTTGTGCCTTGGGCAATGACTATAATGGCGGCGGCTCATAATGAAAGCCGGGATTATTGAATTTAAAGCGCGCGATCTCAAACTGCAGCGTCTCATAGTTAATGTCGGCCAGGCGTTTCAATTGATGCGCTATCTCCTGCGCATCCAGACCATTCAATGCGGCGCCCAGTGCCGTGGCCTGTCCATCGTGATGCAGCTTTGTGTTATGCAGCGTCGGCAGCGAGCCGCCCGTCTGAATGGTCGTATAGGAGCGCGGCGCATTCTTAACTGCAAATGTTGAAGAGAAAATGTTAACAAATGATGATCCATTTGCGCCTCTCTGCAGCGCTCATCACTCACCTTCGTAGATGACCTGATCTCGTCGTAAACGCTTGACGGGCAGTTCGCCGTTAATTAGTTTGGTGCCGCCACTGGAGCTGGCCGAGTGTATGCTGGGCGTGCACACAAACTTGACGGGATCATTCGATGGCTCCGTATGATCATGATCCTCTTCCACATAGGTTGAGTTGTCCACAACGATGGTGCGATAGCCGCCACCGCTTGTATTTACGGCCGTTGTGCCACCGACAGTGGGTCCATCCAGGCCGCCGACCGGTTCGTGCATATTCTCATCGGTGAGATCCTCCTGATCGACATGCTCCTCGACCATCTCATCCTCGTCCTCATCGTTGATGGCCTCTTCGACGGCCGCTTGCAGCTCCTTTTGAAACGATGCCGATGTCCGCTGACCCAGATCCTCCATATCATCCTCCTGATCATCTTTTTCCGATTTCAAGTTCATCAACGTTTCGCCAGAGCCGGGCGCCTTGCCAAATAGATTTAGCGCACGCGTCTCTAACGATGACATCGATATATCCTTTTCGCTGGACATCAGGCTGCGTCTGTACTTGCAGCGTGTCGTGTTTTTCCAGTCGTTTAGACGCTGCAAACAAAAAAAAATATATATATATATTTGCGCGTCAATTATTTGCCGCCAATAATCGCATGGGCTCCCTAAACCCCCCTACTCTTTTCACCAACACACACACAATGTGAGACCCACACAGACTACGCGCGCATACACACACACACACACATACGCGCACACACATAGAGACACGAAGACGGGCAGAAAGATGCAAAGTGTATGAAAATACTCACCTTGCGCCATTCTTCGGCTGTCAGTGTCGGTCCCGATCCACATTTGTTGAGCCTGTCGGATAGCTCTTTCCATTTTCTGGTCAAATAATTAAGATCATAATCGCGCGGCACGCGTCCACTGGCAAAAATTGGGTCGCTCTCCATGAGCTCAATGTACATTTGATATTGCTCCGACGATGTTCGCTTTTTGCGTCTATCCATTTTGCCAAACACCGAATTGCACAATTTGTCAATAAAAATTGCTTTTTTCCAGCCGTAAAATGCACTGCAAACACGAAAAGTTAAAATCGACGCCACCAAATGCAAACAATTTTAACGCGCTATGTATTTTTTAGTGCATTTTGTGAGGCGGTGAGCAAGGCTGCAGTATGCAGACTATCGATAGGCATCGCGATTAGCACGCGCTTTATTGCTCTCGCCAAGCTCAATACGCTGCTCACAATTGTTTATCAAGCAAATTGTTGCATTTGCAAATGTCTGTGACATAATTTGATAAAATCAATTCAATTATTTAAATATTTTGTTCAGTTGTTATCTCACAAAGTTTTGTATTAATTAAATTAAATTGTTGCTGATGCAAATAGTGTATCGTCGTTATCGATAGTAGCAGATGCTGTCTCGCAGCCGAATAGTGTTACCCATAAAAATACGGAGAACTATCAACTGAATACAGCAAATTATTTTCTGTCAATTTCATTTGTAAAAAACCATGCTAGAATTGTGAAATAAACGAATTGAACTGTTTGTAAATTGCAATAGATAAAAGTGGCAGGAAAATGCGCTGCATCAGCATTTGAGAATAACACAAATTGCTGCAATAAAAACGATGCAAAAAAAGACGCATGTTCAGTCTCTGGTCAGTCGACTGCGAACAAAACCAGATGATAGTTACTAGTCGAGCGAGAGAGCGAATCGAGCGAACGCGTGCGAGTAAGACGGGGCGACGCGAGTAGAGATACAAAAAAAAGAAAAAAGAAAAGAAAAGGGAAATAGGTAATAAAAATCGAAAGAAAAAATCTCGCGAAATAATAATCAATTTGAGTGCAGCAGTATTTGTTTAAACAACTACCAATATACGCATAAATACATATATATATAGAGTTATATATATATATATATATATAGACAGAGTCCATGGCCGATTCACTGTTCGTTGAGGAGTTACATCCCTTTGGCGAGGATGTGGCTGCTTCTGTTATTGTTGAGCCAGCAGCGGGAGCAGCTGCTGCTGGTACCGCCGCCACCGCCGCCGCCTCTGCCGCCGGCACTCTGCCAGCTGCTGCAATGCAATTTGCAGATCTAACCGAAAGCGGCAGCGAGAGCGGCGACGATATAAGCAGCGATCCGCAGTCGCAGTCGCAGTCGCAGTCACAGCAGACACAGTCGCAGTCGCAGTCACAGTCACAGTCACAGTCACAGTCACAGCAGCCTCAGCAGCCGCAACTGGAGCACAGCTCCTCGAACACAACACCCGCACGCTCATCGCCGCCGCCAAATTGTGCCATTTGCTTGTCGCGCTGCAAGCGCAAATGCTTCACCGACTCCTGCATGCATCAGTTCTGCTTCAAGTGCCTGTGCGAGTGGAGCAAGGTGAGTCAGTCTGAGCCTGGCCATTTCAGCAAGTTAATCACACTCCATATTCCACCTCTCACACAGATTAAGCCGGAGTGTCCGCTGTGCAAGCAGCCGTTCAAGACCATCATACACAATGTGCGCACCTTGGATGACTACGATCGCTATCCCGTACAGTCGAGCACACCGGAGCGCTCAACGCTGAGCTTTCACATTGTGAACATTCGGCCGCAGCGCTACCAAGGCGTCCTCACCAATGAGATCGATGCGGCGGCCACAGATGATTCGCTGGATGGCCTGCTGCCGCAGCCGACGCGCATGCAGGCGCCGTTCAATCGTTTTGAGCCGTATCGCACGGAATTATTGAATTTCTATCGCCATGACCAGGATGCGGGCGGCTCGGGTTCGCTGAGTCAGCTCTGGCGTCGCTATGTCTACGATCGCAAGCTGTACGCGTTGCCCGTCTGCGACAGTCTGACGCGGCAGTTTCGCGAGTGGAGCGCCCGCTTCTACAGGTGAGTTGACATCGAGGGCAGTGGAGTGAATCATATTTACTCATATCGCCATTCACAGAGATAATCCTGCGCAGATGCATCGCCTGATGCCGTGGATCAATCGGGATATTGTCTGCCTGCTGCGCAATCTGCCGCAGATGGTGAGCGAGGTGATGCAGCTAATGCACGATATTCTGCCCATGATCAATATACCGACCCGCACATTCCGTCGCCGCCTGTCGCCCTACCTGGGCGAGCGCACCAATCACTTCATACACGAACTGATCAATTTCGCACGCTCCCCCTACGACATGGTCGGCTACGATCGCGTTGTCCAATATTCGGCACATGTCGCCGAGGAGGTGGAGGTCGATCTGCGCGATCTCGTGTCCAACAATAATGCTGAGAGCGGTGTGACAGCATCAGCGGATGCGAGTGCCAATGGCGGCGGTGGGGCTGCTGGTGTCGCTGGTGGTGGCGGTGGCGTTGGCGGCGATGTCCAGGGCGGGGGCATTGCGGAGGGCAGCAACGACTGGAGCCGCATGCCGCGTCCCTCGACCAGTGTGATTGTGACCAATCCCAGTGCGACACATTCCTTTAGCGTCACCATGGCCACCGATGGCAGCGAGCTGCCCGGCATCTCGATACGTCGCACCACCACCTCCAGCGTTGGCTCCCAGACGGTGGCCATCAATCTGAGCATGCGCCGTCCGGCCAACGAGATCATCGAGATCGATGATGGCGATGCGGCGGCCAATGCCGAGGTGGCCGCCATCAATGATGCCACACAGACGGCGGGACGACGGCAGGCGGGCGCCAGTCTGCCCATCAGTGCGCACATCGAGCTGCAGAGCAGCGACTGCAGCAATACGAGTGATGGCGACGACGACGAGTGCGTCTTTGTGCTGGAGCGCAAGCCGCCGCATTTGCGCACACCCGAACTGGTCAGCCTCGACTCGAACAGTGATTCGGATGTGGTCTTTGTGGATGAGCAGAAGCCGAATGCGCCGCCCAAACCGGAAGCTGCCGAGCGCAGCGAGCAGACGTCGCAAGTTGATCCAGCGGCTGCCGCGGCGAGCGGTGCGGCCAGTGAGCTGTTCATGGGTCCGTCGACCAGCCGGGGCGTGTGCTCCACCGCGCACAAGAGCTGGCGACGTGTGCTGGAGGATACGCGTCGCAAGGATCAATTGACACGCAACGGTTTGACCAGGCGCAACGTGACCCGTGCACAGCAGCGCGCCAGAAGCTGCAGCACCAGCAGCGACGGCAGCAGCAGCAGCGACGACAACTGGACCAAGAACAGCAACAGTAGCAGCGGCAGCAGCTCCAGCAGCGCCGTTGCCAATCTGAAGCCGCGCAAGCGTCGGCGGCCAGTGCGCAAGATTAAGACGCGCAAACGCGTTGCCCGCACTGACGGCAAATTGAAGACCAAGCGACGCCGCAAGCAGTCGCCGCCAGAGCCGAAAAATGTGCGCAAACCAAGCAGCGGCAGCGGCAGCAGTGCCAGTGGCAGTGGCAGCGGCAGCGCCAGCAGTGGCAACGAGAGCAACGATGAGGCGTCTGGTGAGTAGTGAGAAATGGAATCGCAGCATCAAAACTAAAGTGGAAATAAATTTTTTGGTTTGCAGGCAACAAAGTCGAGGTCAAGTCGCATGTGAGCAGCAGCAGCAACGATGAGAGCAACGGCAGCGACATAAAGCCGCAACTGCTCAAAGAGGAGCCGGCAGCAGTCGAGGAGGAGCAGCAGCAGCAGGTGGAGGAGGAGGAGGAGGCGAAGCAAACTAAATTGCTGCGTGCCAAGCGCAATGCGCGCAAACGTCATCGCAGCTGCAATAGCAATAGCAGCCAGAGTAGTTTATCCAGTCGCAGCCAGAGTCTGGCCAGCCCCAGCCCCAGTCCCAGCCCCAGTTGCTCGCCCCTGAGTGTCACCCTGGGCAATACAGCTGCTGGCAATGCGCAGTCGCTGTCGCTGATGCATAACATTGGCAATATGTTAATTGGTGCTGCCAGCAGCGAGCCATCCGAGCCTCTGGCGGAGGAGGACGAGGAGGAGGAGGATGCATTGAGCTATTTGCACAACGAGAACAGCAACAGGCATGCGACGGTCGATGAGGAGGCGCAGTTGGGCATCTACTCAGAGGGCAGCGAGGATGATTTCATAATCGATGTGGTCAGGGAGTTGGATAACAGCTATCTGGCTGATCAGCAGGAGGAGGCAGCTGAGCAGCCAAGCGTTGCCGATGAGGAGGAGGAGGAGCAGGAGCAGGAGCAGGAGGCAGAGGAGGAAGATGAAGAAGATGAGAATGATGAGGAGGAAGAAGATGAGGCTGAGGCTGAGGATGAGGCTGAGGATGAGCAGCAACAGGCGAACGATGATGATGATGACGATGACGATGCCGAAGACTCTGCAGCGCCTGATACCGAGGCCAGCGATTCGGAGCAGGATGCCTACTAAGGCAGACAGTAGCCTTGCCGCTTGCTAAAGCATGAACTGTGGTTTTTTTCTTTTATGATTTTATCTTTATTTTTATTTTTTAAATCGTTTTCTAATTAGTTGTTCGCAACAACTATTAAGTGTCGTTTAATTTTTTTTAAAAACAAAAACCCACAAAACTTGTTGACTATACCTAGAGAACAGAAGAGGAAGCAGAAATGTAGTTCTGCTGTAGGCCGGTGACTAAGCTTAAGCTTAAGTTTAAGTTTAAGTTTAAGTTTAAGTTTTTAAGTTGTACATACACATCAAATATACTAATTATACGTAAATATATATATTCATTGTATTATATAAATGCATTGCTGCCCACCCACCCACACACACACACACACACACAGACACACAACTAACCAAAACTGTTCTCATTTTAGGCCCGTTTACTCACATTGATTAATTTGTAAATGTTTGTACTTAGATTAGTTATTATAAAATGCGAGTAATTATATATAGAAATCTATATTTATATATATATATATATATATATAATAAAATTTATATATATATATATATATCTATGATCCGTAAGTCTAGCAACACGAAATCCATATGCATATGCCAAATGCTGAGCATATCCAAAGTTTTTAAAATTAACAATTTATTATTTTTATTTTTAGATTAAGTTCTTTACTAATTGCAATATTTGTATAAATAATTATATATATATATACAGTCTTTATATATATATATATATTCAACTGTGTATATATAAAGCATGTCAATAGTCTGCATCGATTTCTGAGCTGAATTGCATATTTATTTATAATATAATATATAATTTACTATAAATTATTATAAATTTTATTTTGTGCATAAATCGTACACTTAGTTAATAAAACTGAAAATATAATACTATTGTGAATCGACTCTGATTCCTAAGCATATGTCAAAACAAACTGCAAACGCTTTGTTATTGTCAGGCCATAAACAAATTCATTTTAACACAAGATCCGATATCTTTGGGTCTATAAACAAACTGTGAATTGTACGTATCAATTGTGAACTGAAAGTCAGTTACCGTTGAGTTGCCCTTAAGGGCAGAACCCATAGTGTGAGATTATTATAAATGGATTTCTAATATAAGGCATAGACTTTGTAGAGTGTGAAGGCATAACTCATATATCACATATATTATTTATGTGTGTGAAGAGTGAAGAGTATAAATCTACTAGCTTTTGTCTAGTAGCATTGTGCTCTATAGTTGCCATATGCATATATCCATATCCATATCGGAATAAGTCTACTCTAGATTGAATCTTCAAGCAAATGCTTTATTTTTTGCGTGAACAACTCAATTTATTTATATAAATAATACATCGTGTTGACGTTTTATAAATTAGATCTCATCAATATTGATTAACTATATAATAAGGCTGAATTAGGATGATTATGATATAATATATAATATAACTATTTAGTATTCTCTTTTTGCATATCCCGACTTAATATTTGACAATTCTTAGTTTTTTTTTTTTATATATAAATAGAATCTGTACAGTATTGGCTTACTATATACTATATAGCTGCTGTAGTCAAAATAGTTGTTGAATATATATTCGATATTTGATTTATATGACGAAATTGTTTTGAGCATATCTTAAACTAATTTTTAGTTAAGTCAAATTTACATTGATAGCATCAGATGCCGACATCATATATAAGTCATATAAATTAAAGCATTAATAGCGATTTGTTATAGGAAAGGTTTATTCATATATACATATATATATATAATATGTATATATATTATTATATATTATATTATATATATATTATTATATATATATATATATATATATATATATATATATATATATATATATATATATATATACATATATAATAATATTAATAAAAATATATATATGTGAAATCTCTTCAAAATCTGCTCATAGGGCATCAAAAATTCGACGTGCCTAGATTAGCTATGATTTCTGATTAAAGCTAACGCCGCTGGAATTTCTATTTATATAGTTTCAGTTTCAGTCAAATTTTAGGAGCTCAGAAGTGAGCGAAAGAGTGAGAGAGACAGAGAGAGAGAGAGAGAGAGAGAGAGAGAGTGAGACAGAGAGAGAGAGAGAGAGAGAGAGACAGAGAGAGAGAGAATAAAGTTAGTCAATTAAGAAATTTGTATATAATTTTCTGTATGATTACAATCAATTAATTTCATATTTTTATATCGATACGATTATTATCGTTATCGAAATGAGTTTGTGCCAATATCTGGCATATCAAATATGCCGAAGCTACTCTACGCTAAGGCTTAAGCAAAAAGCCTGAGCAGAGAATTGGGTAAGATTTATATGTATATAGATATATATATATATATATATATATATATACATATATAGACTGATCATATATCTAAATATATATATCTATATATTTAAATAATTATATATATATAATATTGTAAGCAACCGCCTAGGGCAACTCTCCGTTTCACACGCACACAGCCTGCGCTGAGTGTTTGTGCCAGTGAAACGAAGTGGAATGAAACACTTTAGACACGTGAAACTTGAGAAACTTCGACTTGACGTTGACTCTTACTCATTCGCTTTGACTTTAGTTGGCGTTTTAGATGTTACCATTTTTATTTTGTTTTTATTTTGTGAATTGAAAACTTTTTATAAATAATTCGCAATGAGTTCGCGCTACATGGTCTACTGGCGGGTGTACGTCTACTTGAACAATCTGTACTCGCTGCCCAGGTGCGAGGTGCGCAGCTACCGCGAATGCACGCCTTTGGTGTATAGGTGAGGCATCCACATGAATATATATATATATAGATATGGATAACACTTCCTCTTGCAGACGCAACTCGAATGAGCTGCATCGCCTGCTGAAGTTCGCCAATCGCGATCTGTCGGTGCTGCTGTGCAACAACAAGCGGGATCTGTTCATTGTCTTTGACATGCTGCAGGAGCTGATGCTCGAGGTGAATATGCAGAGCGAGGAGTTCACTCTGGCGCTGGCTGGCTTTCTGGGGCACAAGACGGAGCAGTTTATACACGAGCTCGTCAACTATGCGCGCTCGCCGTATGACGATCTGATTAGCTACGAATGCAACGTGCAATATCGGGCGAGGCCACAGGAAGATGACGAGCTGGAGCTGGAGCAGGAGCGGCAGCAGGGGGAGCAACAGTTACAGGGAGAGCAGCAGCAGAAGGAGCAGGGAGAGCAGAAGGCGGAAGTGCCGGGAGAGCAGCAGCAGGAGAAGCCGCAGCCTCTTCGACTGAATTTTGTGGAGTTCTCGCAGAGCGTCGATGACGATGATTGTGTTAGCTTTACGGCTGACATTGAGCTGGAGGACGACGATCCCGATGACTGCGACGAGCTGCTCGACAGCAACGATGTGAACACGCCAATGATGATGGAGCTGCGTCGCCTGCTCACCGAGCGCAATGCCAACAGCAATGCGCGCGGCGCTCAGTCTGGCTCACAGTTGGCCAATGATCTGGTGCTGCAGACGGCTAACAATGCCGCCGCACTGGCTGCAGCGGGCGCACTGGCCAGCGGCAGTGGCAGTGGCAGCAGCAGCAGCAGCAGCGCCAGCAGCGCGGCGGCGGCGGCGGCCAGCAATAATTTGCTGGTCAGCGATCTGGGCCTCGAGGTGGCCATCGAGCGCAGCATGCTGGATCGCCTGGGTGCCGACAATCAGACGTCGCGCCGTGGCCAACCGACGACGGTCACTGCGAATGCGCCACGAACTGTGGCACGCAACACGGATGCAGCAGCAGCAGCAGCAGCAGCAGTAGGAGCGGCGCGCACCTCTTTCGTGGCGGCCATACGTGCGCCGCTGCGTGTGCCGTCCAGGCCCAGAAGCTCAGCTGTGCCGCCCAAGCGGCGACGCACCAACAATCGCGATGTCAATCAATGAGAGAGAGGGAGTGGGAGTGGGAGAGGGAGTGGGAGTGGGAGAGGGAGAGCGCGAGTGAGCAGTGGGAGAGGAGTGGAGCGGAGCGGAGCGAGCGACCATTGGCACGTGTCGCATTATGCACATCTATACAATAAATAAAAGAGCAGCTTAACGCATTTAATATGGCCCGAATATTTTGTAGCTGTTGCTGGTGCTGCCTTTTTAAAAGGTTTTTAGCATCAAATATTGATAAGCGTTAACGGTTAAAAGGATAACTGAAAAAGGGATCGCTCATCAATAAGGACATGCCATCGACGAAAATTGCGTGCCAAAATATGCCTTTGACGCATATTTTGGCTCCTTTTGTCTTAGCACACACACCAACACACTCGCACACACACCTACACACACATAAAAGGTAAGGGTCCCCCCTTTGGGTGCCGCGGCGCATGAAAAATTGAATTACACGCACTTTTGCGCATAAAACGGGAGGCGAAGCAACAAAATGTCGAGCAAAGAATTGCGAGCGCTTTGCTTTTTAGTGGGCGGGTGGGGTGTAGGCGGTGCCTTTGACAGTGGGCATGGCTCAGCCGCTTGTGGTAGCAAATTGATGGGCAGCAAATTGCGTTAAGTTTCTGTTGTTGCCTGCAAAAAGGGATAATTTAATTGTGAACGGGCGGGCAACAGTCGAATATGATTCGATGCATATTTGATTGTACGATTTAACAGGTGCACAAAAGGTACCAATGCGTGTGATGTGGCCAAGAAGGAATATCGAAGAGGCTGCGACAAGACTGAGGCGAGGTTTGAGACCAAAGAGACTAAATATGTAAAAAGATGGGATAGAGATGGGCGTGTGAGAGAGAGTAATGTTTGAGAGAAGGTGAATGGGAGAGTAAGAGGGGAGAGGGAGAAATTGGGAGAAGGAGAGAGTGTGAGGTGAAAGTAATGTAGAGAATAGCATCTAGTTTAATATATTTTGTGAGACAACTTTGGATTGTCTCTATAAAATTGATTAAATAATTGAGAAGACAATGCTAGACTGTGCCTCAACTTTAATATGATTATCTATAGAAGAAGAAGAACAAGCAATAAAGTAACTGAGAGCAAGAACAATAATATGGAATATAATTTGAAGACAATGCAGAATATGCTTTAGTTTTTCTTTTTCTCCCCATCTACCAGTCTAGCTTATTTAATCTCTCTTTCATTGACTCTATACCCTTTATTTTCCACCTTTTTCGATCTATATAATTATCTATTCCTATTTTTCTATTCTTCTTATCTTTCTCTCTTTACCTCTCCTTTCGCGTATTTATATTTTTGCATCTCTCTCTCTCTCTTTGCCGTGCTCTCTGTTTCTTTATGGGTCTCTCTTCTCCCGGGAAGGGAGCTATCTATTTTTGACTTTCACTCGTTCTCTCTCTCTCTCTCTCATTTTGCTTCTGTCTCCATATTGATCTTACTCTCTATCATCCTCTGTCGGTCTTATCGCCACTCTCACTCCACTCTCACTCTCACTCTCACTCTCACACTCTCCATATCTTTAAATATCTTTTTTAATTTTTTTTACTTTGTCTCTCCTATTAATGTCTCTACCTGTCTCTCTTTGCCGCTCTCTCTTCGATTCTTTATATTCGCTTCTCTGTCTTTGTTTCTCTATCTTTTTTTGCCTCTTCCTCTCAAACTTTTTGTCTTCTCTCTCGATCGCTCTATGTATTTTTCTGTCTTTCTTTCTCTCTCTCTCTCATTTTCTTTAAGTCTATCTCTCTCTCTCTCTATATATATATATATATATAAGGACTAGAAGGATATATATATATATATATATATTTATATATATCTCCCTAGCTCTCTATTTGTCTTTGTCGTTGTCTTTGCTTCACTCTTTAGTTTATCTTAAATTTAAAAAAAAAACTTGACTGTGGCATAAATGTCATTAGGGGTATGCCTGCATTTGATGCTTGGCTTGGCTCGGCTCGACTTAGCTTGGCTCGACTTAGCCTGACTTGGCTTGGCTTGGCAAACTAATTTGCGTAATGTTGACGCAAAAAATAAAAACTTTCTCGCCCAGTTGTCCAATTGATGGACACGCCTGGCGACCAAACTTGGCTGGCCAAGAAATAAAAGCGTAACGCTTACAATAAACTTTAGCAAAAATACCCTGCAAAAGTAGTTAAAGTTGAGCTCAATAAATGTTGTCAAGTGAGCAGAAAATGTAGTTAAGGTGATTTTTTTATTTTTTATTAAATGTCATACGAAGTATTGGAAGAAGTTGTTGCATAGAGTTGAATGTGTGACATACCCTGTAAAATGAACATGAAGAAGCAAGTGCCAATAAATCAGCTTAAAAATACATGAGAAGAGTATGAGTTAAAAAGACTTTCTCATTTATAAGTTATGCTAAGTTATCGATAAGTATCGATAGAAGCTAAAGTTAAAAATAAATTTAAATATACATTTACATATATATATTAAACAGATAACAGTTCGACTGACAGTTGGATTTCTCTGGACATATATTTAACGAATATATATTTCAGGTAAGGTTCAAACTCTTTTTCTAGGGTATATTGCTTAACTATATGCACACAGTTTCAGTTTGTTGCCTCAGTTTGCCGAAGAACTTTTTGCAGCTTGCAGTCGGCACGCATAGTGCAGGGCGAACGGTGGTGCGTGGGCGTGGCAGTATGGTTATTGGTTTGGCGATTTGATTGCAAAAGTCAAGAAAAAAAGTTTTGTGCCCCGATTTGAGCGCATCAAGTTTGCGTTGCAAATTGCGGCGTTGCAACGCGTCGCAAAATGTAGCCAGATATATTTCAGAGGCAGATATTACGCATACGCACCGTTACACTTGTTGGCGAGCGCATAAATCATGCGTGGCGCCAACTAAATGGCGCAAATCAGCGCCCCTTTATGCGTGTTCTATGAAAATGAGGCAGGCACTAGGCGCCAGGCGCCTGGCCAGAGCCGTTGATATATACATAAACTATATCTAAGCAGCAGAGAGCAACATCATTATGCAGCCATAGCCATAGACGGGGCGTGGCTGAGAGTTATGGCGCATAAATGCTTAATGCCTGGAGGCTTATCTTAAATTCAGCAAAAAGAAACAAATATAAAATTAAAATAATTGCCACATTTGCCGCAGCGGGCAATTAATCAAAAGCCGCAATGATATGCGACACAATTATGTACCATAAGAGCGAGTGTGTGTGTGTGCGAGTGGGCGTGGCTTGGTGTAACCACATTCTGTTAGCCGTTTAACACTAATGAAGGCTGTTGGTGGTTGCCAGCGGCAACGTTGTCGCTGCCTGATTTGATTTATGCCACGGCATTTTTCCACCTGAAATCAAGTTCATTTTACCTCTTATACCCTTTTAGTGTGTGTTCCTTGGAAAGGGGCATGCTAACTTGTGGCATACATAATATAATATCTATATATTATTTAAATATATATATTATTTTCTTAAATTTCTGTTCATTTCCATTAATCTTTCTGCCCATTTGACTCGCTTTAATTGCTTTAAATCAGATATATACATTTTTGTATGCTATAAATAAAATAATCTTATTAGCTTTTTATTATATCTTGTACCATTTGTATAAAATGGCTAAAAGTGCACATAGTTATATAGTTTTTTAAGCATGGCTCGAAGACTTTAGCAGCTAGGTACACCAAATTTGGTATGTGAACTCTTGTGGAATATGCATAGTCATTAAATATTTTCTTTTTTGGATAAGTCTTTAAAAAGCGCTTTTAATTATGAAATATCATGCCGTAGTATAGTCATTCGAGTTTAATATGACATATGAACTTTCGTGAAACATAAGTACCTGCAGAGCGTGTGTCCTTTGATAGATCAAGCTCTACCAAGCCATATTTTGGTATGCTAAAATTAGTTTAATTATTTATATAATATAATATATAATAATATATAATATATTATAATATATAATATATTATAATATATAATATATTATAATATATATACGTTTTTTTTATTTATTTAAAATGAAAAATATTATAATAAATTTGAGTTTCTCAAAGTAAAGCTGTGCTCCTTGGTATAGACTTAGAGCCTGATATAGAGCTAGCTCCTTGATAGACTTAGACATAAAATATTTCCTCTGAAAATGTCATACAAATTAGACAGTAAGCAGCCAAGTGAAGAACCAGAGCAGCTGCCGCATTAAATTGTACCCATCTAACTTCATAAGCCAATAAATTATTATTTAGGATATCTTGTAGTCGTGCACTTTACGTTTCTCCATATTTTTATTTTTTTTTTTTTTGTGCGTGTGCAGTCGATATCCTGCTGTGTCCTGGCTGCTTAGATTTCCGTTTGCGACACTTGCGGCCTGCAGTTGCCATTTGCCAACTGTAAAGCTGCCACAGAGTGTGGCACGTACTCGTACTTGGTTTCCATTACATTTCAACGGAAGCCGGATGTTGAAATTGTTGAGCTGTTGCTGCAGCACTTGATGCGCAGCTCACTCGCCCTCGGAAAGGTAAGCCGCTTAGAGCAGCGCGAGCAACGCCTGGCAACGGGCAAAGGAAATTGCCTTGGATACGCTGTGGCAGACACACACAGCTCGAAACCCAATCGCGGCATCCTTTAAATGCTCAATCAAAACTTAACTGGAGCAGCACCAGCAGCGGCACCAGCAGCGACAGCGACAGCGACTCAATTTACGCACTGCACAAACATCACAGGCCATGCCCCTCCCTGCAACGCCCCCCAGCCAACTGGGAAAACTTTCGAAATGCCAAATGTTAAAGAACATGTTTTTTTTTTTTTAGCTGATTTCGCAGCAAGTATTGGCCAGGGTCATAAAAATGCGTATGCAATCCGTTAGCAAGCTGCAAGCAACAAGGACAACGCCAGCATTCAGCACTTAAAAAGTTGCGGTCGTTACCAAGTGCCAAGTGAAATGATGTTGTTCCTGGCACAGGACACAGGGCGCGGGAGGAGCAATCAGAGTGAGAGAGGGCGAGAGTGGGACAGGCTAAGCCGGTCAATCTTCGTGTTCAATGTTATCGCAAATCGAATTTGACAAGCGAGCGCCATGCAGAAGAAGAAGAAGAAGAAGCAGCAGCGCAGCAGACGAAGAACCAGCAGCTGAAGCTGCACAAAATAAATAAAAATTGAGATCTACTAAAATTTATTGAGCTGCGCCGCAAGCACGCGCAATATCAAAGTGAAAAAGGTGAAAACGCTTAATGCCAGCAACATTCGATTCAATTTAACTGTCATTGCAACAGCTCAACTAACATTGAAAACGTGGAATTAAATTAAATATTGTTTTCATTAACAGATATTTATTTATTTTATATGTCATATGCAACTTTGATTTCAGAGCCGAACCAATTATAATAAAAATCTTTTGATTTTTACTTATTACATATTATTTAATAATTCATTTTTATTATTATTTCATATTTATTAATTATTGATTATTTATTTTTTATTATTTATTATTCAATATTTATTAATTATTGATCATTTATTTTGTATTATTTATTTTTTATTATTTATTTATTATATATTTATTATTTATTTTTTATTTTTAGTTATATATTATATATTTTTCTATATTTATATCTATATTATATTTTTATTATTTATTATATATTATTTATCGTTTAGGTTAAAGTTTAGTTAGATCTACATATATAAATTAGTAAAAAAATATTTTTTTCCAATCGCATTTAATATAATATTAAAATAATTATATATATATATATATATATATATTTAAAATATTTATTCGCTTGTTAAATATACATACATATAAAGATCAGCTAGTCTATACAATTCTTTTGCTTTCATTCCTCTTCTCGGTTTTCTCTTTTTTGTGTTTGTTTTCCTGTCCTTGACTGCCTTTCTTTCAATATGTATCTAACTCTTCTTCTTATCCCACTGAAACTCAACTTCTACTCTACTTCTTAATTTTTGTGCCTCTCTCTTTATATATATTTGCGTTTCTTTCACAACCACAGTGTTTGTTCTTTTCTCTATACTTTTTAATTTTATTTCTCTCATTCTCTCTCATTCGGTTTATTTCTCTGCAGCTCCAACTCTATCTCTAAATTTGTCTTGCATGTCTTCTTAGTTTCAATTCTCTCTCTCTCTCTCTCTGTCCCCCTCTATCATTCACCTCAGTTGTCATCGCTTTGCCTCTCTATTTCTCTGCTCTTCTCTCCCAAGCATAGTTTTAGCTTTTCTTATATTTCTCTCCTTGCCTCATTCCCACTACTTCTTTGACTACTTCTTTTTTCTGCATTTTTTTTATTATACTCTTTTTCTTACCCCTTTCTCACATTTATTAGCATTCTTACCTATCTCTCTTGATCTCTCTTTCTATATCATTGCAACTATTCTCTATTTTAATACATAAAAAAAAAATTCGATTCACTTCATTAACTCAATTATACTTGAGCAGTTAAGATGCAGACAAATAATAGCAGTCTTTGAACTTACCGACCGAATGATACGCAATCTTTCGCTTTTGCGAAATATAATGAAAAATAGATTTCAATAAATTGGATTTGCGCGAATGAAATTGAAATCTTATTCATTATATTGAACTGTCATTAAAATTTGAAATTCAATCAGAAACTGTGTAAGCCGAGCATATTCAAAATCAATTTCCATTCGAGCTCACAGCTCCATGGCCCCGTAACCCCTAACATCGACCGACGCCCGACCGCCTTCCCATCGCCTCGTTCGCGTTCGCGTTTTTGCTTTTCTTTTCATTTTTGGCTGATTTGCGCTGCCAGCAGCAACGACTTTTCGTGGCATTATAAATGTGTGCGTCATAAATCTACACATGGAAATTTCAGCTACCTCACCCATCTCTCGTCACGCAGCTCTTTATTTTTTGGGCTCACTGTTAAAAATCATGCCACATATTTATTATCAGTAGATGTCGTCGTCATCGCCGGCAGTCGGCAGCCGCCAGCAATAATGTCGCAGAACGCTTATCGGCAGCGTCATCATCATCAACAGGGATAGGGGGAAGGGGTACTGAAGAGAAGGAGGGAGGTAGGGAGGAAGGGAGAGGCAGTGACAAAAGTTGCAACAGAAATGAGAGCAGGTGAGCTAGTAGCAACAGCGAGAGGAGATGGAAGTAGGAGGCAGTCTGTGAGACGGGCAGGTAGGCATAGGAATAGGCCATGAGAGCGATACCAGCAGCACTTGCTGTAAAGGTAAACATGTAGCGTTAGTTACTAGGCGAGGCTAAAGGAATTTCAGTAGAAGCTAAAGGAACTTCGGCAGAATTTAAAGGGACCGCAGCAGCAGCAGCAGCTGGAGCTATGCTGCAGGTCCTGGCTTCAGCTAAAGCAACAGCAGCAGCAGTTGAGCGAAAACATGAGAAATTTAAATTTAAATTAAGACTTAAATAGAAGTGAGAAACGAGCAAATTATTAAGAGCAAGACTCAGTAGAAGCTTCAGGGGAAACATAAAAAGGGGAACAGTAACAGGACTTAAAACAACTGAGCAGCAGCAGTAGGAGCAGTTGAGTAAGAAGCACAAATAAAGGCAAGTGGAAGAAGAATTAATGGCGGGCAAAAGAATAAGCGATACGATCGAAAATAGGAAAGAGAAGCAATGAACGACGAGAATGCTGTCGGAAGAGCAACAGATGCTAAAGTTGCTACTCATAATTTACAGTAATAAAGAAGAATGAATAATGTGAAACACAACAAAGCGGCAGTGGCTGCAGCGAGAGAAGGAATAGGAGAATAATAGAATAGAAGGAGCAGTAAGTGCAGAAACAGGCGCTAGACTAAAAATAGCAATAGCAACAGCAAATAAGAGCGACAGAACGAAACAGACGATCGAGCTCAGCAGTGGGAGCAATAGCACGAAGGGAAGCAGCGTAATTCCAAGCAGCAGCAGCAGTAGTAGCAGAGCTCTACACTGGAAGCAGAAGTAATTTAATGAGGGAAATCAAGATTTACTCAAAATCAAGATCTACATTAAATGATAGAGCATGAGCAATAGAAGTTGGATCAGGAAATTACAGCAGGAAAGAAATCAGCTGAGAGATGGGAGGGAGAGGGACGGCGGAAATGAGGAATATCAAATGTGGGATCTGAAAATGGAAAGGGAATAAAATAAGAAGGTAGCAACAGGCATAAGAGTTGAGATGGAAGCTGAAGTGGCAGTGGATGCTTGAGCAGTAAGTAGCTACAGGTGACGGAGTAGAAATGGCATAATCTGTATTGGAAAATCAAATGGGAAAAAGAGCAATGAGAGAAGCAACTGGAACAGCAGCAGCGGCAATTGAAACGCGACTAGATAAAAGCGAAGGAGTGAAGGAGAGAAAGAGACAAAGATGCTGGATCATAGAAGCAGAACTAAGAAGATGAGCAGAAGAGAAAAACGAAATACAGGTGCAGCAGCTGCTAGAGAAGCTTAAGCATGAGCAAAAAGATGAAACAGGAAATCCAGATTAAGTGAGGAAAAGCAAGAGAATGAAACAGCAGTCAAAGCTGGAACAAGTGGAAGACGATGCTGAAAGACATAGGAGAACAAGAGAACAGCAGGAATGATAGATAAGAAAAGTAAAAATAAACTGAAAAGAAAAACAGAAAGTGCGAACAGCAGTCAATAGAGGAAAACTGAAAGCCAGCAGCAGCTGAGTTATCAAGAGAACTGCCACGCATGCAAGTTGCTCAGTGAGCGGAAGTGAAAGCAGCTCGCAGAGGCGCAAGGCGCTGTCGAAGCAAAATATCGCATCACAGCAGCTGGCAGCATATGACATGACATTGAAGGCCGATGCAGATGCAGAAGCAGAAGTAAGAGCAGGAAATGAAAGCAGAAGGAGCGGGCTGAAAGGAGAGAGAACAGAAGTCGAAGCTGGAGCTGACACAGAGCTGAGTGCAGCAGTAGGAGCACACGTTGCTGCCTCATTTGATGTCCTGCCGCAGACACATGTAACGCAGCTGGCATTTTATGGCTTTTGCCTTCAGTAAAGATGAACTTTTTGTGTGGCAACAAAGTTTTCACGCTGTGCGTGCGTTTGTGCGTGTGTGTGTGTGTGTGTGTGTGTATCTGTCGCTTGGGGGCGACAAAAATTTGGTAATTTGTGCTCAAAGGTTAAATGTTAATGTCCACCATTATAGCACACTTGACGGCCCGAGCGGGCGAGCCGTCGAGCGGGTTATGGAGCAGGTGCCACCGTGCATATGCGCAATATTTAAGAGGAATTCTCTCAGCCTCTGTGCGCTGCTAATTTGCTTGTCGCTGTGTGCCTTCCCCCTACCAAAGGCTTAGCCGCAATATTTTGTAGTTTGCTTAGGCGGAATAAACACAAAAGTCGCTCATAATTTAAAGAAGCGACAGCCACTGTTGACAGAAGCTCCATGAAAATGTCCTTGCCTCGAGCTGTGGCCACAAATGAAATGCCGCAAAAGGCAAACACATACACACACACTCACACACACACACACACACGCACATCCAGCTTGGGTCATATTACGCATGTTGCGTTCGGCCATTAAACTGAAAAAGGCTGCTACTTGGCCAATGGGGTTTTCGACTTAATGGCAACTGCAAATGCTGCTAATGTTAATTTAAGAAATTTATATATATATCTATATATATATATATATGTGTGTGCGTGTGTGTGTCTTGCGGCTGGCAACATTTGTGCAATATTATTTGACGCGTCTGGCGTATCTAGTGTTTGCGGCTGCAACCAATTAATTACTTCAGCTGCCCAACTAATTAAAGAAATATACGCTTAAAAATAGTTGGCAAAATCCTTGGACAGGATGAGCCAACTCATGTGGCCAGAGACGTGACAAAGTAATCAATTATGTCAGGCAGCAGTTGCTCTCATCTTCTCTTCTTCTTTACACTAATTGATTCTAGAGTTAAATAAATTCGAAGACTATTTGTCTCGCTCACACATATGAGGCTTAAGCTAACTTAAGGTTTCCAATTGACAGCTCACATTTATTTCTACAAATTCTTCTCCGAGTTCTGTGCCATCTCGCTCGCACATTCATAAATAATTCGATTTTCAGTCTCTTCTTTAACCCATTGCGAGACGAGCTCTACAAGGGAGCTTGTCTCGCTCACACTTAAGCCGTCGTTATCTATATGTATATTAATATAATATGTAATTATAGCGTTATCCAAGTTAATTATAGAATGCATATGTAGAAAGCAAGCAAAGAAAGCACAAAGCTACTTATCTCCCTCATACATATGTTCATATGAAGTGCTCAATTCGCTTTTATGTTAAGCTCGCAATATTCATTAATTTTCGCTTTACTTACAATTCATATGTATTGGTATGCATGCATATATATAGTATGCTTGTCTCACTCACACTTGAACAAATGCGTCTCTCGTCAGCATGCATAATAAGAATCTTGATCGCACGTCAGAATGAATTAGATATACACGCATGTATATCTAATTCATTCATATGTGTATGCATATATGAAATTCACACACACACATACATATAATAACTGTGGAGATCTTCATTATAGTCTGCATGATCTTAAATAGGATGAGTAGGCACGCAGCTCATGTAGCTTGTGACGTGACAAAACAATCAATTATGTCAGTCAAGGAGCAGAAGTCCCTAAAAAACGTTGCCAACATCATGGTGTGCGCGCCTATTGAGTAGCAGCAGCAACAGCAACAAGCACAATTAATTATGAACCGGGCGAAGGCTTTGTAACGGCTTCTGTGTGTGTGTGTGTGTGTGTTTGTGCATGTATTTGTGTTGGTGTCTGTGTTTTTGCCCAGGACAGCAGCCACCCAGCAGCCATTCGCTGCTCCGACTCGGGCTTTGGTCCTGGGCTGAGCCGACGCCTTGAGCGCAGACGACAGCATATGCTTATGCATGCCTAATTACGACAAATCCTTGCCTCCAGACCGAAGCGCCAGAGACCAGCAGCAGCGCGAGAACAAGCACGCGCAAATGAAGCCAAAGCACACACATACACACACACACACGGAGACGTTCATAATTATGGCCGTATTTAGAGAAATTGGTTATTATGTGCCTAACGCCATTTGTCTGACAGAAATAGTTTGTATTTACGAGCGAGACTTAGCCAAAGTTAAGTACGAGGGCAGCCTAATTAATATCTTAAACTCATTTTTATAGCGAATTATTATTTACCTAATTTCATTTTATAATATTATTAAATGACAAAAAATAAAATATTTATTTTTATAAATAATTATAAAAATACACTAAACTTTATGAGCAGCCCTCAGTTGGCTAGGAAATGCTTCAAATTGTTTGCTAATTCATTATTATTGGCAATCGAGTGTAACGGTTAACTGTGCCATTGTCCCTACAAAGGCGCTGCAGCAATTAGCAAAACTTCTTATCTATGTGCGTGTGTGTGTGTCTGTGCATCGTTAGATGGCCATTAATAATGCCTGTTTGCGGCGCTCATTATGCCGTCCGCGTCTACCAATTGGCCATCCATCAATTGTAATTAATCATGCTACCCCAAAAACCCCAACGAATCCACTCGAAATATGCAACAAATTGATGCCTCGCAATTAGCCACAACTATAAAAATACCAGACCGGCAAACAAATCAATGTGAGAAAAGGCGCACATTTCGCCAAAGCACTCCAAAAGGCAATAGCAACAGAGCAACAAAGCAAAGTTCACTCAGAAATGCGCATTTAACAGAATACAAGGCAAAGAGTGAGAAAAGAGAGCTGCGGGAACGGGGCATAAGTATGACCTAGACCATGAAGCGAGTGAGTGAGAGAGTGAGGCGGACATCATTTGCGACGCGTTGACATCTTCTTGATGAGTACAAAAAGTCAGCACTGCTGTCATAAATTGCAAATGTAACAAAACAACAAAAAATAACAATAATAAGAACAACTGGAAGCGCACTTGCGGCTTTTGTATGTTTCACTAGCGGAAAAATCACAACATAAATTCATCAACACGGATTGACAATAGCCTGTCAGCTGGCCACACGCACTCAGCGAGGAGAGCGAGCGAGAGGGAGAGGGTAGCACTGCTGGTAGCGTTAAACAAAAGACAAGCAGTCTAATAGAAACGCAAATGAAGTCCAACCGCACAGAGGCCATTGCCTAACACATGAGCGCAGCGTGTGAGAGGGGAGAGAGCTATACACACACACACACACAAACACACTCGAGTGTTATTGGCATTGCATGCTCCGCTTTGCACTTGCATCGTTGAATGGGATAACGCATGGTGTGTTGCCTGCAGTGAGAGTTGAGCACTTGAATTTACCTACATACATACATATAAGTATAGCTATATAAATCTGCCTACATAAAACTACCTTTATAAAAAAGTATACAAATGTGCCTATACAAATTTATCCATAGAAATTTATCAATATGAATATATATACAGCTATATACAAATGTAAATATATATATATATATAGGAAAAAATTTTACCTATTTAAAAGGGGCTACATAAAAAGTGCCACTTTTTCAATATGATGTACGAAAATCCTGAAAGACTTATTATAAACAAAATGCATGTAGAAATGCATATGCCTTTATTCCAAGTTCGCTACCTTCTTCAATTTCTCTTTAACACAATTTTTGTATATTCAAGGCTTTCGAGTCAGCAGTTCCCTTTTGTGCTCAGTTGTCTACACTCTCCAATTTCTTTTTTACCCAATTCGTGGAAGATGAGCTTGACAAGTGCGTAATTGGCTGTCTCGCTCCTACCCATATATACAAATATACGAATCGGCATTTCGTTTACTCAGCGGACTTACACGAGATCGGGAACTAGTCTTGATCGTGTGTCAGCTTGAAGAAGAAGTGATTGAAAGAAATTGTTTAGCCAGTGTAGACATGTATATTAAAATGGTAACTGTAAAGCTGTTCAGTGTAAAAATCGTATTGAGTGCATCGTTTAATAGACTTGTAAGTGCATTTACTTACATCTGATTACACTTGAATGCTCAAATGCCGTGCTGTACAGTGTATACCCTACAAAATGTCTTTGGACACTTAACATAACTTAATATTATGTTAACTTATTGGTCATATACAGGGTATCATAGCTGCGATAAAACAGTTTTCTGCCACTCTTTGCACTCACATATATCGAAGGTTTCTCATGTTTGTAAATGAGGAAAAAAAACGGATTTTTTTTGCGCGCTGATAATTTCGTTAATTTACGCTTGTTTAAACTTGCCGATGCGGCCATATTAATAAATATAGCAATACCCATTTATAAATAAACAAGAACAAGGAAGAAGAAGCGATATGATTCATGATTCAATTTTTGGCAAAAGTGCGTGGGGGCGTCTGGAAATGGCAGAAGCTGCAGAAGGCAACTGCGAAATAAGTAATGTTAAAGAATGAGGATGGGTCAGGGAAGTGGAATAACGAAAAATATGTTCATAATTATGGCAGTCATTTGCCATATTGCAATTCGCCTTGGCTGGCGACAATGAAAAAATGTCCATTGTAAAAAGATTATATTGAGAATTCCACTGCGAGCGAGTGAGATGTTCTTGCTATGTGTGTGTGTGTAAGTGAGTGTGAAAGTGGACAAGCTACGAAATTCTTTCTATTTATTTGTTGTTCTTGTTTCGCACGAAGCCATGGCATATGTTTGTGTAGGGTATATTGGTTTATTGAGAATTTATAGAAGAGACAGCAATATATTTGTATATAAATGTATTTATAATATGTATATGTTTCCTTTAAGTTATTTAACATAAAGATTTGAAGCATATTTCATAATTATCCATATTTATTTAAATTAAAATTGAAACAAAAAATTAATTACTTATATATAATATTTGTCGCACTTTGAATAGTTTCTTTTGTTAATTGTAGACGCTTTGGGAGATATATCCTCTGGATTTTTTATTTTCACATATTGAACAGCTTGGATTATGCCCTGCCATTGCCAGTGGCAAGGGGTATCTGTTATTCATGCACTTCCCACTTAACATTTGTTTTTGTTGTTGTCGTTGTTGCACGATATTTTTATAGAACTCACCTCAGAACGGCTGATCATCAAAGATGTTGCCACTGGCAATCGAGAGCCCCGAAAAAAATTCATTTTCATTTGCAACACGCTCGCGAGTGGACGTGTCGCAGTGACCAACAGATATTCGCTATATAGCACACATATACTATACTTTATATATATATAGATAGATATATATATATCTATATCTATATATATATATATATAGTTTAGAGTGCCTGTAGATCTTGCAGCTGCCCGTGCAGCTTGAAGTGCGTGCAACAGGACGCGTCGTGTCTCGTGTGTACGAATCGAAATCGAAATCGAAAAGCGAATCAAAGCTTAATTAGATAAAAGTGCAGATAACTGAAGTACGAGACGTGCCACCAAAGGCATGCGTATAGGTGTGCAAAAGTTTAACAAATTTCAATTAGACAATTGCAGTGCGGCCCACAAGTGAGTGTAAAAATCAAAAAGAAACGCTGAAATGCTGCGTTGATTATGTAAAATATATATACACATATTGAATATAAGGCTGCTCACAAATGTCACCTGGCAGCTACACCTTGCTTCGCCGCCCACCATGCAGACAGAGCGAAAGTGTGTGCGAGAGAGAGAGAGAAAGAGAGACAGAGGGAGGGAGAACAAGCGAACGCAAGCTGTCAAAATTATTTAAAATTTTTAAACAATTTTGTTTTTGTTTTATGCACACATTTTAACATAAACATTTGCTGCTATATATAGACATATATATACTAATATAAATATATATATCTTACACTCTTTTTATATGTATTTTTTTTTGGTATTTCTAATTTGAGTTGATCTTTAGTTAGATTGCTCATACGCCGCGTTTGCCGCAATTTTATTTTTAGTTTTTATTCAATGAGCGACATTTTTACTCAATTTTTCAAAAGCTTTTTTTTTTAATTTTTTTTTCTACTTTTTGTTTCCCTTGCGTTGTGCGCTTTTTGGGTTCGCTTTTTGTTTTGCGTTTTGTTGTCTGTATTTACTTTAGGCTATTCCCTTTGTTTTCGATTCACACCTGAATTGTTTATACTTCATTTCAGTTGTTGTTGTTTTGTCTTTTTTTCATTGTTTTCAATGAGCTAAATTAAAGTGAATTTAAATGCCAATCGCTTCGTTAGCATAGCATGAAAAGCACTTTTTCCCCAGTCCACTCAATTCGCATCCGCCCAAAAGTATGCAACAGCCTTTCCCACACACACATACGCACACATCGAAGCCTCGTCGTATTGAGTATTTCTTTTGTTAAGTTCAAGGTCGCATTTTAATTAGAACATGGAGTGGGCAGCGCGCAATTGCAATAAAATATCATTTGAGATATCGCAACTTAATTAAATGATTTACAAATTTTGGTTTTGGTTTATGGTCCTTTATAAAAAGCTAATGTGAGCTTTTATTTTTGTCAGGAAATTTTCTATAAAAATGATATATATCTATATATATACATAAATACATATATGTATATATTTTTACATTAATTAAATAAATATACATAAAATATATATAGAATTAATTCGAGCTAAGATTAATTTATTCAATATTTATCCAGAAATTTTAGTTGGAAGCAGAATTTGAATTTATAAATTGTAATTAAATTGTAAACAGTATTTTTAAGAAAGTTTAGAAAAACTCAGAAGATAAAAATATGATGTTATAAATTATAGAAAGTTTTTAATTTCCTTTTTTGCCTGAAGTTGTATCTCAACTAAAAAAGGACTGTTAATCGGTCTTGAATAAAATCCCATTGTTCTAAAAGCGGAAACAGAAATTTCACTTTAGACTCAATATATATGTTATATACGATAAAATAATGTAATATATATATATATGTAATTTATAGTATTTAATAATATCCATGCTCTATAGTATATTTGTACTACTTCTTCTATCATTCATCAAAATCATTTAAAGCTGCAATTTCATATGTGAAAAGTGTAATGAGAAATCCTTTCTGCTGCATTGCGTACTTAAGTTCGATAATGTCTTGAGTTCAAGTGGATGTTTATGCGTTTCAATTAAAAAGAAAGCCGTATTTCCAGGCGGCTGGCTGCGAGCGTGGCATTTATTGCAAAAAAAAAACAGTGCTTGCAGCGTATTACAATGTTGCATGCAACAGCTACAGGCAACATGAATATTGGCAATGCGCGTTAATTAAGCTTGGCAGTGAGTGCATGTGTGTGTGTGTGTGCGTGTGTGTGTGTAAATCATAATACATAAATACGTATATCCCTTATCACGAGGCATGCAGCATGTTGCACCGAAAAGCTTGCAACTGCCAGGGGCAACGAAGTTTTGCTGCGGTTCTTTTGTGCCAATGCAATTAAATGCCAACTGCAGCCCGTAACGATAATGAGCAGGTAAACAACAATGCAGCTGCCCCACATTGTGTGGCATGTGGCATAATGAAATGTAATATTCAATGCGAGCTGTAGCTGCTATCATTTAATGTGGCATTTGTGGATATATGTGTGTGTGGTGGAAGCATCCTCGTCTGATTGCCAGCATGCGTAACTAGTTGATTGGCAGCCAAAACTCAAGTGATTAATCATGCAATTTGGCATGCAACAGTGAATCCCATGCTTATTTATCTCTCACCCACTTGCTACTTGTCTCTATCTCTCTCTCTCTCTCTCTCTCTCATTCTGTTTCTTTGCAGCCATCACAGTTAACAGCAACGCAACAGGGCCCCCTAGGGGCGCCTCGGATACACAAACAGGAACAGGAAGACAAAGCGTAACGAAAGTAAAAAGCCAAAAGCAGCTGTAAGTACATGAATATGCCATAAATATCCGAAAAGTACATTTACAGTACAGTATAATAAAGTCTGTGAAATATGGTAGAAATATGATTTCAATATAATCTTAAGTCTCTTTAAGATTATAATGAGGTATAATCATAGAATTGTCTATTAGACTTTGCATTAATAGACTTTGACTGTGAACTAGACTTCTATTAAGTCAATCAAGATAGAAAACATTTTATTTCTATATTTTTCTTTTTTTCTAAGACTTTTTAATTGAGAAAGTCAGTTTTATTGCAGTAGAGGCTTGCCGTGATATGATTTTTATTAATATTTAAATTAAAAGTGTGCAAAAATCTAAAAAAATCACAAAAAGCTTTTTTCAGAGCTATATTTTAGTCAAGTATTCAATGATCAATCAATCATTCATAAGATGAAATTAGTTCATATATTCGAATTAAAAATACAATGCTTGAGGGTTTGCCTATCAATCATCAAGTCATCAATCAACATTATTCAAAATAATTTATATATTCATACGAAATAAGAAATCAGCTTTCTATGGACACTGCAATGATATAGCTATCAATCATCATCAATCTATGAATCAATTATTAATATGACGAAAATAATTCTTTAAGAGAGCAATTTTAAGTAAATAAGCCATCAACATGATGATTGATAATCATCATCAATCAGTTAATCAATCGTTAAATCACAAAATCACTTGTAGGCTGTCTCCCATCATTTTCAATTGATCAGAAAGCTAAGTGCTGTAATATATTCGCTTTACGTCGATTGCTGTAATAAAATCCACTAAATAAATATAAAAGCTCTTCTAGCTGCTCTCTATTGATTGCCGTATTAAAGTGATATACATCAATCAAATCGCTCAAAAAAATACCCGAAATAGTTTAAACATTCATTTATTATAAACAAGTGACAAAGCTCTTAAGGACTTCATCTCTTTTAGACAAACTTGAACAATTAGTTTGCTTGCATTAAATGGAGACTTGCTCTCAGTTTACGCTGCCTCGCCGAATTGTGAAAACTTTTTCGCTTTCAGTTTAGTTGGGCGCGCGCTCGCATTTTCACACATACTCTGCAGCAGTCTGTGAAGTTTCAGCCTGTGTCTGGCTCTTATTTATAGCGCCAGTGTTTGCTGTTCTATTTTGAGACGTCTGCCTGCACTCGGCTGTAGTTAAAAAAATTCTGGGCAAAACGCATTAACTATTTTTAGCGCCGCTCCAAGGAATACGACCTTGAGCTCGCGCTGTGCCTGCTCAGAGCTCAGAATTCTTTAATTTTGTACTTCACCGCGCTCCCCTCGCCGTAGTTTGTGTGGCTCACGCTGACTTGTGCCACATGGCAGCTAATGGACCCCTTTGTTTGTTTGTCTTCTTAAATAAAGTCAATTTTATTTTTTTGGGCGAAAATTTTATTGCGAAAAATTTTGCTGCGTCATTGTGCGCTAACGGAAAACAATCTGCAAAAACAAAATGATAGCTAAAGTATCCATAAGTTGCAACAAACTAGGGCGTCAGATACAAAAAGTCCCAATGTGCGTTCCAGTTTTTGTTCAATGGAGTTTATTTATAGGCTTTAGTGAGGCATCAAAAAAATAAGTGCCTACAGATGCAGATCCATGTATAATTCGAGATGCAAATGATTCGAGATATAGCTAAATACAGATATAGATACAGATACAGATACAGATACAGATACAGATACAGATACAGATACAGATACAGATACAGATACAGATACAGATACAGATACAGATACAGATACAGATACAGATACAGATACAGATACAGATACAGATACAGATACAGATACAGATACAGATACAGATACAGATACAGATACAGATACAGATACAGATACAGATACAGATACAGATACAGATACAGATACAGATACAGATACAGATACAGATACAGATACAGATACAGATACAGATACAGATACAGATACAGATACAGATACAGATACAGATACAGATACAGATACAGATACAGATACAGATACAGATACAGATACAGATACAGATACAGATACAGATACAGATACAGATACAGATACAGATACAGATACAGATACAGATACAGATACAGATACAGATACAGATACAGATACAGATACAGATACAGATACAGATACAGATACAGATACAGATACAGATACAGATACAGATACAGATACAGATACAGATACAGATACAGATACAGATACAGATACAGATACAGATACAGATACAGATACAGATACAGATACAGATACAGATACAGATACAGATACAGATACAGATACAGATACAGATACAGATACAGATACAGATACAGATACAGATACAGATACAGATACAGATACAGATACAGATACAGATACAGATACAGATACAGATACAGATACAGATACAGATACAGATACAGACAGAACTATCGATACATATGTAGATACTACTACATCTAGAGCTACAGATACATTTACATGCAGATACTTAAGATGCTAACGGAAAATGCCGGCAGCTTTATAAATAGTTCGTCATTTAATGACGTCAACGGATGCTCAGCGAGAGTTTCGGGCTCTCTCGCTCTCCCTCTCTCTCTCTCTCTTCTCTCTCTCTCTCACTCTTCTCTATGTGTGTGTGTTTTAGGCAAATTACTTTCTTGCTGTGGGCAGCAATTAGCCGCGCTTTCTTGTGGTCTCACATGAAAACAAAACAATGTGAAAACTTCATTTCGATTCACACACGTGCAGCACACACAAAATGTAACTCATTAATGAGCTGCTGTGCACAGACACAGATATATTGTACAAGATACAAGAGACTTACACACAGATACAGTCACACAGACACATACACTCACACATGGGCGCGACGTTGCCAAGAATATCTTTTTGCGTTCGTATTTCGATCGCACGTTTGTTTATTTGTATTTCGGACGTCGTTGCGCTCTATATGCATATATATAGCTACACACGCACACACACAGACACACACACACGTACACATTTTGTATATATTTAAAATATTATACACTGCTCTTGTTTTTCCTCGCATTATTTTTTTTTTTTCGCTTTCTGCCTTTTGGCTTCATGTGCTTGGCAATTTTCCGTTTTCACTTGACTTCAGTCGGTTCTTACATTTCCAATCGAATTCTACGAGGCGCGTTGCAAAAATAAAAACTCGCAGCGCATTTATTTTTATAACTTACATTTTTAAATAGATAAAAAAATTAAAATTTTGTAACACAAAAAAAAAAATATATATATATATATATATTCGATATAATTCATTTACAAATTGAATGTGAACGCAAAGCGTTAATTGTGAAATATCTTTGGCTGATGAAATATCTTTCGATATATTCGAATTTAACTAAAAATAGTTAAAGATATACCGTTACGTTGGAAATTTCCTTAATATAGTTTAGAGTTTTGAAGCCAATTGCATTTTATGATTGCCTCTGAGTGTTGCTCTGACACAGCAGCAGCAGCAGCAACAGCAACAGCGGCAACTGCAACAGCAGCAGCAGCATCAGCAAACATTTTACTTTATCAATAGGTGAGTTTATTTGTTTTTGTTTTATGATGACACCCGCTTGCGTTGTCTACAGTGAGTATATTAGGTTGGCTTGTAAAACCCGTAAATGTTTACGCCTACTAAAAACATATCAAAAGCAGCTCAGATCTAGGAAAACTGTTTTGAATACGAATAACTCTTTGACTTTATTAGCCTATTAATATTATTTATGGCAACGCCCACAGTTATGTAAGAATAGAAACTATATTTTTCACAGTTTGAGGGCGAAATTCAAAGCTTTGGCAAATAAATCTCAGAATATATACTAGATGTTATATACAGTATATATATTGCTGCTAAATATATATGCCATTTACTTTACTCTAATCGTATAATAACCATATCTGTATGTTAGCTATAGCTATATATATATATTTTATATATATGACTATACTTTTTGGAAACAGTGAACATATCAACAACCCATAGTAGATATGATTGATATACCATGGTGATTTTCTATAGTCAAAAATTATAAATAAATTAAATGCTATATGAAAAGAATATAATAAATATATATATTTATATATAAATTTGTGTCTATGAGTTTCAGCTATAGAAACTACTTCAAATATTATGAACTCACATATGTATATAGTTCATGTGCAAAATCTATCTACGAAAATTCCTGATAAATTTGATCTATGAAATATATATATGTTTGAGTTCTTAGTTCTTCCCTTAACATTTCTTAAGAATATCTAAAATGCATAATATATTTTACACTGAAAATCCAGTGAACTTATCTCTCCAGTAGTAGCCCTTGACTACTTGAAGATATTATAAATTCATGAGTGAGCATGCGAATTTTTATTATGATAAATTTTGTTTCTAATACATTTGCTCTTAGAAAATCCAATGTAATTTTTTGTTCTAAGAGTATTGTGTATTGAGAGTATTGAGGCAATATATTAAAATTTGTAGGCACTTCTGAAAAATACTCCATCTTTTATATACTCTATATAGCTCCCGGTTGCTTACCAATTGCCTTGCCAGTCATTGGGCACTCACTTATACCCGCCTGAATGCATACTCTTTTACTTTTTTAGCGGTTTGGTAGCTGCGGTTTAGCATTTCGCTGGCCCTGCCAAATGTTTGACCCAAATATTTCGTTGCAATTCCGTTTGTTTTTTTTTTTCAGTTTTGGTTTTTTACTTTTGCTTTTGCTGTTGTTGGTTTTTTTTTCAGGTTAGTGACAGGCAATCGCTTTAGAGATCTATCAAACTAGCCGTCGATTTTTGTCACTTGCGACAGCTGGCGAAAAGTTTTGACCCATTTTCCAATATTTCGGCCAAAATTAATGAATGGCCAAAAATTGGAAACGCATTGAAGCAGTTGCGATTGCAACCAAAACTGGCAAACATCCAGGGTCAACAAGACATACAAATAAATATACATATGTGTATATGGTATATTTGTATGTAGTCTATTTAGTTGCAAGTCTTTGAACCCAATTGCAATGAACTGATTATTTACGCATTTCCGTTTCCTTTAGCCATGCAAACACAAACAGACGCTTGTCACATAATTGGCTAAATTTAATTGCCAAGGCTAATATATTTTCTATAGCCACACACACATATACATACATCCACATTATATATATATATATTCGTCTGTGTATCTGTTGAAAAACAAAACATTGAGCAACTGTCCCCATCAATCTTGGCGCATAAACAAAAAGTTGCGCTAAAGTTTTGCTAACGAAATGAATAATAAATATTATTATTTGGTTCAGGAAACCATCGTGTGAATAATAGATAGATAAACTTGTGTTGGCTATTGGAAAAATAATCAATTTATTATTTATTATTTATATCATTTAATAAATTAATAATTCAAGTCCATAGACAGTCTTTAAAAAATGTATGTGAAAATGATTTGCTGTTCGCCTCTTTTTCCAGCTGTTGGCTGCCATTAATTATGGCTTTTTGTATATTTTATATTTATGTGAAAGTCATAAAACAAGAGAGAGAAATTCCAAGAGAATGAAGTATATATATATTAAATATATATCTTTTTGTTATATATACTTGGGCCAAATTAAGATATTTAAAACTCGAAATTGACTAAATTCTAACCTCTTCTCATGAGTAAAATTTAAATTTGACTTAATATACCACTTTTTTTTTAGTTTTTATCATAATTACAATATATTATCAAGCTTTTAGCTATCATCAAAAATTATTTAGAAATTAATTTTTTATCTTTGAAAATATTTTGTGTTTGTCAACTTTGAAAAGATTCTTTTATAGAAAACCGAAAATATTTCTTTATTATTATTATTGATAGCAAAACAATAAAATGTACAAAATATAAGTTCACACTGATATATGACCGCAGTGGACTATGATGATCCAAATGAGGTAATCTATTCGATTGAGAAGAATGTAATTCAAGATTGAAATACAGCCCGTCTGCTGTTTGGATTATCGAACGTACGCCGGATTACATATATATGTATATATAATTTCGAGTCTCTTTGTAGCTTATGAGATTATTGCATTCATAGAGACTAGCTACTCAGGCAGACAAATGCGCATGATTATATAGACATTCTGATCAACAATAATAAATGCTTTTTGGGGCTCATCTCGCCTCCTACTGATGTTAACGAAATTATTAATTTTTTATCTGTCATATTTCATAATCGGATATTTTTCAATGGCTTCGTAGCATAAGAATTATATAAAATATTTAATTTTGATAATTATGAATGACTGAAAAGAAATCTGTCTGCTGTTGGTTATTTTGTGGTAAAAAATAATAATAAAATCCATTGAATTACTACTTAATATATGTTAATATATATGTTTTAGTATGACTTAAGTTTAATAGAATTTATATAAATATATATTTAACTTGTTAGCTTCGCTTCTGGAAACGCCTTTAAGCTCAACTCAATTGCAAAGCTATAAAAAAAGCAATTTCGCTGCGATTTGGAGCACATATGTTTTCCTTAATGTCTTTATTTGTGTAATTGTTAAATTCAAGCAGCGTCCATTGCACACAAAGCACGCTCTTAAATAACTAAGCTGCCAGGCTCTGCCAGTGGCCCCTGCCGCTCTCTCTGCCGCTTCTCTCTTTCTGATGCTCTTGAATGGCCATTCAAATTGTGCATTGAATGTGTTTTGAAGTGCCAGCTCCGCCCGCACGCCACGCCCCCTTTTGAAAAGTCTCCGGCTCTTTAGTAAACATTCACAATTTCAGCTAGCACAGCATGCGTGCGTGTGTGCGTGTGTGTGAGTGGGCGTGGCAGTGGCTATGGTTTTTAAGGCAGTTTCTATTATGCGAACGCATGCCTTTCGTTTTAATCCTTTTTGGCGCCCAAATTCACAGATTGCAATTGCAAAATTAGTTTCCACGCGCACACACACACACATGTGTGTGGTGGTGCCACGCCCACAGCACCGCTGCTCCTGCAACTGGTTTATAGCACGCACAATTTGAGCGGGCGACAAAATTTCTATTCAATTTGATTTTAAGCGCATTTTCCACTTAATTGCACGCTATTCGCATGCGATTTTCTTCTTCAGATTCTCTGCGATCTTTTTTTTTCTGAATGCTCGGGCGTGGCTGTGGCAAAGATGGGGAGAGGAAGGAGGAGTGGGAATACAATGTGAACTTTTGGCCGCAATTTAAGCAACGCTTTAAATATATTTCGCACACACATTTAATTGGCAACAGGCTGCGCGACAATTTTGTGGTGCACCTCGATGTTTATTTATTGTTGGGCAGGAAGTGTGCACTCGTCTGCAGCAATTATGGGGCGTGGCCGTGCCGGCCGTGTGCAACGTGTGCTGACGTGGCGTATACGCAATATGCCGGACGAAGAAGCGAAAATTGCATTGCATATACATGCCTATATATATATATATATATATATATATATATATATATATATATATACATATAGTGTACATCACATTGAGAAATATTTTTCATGGGAAAATCTGTGTCATTTTTATTATTAAAAGCTGCGCACTTGCAGCTTATTTTCGGCCAGAAAATAAGAAAATTTCTGAACATCCGAGGCTGGCAACTACAGGCAACTGGCTCAAAATTACTTTGCCAAAAACCTACGCGTGAATTGCGGAAATTTGCGGCGGCGCCAAAAATTTAAAGCCAATGCGGAATTGGCTCTCATATTCGTATTATCATTATTATTATGATTGTTATTGCTTTCATGCTTCGCACTTAGTTTGCAGAAAGTTGCTGCAAACTTTGCCACAATACTGATAATTCTTATATAAACAATGATAATGGTAATGATTGTGACAATATAAAGAATATTATATTTTAATAATATTACTAACTTAAATAAAATAGCTAAAGGCAATGAATAAACAATTTTTAGCATTGATAATAAGAATAATTATAAACAGAATGATAAAAAAATATTTTTCTGAATATTAATAGTAAAGTTCCTAATATGTAATAATATTTTTTATCAAATAACTACAATAATAAAAATAAAATTGTTTATACTAATATATATAGTTTTTCGTAAAAATAATAAAAATATCTTTCAACAAGTAATAAAAATTATTTTAACTAACATAATAATACAAATAATAATAATAATAAAATCTATAAAACAATTTTTTTTTCTATTTAATAATAATAAAAATTAAAGTAAAAATAATATTGACAATGATTTATTAATAAAAAAAAATAAAAATAATAATAAGAAAATTTATGCTTATATGAAGGCTAGCAATAAATAAATAAATAAAATGTTTATAATAATGATAAAAATAATAGAATAATGACAATGCAAAAATATTTAAGATATGAATTATAATATTTATTATGATCGTAAAAATGTCAATGCTGCTCATATCTAAAGTAACAAAGAAATATTAAAATTAATATTTTCTAAGCCTAATTATAACAAATTCCAAAGCTAATTATAATTATACAATAATATTCATTGCAATGATAATAGTAATAGTAAATTAATTACAATTTCAACTTACATTCAATTTATTACGAATTACATTTTGCAATTTTGTTGCAATATTCACGCTTGACTCAGTTTACATTGACGCTTTGATGAGCCGAAATTCATCTCTGATGCATTTTAGAGATCTTATCAAATTCAATATATCACACAAATTGCCAATGCCAATGGTCAATTGCAATTACAAGCAATAATTGACATTTGAGTCAGATATTTTAGCCACATCAAAATGGCAATCGAAGCGCACTTTGAGAGGTTAACGCTCAGCTGCGCTCATAATTAGGCTAAGTTATGGCCAATTAAGAGAATATAGATATAGATATAGATATAGATATAGATATAGATATAGATATAGATATAGATATAGATATAGATATAGATATAGATATATATATAAATATATATACATACTCAATATATACATTTGCCTGAGACCATTTCTATTTGCCGTATTGAGTTCTTTTAAATAAACCGCTTTTAATGAAGCCAGCCATAAGCAGATTTGTGGCTTAGAATATTTGCCAAGGACAAATGAAGACGCGGGCAGGGGAAGGCGCTGAGGCTAGGACCCAGCTGTAGCAGGCTCGCGATTTACGACAATGGCACAGAAATGGTCAATTTACGGTGATGCCTGCTCTTCCGTTTTATGTTTTTTTCGCTTTGTTTTTATGCTCGTTCACTAGGTGTTAGCGGAAGTATATTGGTTGTTGTGTGGGGCTGAAGTAAAAGCATTGAAATTTGAGCATAGATGTTTATGGCTTATGTGAATGATATTGCCTACTGGGGGCGTGGCTAATCTGCATATATAAACTATATGGGGCGTGGAAAAGCCTGACGTATATATATATTATGATATATGTGGAAATATTGTTTCTAGAGCGCTAAAGCTGAGCTGGAAATAAAATTAATTTATTTTGTGTATTCCTAAAACGAGGGTAGTTTCACAAGATGTTGAAAATAATGCAGACATAAATATAAAAATTGAAATTATTTAAATTAAAATATAATAAATCAGTCAAAATGTTTTAACTACAAAATTAGAGTGGCCCTATTTTGATAAATGAATAAAAATTGTTAAAAATATTAAAAATAAAATAAAAACTTAAAATTTAAAAAAAAAAAAAAAAAATTCTCTCCTAAGCCATTATTGATTTTTGAGCGCGTATTAGACAGTCAGTGCAGACCATTTGGCACACTCGATGGCATTTCTTTGTTTTGTGCTCATTCAAAAGTGAGGGCTCGTAATGTCGCAATCCGATTTGGGGGACCATCTTATGATAAGCTTAGCGGCAAGGCGGTGCACGCGAATTTATAATGATATGAATATCAAATTGACAGGACTTTGTCTCTAATCAAATCAAGTCTAATGATGTCTGATTGCATACACTCACACTCTCTTTCTGTCTCTCTCTACATATGTATAAATATATATATATATATATCTCTCTCTATCTTTCTGTATTTTGCAGTGAACCATGGAGCAATTCGAACAGTTGTTGACGTGCTGCGTGTGCCTGGACAGGTATCGCATACCCAAGCTTTTGCCATGCCAGCACTCCTTTTGCATGGAGCCCTGCATGGAGGGTTTGGTCGACTATGTGAGACGCCAGGTAAGATTATTTGTCACATCAACTCTCTCTATGCACACAACACACATACATGAAAAAGTCCATAAATCATAATCACAGTCGAATCCATAAGCCGTGTGTGTACATGGATATGTTCACACATGCATACATATATAAGTGAGGCAATTTTGTTAAATGCGGCGAATTCGTTGAGCGCTCGACGTCACATGCCAAAAGCTGCTTAATAAATCGTATGGCAAAAGCCCCCAAAAAATCGCATCGTGGCAAATGAAAACAACATTTTCCTTGTCCAAAGGCGAAGAACAAAAAAAAAAAAAAAAAGAAAAAAAAAATAAAAAACGCAGATTTCACATTGTGGAAATGAGTTGAGTTTTCTTTTTGTTTTTCTTTCAACGTAATTTCAGTTTTTGTTGCTTGCGGCGCATTTGCGTAGATTTTCCTTTTTTTTTCGCGTTGGCTGCTGAAAAATTATAAAATTTACATATAAAGCATCCATACATACTGAATATGTGTCTACTGCGCTACTTATAGACGCCTACTGTATGTGTGTGAGTGTGTTAGTGTGTGCGCGTATTTATAAATTTATTTTGGCTTTACGCCAGCGCCACGCAAATAATTGGAAAGCATGTCCATTGTGTATGCCATACATATACTGGTGGCCATAAGTCCCACCGGCCGACAAGCAACAACTAAACAAATAACTGTCTTGAATACTGCAGCCAGGCCCTATAGATTTGCCAGCACTGTAGGGCAGAGCGAAAATAATAAAAACAAAGACAGAGACGAAGGTGACACACGCTCAAGATGCTCGCACTGTCAACATTTCATCAGCTGTGTGGGTTTTTAAAGCGTGTTACAAAATTTAAATAAAAATTTAAGAATGCATATATTTATTTACATACCGAAGCCTATGTTGACTTACACACACATATGTATGTACATACGAAACATGTTCACTTAAATCGAATTCGACTCTGCCAAGATAACCTAAAGAAGTGCGAATATCAGCTGTTTAGTTCAATTAAAAATCTAGTAAGACAAACACAAAAACTGTGTCAAGGCCATTTGTTAAGCAGGTCACATTTTTTCAAATTCGCTGTAGTCTTCAATTCTTCATTACTTCTTTCCAGAGTAGCAACAGTCTTTGTCTCGCTCTTGCACATGAGAGTGCTAATTTGCGAAATGTAATTTCTTCTCAACTTCAGTTCTTTTTAGAGTAATTTGCAACAGTAGTTGTTGCTTCTCTCACAAATGATATGACAAAATACGTATGTGTGTATTTTTGCACATTCTTCTTTACTTATGCTTCCTATATAGCTTGCTCTCGCTTACACATGCAAATGTAATGTGTAGCTTAAGACTTCTCACATGCTGCATTCTCCCATTTCTTCTTTACTCTAACTTTAAGAAAATGTGCAAAGACTGCTGCTCTTACGCATACAAAGTCACGTCCATGTTTGAGTGAAAGAAAGAATCAGTCTTGATCGAGCGTCAGCGTAAAGGAGACTTGCTTAAAAGTTAATATATGTGTGTGTATTAGTATGTGCATGTGTTCATATAGTACCGTGCACGCTTAAGTGTATATTTAGCTGTTAAGTTGTTCAGTTGTAAAATGCGTATTCACTGCATCGTTTGATGGACCTGTAATTGCCTTTACTCACGTTTGATTGCACTGATTGCAGGTCAAATGCCCCGAATGCCGTGCCGAACATCGTATACCCTACAATGGCGTACAGGCTTTTCCCACGAATGTTACGCTGCAGCGTTTTCTGGAGCTGCATATCGAAATTACGGGCGAATTGCCAGATCCCACCTCAGGTAAGTCATTCACTTCATCTCACTCTCTCTCTCTCTCTCTCGCGCGGTAAAAAACAAAGCAATTCATTGGAATTTGATTGAGCTATTTCGCAGCAGGTTATAGAGCGACAAGGCAAAAGAGCGAATAAAACGTAAAACGTAAAGCGTATCCCTGACGTCTGTCGGCCTTTGCTTTTTTGTCCGTTTGTCCGTCTATCACAAATTAAAATTTCTGTGCATTGGAAAATGAAAAATTGCAGCTCGCAATTTGCCATTTAAAATTGTTTACGCTGCGTTGATTTTAATGCCCAAAGGCCAAAAGAATTTTTAACAAAAATATGGCAAAACTATTTTTTGTAATATTCTCTTTTAATGAAAACACTTTGTGGCAGCAATTTATCTTTCTATTTTTTGTATTTTTTTTGTATTTTTTTTTTTTTGGTTTTGATAATTTGTTAATAAATTTTATATCTAACTTTAATTAAATTCCTAAAATATCCCAAAACAAAAAGTATAAAAAGGAGTGACGAATTAAAAAGCAAATGCCATGGCCATAATATTTGGTTTCCAATTAAAAATCAAGCGCTTTGTGTATTTTACAAATCAGCCCACACTCTTTGCACTCCTCTTCGTCGTTCCGCTCTCCTCCCATATTGCTGCTCCCGCAATTAAAACTAAGCAAAAGCAAATTGATTTTGGTTCGTTTTTTGTGTGTGTGTTTGAAATTTGTATTGAGTGAGTGTAGGATAGAGAGTGTGCTCGAATAGACATGCAGTTTGTGTGGTTGAATAATATTTTGGATGCATAGTTTTATGAATGAATGGGGAATTATTATATTTTTCGATAAACAATATGATATGAATATGTGTTTTATATATATATATTATATATTAACAATAAAAAACTATGAATATGGGTTTTATATATATACTATATATTAACAATAAAAAAACTACTTACAGGGCTTGATATTTATAATTTTTTCTACCACTATGGGCTAATAATTTTATTTCAGAGATGTTTTAGAAAATAATTTTCAAAAATTAAATTTTATGATGTAAAGATACAGATCAATATATATAAATTTGAATCAATGTAGCATTATATCATATGACTATATCAATTATAAGAAATCATATATAAGAAATACATATAGCTATATCATATATATTTAGAATTTATAAAATTTTAACTAAATACAATTTTTTTTTGATTAAAATAAATATCAGCTGGAGTATTCGGTATCCCATATCCTTATATCAGTTAGAGCATTCGTCGTTCTATATTCCTATATCAACTAGAGTATTCGGTATACAGGTGCCCATATTATCAAGAGCATTCGGTCTTCTACTTCTCTGGCATTTGAAGAATTCTTTCTTGTTTTAAATCATTTGCATTGTGGCCATATTGCGGGATCAGGTTGGTAGCCATGACTATGCAAATAACATGAAACTTGATAGTCGGCGACAAATTGCAAAGGACAAACAGAAGCGACACAGAATCGACAGAGCGACAAACCGACAACTCTCATCAGCAAAATGCAAATAAGTGTTGAAAGAAAGTGCCTTTGACTATTATGAATGCTGTGAATGGAATGAGTATTATGAATACTATGAGTGCTGCATATACATATACATATACATATACATATACATATACATATATATATATATGTGGGTAGTTGAAATATATTCACAGAGCTGCAATCAGTAGCAGGCAGTTAATAAGCAGACAAAGCTTCGAGTATTTGACTCTGTTTTTTATTATTTTTGACAATTGCTATGCAAATGTGTGCGTGTGTGCGTGTGTGTGTGGGAAGAAAAGTTGCTCCTTGAGCTGATTTTTGGGCAAATCCTTTGTAGCCACGCCGTTATGGATAACTGAATGCGATGATACAAGGACTCGCAATCGCATGTAGTATTTGCAAATTCACTTTTCCATATGATTACACAAGAAAATACAGCCAACTATTGATGCAGAGCAAGCAAGGCGTGTGCGAGCTTATTGTCGTGGCAAGAGGAGGGGGCGGAGCTGAGGCAAGTTCATCAGGCAATGCCAGTGATTTGGCCAGCAGAAGTAGGGGCATCTTTGCCAGCAATTGATGCAGAAAAGTTTACATAGCTCGCCTGTAAATGTGACTGTGACTGCGACTGTGACTGAGACAGTGTGAAATGTTTGCATTGTTGAAGCGAAAGGAGATACGAAAAAAAAAAAGAAGAATGTGAAAAAAGTCTATGGCGTAGAGTTGGCGGCTAGTCGCAAGTGGGGCGAAGTTGTGGGGCATGTAAGATAGCTTGACAGCTCGTTATTTGCATAATGCATATATAGCCAAGACATCGGCATGCGCTGCCAGGATATGCCTTGGCAAACCGGACGGACACATAAACATCTAGAACAGCGACGAGTTGGGCGGCGTTTAGACTCACTTGATTTCTAGCATTTTGGCGACACACTTGAAATCGCATTAGTGGCAAGCGCCCCCCACTATTGACTCTCTCTCTCTCTCCCTCGCTCTGCAGTCGCAGTCAAGATAACAGGCAAAAAGAAATAACAACTGCGAATAGTGTAAATTGATGGCTTGGCGGCCTGTCTACAGCAAGTGCAACTGCAACTGCTACTGCAACTGCCACTGCAACTGCCACTGCCACAGCAGTAACTTAGCATTTCGCGACAAGTTGAAATATTTTGGCTGCACAACAAGCAACGACAAGGCTAAACAAGTTGGTAAAAGGAATGCGATTTGATCGAAAACAAGTGGAATTTCAATTGCTAAGCATGGGCAAATGATTGCGTTGACAACAAAATAAATAAAAAAAAAAAAATAAATAAAAAAAATACACTGAAAAATTGAAAAAAGCTGAAACGCTGTGGAATTGGCATTTGATATGCTGCGTGACGTCTCTCATTGCATTTAGATTTATATTTAAATTGTATTTCAGGCGAAATGAAACGTTTTGCAGCTAAAGTATGATTATGGCAAACATGAAATTACATTTAAGTGTGTCAATTTGATCTGTTTTAGCTCACTTCATATTATGCTGAAACTCGAAACGTTTTGTTATTGAAATTTTGTTGCAAATAAAACTTTTACTCTTCCTACTTGTTACCAGATGAAATAATGAATTGCTTTGTTCATGCCTCGAAAGAGAAAGAAATTAATTTTAATTAATAATTTTTACTAACTAAATTCTTCTAAATATAATTAAACGTAAAACGATTTTTTATTGAAATCTTTTTTTATTAATAAATTTTTATTAATTAATTATTCCATTTCTTCATATTATGACTTAAAGTATTAAGATTTTTATTATTGAAATTTTGTTAATGAAATTATGAATTACTTTGTTCATAACTCGAATGAGCTCGGAAATTTTAATTGCTATTTTACTAATTTTGAATTTTTATTTTTAATATTATCTATTTATTAATAAATTATTTAATTTCTTCATAGTCTAAATTTCAAAATTTTTTCTAATTAAAATACTAATTAATTTTCGACTTATTAGTTCTAATGAGCTCAGAATCAATTTCTATTATTTATTATAAATAATATTTCTTTGTAATATATATATTTATTTATAAAAAATTCCATTTATTTATGTTATGATTTCTGGCTTTAAGCTTTTAATTATTGAAATTATTTTAAAATAATTTTTTTTTCTTACTACTTATTACTTGATGAACGAATCTAGATTGCAATTAATTTTAATTATTAATTATTTATTAATAAATTATTCCAAATTTTCATATCTCTGAAACTTGAAATTCTATTGAAAATAAAACATTCAATCTTCCTCTTCCTAATTATCATTAGATAATATTTCAATCTTTTAATTGAGCTCGCCATTAATTTTTGTTTTCTTTTTAAATTATGCCATTTCAGGTCAAATCATGGAGCGCTGCGGCGTTTGCTCCGAGAAAGCGTATCTATCCCACTGTGCACACTGCGAGAAAAAGATCTGCGAGGACTGCAAGAGCGCACACATGGACATACTGCGACGTGAGATAACCCGCTTCAATTCACAGGTGAGTCGTGGACACAAGCTCGATTCCAAACTGAGCTCTAATGTCGAACAACTCTGCTTAGATACGGCGCAGTTTGCATCGATTGCAAGATTCGCTGTCGATCATCGAGAAGAACACAACGAGCCTGCAAACGAATGCGATTGGCGTGACGGAGGAGATCGACGAGATCTACAGACGCATCACGAAGGCCATAAAGGACAGATCCGATGGCCTCAAGGGCGAAATCGATCGTTATTTGGCCGTGGAGTTGCGCAATCTAACGACGCTCAAAGAGAATCTCGATCTTGAGATCACAAACATCACCAGCAACTGTGACATTGTGGACAAGTACATGAACGAAACGGTCGAATGGGATGACTGCGAGCTGATGGACACCAAGGAGATCTTTCTGAAAACCGTCGAATTTTTACGCCACTTTGAGTATGAGAACAACGATTACAGTCGTCGTGTGCGCTTCATTGTCTCCATCGATCCCAATCAGTTGGTCATGAATTTGGCCACCTTTGGTGATCTGAACATTGCGCCGCACTCGACGCCCAGCGGTTCAGTGAGCAGCTCGCATCTGGCACCGCCCAGTGCACTGCAGCCGGGACTGATGCGCTCGAAGAGCGATCATCGTTTGGCCACACAATTCCGCCAGCAGGAGGAACGCGGCGGCTACAATGATGAGCCTGTGCTCGGTGGCCGTAAGTTTGGTGAGCGGCCGCAGCGCAGCGCCAACAACAACAGCAGCGGCGATCGCTATGGCGATAATCGTTATGGCCGCTCGGAGTACGATTACGAAAACGATTATGAAAACGAGCCGGCGGGACGTGCCGCGAAATCGTCACGTTTCCGTTCACGTTTCGTGCGCTCGCACCAAAACGACGACTCGGACAGCGAGCAGCAGCAGCAGCAGCGCCAGCAGGAGATTGACAAGCGAAAGGATCGCGTGCTGGACAGCGAGGATGTGTCGCGTGGCCAGCTGAGCGGCATTATACGCCTCAGCGATTGCTCGCGCGTTGTCCAACGTCTGGCGGACATTGGCAAGGAGAAGAAGGAAAAGAAATCGGATGTGGCAGCGCATGCAGCTCAGGCGGCCGTCCAAGCAGCCATCCAGGCACAGAAGGCCGCCATGCAACGCCAGCAGCAAAAGAACCAACAATCGGCAGCGGCAGCAGCAGCGGCACCCGACGAGGATGAATTGGCGCGTCAGAAGCGCAAGACTGCGGCGGCGGCCAGCTCCACAGCAGCGAGTGAAACGAGCAGCGAGCAGCGACCGAATACGGAGCGTGTGACGGCGCTGAAACGAGGTGGCCAAGGCGGCAGCGAGGAGAGCGACAGCAGCAGCAGCAATCAAGCAGCGACAGCGGCATCGGCGGCATCTCCAGTGCGTACAGCAACGGCGACAGCGCGAGCCGAGGTAAGTGTGAATGAGACAAATGAAGAAGAAGCAGAAGCAGAGGAAACCAGTGACAGTAGTGAGAGCAGCGAAGCTGAGAGCGAGACTGAAAGTGAGAGTGAGGCAGAGCAGCAGCAGCAGCAGGCAGAGCAAACGCAGCAGTTACAGTTACCAGAACAAACGGATAATGCGACAAGCTCAGAATATGAAGAGGTGACAGCCAGCGAGAGTGAGGAGAGCGACGAAGAGCAACCAGAACAGGGGCAAGGAGAGAGGCAAGGGGAGAGCATGCCAGTGATAAATATTGTGCCACCAGAGAATGAGCTGACGGACAAGACGGCAGATAATGAAAGCAATATGGAATTCATAAGCGATAGGCATATAGAGCAGGAGGCTGAGCAAAACCAAGAGGAAGAAGAAATAGTAGTAGAAGAAGAAGAAGAGGAGGAAGAAGAGATTACAGAAGAGGAGGAGGATGAAAGTGAGGGCGAGGCAGAGCCAGTTGTAGATGCAGCAATAGCTGAGCTTGAAGATGATGAAGCGAAATATGAGGAGGAAGAGGAATATGAAGAATATGAAACAGATGAGGATCAAGAGGATCAAGAAGAAGAAGAAGAAGAATAGATAAGGTTAGTGATAGCAGCACAATAAGTATATGATGATGATAAATAATAGAAAGAAAGATAATCCAAAGTGAGTAAAAAGCAAAGCTTCAAGCAGCTGCTGTTGCTATACTCAAAGAATATAAGGAGAAACAATATGAGCAATATGAAACAGATGAGGATCTAGCAGACTAGAGTGAGAGAGACAGAAAATATGCTATAGCAGCCGAAGTTCATAAAGCGTATGTTAATGAACGGCGAAAAACAATCCAAAGCAAAGGCAAAGCCAAAGCCAAAAAACTCAAAGCTCACAGAAGATAATTAAGATGTGGAATGTGAAACAGATGGGGAAAAGGGAGAACGATTAAAGAGACGACAGCTAGCTGCTATGCACAATGAATATTAAGAGGAGCAAAGCGAGCAGGAATAACGGGAAAAGCTGAGGCAAAGCCAGAGTCAAAAGCAGCAAATGATGTGCTCTTCAGCAGCTTCATGCTCGTAAACGGTATAAGAAGCAGCAGCGTGAAGAGGATGCGCCAAAATAAGCGGATAAACTAAGCTCGCACTCTCTGTCTCTCTCCCTCTTACTTATTTGGCATCATCTCACTTTGCCAGCTACACTCTAAGTCACTATGTAATTAAAAAATTAAATCGGGTTATCTGCACAGTATTCAATATTTAATATATATATATATTTATATTACGTATACGCCATGCTTTGTCAAATGTTTGTTTGTTCAAAAAAAAAGATAAAAAACTCTTCTTTATTTGTGTTCAGTGTTCACACTTCCCTAAGCTCCGTAAGTCTGTTAAATTTAAAATACCCAAAAAAAAAAAAAAAAACAAAAAAATTAAAAGAAAAAATTGAAAAACAAAAGCAACAAAAAAATTTTACTTACTGTTAACCGTTAACTATTTACCTGTTACCTGTTTACCTTTTGACCTTTTGACCACTTCGTTTTCTACTGATGAACGCTAACAAAATGCCAAATTCGAATTGTTTTTGTGTGTTTTTTTCTTTTCATTTTCCCGTTATTTTCTATGTGTCTTAGTCCTAAGTTTCATTTATTTACTTTGATTTCATTTCACATCGCTGTCTTGTGGAGCGCCTTTCATTCGTTTTCATTTTTTTTCCTGTTGTTATTAATGCTGTTTTGGGTCCAAACCTTTTCCAACAATCAACGCCTAATCGACTAATGTAAGCTAAAAATCAAAAGAGAGAAGTGAAAAAAAAATGAATATAACAAAAAGTCAGAGGTCAGGTCGAAGATTTAATACTCTTGTGGGATAAGGTATGAAAAATGTATATGATGATATATGATACATTATATACATGTATATATATTTAAATAAATATATATATATATATATATATATATATATATATAATTTGAAGGCTGAGAAAGAAATGGAATTGAAAGAAGAAGGTAGCAATATCAACTCAGCAAGCAAAGCTGATTGGGTATATGTACATATATATATATATATATATATATACACGTATATACATATATACAAACTTCTTCCCCATCAAAATTAAGAGCCCATTCCCTACAAGAGCATGGCGCAGGCCTCTGGCTAAAAATATATTAATAATTGTAATACAAAAAATATTTGAAAAAAAAAAAAAAAAAAAAAAAGAATTATGCAAACAAAAGCAATGAAATTTCTTTAGAGTTTCGACCCAAGGAGCAGGGACATCAGAAATTATGAATTGTACAAAAAGCAATTGAGTTCACAGTAATTTAACATCTATTACCTTGTCGTTTAGTGCTTAGTTAGAGATTGCAAACAAAAGAGTTATATAAATAAAAAAAAATACACAATTTTTTGTGTGTGTAAAAAAAAAAACGAAACCAACAAAATTCTCGAGTAATTTCTGTTACATTTTATTGTTTTTATATACATCAACTCTAGCTCTATCTCTCTCTTTCTCTCTCTCTCTTTTTCGTTTTCGCTGTTTTGCAAGTGGACAAACGATGTGGTAGTGATGTTAATTTGCTTAACCCTAACTAAATACATCTTTGCTATTTTGGCTGGCAACAAAAATGGCTAAAAGAAAAAAAGTGAAGAGAAACCGCCAGAACCGCCAAAAAGCATACAAATGTCATTTTTACCCAATATCAATTTTTTATTTCATTTTGATTTTGATTTAGTTTCCAAGTTTATTTTTTTTCGTTTTTTTTTTCTTTTTTTTTTTGGTTTTTCATTGTTACAAATTTCTGATGTCCGTTGTACATATATATATATATATATCCACTGTGTATTTGTGTGTGCTACCTTTATATCTATATTGTTAGCCTTCCTGTGCCAGGCACTGCGCGTGGCATGGCTCTCAATGGTAGCATTTCAATCATGTCTGTCAGCCGTTGCTGCTTCCGTCAGTTTAACAACGTATTCATTTACCGTTACACATTCCTCTCTCCAGTGTGTATGTGTGCGCACTCGACTGCATATTTGTCTTGTTTTGTTAACAAGCAATTTTTGACAGAAAAGTTGAGAAAAAATCAGAGTCAGAGGCAGAGGCGGCTTCATGCATTTGTGGAAATATCCTTAAAACATGAAGTGGAAAAAAATATATATATAAAGCCTAATATGTATACAAATTCAAGTTTTATTTGAATTAACATTTCTGCTTATAATTTTTTGGATGCATTGGCAAATAATAGACTCAGCGAATTCCTAAAAAATATAGAATAATTTAAGATAATTATATAATATTAAAAAAAACTTAATCTTTATTTTTTTTCAAATATTTTTTCTATTATTAAAAAAAAAAGAATAACAATTTTCAAATTGATGTAGTAAATATTTAATATTTTTTTTTTAATGTTTTCCAAGTTTATCTTAAATTTCAACTTAATTTTTCTAAAATAAATACCTAATAATTAAAAAAATTATATAGAAAATATTTAAGTATTGCCTTATAGCTTTTTCCAAAATGATCTTAAATTTCAGCTTAAAATAAATTCTTAATAATTTAAATAATTTTAGAGCATATACTTAATTATTTTTTTTTTATAGTTTTTTCAAGTTGATTTTAAATTTCAGCTGAATTTAGGAATTTGCTAGCTTTTCTTTGCTTATTTATTTTTCTCAAACTTTATGAACTGCCCTCTTACTGTGAAAATACGCTCTGACCTTGACGTTTGCCCTCTACCACCCCTTGCCACCCACACACATCGTTGTCACTTGCACATAGTCCATACGCCATCCATATGCATATTCGATATCTCTCTCTCTCTCTCTCTCTCTACTTGCATTTCGTTTCGCTTGCAACCCAAAAAAAAAAAAATCAAAAAACAACAACTAACAGGCTGACAGCGCCACAGACTCTGATGCAACTCCTACTCCTACCCAACAGTCCAAACCGGCCGTGTCCGCCCAGGTGACAGCTGTCAAGAAGACACAACGTTCGGGCAGCAGCGATAGCAGCGCCTCAACCGAAAGCTCTGCCAGCTCAGCAACCGCTGCAGCTGCAGCAGCAGCAGCGGCAACAACAACAACTAGCAGCAGCAGCAGCAGTGCGCAGCCGGCCAAGGCGGCCAGCTCGTCGCGCTACTCGAGCGCTCGAGAGGCTACGGTGACAGCGACGCCAGAGAAGAAGCCGTTCGTGAGTCGCTTTCTGCCGCAGCACAGCAATCCAAGCACCGCCAACGGCTCAGCGGATAAAAAGAAAGCCGAATCCGATTCGAGCAGTGAGGAGGAGACGAGCTCCGAGTCGGAGTCCGAATCGGAGCCAGAATCGAAGCCGAAGACAAGCGCCGCAGCGAGCAGCAGCAGCAGCGCTGCAACCAAATCGACGCCCAGCAGTGCGGCCAGCTCGACAACGGCAGCGGGCAGCAGCTCCTACAGAGATCGCCTAGAGGCGAGACGCGCCTCTCGCGACGACACGAACTCAACGAGCGCGCGCACCAGCTACGCCACACCCAACTCGAGCAGCAGCGGCTATGGCAGCAGCAGCTCGCCACGCACCCGACCAGTGCCGGCGGCTCATCATATGACGGAGAGCGATGATCGTTATGGCAGCGGCAGCGGCAGCAGCAGGTATTTCCATCCGAATTTCCAAGTTATAACAATTTGATATCTAACATAGATATAGACTATATATATATATATATATATATATATATATATATATATATATATATATATATATATATATATATATATTTATTTATTTATTTATAACTGTATTTTGTTTACTAAACTTATGCATGGCTCATGTTGATTTCATTTCTGACTTTTGCTATTGATTTTGGCTTACAAATAATGCAAACACAATTTACACACAGAATATATATATTTATATATATATATATATATATTGATATTTATATATATATCTACCCACACACACTCATACTCTAAAACATAATGAATAATGAGTAATGATACTCGTGCATGATAAATATAAATGAACTGTCGGCTGCTTTTTATAGAAGCAACTTTAATGTGGGACCTGTGGGAATTATATAAAAAAATATCTATATATGCGTGTATATAATTATATATATATCTGATTCACCCTTAGGCATAATTATAAAAATTGTTTTTAATAATTGTACTTCACCTTTGCTCGTTTTACGTTTTATTGGATCACAGAATATTATTATTAGACTCATGGCTGTTAGAACTTGTTTTTTGTATAATCCATAAATCAAACTTATTAATCCAATCAGTCAGTCAATTAGACTATAGATTATAGATCTGAGTCTTTAACTAATAGCTAAAACAAGACAATCAGGCTTTTGTTCAATCAATTAATAAAACACTCAATCAGTCAGTTCATCAGTTGCTCAGCTAGTTGCATTTTAGTCAATGAGCTAATTTTAGCTAAGCAATCAGCTTGCTTATTTAGTCTATCAATAATTACTAAATCATTCATGTCATCAATCGGTCAATGAGTGAATCATTTAGTCAGCTAATCAGTCTATCAAGTCAGTGAGTTATTCTACTTGTTGTCAATCAAGAAATCAGTCGGTCAATAATTTTACTGCTTGTTATTAATTAAAAAGTTCTTCAGTTAAAAAAGTTCAAGGTATTAGGCTAATTTAGTTAGTCAGTCAATTAATTGAATTTTTTTAGTCAATTAATTAGTCGTTAGCCAGAGTGTAAATCTATGAAACAATCAATGAATTAATCAATTAATTAGTCAATAAATTAATTATATATAAGTAAATAAAGAAATATATATTATGCACTGATGACTCGGCAGACAGACTATTTAGTCATTGAGTTAGTCAGTGGGTTAATCAGCTGTATTACGAGCATATATTGTATGTATATTTGTATATTTTAAATCAATTTAACTAGCTTAGTTCACTCTATCAATTTAGAAGCGAATTAGTTATTTAGCTAAGAAAACTATGCATAATCAAAAGTTTTAGTTTATATATGTATTTTTTTGGCTTTATTTCTGTTGATTTAATTGCATTAATCAAATTATAGCTTGTTTATAATTATAATGTGCGTGTGCCCCATTTACAATTTTAATTTGCTGAAAACACACACACACACACACACACACACACACACAGACAGAGCGACACGTGTCGAATTGGCAAAACAATTGAGCTTCAATTGAAATTAATTGATTTCATGATTCATGCAAATTCATATCAATTCGCTAATACAGAATGAATTTGTTGTTTTTATTGTTTGTTCGATTTTGTTGTATTCGTGTGCATTTGTTTATGTGATCTCTCTCTGCTGCAGCTTTGTACAACTGTGCGACATTGGCATTAGCATCGCATTGGCCATTTTATTGCTCATACGCCTCGTGTGGCGTTTAATAGTCAAGTTCTTAACCTTTGCAGCAGCAGCCAGCCAGCTCTAGGTAAAGCCATAGCGTAGCACTCACTACCTACCCACCACTTTCCCAGCTCCCCTAAAATCTCTGTTCTCTGTCTGTCTCTCTCTCTCTCAAGTCTATATATGTATCTCACTCTATGTATTTGTATCTTGTTGTTCTCTATGTTCGTCTTTGCAGCGCACTGCCCTTTAGCATACCGTACATAAGTAGGCCCCACCGGGCTCTGTACCGAAAGCGATTTGCGGATGTTAAGCGTGACACTAAATAGCTGAATATCAGAAAGTTATATCTATCAATCTATATATATATATATATATATATATATACCTCCAGCCCGAAATGTGTTTCACGAGCAAATTAAATGCGTGCAACTTCATTCAAATGTTTTCTTATTATATTTTAGTCATTTTACTTATTTGTTCATTAAAAGTTTTTGTCGGGCATAACCAACTGCATAATAGCACCACAATTTTCAGCCATGCTCAAATGGCTTAATCCAATAATAAGTCTTTCTAAGTCTAACTGTGTGACAGCTCATCTAACTGAACTAACTGAAGTCTAGAAAGAAATTTGTAACTTTTCGTTCACATTATTTTATATTCACAACATCTTTCCACTTGTTGAGCCAAGGCTCGCCTAACTGCATTTTCCTCACTTGTAACTCATTCAGTTATTTACGAAAACCAAAATACCCTCTTTTAAGTCAATAAATGAGTATGCACGCTCCTCTCACAGATTTACACACAAGTTGACTTCTTGCTTAGCTTTTTGCCCTTGTGTTTTTCAAAGAAGTCAAACAAAGAACGAAGCCAATAGCCTCATAGATTGAAACTCTTAACCCTAGATGGTTTGATGGAAGTTAATGAAGTTTTTGATATAAAATATTTGTATATATTATACTATTTGATTCTTGATGAGCTAATGACAAATTTCAAGTTTATTAAGTTGAGAATTTTAATTAAAAAATAATTATATATGAGGAAGGCGAACAAGTGAATACTAAATAGATATATTTGTAAATATGTTTTAGATATTAGGATTTTAGATTTTTGTTTATGAAATATTTAGTAAATATTTTTAATTATTTTTGAATTTTTATTTTAAACAGTTCCTAATCATAAACTGAGAAATCGAATCGTTTTTTATGCTAAAGAAGCTACAGTGTTTTTTTTTTAAGCGCAACAATTATACAAATTTATTTTTATTGAATTTATTATAAATATTTTAGTAAAATTGATCAATTTCATTATGAAATAGTTGAATGAGCTAGCAGTAAATACAATTTGTTTTTCATTAACTGATGCAAAAACATAAAAAGAAAAAAATAAAACATATTTTTTATTATCAAGTCTATATGAATATATATATTTTAAAGAATTATATAAAGAACATATATTCTCTTCATATATATATAAATATTTTTTTTCTGTACAGTATTGACTAAGATTAATATATATTTTTAATCAAATATATTTTTTTTTAATTTTTTCAATGCATTAGGGAACTAAACGAATTATCACATGAAAATTTCATGAAAATTTTGATAAATAACTTAGCTGCTGGGATTCGAACTCGTCTGACAATTTTGAAAAATTGAAATATGGCTATAAATCAGTGTCAGCTGTCCACTGCTTTCAGCTTTATGCATATAAATGTATAAATGTATGCATGCCACAAAATGTTATCGAAATGTCAGAGAGTGCGTGCAGTGCGTGCAGTGTGTGTGTTTTTGTGTGTAGTGGCAGATTCTAGTTTGAGCTGACATCAAGGGGTTAAGTAGGGACAGAAGACTAGAACTTGAATCTCAGTTAAGGCAGCTGCCGCTTGGCTGTTGAGAGCGAGCGGCAGCCACTCAGTGGCTGCTCAAAAGCAGCTTCAATTCAATTCACAGCACTTTACAATGACCTTTCACACACACACACACACAGAGACACTGAAAGAGAGAAAGCGAAAAGGGTTCAAATGCCATTGAGTTGTTGTCATTGTGTGTGCGCTCTTTCTTTAATTTATTTTATTGACAATCATATTGAATATTGAGTTCTTTTCGGGGCCAGGCGCACAGCTTGCGTAATGTAATTAAAACTTGTGGCCCAGCAAGTGAAGCACCAATTGCAGTTTCAATGCTCGTCACACGCTGTCATAAAGTGTATATTAGCTTTTTTATTATTATATTATATTATTATATATATATATATATATATTTATAAAAATATATATATATATATATATATATATATATATATATATATATATATATGTATATATATATATATATATATATATATATATATATATATATATATATATATATATCGTTTTTCTACAGCCGAACTTTAACAACTCAGAAAAAGAAATTAGATAAGAGCTGTTTTGTAAATTAATCAAACGAGATTTATATTCGCTCAATTCGGAGTGTGGCAAACAGGTCAAAGTTATAGAGGTTGCATATAGATATGGAAATTATAATTTTTTTATCTAGCGAGCGATCTATATATAAGGCATTTAAGTAGCAATTCTGCCCTATATATTGATCAAAGGAGATTTATTTTCGAATAAATTAGGATGAGCTAAAAGTTTTTTTGTTATCGACGCTGTTTTGGATAAACCTATATATAAAAATCTGTATAATTGTTTGTATCCATATATATCGTTATCCATATCCATAATATATATTAATATAAATATATAATATACATTTTTATTTTTTTTAATATATATTTATATTTATATACATTTTATAATTAATATTGAGTTACTCTATATCCCTATATTTATATATATTTAATATATATACAAACCAATTTTAATCTCAGATATATATAAGTATGATTCTTCAGTTATTTCTATGCAAGCATTGCTACTAGAATCTTACAAGAACGGCATCAGCACCATCCGAGCATTAGACTCAACAAGTTTTTGCAATTGAAATTGAAATTGAGTAACTATTGAGCTACACTAGAGCTATATCTAGCTCTTATATTAGAGGCGTGGCGAGTCAACAGTCTTTATATATATATATATATACATAATTTCCTTTAGTACGCACCAACCATTGGGGTGTGTCAAGTCAACAAATTTTTGCAATTTGCTCACTATTGAGCTGCTGGCTATTGGGGCTTGGCAGGTCATCTGTAACACGAGCGAGCATTAGGCAGTCGTTAGCGGTCGTTTCAGCTGTTTTTGTGTGTGTTTAAATATTGAATAAAACATCGAGTTCATTTACGCTATCATACGAACTAAAAAAAAAAAAAAAGAAAAGATAACTGATATATATTTTTATGGCAACAATCAATGTCCGTTTTTTTGGCTGCTGCCATCATGGCAATTAATGCACATGGCGCGTGAAGTGTGTTGCATGCATTCTGGCATTCGTTTGGCTACATGGCATGTATTCAATGTAATCGCTGTGGCGTACTAACAAAAAGGCGTTTATGAAGAGAGACAGATAGAGAGTGAGAGTGAGAGAGAGGGTGAAAGTGTGTGTAACGCTGCTGCTGTTTAAGTTTTTGACCATGGCCCAATTACTTATCAAACCGTATTTAATGAGCTTTTTGTATTTACTTTCAGTATTTGATAAAAATGAAATTATATTTGGTATTTAAATACCGTGTATTATGTATATTTGTGTGTGCTTTGTTGTTGCTTTCAATGTAGCTGTTGGCCTTTGTAGTAGTTGCCGTCCAATTAATGTTGCTTACGTTTTATTAATTGCCGCATAGCTTAAATACCCTGTAAATGAAAGCAATATATATATATATATATATATATAAATATATATATATGTATATATACATACCCTGTAAATTGTTGTTGCTCCGTTTCTAAACTTTTGCGCTAATGTAAACTGTGAATTTAATTAGAAACTTTTTTGGTTGAGCGCACATAATTTGTGTTGTTTGTTTTTTGTATTTTAATTGAATTTGGTTGTCTAATAAATGAGCTAGGGCGAGCGAGCGAGCGAGAGAGAGAGAGAGAGGGGGTGGTAGAGAACCAGGAAGGAGTCTGGCGTAAGCTCGTTACACGCAGATTTAAGCTAGTTAAAAGTTAGTTCGCGCGAGGCGCTTACAAAGTTTTTTTCTGCAGCCAGGTGCGAGGCACACACACACACACACACACAAACTTCAACTGCTACAAAAGCAACAACAAAACTCAATTACAAAAAAAGTGTTAAAAATAGCATAAAAAAAACAACAAAAAAAAACATTTTTCTAGCTACACAAGCCGCTTCCTAAACAAAAGCAAGAGCAGCGCAATTGTCGCACAGCCGTCGCTATCCACGCCGAGCGCCTCCTTCGATGATGATGGCAATGGCACGGGCACCGGAACCGGAACTGGCGACGATTCCGACAGTCGCTACGGCACTGGCCGCTCGCGCTATCTGGCCATGAAGGAGCGACGCAATCGCTTGGCGCGCAGTCGCTCCTCGCATCAGTTTGGCAACGAAGACGATGATCTGGACGAGCCCGTATCGCCGACGACAGTATCGCCATCCGCTTACCTGGCCTCAAGGTGCGCAAGTCAAACAAAAAAAAAAAAAAAAAAAAAATACCAGAAACATACCGAAAAAATACCAGAAATACCGAATAATAAGTGTTACAAATCAATTCGAAACTCCGTTGTATATAGGACGCTAGCGTTTGTACATATGGCATATATATATATATATATATATAAATATTTATATACTATAGATCTATATAAATCGGTTCTGAACATTTCCGGGCGCTTTCAATGTGCGTGTGCTGAACTCCCCATTTTTTGGCCCGCCCCCACCTTTATTTTTATGGCCAACGCAAAAAAAAAAAAAACCAAAATTTGAATTTCAAATTTTTGTATAATTCATTTTTTTATGAGTTTATTTTTTTTATTATTTAATTTATATTTTATTTTAATTATTCTTTTTTTTATGAGTTTCTCTGCGTGCTGGACCCACGTTTATTTACCACGTTTTGTTCTCGTTTATGTTTGCACTCTACACATATACACACCAATACACACACACACACACACACACACACACCAACACACACACACTAATTCCAGTTTTTCTTATGTAATTTATTATTTAAATTTTTTATTTGATTTTATTTCACAAAATTGTTGACACCCAAAAAAAAAAAAAAAAAGAAAGTTTTTTTTTCTGCGCGTTAAAATTAACCGAAATTAACAGGATTTTAAAAGCCATTTTTTTTATAGTTGTTTCTTTTCACTGTCTTTTCTTTAAATACAGTTGCGACCTCTCTGTACAAATCTCATGCATTCTCATCGTGCATTTTTCCATTTCAGTTTCGTAGCGCGCCTCATGCATCACAGTTACAAAATTCAATCAGCTCAGCAAACATTCATTTGAACCAGCCCATAAATGCAGTGATAAACAATCCAAATAACAAACGAGAGTTGTTCGTTAAGTTGTGGCGAATTGAATTCAAATGTTGTGTTCTCTTACAGTTTGACAGTGACTGCACTTCGCTTACACCAAACTTGCAAGTCAGCTTGTGCGCTGGCTCAAAGGCTCTACAATAGTTCCTAAAACAGTTGGAGAGTCTTGCGGGCTTGAGCTCAGAGGTATTTACTGGCTCTTCAACTGTTCACAAAACAGTTTGAGAGTCCGTTTATAGCCTGTGCTCTTTAGCTTATTGACTGTGTGTAATTTCACAGTTTTACAATCACTTTTATGATAGCCGGATCCCAGTTGGATTTGCCAAAAATGCACTAAGTAGCGCTTCAACTATTAATTATAATTGTTTTTAAAATTATCCTATGGCTTTTCAACTGTGCAAAATAGTTCGCAATGAAATCCTTAGTTATTCAATTGTTTCTTCTATAACTGGCATACAAAAACTTTGACAAGCATTCAGCAGTTGCATTCAAACTGTCAGAGAAGGCTTGATAGATGCTACGAAAAGCCATTAAAATTTATTCGAAATTGCCATAAAACTGTATTTGAAGTTTATTCAATTCACAATGGGAAGATCAATTGCAAACAGTTTGAAAGTCAATGTATTTTTAGCTAATTCGACATGCCAATCATTTCACTCAGTCTACAGTTTAGCACTCACTGTATGCAGTGGCACTCAAACTGTAAGAGCGAACAGCTACAGCAATGGCTGCACAACTGCTTAACAGAGTAAATTGCTTCACAGTTTCCAGTCAACTGTTCCCAATGACTCCCCAAACACACACTATGACCGACTGTTCCGCAGCTACTCTCAAACTGTATGCAACAATTGCGCCAAGCAACTCAACGTTCAGCGCTCGTGCCATGCCTGCGCCTTCGATCTAACCGTATATAAACTGTCTTACAGATATAGCGGCTATGGCAGCAGCGATCTATCACGCAGTCGATCCTCGCATGCGCTCAAATCGCGCGACAATTCGCCCATAACGGATCGCAGTGCTGGCTCGTCGCGCAGCGCCCTGGGCAGCTCGGCGGACAACAAGGACGGCGAGGCGCTCAGCTCGTGGGCGCGCTATCTGAAGAACAAGTATGGCAACAAGAGCTCGAAGGATGCGCCCAGCAGCAGCAGCAGCAGCGCAAGAGACAGCCACGCCGCTGGCTCGACAGCGGCCAGCCGCAGCACGGCCAGCGATGTCTCCAGGCGCTTGAGTCTGGGCCTGCCGTTGCGTCAGGCCAATGAGTTGGCCTCGTCCGATGATGACGGGTCAAAAAACGGGCTAGGCTCCCCTACGTCCCCTACGGTAGCAGCAGCAGCCGGTATAACCGGAGTGGCAGGTACTATCCCTAAACAGGTATACCTGCGCAAGCGCCAGCAGCTGTTCCAGTTGGGGGGCCGGGGGAGCGAGCCCGGATCCTTTACGTGGCCGCGCGGCCTAGCCGTCGGCCCCGACAATAGCATTGTCGTCGCCGACTCAAGCAATCATCGCGTTCAGGTCTTCGATTCGAATGGCATCTTCGTCAAGGAGTTTGGCGAATATGGCAACGGCGAAGGTGAATTCGATTGCCTGGCGGGCGTGGCAGTCAATCGCATCGGCCAGTACATCATAGCCGACAGGTGAGAGAGAAATTCAATTTTAAAATGCTAAAATGTTGGGAATTTTTTGGTAAATTTATGGGAAATTATTGGGAAATTTCTGGGATATTTTTGTGATGTTTTTTCTTGGACATTTTTTAATGAATTCTAAGTAACATGAGTTGATCTACCTATATCAAATTAATAAATGCATATTAAAGCGCTTGCCTGACTAGCAGTTATCCTATATCTCTTTAAACTACCCCAATTCCATGCGACGATTAGGTCCAGCCTCTCTTAAGTCAAAGCCGCCCATTCAGTTGCTTTCAAATGCTTTTATGTCCTATGTTATATAAATCTAATTGAAATCTCTCACTTCTCGTGCTTGCATTGAAAACTTGCGCAAGATAAAAAGAAAAACTTTTTTTTTTCCTATTTGCCAAATCATTCACGTGGCTAAATTTCTTTTCTTTTTTTTTCTTTTTGATTTGGACAGCTCTGCTGGTCAGCTGAGCTGCTTCAGTTGGCTCAGCCGGGCACCATCGACGCCATCGACTCTTGGGTGCATTTTAATTAAGTCGAAACAATAGTCCATGATTAATTCTTGGGCTTAGCTTTAGGCTGGAGCCGTGTAATTGGCACAGCTAAGCGCATAATAGCCGCGTTAATGAGAAACATGTGCGGACGAGCCAGCTCTTAGCCGGCCCCGCCACGTCCCGCCCAGGCACATTTTAAGCCGCATGTAACTTTACGCCTCTCATTTTTTTTTGTTGCTTTCCCATTCCTCTCTCTCTCTCTCTCTCTGTCTCTGTTTACACATGTGCATATGCGTAGGGGCTGTCAGTCATTGTCTGACGAGAAATCTCGTTAAGCACCCGGGGTCGGTCGGTCGGTCGAGCCTCATTGTCTGTCTCAACTTTGATTTTGCACGTTAAGCGGCTTAATTGTAAGCCCGATGCCCTGGCAAAAATGCGTCACACGATGCGACCGACCACGCCCACGTTCACATGGCCTTAAGTTACGGCACACGGTAATGAGTTCTCAACGCCCCATTTTGTAATTAATGACAGTCCAGAGCGCGCTTCACAATTTGATGGCAGAGTGACTGCAAATAGCACAGCTTCGCAAGAGCCAACAATAAACTTTTCTGTTTGAGAGTAAGGAGAGAGAGAGGTCGAATTAGAGAGAAAGAGAGAGAGAAAGACAGAGAATTCCTCTAAAACTGCTAACTCAGTTTTATTCTTGTAAATATTAAAAAAAAAAGAAAAAAATATAAATTTAGCAGACTAAAAAATTATATAAAATTTAATAAAAATAATAATAATACTAAATCAATTTTAAGTTAATACAAAAAAAAAAAAAAATTAATTGCTACATAAAAATATTTAATAAGATATAAATGTATATAATATACATAGAAATATAAAATATATTATTAAATAAAAATAATTCAAATATATAAAATAATAGCTTATAAATTAAATAAACATTTTTAAATTAAAATATATAAAATATAACAAAAAATACTTAAATTATAATATTAAAAAAATAAAATAAAATAGAATATGTTTTATTAAAAAAAATAAAAAATAATTAATCAAAAATATGTATATAAAACCCACAAATGAAATAATGCATTATAAAAATAAATAAAGTTTAACAAAAAATATAAATCATAAAAATTAATTAATTAAATAAGTGAAGCTCCAACTAAGTCAATAATGTCAATAATAACGAGTGAAATTAAAAAGAAATACAAAATTTTATATATACAAACGTCAGCTTAAATTTAATTAATATTAAAGCATACTCAACATTTTGAGTTGATATTTTTACATTGATTAATGTGAGAACGCCGTCACCTCTGTTTGGCATGTTGCAGATACAATCATCGCATTCAAGTGCTCGATCCACAAGGACGGTTTCTGCGCGCCTTCGGCTCGCAGGGCATTGCAGATGGCAAATTCAATTATCCTTGGGGCGTTACAACCGATGCACTCGGCTTCATTTACGTATGCGATAAGGAGAACCACAGAGTGCAGGTGAAATGCTGCAAATATTTATAAACAAGGGAAAATACAGAGCGAAGGCGAGCGGGCGAGGCAGCAGGCAGCAGTGGCAGCGACGGCAACGGCAGCTCAAAGTCTTGCCCAATTTGTCACACTTGAGAAGGCTGGCAGGCAGAGACCGAGACCGGGCCACTGCAGTTGCCAGTCCGCCTACGCCCACAGCCACGCCCACTCAATTTGCATGCGCTTAACGCAGTCAGAGTGCGCTGCCTCGCTCTCGCTCCCCCTCTACCTGTCTCCCTCTATTTGTTTCTCTTTATATGTTTTTTTTTGTTTATAACGAAAAACTATATCATCATGGCTCAGGTTTTCCAATCCGATGGTTCCTTCGTTGGTAAATTCGGTTCCTGTGGCCGCGGCGAGGGCCAGCTTGAGCATCCGCATTATATAGCCGTATCGAATACGAATCGTGTTATTGTTTCCGATTCGAATAACCACAGAATTCAGGTAAGCTGACCAAACGAATTTAATTGAAATCTGTTATATCTGCCCCCCCACCCTCTCTCGCTCACTCTCTTTCTTTCTCTTTCTATCTCTCTTTCAGATATTCGATGTTAATGGCAAAGTGCTGTCCACTGTGGGCGGCGAGGGCTCTGATGATGGACAATTTAAATTTCCACGGTGCGTATACTTAATTTATATATATCTCTCTCTATAATATATATATATATATATACATATATACATCTATATAGCGGCGTGGCTGTGGATGATCAGGGCTATATCTTTGTGGCCGATTCGGGCAACAATCGCATACAGATTTTTAATCCGGATGGCAGTTTTCTGAAGACCTTCGGCTCCTGGGGCTCTGGCGACTCAGAGTTCAAAGGGCTCGAGGGTGTGGCCATCATGTCCAATGGCAATATTTTGGTATGCGACCGCGAAAATCATCGTGTTCAGGTATTCTGAGCCACGACCACGTCACAAATAAAAAAAAACAACATTTTTTATTTCATTTTAATTTTATGTTGAAAATTTAAAAAATTTTATAATTTGAGTTCAACATTTCTAGGCCTAGAAATTTGCACAGCTCAAGAACAAAAATGGAAATTGAAAATTTGAAGAAAAAAAAAATCGAAAAACTTGTTAGAAAAATCAGATAAATATATCTACTATATATATAAATATATTTATATGTATTGCTTAATAAATAAAATAAAAACCTAAGCGAAAACTCGTCAGAGTTGGAGTGAAAAAAAAAAAAAAAACACGTCAGTTGGCCCAATCATTTAGACCACAAACATCAATTGCCAAGCAAAACTGTGGTACACAGCCATAATTCTCTGGCGGCCCTAATTGAGATTTATCTGAAATTACATTCGTGCGAAGCACTTTATTAAATTAAGATCTTCTTCGGGTTTGCAGCAAAATAAAAGTTTTTCCTTTTTTTACATAAACTATATGGTTTAATATGTGTGTATGTGCGTGTGTGTTCGTGTGTGTGTGTGTGTGTGAGCATCAACAAGCACTGAAAGCACAGCTGCAGATTTATGTGTACTCGCATAAATTTGTTTGCCAGCAAATGTTGCCCATACGCCACGTAGCTCAGCAAGAAGCCAAGTGTTTATCTATATACAAATATATATACATACGGAAGATAAAACGAACAACAGTTACACTAACTATAAAAGGCACTCACCAGTTGGTAAGTAATTTATTTATTTTTTTTTATATATATATATATATTTTTTTTTTAATTTAATAGACACATTTTTAATTTATTAAATACATTTTTAATGTTTCAGTTTATAATTATTTTATTATTTATTTTATATATTTTAAGCATAAATATATAATACAATTTATATATGTATACTTTAATACATTTTCTTTATATAAATAAATTTAGCTCTGCTGAAAATATTACAAAAAATTTATAATTTATATCAATCTTATAAACGAAAAAATGCTTACTAATTATTCATCCAATGTTCAACTTGTTAAGCTGCCAATTATGTAATAGTAAGCCTGTTTAAATAAAATGTAAATTATTAAAAAAAAAAAAAATTATTCATCCAGCATCATTATTTGTCATTATACATCTTTTTTTTTATTAAATTATTTACTTATTATTTTTTTATACATTTACAAAAAATTTAGTTCGGACTAAAAAAATTTTGCAAATATTAACAAAAATTTAATTAAAAAAAAAAAAATAAATAAATAAATAAAAAATCGTACTAAATTATTAATATATAACATATTTTTTGTTTATTATATTATTTATTTATTGTTTTGTCTTTAAAATATTTTATTTTTAGCATAAAATATTATTTTCATAAAAATTATATATCGTACTAAATTATTCATCTATAAAATATTTGTTTTATAATTATATTATTTTTTTCTTTAAAACATATTATATTTATAAAAAAAAAATATTTCAAAAATATATATTGTTCAACTTGTTAAGCTGCCAATTAGGTAGTAGAAAGCCTGTTTAAATAAAATGTAAATTATTTTTTGAAAAAAAAAAATATATATATATATATATAAATTATATATTGCCTAAGTTTAGCTTCAAGTTAGTTTATTTTGGCAACAAACGCCTCAGCAAGTTTGCATCACAGAATTTCAGCTGCTATCTCATTTCACTTAGAACTAAAAAAATATTATTTGTTTTTATAATTTACCTGAATAAATGTAATAAGTATATTTTCCTTTTCTTTTCAAATTATTTTTAAGTTAAAGTCGAAAAATTTCAAGCAAACATTCTCAACCACAGCAACTTTCGTTTGCCAGCTTAAATACTCTCGTTTTTTTTAGTTTTTTTTTTCTTTTTTTGCGTAGAGCGGCATTACACAGACTCACACACTCACAGACTCACACATACAGTCATACTCACGCATACAAAGCACGCAAAATGTTGCGAATTTAAGTGAGTTTTATGTGATTAAAATGCATGTGTGTGTGAGAGTGAGAGAGTGTGCCTGTGTGTGTGTGTGTGTGTGTGATAGTGATACGTTAAGTGTTTAGTGCGGCGTATGCCGAGAGCTTTATGGCTTGCCTCTGCATTCAACACTAGCCCACCCCTCTGGCACGCCTACTCCTGCACCCATTGAGACCTGATTACATAATAAAATTCGTTGATTTGCAGCTGTCGCAATTAACCTTTGATTGATGCAAGCCAACAAATTACAGGACACGATAACTGCCACACCCACAGCGAACGTCTTGCGTCGCCCAGCTGCCGTTGCTCCCTCATTTCCTTGCATTTCCTTCATATCTAATTGAATCACGCAGCAAATACGCCTTTCAATTAACGTAGCCCACCTGCTCGACATGTGGCTGCAGCGCATTTCCATGCAAAACTTGCCACATTATGTGGCAACTGGGTTGATGCCGGGCGGCGGAAAAAACGGCAAACAGTAGATAATTTGTTAAAGTGCCTGCCTGACTTTACTTTACTTTACTTTTTTCTTTTTTTTTTTTTTTGTGCGGCCCACATGCGGGCGGCGGTGGGCGTGGCAGCAGCCACAAGTTGCGCCCAGCCACATAAATTACAGCTACTTTGTGTGCGTGTGTGCGTCCGTGTGTGCGTCCGTGTGTGTGTGTGTGTGTGGCACGATTCGATTTTTTTATGACTTGTAATTTTTATTTGCATGTATCACGTGCCACGTCGCCAAATTTCATTTAAATTAACTACTGCCGATGGGCGTTGCGGCTGGGGGCGTGGCGCGTTTTCATTTAATTGGAACACGTTCCGCAACAACAACAACAACAACAACAACAACCGTTGCTTGTTTTATGAACAGCTCTCAGCCCAGACGACGCGTCATCAAATTGCAATGTGCTAAAAAATTATTATTTTTTTTTTTTTTTTTTTTTTTTTTTTTTTTTTTTTTTCAAAAAATTAATTTACATTTAATAAACAAGTTTTCTGCTGCCCAATTGGCAGCTTAACAAGTTGAACATAAAGATACAATTATTTACAGTAGAACACTACAGAAATTAACAATTAATTAATAACAATAACTACAAAATTAACAATAACAATAACAATTAACATAAACAACAATAACAATATATATATATATATATGAAATATTATTTTATAGGAACCTCGCAGGGAGGTCCTGTGGATGGCACTTCTTAAGTCTTCTTTTTCTGGCTCCTTTGTTAAGCAAAGGCTGTCTGTCAAAGTGAAGCTGATCCGACAAAAAAACTGAAACAAATCATTCAACGTTCAAACCTCGTAACGTGCACATCACAAAAAGTAAGTAATCAAAAGAAAAAAAAAAATATATATATATATATATATATATATGTATTAAAAAATAAGACAATATAAATATATATATTTATTTTTAAAATACAATTAGAACAAAAATATAGTTTTGATAATGTGATATGATACAAAAAAATCCCACATTTTGAAAACAAGTACTTATATATAAAAAATTATTAAGAAAAAAAAAAAAACAAACAACGGTACTCTCAAATGTATGCTACAAAAAAAAAGTGAAAGAAACATGGAAGCAGCAGGCGAAATGGAAAAGCAACGGCGAGCAGTGGCAGGGGAACAAATGATCGCATGGCTGACAACTAGTAGACAGCGGCGAGAAGCTGACAATGGGAGAAATCGCAGGCGAAATGGAAGGACAACGCTGAGTAGTGGAAGAGGGGAAATGATCGCTTTGTAAGCAAGCCAAAAGCATTGCTGAATGGAAGAGAGGGGGGCGAAGTGCTGTTAAGCTGAATAGGTGCAGCTGAAGAGTGAGGAATGCTAAAAGCAAAAGCGAGTGGGGCACCGGCGCTATCTAAGCACTGGAATGTTTAATCTTTTTACAGCCGCCGTAACTTTTTGATTTTCATCGCTTGCGGCATTTCGATTTTCATTTGTTTGCACAAAACGCTTTGCACTTGCAGCCACAAAGGTCACACGCACACACAAATGCAAACACCAATACCAACTCACTTGGCCTTGCTTGTTTGCTCTTACAATAAACGCACGAAATCAATCCATGCCACAACTGAGTGGCACGAACCCAAAAACACTGGCCACCAAGCCCCGCCTTGTGTTCAGCCCCCACCCCACACACACCAGCTTCCAGTCAGCTAGTGCAATTTTGATGTGCGTTCGATTTTTCTGCGCTTGTTTTTGAGCGTTTTATGAGCTGGTAAAAGTTTATGTTGCATGCCCCCAGCCAGTCAGCTGCTGTTGCTGCCACAAACTGAATTTCCCAAGCGCGTTTTTAAAGCACATCGAGTCAGAGTGCAAATACATAAATAAATCGAAAATAAATCGAGATTTTACGCTTTGAGAAAAAGATGAAACTGAAAATAACATAAAAAAGAACAGTGCCAGCAAAATATGCTCAGTTCTATGGCTAACTGTTATTTTTCAGACTTAATCGCATTCCCACAACCAATGCAAAGATCTGTCTCGCTTACACTTATGCAGAGGCTTTCTATTTCTTCTTTAGCTGAATTCTCTTTGAGAAAGTCAGACAAATAAGAATATCTCACTTACACAAATACTGTGGTGAGTGAAATGCAAAAATACTGATTTTCTTCGCTCTTCTTATTCACCTATACTCCTAAGTAAGTGAGGCAAACGGAGTGGCAAAAAAAAAAAAAAAAAAAAAAACTGTAATGCATTATTAGAGATTTGCTTCATTCGACAAATTTGCTCTGTTCTTCATTTTTCCTTCATTGCCTACAAATCTCACAAACAGAGTCAGTGAGAAATTTGCTTGGTTCTTCTACTCTACGTATGTAAGACAATATAAGTGACAAAAAAACCGCAGTGCATTATTGAAGATTCGTTACATTCGCGCTGTTCTTTATCTTTCCTTCATTGCCTACAAATCATACAAGTAGAGTCCTATTCGCGTAGTTCTTATACTCTACGTACATATGTAAGATAATAGGAGGGAGAAAAAAAAAAAACGGTAATGCATTATTAGAGATTCGCTGCTTTCCAAAAATTCGCTCTGTTCTTCATCTCTTCTTCATTGTCTACAAATCTAACAGCAAAATTAGAGCAGTGGAAACGTTGTTCATCCCGCTCACTCACACATTAGCTACTTAGGACTGAGTGAGCAAAAGTTTGCAAATCGAACGCAGCTACAGTTGTGATCGGTCGCTAAAGAAAATAAGACGTGCGGGAAACGCGGTGTGCATAATTGAAAATGTTCTCTATTTAAAAAGTGTGTTAAATGCAGTGGCGTCGATTGGGTTTTATTTCTCGTCTTTTTTTTAATTGTGGCATATTTTGTGTAATTATGTGATCGTTGTGCAAATAATTATATACATACATATTAATATGTATATAAGATATATTTTGTATAAAGTGCTGTATGTGTGTGAGTGCTAAGTGTTTCTACTTCTTTTCTCATGTGATTCGCTTCATTCAAATGCACTCTGTTCTTCATATATCCTTCATTGCCTACAAATCTTACTAGCAGAGTCAGAGAATAGTAAGACAGTAGAAGTGACCAAAAAAAGCCGCAATGCATTATTGAAGATTCGTTTTATTCAACAAATTCGCTCTGTTATCTTTTCTTCATTGCCTACAAATCATACAAGTAGAGTCTAAATTCCTATTCGCGTAGTTCTTCTACTCTACGTACATATGTAAGATAATAGGAGGAACAGAAAAAAAAAAAAAACGGTAATGCATTATTAGAGATTCGCTTCTTTCCAAAAATTCACTCTGTTCCTCATCTCTTCTTCATTGTCTACAAATCTAACTGCAAAATCAGAGCAGTGTTCATCCCGCTCACTCACACATTAACTACTTAGACTGAGTGAGCAAAAGTTTTCAAATCGAACGCAGCTACAGTTGTGATCGGGCGCTAGAGGAAATAAGACGTGCGGGAAACGCGATGTGCATAAGTCAAAATATTTTCAATTTAAAAAGTGTGTTAAATGTAGTGCTTTATTGGCGTCGAGTGGGTTTTCTTTCTTTTATTTTTTTTTAAGTGTGGCTTATTATATGTAATTATGTGATAGTTGTGGAAATATTTATGTACATACATATGAATATGTATATATGTTATATTGTGTATAAAGTGCTGTATGTGTGTGAGTGCAAAGTGTTTCCACTTATTTTCTTGTGAGTCGTTTATAAAGTGAAAAGTTTTTATTTGACTTATTCGTCTTGCTTTTGCAAGACTGAAAATTTTGAATTTCTTGTGTGCTTCAATCTGCTTAAAAGGCGAAATAACGGTGAGTAGCATAATTTATGAAGAACAAAAAAATGAGCTAAATACTGTAATGCCGTCTCGCTTTCTCTCGTGCAAAATGGGTGCTAGCAACTGTTGCGTCGCTTTTTGGTTCGTTTTCGTTTCGCTTTTAATTCCTCTAAGCGTTACGACGCAGCTGCTTTGCCTTTCAGTCTGAACCCTTTTCGCTTATTACTTTTAGCGGCCAGTTGAAAAGTTTTTTTTTTATATTATTATTATTTTCCTTCATTTTTTTATATGGTTTTTGTTTTTACATTTCCATTCGCTGCACAATAAAATTATGCCCTACCCGATTGTTGGCCATGGTCAGAAGCAACAGCTGGCCACCTTTTTGAATTCCCTTTTCGGTTTTTTCTTTTTTGCTTGGCAGTTAAGTGTAAAAAATGCTTAATGCCTTTGACAGCCGCACACTCAAAATAAACAAGCCCGGGTCAGTAGCCACCTACACACATACACTCCTACACACATATACACATATAAGCTCCCTCTGTGAGAGGCAGCAGAAAGAGAAAAGGTAAAGCCACTCAGTTTCAATCAAAAATTACGCGCCAGCGCAAAAAGAAAAAGTCAATTTCGAGCCGATCAAAATGGCCTGGATTTTTTTCCATTGTTTTACACTATCGAGCTAAAGTCTAGTCATTTTCTGACTTCATTTGCAACCAAATGTCAAATCAACATGTGAATGAAGAAAAACGCAAGGCAAATTCAATTTCGCAATTTTCTTCAATTCCTTGGGTGCACGCTTTCCTGTTACGTATATACATATACGTTATAGATGCTAATAGTAATAAAAGTGCATTAGCGCATATACATATACTAATATATACATATATATATATACTCGCAAATTCACTCAATTCTCGCACTTCACTTCTACTCTACTTTACACACCAAGATTTCAACAATGCGAACATTGTTCATCCCACTCACACATATGCTAACGCACAGCCACGTTGCTTAGCTCTGCAAGCATCTCCTTTGCTCTACAGGAATACCTATGTAAATTGAATGCAGCTGCAGATCGAGAGTTCGAGTGATTTCTGTATGTGTATATGGGTGTATATGTGTTTTAATGTATATGAACGAAAGCGTATTAAGCGTTTGGCAAAACTTTCAAAATCTCTTCTATTTTTAGCTACATACAATGTGAAAACAGTTAATTAGTTAAATTGCTTTTTGCTATTTGCTTGGAAACCTGGAAAGTTGCCGTTATATCTAATTGGAATAAAAGCAAATGATGAGGTCTAGCAAGGATAAATTAAATAAATCAGAAATAATACAATTTGCTCTTTTTCTGGTTTTTAAGCCGCATCAGAGTACTAGGCAGTCGGTTATGCTTAACTTATTTATCTTACTTATTTTATTTTCTCTCTGTCACATTTTTTGCCTTCTTTTTGATTCTCGTGTTATTTTCTATTATTGTTGCCACTGCTCCGTTCAGTCAGTTAGTTAGAATGTTGGAATGCGACCTAATACTCGAATGTCGATTGCGAATGTGTGTGTGTGTATGTGAATGCGAATGTGAATGCCCAGTCACACAAGTGTAGGCAGTCTTAACCTTTTGTATGTGCATGCATGTGTAAGCACGAGTATGTATGTGTGTGAGTAAGTGTGAGTGAGTGTGAGTATGGCCATCTCTAGAGTTTCATTCTGTGTGCGTTTCCGTTCTGTTGCGCCTTGCTGGGCGCTCGACCGGTGCACTTGGCGGTACGTTTAATACCACTTGAGTGACTTTTTATGGTCAGACATATGTGAGGGTGTGTGTGGGACGTAGATGTGTGTGTGTGTGTGTGCTGGTGTTTTTTGTGTTCATTTAGACTTAGCCTTGCCATTTGTCTGCTGTTTTGTCTTTGTTTTTTCTTTAGATTTTTTTTTTTTTTTTTGCAACGTGCCTGACATTTTTATATGCAGACCGCGCAACAAAAACAAAAGCAAAGAAGTGTTTTTCAGTTTTATTATTTCCATTTGCGAGCTTTTGTTTTCATTGCTGGCAGTAGTCATGAAAACATTTGCGACAGCATCTGCATGCATTTAAATAAATATTTTAATAAATAAAATGGTCAGCTCAAGTCGTGGCCACAGCTGTGCAATTTGTGCCAGCTATCCTTAGAGGGGTGAGGGGTGGGTTAACAATTCAACCAGCCAACCAACTGACTGACTGGCTAACTGACTGACTGACATTCTGAATGACCTTTTCAATGGCTACGAGTGCAATCTGAAGCACTTTTGGCGATAGAGACGACAGACACATGCAACTTGATGTTTGCCGTCACTCGTAACTGCAATTGAATTTTAAGCTGATTCGCTGTGAGAGGGTCGTCCACGTTTCCTGCTTTTCATTTTAGCCAAAAACTTAAATTCTAAACCAAATCTTCAACAGCTGACACAACAGGCAACAGTTTTCTAGCTCTATCTCGTTCTCTTGCTGTACCAACAATCAACAAAGTAAGTAGCGAAGAACGCGTTGCAAGTTAGGAACAGAAAACTCTTAACTTAAACGTAACTCAATGTGAAACCTGTGTAAATACGAATGCAATAGATAAAAAGTCAAAAGTTAACTGCACTACATACATACATACATAGTTGTAGATAAGTATGCCAATATATACGTGTGTGTGTTTGTGTAAGAGTGCATTCGGGCCACGTAACTGAATGCTGAATTCAGGATTCGGGCTCTGTTGAGAGGCTGGCTGGCTCATTGTGAAGTAGCTTTTAGTTTGCGTAAATCAAAGAGAAGAGAAAATTAAACTTCTAACTAAAAGCTGCTTACAGTTTCGAGCATTAAATGGATTTTGACATATTGTTTGTACGAGTGCGCACTTATCGAACTAGCGATGTGGCATGTGCTACGTGATCGAAGGTAAACGTGCTGCTGAGCACACTAGTTGATTTATGCTGCATGCGATATACGTACGGGTAAACTGCTTAAGAAATTTTTGTTTTAATTTGAAAGTTCATATTATGTTTATGTTGCAATATGTTATGAACGGCTTAACTTTAATTTTTACTTACTTCATTACTTACTTAATTTATCAAATCCCGATTTTTTTTTTACTCTTTAATCTCCATTTCATCTCCCGCTGTTTCTATATTCTCAAATAGAAGTTTTCTTTACGCATTCCATTCGCATTAGTTCTTTGACCTTCACTGACTGCTCACGCGCCCATCTCTAAGTGATTGAAGCATTGTTGTCTGCAATTGCAATTACGAAAGTCTGGGAAACTTTGTTTTTGGCCTGCATTAAGCAATTACATTGATTGTTTTTGACGGCTGTGCAGTGGATGAATGCAATAAGCTTTATATGTGCACTAGCTGGCAACATATGGGAGCGAAAATATATATAAAAATATGGTTGATATCATGAATTCGGCGTTAATGTTGGCTGAAAGATGCTTTACTCGGGCAAGCATCAGCAGCAGCTTGGCTTTGATGGCGAATTAACATTTATCATGCGCCACGTGAAGCCCATTTATCAGACGAACGGCTGCTCGCCTTTGCACAAAAACAAAAGGAATCGCATTTGCTATTTATTCGCATTTGGTTTTACGAATACGAATACGAGACGATATTTGTTTTACTTTTTCTTTAGCTTCAGCTTGCTCCGTCAATTCATCAAATCCGAACAGCTTTTACTCTTATGTTAATAATATCGGGGAGACAGACAGAATTGATAAAGTGGACTGGGATGAGTGGAATGTAGAGCAACAGGAACAACAAAACAGTCAACAGAGAAAATTGGCGCACACATCTCAACGCATTGACCTTGGCCAGAAGTTGCCATCATCGACATAGTCCTCGTCGTCATTTACAAAACATATCCTGTCTGCCGCATGGACTTTATTCGAACATTTGATTTATATTTAAATGCCTATTGAGGTCAAGTTGTGTTCATAACTCTTTGTATCGATGCCCTGTGCCCACAATTTATCATAGGTTTGGCCTGACGGCAGGGAATTCGAGCCTCTCTGCTCAGCTCCCTCAGTTCTCAGCACGCAGCTCTTGGTGTTAAATTGAAATTCCCTTTTGTGGCATGGCGAGCGAACGCGAACTGCCGCTGGCTGGCGCCTTGCTTAATAAAATCAATGTGAAGTCTCGCATAAATGCGGAGCAGAGCATACAGTGATGCGCCCAACTCGAACTAATACAAGAGCTTAAGAGGTTAAAGGGCTAAAAACAACAACGATTTAGGAATAAAAAATATAAATATAATACCAATATTAGAATTACTTATGAATAGTTAATATGAAAATAAATAAAGATGCAAATTTTTATTTAAATAAGTTAAATGAAATAAAATATATTTTTATATAAATTAAATATATATATTAAAATTTAAAACAAAATATATAAATATTTTTTAAATGTCTTATTTTAAATTTATTTATTTGATATGTCCAATGCCAAATAAAAAGGCAAAATCTGGCCGATAAAAAGGCTACGTTGACAACACTTGTGTTTAAAAGGCAAGCAGGATAGCCTGTCCTAGTCCTTTACCTGCCTGTAGCTTAAGTTAAAAGCGCCTTAACTATAGACAATCCTTTCGATGTTAATCATGCTACATAGGCGTGGGAGCTAGGCGACTGTTATTTATTGCCTTGTAGAATGAATTTACGTTAGGGTGCACCGAATTCAACAGCGCCTGCTGCTGTTGCGCCACGTGCAAGTCTATTGAAAGGACTTTCATAGTTGTCGCTGTAGTTGGCATCAATAACAAATTTATGGCCAACTTTGACACGAGGCGTGGTTGGAGTTTGCCTAGATTTTAGTTTTTCATTTTGCATTTTCCAGTTTTCTGGCCAGCTGCAATTTGTATGCAAAGTGAGCTATTATCGGGTGCATGTGGCATGTGGCATGCGGCATGCTGGGTGTGGCAACATGTATATCGTATTACTATTTAAATTTATACAAAAAGCCAAAAATGCAAATGTTAAGAGTCGAGCAACAATTGGAGCAGACATTGTTTGCCACAACGCCGATTAGCTACACGAAATGCGAATATTTAGCACAAGCGTCAGTTAGAGTCATAGCTGGGAGTTGGTGCTGTTAGTGCTACATTAACTGTAAATGTTAAACGTAACTCTAAATATATATATATATATATATATATATATATATATATATATATATATATATATATATATATATATATATATATATTTATATATATCTGTGGCCATAAAGCCAGCGATTAGTGCAAACACGCCAGCACTTGAGGTTTATCGTACTAAGCCTTCCTGTTTAACTCAGTCCAGTTGAAGTTGTGCCTGCAGTTTAACTATGTGTAGCAAGACTCCTCGGTCTCGAAATATGCCACGCAAGCATGTGGCACGAATGCCGCCACGTTCAATGCGCAGCGGCCTTTCCGGTTCATGTTATATCGGCGACGGCGTCTGTTGCATGTTTCAGCCTGAAAATTGATATTAAATGCTTTGGCATAAAAAAAAGAATGAAAAGAAACATCAAATGATTTCGTTACAACTCCCTCGTCTTGTGCGCTGTGCTTTATAATGAAGGTATTTTGGCCAGGCGTTGTTATATATGCATTGCCATTTATTTCGTCTGCTGATTGTGCAAGAAATCCAGGCACAACACTTGGCCGACACTTTTGGCCGCTTGGTCGTTGGTCTGTGTCTCGGGCCTCACTGTAGCTGACCTGGCCGATTGGTCAGCCGCTGCAAATTAATTTGGGATTTTGCGTCTATTTGTTTTGCTCCACACACACATGATTCGTGCACCCCTCTCTTTCCCTCTCATTCTTACACATTCTGGTTGGCTCTCTTTTACTCTTTTACTCTTTCATCGTGTCTTTGACTCCGACTCGCATTCATCACAATCACACGGCGCCCAGGCCGCTTGCAGATAAAATTTATGTGTCCTGGCGGGCCTGAGGCATGCATCCGTAAGCAGAGTTTGTCTGGACACGAACGTTGCCACGTGGACATTTCAAATGCTGCCAAAGCTCAACTGACATTTGATATATTGGGGCCAGGACAAACTGGACGAATTGGACATGCTGGACAGCCCCAGTGCCACAGTTAGCCACAGTTTCGTTCGACATTTTGGTCCTTTTCGACAGTTCTGCAACATGCGAGAATACGCTTTGTTACCCATTGCCCACACACTCTCTCTATCTCTCTCACACTCTCTGTCTATCTGTCTCTGTCGGCCTGTATTGCTTTGCATGTGTAATTGCTGTGCTGAGAGGCTTGTAAGTGGGCTTGTAAAAATTGTGTTGCCGGCAGCAACTGCCACAGCTGCTGTTGCTGTTTAATTGATGACAAGCACTCGCCAGTGCGGTTTACTGAGTCAGCATTTGAATTTAAAAAATAAAAACACTTTGAGCCTAATTTAGTGGAAAATATTTAGCGCTTTATTCAACTAAGAGATAAAGATATTTATTTCGATGAAAATTTCAAGTTTAAAATTAAGATGATCTCGGTTTTGATTGAATATGAATCTAATTGTCTGAATCTACAGATTTTCTTAATTTTCTTAAATAGATATGTAGACCTGCTCCAGATACTTATATTTGTTGCCAAATTTTCTACGGTTTTCTTTTGGCATCAGGACGCAGCACGTTGTTCTATACCACGTCGCACAAATACAATCACAAAATTCTTTCACTTCCGAAATGTTTTTTTATTCAAGTGTAGCCTAGTCTTTTGCTGTGCCAGATTTCAGTCTTTATTGACCGTTAATCACATCGTATCGTGTCGTCTGTCGCACTATTTGTTGGTCCGTGTGTCTGTCGTTTGGCACATGCTAAAACGTGTTGCCAAAAATGAAGAGATAAATGCAACGTGGCGGCACAAAGCAATGCGACGCCAAGCAGAAACGTGCCAAAAATTAACAAAACGCCCGGCCAAATGGACAAACAGCCTTTGCCGCATAGATGCGAAAACAAAGATAGAAACATGGCAAAGATAACGAGTGAAATAGAGACAAAAAGACGCGAGAGATAGAGCGGGAGAGAAGGCAATGAGTGTAAGAGTGGGGATGGTTCCGGGTAAGTTTATCTGGATGTTAACTAACCCGGACAAGTGTCAAAGCATTTAGCATGCGCTGAATTTTAATTTCACACTTTGCACTGCAATCAAAAGGCATTAAGCGGCAGCAAAGAGGCACGCCCACCATTTGCCGAAAGGCGACAGGGGGCAATGGCGAGGTGTCAAACGAGTGTATATGTGTGTGTGCGCCTTGCATGCCAGCTGACACGCCCACAATGGCTCTGCTGGTGCTGCTGCTTGCTGCTGTTGCTGTTGACTGTAATTAGCACACTCTGATTTGTATTTGGCTAACAATAAAATGACAGCTTTTGGCCAAATGGCACGCAACGTTAAGGCTCAGCCATGTCCACGGAATGAGTACGGAAATGCCAGCGCAGCTTGGCGTGCGCTCATTTCGATTGCATGCCACACGCCGAGCAGGCAACAGCCATGAGTCTGAACTGACCAGTCCGGCCCAAAGCGTAATAAATTCCAATAAACGAGTGCATAGCCTTGGCAAGTCACGCCCCATGGGGGCGGTCAACACTTGGCAGCTGCCTCAACAGGTTTTCTGCCTTTTGCTGCACTCGCACAGAAATATGATAGCCGCTAATTAACACCACACAAGGCTTACGACCTATGGAACAAAGACTGAGTGAAAAGGGAGCGAGGGGAAGAGAAAGAGTGCGATCTACGAGAGGAGCAAGGAGAAAATTTTTGCTTCATTAGAAGGGCAAAAAAGGCGTGTGAGACCGTGGGTGCGTTGCAGGTGCTGTATTTTAAAGGGAATTGCCCATTTTATATACACTTCACTGAGTTCGTTGAATAATCCCTTTAAAAGAGTATATTAATATAGCTTTAAAAAATTGCATTTAGTCTATAGATGGATTTTGCAAGCTTCTGTAGATAAACTATGGAAAGGATTCTTTCTTTAGATATAAGTATTAAATCAGTATAATATTATTAAATCATTTTTCTGCAAAAGGAGAACCTATGCTCTTTTGTCTAATAATTATACGATGAGTTCTAATTTCATTTCATTAGTTTTGACTGCAAATTAGACAGAGCATTTTTAATGCCACTTTAAAAATGTGGTCAAGCAACTAAAACTGAAAATGTAGATAAATGAGCTATGCAAGAACTCATTCCAAAGGAGTTTATAATAAAGGCAACTTGTTAACAAGCTAGCAAAAAAATTACAGTCTGAAAGCGAGCACAAAGCCTGATGAGTAAAAATGGCATACGTGCGTGTGTGTGTAAAATTGCGTTTATTTTGTTGTTGTATGCGTGTGCGTATCCGAACCGGCAAAAAGTCATAGTAATTGTGAACTCTACAGCAGATGCGACGTATACGCCATGTGCTGTATAAGAGTGAGCTGAGAGCGCGTATAAGAGAGAGAGAGAGAGTTCACGCGTCTATGACGTACTCAACAGCATGGATGTTGGTTAAGAGTAAAGGAAAGCAAAGGGAGGCTGTGTTTTCACTTTCAAAGGTAAACATGACACACACGCACACACATACATATACAGACCCAGACAAATTCATATAAAGAGTCGATGGGCAGCGCGTGTAGATTTTTGAGGGCAAAGCGAAACAAAATGCGAACAAAGGGGGAAAAATTGTAACAAACACGCAAACACAGAGCACTGAGGTAAACGAAGCAAAAGGCCAAAGTAAAAAGGCAAAAAGCGTTTGCGTTTTTGCTTCTTTTCGTACTTTATGGGCATGGTGTGAAAAGGGCGTGGAGCGCGGCTGAAATGTTAGCCAAACATGCAACACTGTATTCACAAATCTGAAAAGTCAGCGACAGATAAAACACGCTCGAATAATGAAAGAAAACTGAACATAATTAGGAAAAGGAAAGGTCTTATAAAGCACAAAAACAACAAGAGTTTAGAAAAATGAAAAGAAAGAGACAAAAACGAAACAAAGTCAAGTGCACAATTTGCTTTTATTTGTAGGCGTGGTTGTTATTTAATTTAATTAATTATTTATATAACAAAATATTATTCAATAGCATTAACATCATTTTAACAGCTAAAGAGTTAATTGCTTCAGAACAAATTGGGCTGCTTGTTAAATGTTCAAATTTTCCGTAAGTCTAAACGTACTTTGGGTATTAGCTTGAACACAATAGGCTTTAAAGGTTAATCTTTGGTAACCAAATGTTGCATAGAGCTAGCTGTTAAAAATCAATTCTTAATTTTTTGCTTTTAGCTTTCACCTTTGTTAAATTTTCCATTTTAGATAAATCTTTTAAGCTGGACTTTATCTTTGGCTCAGCGATTGATAATAAATTTTCCATGCAGCTCTAGGACTTAAGCTAGAATTTTCCTGTATATAATTTGATACTGCGTACTTTGCCTAAAAGTGAACGAGTGCAATGCCGCTGTCTACCTCTAAGTAAAAGTTTGAGCTCTGCTTCATCTGTGTACTTAGCTACCCGTTGGTAAAATTTCTTTTACTAGCCTAAAATACTTTTCTTCTTTACTTAACTGCCTGCTAAATTTCCCTTGCATCTTAAGTACTTTGGGCCTCTTAGTGTTATCTTAAAGCAAACAAGTTTTATGTAAACTGAGCACTGTTCAAATTTTCTTGTAGTAATTTGCTTAAGGCTTTAAGAGCAACCTTTCACAATTTAAGAATGCGCATATTTCTTGTTCGCCGGTAGTTTCTCTGGCCTAGGCGAAACCTTTTGTATTAAACTACAATAAAAATGCTTCTGCTGCTTGAATTTAACACGCATTTAGCTTGTATTATTTTTTTTATTAAATAAAAAACCTAATAAAAGTAGTAAAAATTGTAAATTAATTAAATTTATGCATTAAATTAAAATTTTTAGGAAAATGTAGCCACCTGTAAAGTGAATTGCATTATAATTATATATGTGTGTGTGTGTGTGTGTTTGGGGCGTATACCGCTGCCCACCGGGTTGGCCGCGCAATTTGCTGCTGCTGTTGTGGCGGCTGCAGCTGCTGCTTCTCGGCAGGTCCTTGCAATCTGCGGCCTTTGTCGGATGCCGCGTGCCCGCGGCACCAAAGTGCATTGTAGCAAAATTTGTATTGCTTGCCAGGCAACCCAGGCTGGCCCCCAACTCGACGCCGTTGCATGTGCAAATCATAGCGCAGAATGCGGCTGCGCTACATTAAATTTCAATTTCATGTTCATTTATCGTGAGGGGCAGGACGGGGTGCGTGCTTTCAAGAAGCAGGCGATGAAGGGAAGGAAGCTCTTCGCTGCTGCAATTCAGGCTGGGCACGGAAGTCACAATGTCAGTGGCTGAACTTAGCCAAGGCCACAGCAAGGCAGAAACTTTTGGGCCAAGTGAGCCAAAAGTTGCCAGTTGAGCATTATGAGAAGAGGGAGATGGGGAAAGGTGGAGAGGTTGGGTGGTACTTAGATAGGGAATAGTGCGGACTGCTTGACTGCCAGTCAGCGATAGCAAATGCCGCGTTTACGCAAGTGTTTGCCAAGTAAATATGTAAAACCAACAAGCGCAATGGCTGTAGCCCACACACACAAACACATACTCACATGCATGTTGCATAAAAATTAAGCAAACTGCACTTGTAGCACGAACAACAACAAGCAGCAACAACAACAATATCAAGTCACAAAAACTTACTGCCCAAAGCCCCAAAAATGCAACAGTCGACAGCAACTTCCGCTATGCGTTGTGCGCGCCCGAAACGTCACGCCGAGCTGCACATCCTTCTTGGCCAACACCAATGCGGCCCAACGCCCTTTCGCACAGCGGCAGCAGGAGTGGCAACAACAAAAGACACAGTGGCAGAAGATGAAAACGAAGCAACAGCAGCGTCAGCAGCAACACAGGCAACAGTCGGCTGGGTAGCAAGAGCTACAGTAGTCATTCGAATAGGCGATTGAAAGATTTAGTTGAATAACAATGAATTAATTGAATGAATAAATGATTGCGTGACTGACAATCTGATTTAGTGACTATTGACGGACGAAAAATTGTCACTTTGATAAAGAGATTGACTGAATGATGTGATCATAAATAGACTGATTGACTAGCTCTTCAATTGAATGCTTAATCTATCTCTTAGGGATCCATTCAATCCATTCAATCAGAGATTTACCAACTAAGTGACTGATTGCCTAATAAAACTGGATAATAAATGCGGTCTTGAAAGCAGAACGCACACTAACTACTCAAGTTGGGCAGCTCTATTTTGCAGACTTGTTTCCTGTTTGGAGAGAATTTCTTCACCAATCAAAATAATGTGCGAAATGCACTTATAGAAAACTTTCTTGCATCACAAATGATCTCGAACTGAAGTAGAATTTAGCCAAAAGCTTTATCAAGAAACTCACAAAAAAATACTTCTCAAGTGTCCGCTACAATTGTATGAAATGAGATATTGAAAAGTTTTGTACTTTATCATTATATAATATATATTTCGGCAAATAAAATACTTAGAATTAATATTTTGACATTTTCACTTTCAAGAAATTTTCAATTTCCGAGCGACCATTGTACTGGGCGACCAAGCAAAATGAAGAAGACGAAAGTAAGAAGCAGAAGACGAAAAAGATGGGCATGGAATATTGTGCTGCAAAGTTTCGCAGCAAGTTTTTAGTTTTTGCTCAGCTTGTTTTTGCTGTTGTTGTTGTTGCTTAGCCAAAGGGCTTGAAGCATGTGCAAGTTGGCCAGCTGTAACTTTAAGCCCCAAACGTTGTCGCTGCTGCGTACGTGTTGGTGTTCATTACGTACGTGTCCTTTTTGCCATTTTACTCAAGTTGTCAGCACGGAGTAGCCGGAGGAGTGTGTGGAGGAGCATGGAGCGACTGTAGTAGAGTAGAAGATGCGTTGCAAAATAAGTTGAAAACACACGCACGTGCTAACTGGAAAGGCAGATGATAAGATTTGACGCATTCTGATACTTGATTAGACTCTAAGCAGGTAAACGCATTTCGCGTAATGCATTCGCTTTAAAGTGCATATTTAAGAACTATCAACTGGGATAGTAAATGACATTAGTTCAGGCGAATGGAGCGGATGTATGTGTAGAAGATAGCTGATAGCTGCAGCATTTCAGATTTAATTATCTGCAATTAAATATCTATGTATAAATATTATATATAAAGAGTTAATTCGTTTCATTTTAAGACTCTGCAACAAGAGGTTTAGCAGAGTTTGATTAACTGTAAAACTTTGGTAATTTATGATCTTTCAGTCTGCTGCTCATGCAAGTGTAATTTATACAGTTTATTTCCATACCCTGTAAATGTGAAATCTTAATACCTCCTTAATTAAATTGCAATTGTAATACCATTCGCTTCATTCCAGTTGAATACACTATAATTAAATTGTGTTCAAGTAACTTGATTATGTCTTAAAAAAATATCCGTTGGTCATAATTAACGCAGATTTCGTGTTGTTGCAATTAGTGGAGCTGCTCTATTTAATTGCCATCTTTTGCCTGTCGCTTGAGTGGAAGCCAACTGCGTTCTGTGTCCTGCCAGAGAACTGTCAGTTTGGTTCAGGTAGTTCCCTATTCAGCAGCGCCACCACCTTCCAGCACCATCTCAATGTGGCGCAAGTTTCAAAGGCATTGAAAAGTGCACTTGACCGCAATTTGCAAAGACTTTTGCAGCAGTTGCAACTTGTTCGGGTGGTGCTTTATGTGGTGCTCCTGCTTGTGCTCCTGCTGCTGTTGGTGACAAGTGCTTTGGCTACCTATGCGGTGTCAACAACTTCAAAATGAGTTTTTTGCTACAAACACACTCGCGCCCACACACATACACACAGTTGGCTCATAAAGTTATTTTTTATATTTTTGCACGTTTTACGAGCTGTTTTACCTGCAGCGCTTTAATAAACACGACTCAGCAGTAGAGTTGCTGCTCTCGTTGTTGTTCCGCGGATTATGGTGGCTTGGGGGCACATTCAGCGCGCGAGCTGCTGTAACTACAGTTAACACACGCACACAAACATAAGTAAATCTAAAAAACTATAGCATACTTATTCGCTGCATAATTTTCTTTATCTGAATAGCGGTTGCCTTTGCGAGTATAACTACACCTGCATCTGCTGCTCCCCCAACTGCTCCCTATACTTTGTTCTATTGCTGTTTTTGCTTTTGCTTATACTCTTTAGCTTTTCCAGCAGCCGTTCTTGTACTTGCTGCTATTCTCACTGGTGTTCTGTTCCTATTCGGGGTTCAGCTCCCGCCACAACTTTTGCTACTCACACTCCTGTATCAGATTCTGCTCCAGCTATCAATGTAATCAAAGCTTTTGGCTTTATGTTTGTATAAACTTACTTTTCATGTGGCTTGGTCGACCGCTTGTGTGGACGTCGTGCGTTTTAATTGCCTGCTCTAAGTCGTTTTAGTCCTTGAACTAATACAGCGCCATAAGCTCTTAATCATTTCAAGCAATTTGCGCACGTTCGCTGCAATTCAATTACAACTTTGCTTAAGACACACACACACACACAGACAAACAAACATGCCCATGGATTGCCAAGCCACTATGTACTTATGTACTTACACTCTATCCAGCTATCATGTCTTATTTGCTCACACACACACACTTTGAAGTAGCTTTAAGTATATCTACTAAGAGTATTTGATAGATACGTTGCTACACTTGGAAGTTTTCAGCTTTTTTTTTTTGGCAAGTTTGCCTCTTCAAGGTTTATAATCAGCCGTTCCTGTTTAATACTTTTAATACCTTTCGAATTGCTTGGCAAGTTTTCTTCATTTTTTATACGACTCGAGCAGGCTTCAAAAATATAATGTTCGAGCAAACAGTGTGCTGGCACTCATGTGGTATATTAAGTGTGACTCACGCACTCACTCACTCACTGGCATACACTCACCCGTGGCACTCGTTGAGCAAACGATATTTATTCGATTTATGGCTTTTTTTTTTTGGAAGCACTAAGAAATTTTTTAATAAAACGCATTTTATTGACTTTATCAGATACAGAGAGAAAGAAAGAGAGAGAATGAGTGTGAGCGGGAGCGTGAGCGTGAGCGAAAGAGGCAGAAGATATTAATATTGTGAGTAGCTAATAAAGGCACGTATATTTACACATGCAGCACACACACACTCATACGCTCATGTGTGCTGTTGCACATTTGAAAGCAATCGGATTTTTGTGGCTTTTATGCCTTGTGGCTGTGGCTTATGACAAGGCTTATTGGATTGGCCTCCAAAAATCTACATGAGTTAACATTGTCAGGTCGTACGCACAGTTATTGATTGATTTTTCACACAGTTTTTAAGCCCTAGATGAATTATGTATATACGTTGCCTAGCTGTGGGCCATATTATGAAATGTGTGGGGAATTTAATATATTCACGTGAAAGGCGAACAATAATGGGTTAAAGAATATAAGCTAAATTAATATTTATGAAGTGAAAGTGAAAATTATAATACAAATGGCCAAAGCTTTGGTTTGTTGTACGAATTCGATGTTTTTCTTAAAATCTTAAAGCTTGTTTTATTGAATTATTTTATTTTTTATATAACCATTTGAAGCTCTAATAGAATACTTAAATAATTGTCCTTGTTCTTTTTGTATAAATAATTGATTTATTATATAAAAATATTAATGATGCAGATATCCATCCATAAATTGTGGGGAGCCACAAAATAAAGGATGTGAAAAATTATTTAAGCATGAGTTAAAAATGAGATTGTCAAACCAAATTCCATATGGCTTCGATTTACATTTTTTTTTTTCAACTCTCAATATGTGTTTTTCTTGGCAGCAGCTGCTGACACCTGATAAGTGCAGCTTTTGGCAGCTGAAAATGCAACAAAGTGGCAAGCAGCGGTGGCAACAATGTAAGCAGCAGTAATAACTACGGTATGAGTAAAAGAAGTATGAGCGGGTTGAGAAAGTGCGTGTGCGTGTGCGTGTGCGTGTGCATGTTCGTATGCGAGCACAACAGCTCAACTGGCAGGCACTGTAATGCGAGCATTGCATGATGTATCGATTTTGTTGTTTTTGTACCAGGTTAGCAGCTGCCTGGTTGTTTGTCACTGGAAGCACAGCCATTTCTGGGCCATTTGTCGGCTTTTGCCTGTTCCGGTGTTGATAATGCCAATGCGTAATCCATCTCCATGAGCGAAACACATACACACAAACACACATATGTACAGGCTCCGAACGAATCGTATACCGAATCTGTATCCGATTTGTATTCCGACACCGATTCCGAATTCTGCAACACTTGACACAATTTGCACTTGAACTTTGGCATTTGTCGATGCGCTGGCATTTGCTTACGTGCGTGCGGTTGAAAAGTTTGTCAATTTTGAGTTGAGTTGAGTTGAGTGCAAACAAATTCAAAGCTGCTTGTCCGCTACACCCGCCACAAACACTTGCACACTACAATGAGGCAAAGAGTTGTGGCATATTAATATACATATATATTTATGCCTGTCCGAATTTAAATAAAACACGCTCGACAGCTTTGATAAAACACAATTTTTAATAACTTTGACATCAAGTACACATCGAGAATTTGATTTGTTTTTGGTTTTCTTTTGTAATGAGACACAGACAAGAAAGTTTTAATAAACCGCTAGGCTTACAAAATACTTATTAGCTAATTTATGTAATATGAATATATATATATATATATATATATATATATATATATATATATATATATATATATATATATATATATATATATATATATATATATATATATATATATATATATATATATATATATCTATAATATATAAGTTATTTGTAGTATTTTTATATGCACATTGAAGCGTATTCGTATTACTTCTAATATCAATTGTTTTTGTCCAAATTCAAGTATATAAATCGAAATTAAAATATAAATACATACATATGTGTAAATGTAAGCACATATATATATATATATATATATATATATATATATATATATATATATATATGTTTGTTTGTCTGTATGTGTGTGCGTGTCTAGTTCAGCACTTTGCGTTTGTCGGCCGAGTTTCATGTGCTCACTGTGTTCAGACACTGTCCAGGCTAAAAAGTTTGACTTTAGTTTCGGTTCTGCGAATAATTATAATTCACATAATTTGATTATACAATTCCGACATTATCAAGTTTCTTTTATTTTATATATTTTTTTAGTTTAATTATGAACTGTTGTTTTTTTTACTTTTGGTTTGGAAATTTATTCTCGGGAATTTGTTTGAGGCTACACTCAGATATTCTAATTTCGTGTGTGTGTGTGTGTGTAAATTCGTTACAAATTCTGTTGCGAAGGGCTTATATAGTAGAGGTGTTTTTATAATACTTTTGCAGCAAATTTGTTGAGTTTATGTTCGCTATTAATTAAATATGCTTTTAGGGGTACGCTATACTTTTTATTAATGAACAATTTTATGAGCTGCTAGACGCTTATAGACTATAGACACTTGTCTATCAACCTGATCATCTATCTGCAAAGTACTTTACTCTTCGGCCAGCCGATTCTCATCTATTTTTCCAATATTTTCTTAGTTGTTGAATTGAACGCGAACCAAAGGGAGAAGTCTGCTGAGGGCGCTTAAAATACGAGAACTAACACAGAGAAAATGAAAGCGTACAAAGTTTTTGGACCCAGCCTTATCAATAAAGGGAATATATATGGGCATCTATACACACATAATGTTAAACAACAAATATTGCCAATTTTCCAAGCTTTGCTAAGCTTATACACTAAAAATATCTAAATATATTTTTCTTGCATAATTCTTTAAGACACAGGGAAGACATTAGAAATATTATAAATTACACAGACATACATAAAGTTATATATATAAATATATCAACTACAATACGTATACGAATACATTAATTTTATGCGTGTGTGTCTGTGTATGTGAGATTTTCCTTATGGCTAACACCTTCTATATAGCTTATAAAAATTGTTATTTATTTGCTTGGATTTCTGCTTTTTTGTTGGTTGCTAATTGGGGCACGTGTGTGTTATTCGTTAAGGTAGGTTTAGGAATTACTTATAGCGTACATGTTCTTAGGATTGTCTCTGCTAAAAATATAGTTGAACGCACTACAAACTACAAAACTAATTGCCTAACTAGAGTTTTATATTTTACTGCAATGCCTATAACTTCAATTCCATAGCCAGTTTCATTTACATATCCATTTACATGCCATTTTTGATCAGTTGGCATCTGAGTTGATATCTCGTGAGTCTCATACTCGTACATAGATCTATGTAGTTTTGTAATGCCTGTTTTTAGTAACTTTTGCTTTCACCTTTTAGTTTAGGTTGTGGCTTACAGATACTGGTCCTCGTTGGTTTTCAGTTGAAATCAAATTTTCGCACTGCGCGCACGTGCCGCATGCTTTCGTCCAAAAAGTATGCGCTTAAAGGCGCGTCGAAACTCTGGATTGAAAATGGTATAGATGACCTGTACAGAGTGGTTTAGAGAGTTTGTATAAGATTTTGTATTCGAATTTGAACTATATTCTTATTAGACTATCGTATGTCTCTCCTCTAATTAGAAATATTTTTCCCAGATTAAATTTTTATATTAGTTTTAGTTTTCTTATGATCTCTTGTACTATTCATAGTTCATAAAATATGTTCAGTATGTTTGATTTATCATTTATTATTGAATTTGGATCAAGACTTAAATTTCTATTGACTAGTTAAATTATAAAGCAGCTTAAACTGCTACAAATAGTGATAGTACTAAAGAGAGATTTGGCAAAACCATTCATATTCATCAATCTTCCAATAGGGAAAAATGAAACTAAATAAAAATATTGCAATGCATCAATTAAGTCAGTTGGGTTTTTATGTGTGCTTGAAAAGGGAAAAAGAAGTCTGAAAAATGACTGTAAATTAACTAAATTTATAGCTGGATTAAATTGAGATATATATATATATATATGTTAGATCAATCATCCAATCAGAATTACTCACACTTGACTCATTTGATACATACTGAGGACAAAGACGTATTGCAACGGACAGATGGACAAATCTTTTGGGTATTCACTTTGTTTCTTTTTTGTTCTTTTATACTTACCGGATTGAGCGTCGAATTGAAGTAGCCCAGCCAGAGGAAGAGTGATGCAACTGCTGGATGAATTTCACAATCCTTGCAGAGGCTCATTGTGAGGGCCATGACAAAGAAGGGCAGCCAACAGATGACAAAAGCGCCGGTGATGATGGCCAATGTTTGCGCTGCTTTACGTTCACGTTTCGCTTCCAGCAACTGGCGTCGCTTGGCCAGCTTCTGGTGTGGATTGGCAATGCTAGCCAAAACACCCCTGCCAACAGTAGTTCCAATGGGACTTGTGGCACCAGTGCCAGCTGCTTCTACTCCAGCTCCCGCTGGCTTGCCGCCCATGGCGATGGACTGTGCTAGCGGCGTAATGGCATTCAAATGGGATGCTATTAGATGGTGCTGTGCGGCACTGGCCACCTGCTGTGAGAGCGTTATGATTTCGTTAGCATTGCTCGTGCGATACTGAGAAAACGAGATTGAGACGGAGAGAGAGAGAGAAAAAAAGCGAAGCATTGAAAGACAAAGACAAGAAAGTGCACACACAAAGCAAAAAGAAACAATTAGCTTCGTTTTGTTGAAACAACTGAGCAGCTGCACAGTTGAGTTGAGCCGAGCTGCGCAGAGCACAGGTGACTAACTAGCTCAGTTCCGTTCAGTTACTCATGTTGCAGCAGCTACTTACGTCATCGGCATCGCTTGATATGGTCGTGAGCTCGGTGCCCGCGTGGCTTTTGTTATCGTAGTTACTCGTACTGAATTCTGTCTCCTCTCGGGTGATGGCCAGGCTGGCAAAGTCGACGGCAATGGCTGCCACAGAACGTGCCACGGCGCCCTCGGTGCCAGCATTAATGTTCGCCGTATTTGTGTTACGTCCAAAGCATATCTTAATTCGTTTACGTGGACGTCGCTGCAGTTGGCCAGCTTCATTTTCAGTATCTTCCAGTTGTTCGCGTTGCTGTTCACGCTTCTCCCGTAAGCGACGTTTGCCAGCTCGCTCCTGAGGCACATCACGCGCCATCGAATCGCACTGCAAAATTTAATTATATTTTGCTGTTTAACAGTCAAAGAGTTGAATTCTCCTTTGATCCCCATACATCCTCTTTTCTGTTTCAACTCATTCTCAATATCTCGCACTCCCTCACTTTCTTTCGCTGTCTGCCTGTCTGTCTGTCTATTCCTTCATTTCCAATTCGCTTTAAGCTATTTTCGTGTATTTGATTTAGAAGCTGTCCTAAGCATTTCTAGTTGTTCCCCTGGGGCACATTTTGTTTTTAGCTAACATACAACTAGCTAAGCTTTGACTGAATCCCACATTTGCCACGCCCAAGACGCCGAGACGCCCACGCACACATAAATCGTTGAGTGCGAACTTCTTGGCTGCTTCAAGTGCTCATTTGGGCCCAGCCCTAATGGGTAGCAAAGGATTCGCATTATCGTTTTGGTTAATGACACGCTCATTATGGCAACAAGACTTGGTTTTTAGCTCAAATTTCATCAGACGACACACACGCGCGCTTTTGTATCCGTTATATTATTTAACATTTGTCACTGCCCCGGAACTAGCTCGAAATTTATTAATTTTATTGTAAGCCCAAAAACCATTCCCGTTCACTCCACTCACCTCGGTCTCTGTTAACGTTACATTAAAAGATTTTTGTGTGCGACGTTGTATGCGTTTCCTTGCAATTAAATAGATTTTCCAATACAGAAATAAAATCACCAATAGCGGCACATAGAACGTACAACATGTGGCAAATATCTAGGGTAAAAGAAACACAACAACAACAACACGAGTTAAACAAAATTGTGGGCCACAAAGTGCGCCAAGTTGCTGTTTGGGTTACCTGATAGGCCACATCCTGCGAGACCATGCAATTTTGCTCCTCTATACGCTTCATATAATCTGGATCCTTCCAGCCAAATTGTGGTGCCAGCGACACAATCAACGCCGCGAACCACACACAGAATATCATGATGAAAACGCGACGTGGTGTACGCAAATTATTGTAATCAATGTTCGTAACGGTCCAGTATCTGCAATGTAAAAAAAATGTAAGATTCGGAGGGAAAGAGAGTGAGAGAGGGAATGTAACGAGTGGCAGACGGAGTAATGAAAGAATGAGTATGAAATGAAGAGTAAAGAGTTGAGATAAATGCTTTAAATTCAAATGAAGTATCGACTGACGAGTCTTATAAGTAGCGAGCAGTGAGAAAGTACCGTAGATAATAATGATAATGAAGAAAGCAATGTGAAATTTATATAAGAGGAAGTTTCAAATGGGAAAGAGGGTTCAGAAGCGATAGATATATCCAGAGTATTAAAATAATGAGAAGAAACTACTTTAAACTAAAAACAAATGAGCCAAGGCCACCTCTACTTTTGTAAAACGAACCACAAATAGGGAGTGCAACAAGTAACAAGAGTACAAGAGTGTCATGCTAGATAGCTCACCTGTCTGCTGCGATGGCCACCAGGTGTAATATGGATGCTGTGCAGCAGAGCACGTCGCACGATGTCCAAATATCGCAGAGTTCCGGTCCAAGGATCCAGCCATTGCTTATCTAAATTGAATTGAATGCAAGGACATGGATTTTCAGTGTTTGCCAGCGGGAATAAGTGCAATTAAATTATGTCATTGCCTCTACACAGCTTTGCGAGATGACGCAATTTGAACAATTAACAACGCGCAATGGCTCATTACGCATACACACGCATACGCTCTCACACACTCACATCCACCCGCATGTAGAAGTCTCCTTTTCGTTCGTGACAGTTGCTGCGGGGCAAAGTCAACTCTTTGCTCGTAATTTCATTTGCACGCTTTTCATTCCAAGTTTCCATTAGGGTAATGAAGTTTGTGCTTGAAGCAGTTGCAACAACTAGCGAGCGACAACAAAAGCACTCGCTTGCACAGCAAGAAGCTATAATAACAACAACAACTTACCTCGTAGACGGCGCCAAGCGGCATGACGAGACAGGCAACAAATAAATCAGCAACTGCCAGAGATGCAACCAAATAATTAGCAACATTTTGCAAGTTGCGCTCAAGTATAATGGCTGCAATCACAAATACGTTGCCTGCAAGTGAAAGAATAAGAATTTTATATATACTAAAAAATACTATATATAAATTTAATGAATTATATATAAGATATGAGATTTCGTCAAAATAGTTTTCTGCTTTCAATGAAGACTAGTTCGGGAGTTTTCTTTTATTTAAGAGCTCTACTTGGTCTTAAGGTTAATATTAGATCGAATAATAGTTGTATATAGAGACACAGCTGTACCATCTAGAAAACAGAATTAAGTGCTTAGTGCATATCAATTAAATGAGTTCAAACATATTAAATTATTTTCTTGAATCGTTAAGCTTTTTAAATATTTTATGAATTGCATTTGCGTAACAAAATGCATTTTAATTGTTCACTTGAATGGGATTAAATATTAATTCAATCAACTTTTGAAGTGCACACAATGAGAGATAGATCAACTAACTTAAAACTTTGATTGCATCCGACAAATGCTGTTGAAAATTATTGAAATGGGGACACTGGACGAACTGTTTTACTATGCCAAAATCAATCAGTCTTTGCTGCACGTTTCTAATTGCAGGCAATTGTGCATACTATAGCACACGCCGTCGAAGCTAGTCTATATACACAGTTTCTACTCAAACTGAGCCAAGTTCAATTTCGACAGCCTTTGGGGCAAGCTGTGACGAAGGCATGGGGAAGGGAGCTGCTGTTGCTGCTTGCCAATCTCTCTGTGCGATGCAAATGATGCAACTTGGCAAATTGTAATTGCCACGGCGGCATTCAAAAGCATTTTGCCTCTGTCAACCCGATGCTCGTCTCTAACTATGTCAGTCTGTCCTAGTATTTTTTGTTCTTGTCTCTTGTCTCTTGTCTGTTGACTGTTGTGTGTTGTTGTTGTTAGCGTTGTGCGCCTGTCTGCAGTTTATCAAAACGTTTTTGTCAGTGCTGGTGCTTGTGCCAAGCAAAATGCATTTGCATATGCTAGCAACAGCCAGAGTTGCGGATGTTGCGCATACGCCGCGTGTGTCGTGCATACACTCACACACACAGACACACCTCTCTCTCTCCTTCTCGTTCTTTCTGTGTCTGTATATGGGTGTGCGAGCGTCTAAGCCTGTGTGCGTTTGTTTGCACAATTTCCATTTGACGCCTTGGCGCGCTTTTAATAGCTTTTCACGTGTCGATGGCAACAACAGCAGCGGCAACAACAACAAACAACATAAAATCTAAAAAAAAATATTTTTATATAAAAAACAAAGAAAAAAAAAACGTTTTTCTTTTTTTAAACTTTGTTTGCTTGTGTCGTTTGCCGTCCTTGGCTGACAAGGACTTACAGGACGCAACTCAACTCCCGGCTGCTCGTCGCTAAGTGCGACGTTTAACGCAAAGCTTTTTAAAACGCGCGCGCACTCTAAGCACATAACTGCCACGCCCAGTCTTAGGAAATGGCGCCCCTATTACACCGCTCCCCAAAAAAACTTCACGGCAGCAAATCATCTTTCGTAAGCCAAAAATCAATAAAATTTTCAAGCAGCGCAATAAAAATCTTCTGCATCATAAATTTCACTTCATTTACAGTTTGGACGATATGGCAACATTACTTTCTCTTTTTTTTTTTGGCTTGCCTCGCGGAGGCATAAATTTGAGAATAATTTAACGGCTACAAAATCTGGCAGCATGCCACGCCCACTTGCCGCTTGCCCCACATAAGAGCAGCTGCTTGTAGACATGAATTTAAGTATGCCCGCTCTTTAATTTAAAGGAAGGTATATTGGTTTTGTCTAATGATTAAAAACTTTGTGGCTACCTAGGCTAATCAGCCTATGCAGTAATCTACTTAATAACGACTACAGATAAACCTGGAGATTAGATGAATCACTCAATGATTCATGCTAGATCAGAAAGTATTGAAATGACATAATAATCTTATTGATCTTGAACCAGTATTATTCAGTTGATGACGCCCGACTGCAATGCTCTTCGTTGTCTTCTTAAGTATGTGAATGATTGTGAGCTGCTGTTTACTTACCTATAATGGTGACTAGTATCATTAGGCCAAGCACAACGGTCATGGCAATCATTTTGACCAATAGCCAAAATTCAGCTGCGGCACGCTCATTGGCAAGACGTTGCTCCTCCTCCAATTGTGTTAGATTGCTGCCTGCATTGGTGCTGTTGCTGTTGCTGCTGTTATAGCTGCTGCTGTTATTGATGAGCATGATGCTGCCGTTGTAGTTGCCGCTGTTGTAATTGCTGCTGCTGCTGTTGCTGCTGCTGCTGTTGCCATTGATGTCGATGTTGTTGCCGCTGCTGCCGCCGCCGCCAGCATCCAGCTGTGTTAGACTGCCATTCAGCTCAATGAAGAGGCTCTCGTTGAACAATATTGCTGGCAGTTCTATTTCCAAAATGCTTGGTACATCACCAATTGCCCCAAACTCAAGCAATGTGGCTGGTGTTGTCATTGTGCTCAGCATGTTGTTACTGTTGTTGTTGTCGCTTGTTACTTAACGCCCAGTGGGCGTGCCAATGTATGTGCGAGTGCTTAAAACAGTTGTTGTTGCTGTTGCTGCTGTTGCTGCTGTTGTTGCGACAAGGCTCGCCGTAAGCGCCTTTGTTGCTGCTGTTGCTCTGGCTGCTGCTGCTGCTGCTGGCGTCGCAGCTGTTGCTGTTGATTTTGTTTCAGTTCGTGTTGCTGCCGTTGTTGCGGGTGATAAAGCGCCTTAATCGTGCTTGCCAAGCACTTAACACGTAAACTGAAATGTTCGGCAATGAGACAGACTCTGTCAGTTGAATGACAAAAAAAAATTCCAAAATCCAGAAAAACAACAACAAAAACGCACCTAAAAAGCAACAACAAAAAATCTATTTTGATTTGGTCACCGGAGACATAGCAAAATGGCTATAAACAGAAAAGTTTTTCAAATAAATTTTTAAATTGCGCCTAATGTCATTTTCAAATTATCTATCGATGAACAAAAATTGATAAAAAGTAAGTAGTGACGGCTTTAGTTTAAGGCCAAGTTATTTCCAAAGTTTTAAATAAATTTGTATTATTTGAAGCCAAAAATTAAGGTATAATGTGAATATCATATAGGAATATGCATTTATTATATATGATATGAAAGTATTTTTACCTTATAAACTCAACGTAATGAATAGGAGATTTGTATAGCTTAAATGCTATAAAACGACTGAACTCTAATTTGAAATGAGTTACACTCAAGCATCTTTATAGTTGAGCTCAGACTATGATTAATTATTATTTAATCAACTTCTTATTTAAAGATTTCCCAAAATTTGATAAGAAATTAATTAATTAAATTAAATTTGTAGAAAAGCTGTTAAGCTGCAATTTGTTTAGCTTATATTGCAGTGTAGCAGCACCGTTTGTAAAGCTTCAAAGCATCTGAGCTGAATTGTTAATAGCTTTCAAGCTGTAGCACACTTCAAGTTGACCTTTTTTAATTGAATAAAAAGATTACAAATGAAAAGCTGCTGCGCTCTTAGCTTGTAGTTCAGTAGAAGCAGACGCTTATGCAACTACACTCTCTATTCAACTAGTTCTCTCCATCTACCTCTCTTGCTGTCTATCTATCTATCTGGCAATGACCCCATCTGACAGCCTTCTTATCACCCGCATCTATTGATTATCGTCTATTGCTATTCCACGAGCCTTAATTCATTTCAAAATGTTGCTGGGAACACAACGACTCTTACCGCTACTGTTAGCTCTGTTGCTGTGTCTGTTGCAAGTGCTGCTTTTGCCTGCCACTGGTTATTCGCAAAGCTATCGTATGGATCAGCAGCGACGTCTGCCCTATGAGTCGCCCAGAGAGTTTCGCTCGGAGTTAAAAACTCCGCCGTTTCGCAGCTAAAAGCTGCCGAGTTGAGTTTGTCATTTAACTTTTATTTTATTTTGCATGCAAGCAAAAAATAAGTGAAAATAAAATACAATAAAGCCAGGTGTGCAGACTTTTTGCATAAGTGTAATCATTTAATACATACAGAGTGTCATGGTCTTTCTCTCTCTCTCTCGCTCACTCTGAGTGTGCGTGTGTGTGTGCGAGGGCTGTGCCACTTGGCCTTTTGTGTGCAGTAGAATGCAACACATTAGGTGACCTTTGTCTGTGTCAAGGTGCACGGCAGGTAAGCAGTCACCCAAGCAGCAGTCTAACAAACACTAAACAAACACTGCCACTCATCAGTGTTAGTGAGTGTGAGATTGTATGCGTGTGAGTGTAGAATTGTGTGCGGTTTGCAAGTAGCGAAAGATACACACAGACTGAGTAAACCGCTATGGTGAATTGCGGAGGCTGCTCATAAAGTTTTGTTTTTAATTAATGTTTTTGAATTGTAAAATATTTGAATTCATGTTTTTAGACTTTAGAGTTTAACTACTATACAGAATATAAGAAAACTGTGAACTTAAATCATCTTGCTAAGCTTTTTTATTATAAAATTAGTTTTACTGATAAAGATTTCATAGTGACTTGGGAATCCCTATGACAGTGAGGATTGCCCTAATTTAACTAACTTATATATTCTTTTTGTTTTTGCATACTTGAATAATATATATTAATCAATGCAAAGTTAGTATAAAGTTTTGGTATTTATTTTCCAGTTTACAAGAACCTGACCTCGCATTAGCTTTTGAAAATAAGTTTGAAATGTTGGCTTATATGTATATATAAACATATACATATATGTATGCTTGGGTTTGCATAGACTGACTAAAATGCTAATGCTGCTAACGGACAAGAGAAATGCAGGCCAGCGAGCAGAGACAGGGCGATGCGCCCAAGCAGCTCATGTGTGAGAAATATTTTCATAGTCAAGGTAATCGCCGCTGAGAACGAGAATTCACCTACTTGGTGGACCTCCTAGCCACTCTTACAACATATGCATTTCCTTGACTATTAATAAATGCAACTAACTGTTTGTCCGATGCACAGGGCTAACATTTATTTTTTTTTTTCCTTTTTATATTCGCTGGTTTTTTTATGTTGTTTTATTTCGGCGTGTACTTTTGCTTTTGTCTTGTGTGAATCGCTTTTAATTTTGAAATGCGAATGATGTTTTTTGCTTAGTGGTTGTATTTGTTGTTGCTCACTATGGCAAGGCTACATCATATTTTTTTCGCTGTGCATAGAGGTACAAGACGAGCTTGGAGACGCTTGTCAGCTAAAACATGTAAAAGACGAATACGAAAAAAAAAAAAAAGTAGAGCAGCAACAAAAATATAACATAAAAATATAAAACAAAAAAATCGAAAAAAAAAGTATTTGCAGAAGGGAAACATTTTTTGCTGACGTTTGCAAGCAGCTTGCTGCGGGGCATAGTACAAAAATCGCGCGCTTACTTAGTAGCCACAGTCAGAGGCATTCGAAATCCTTTCATACACGCATACACACACACATACTCACTCACACTTGAATTAATTCATAGTCTAATAAATATACAAAAAGTTTTGTATATGTTGAATGCCTGCAACTGGCAGCGCCTTTTTATGCTGCCACACAAACCGGCAGACCGCCAGCCAGGCAGACACAAATACAGAGAGAGAGAGAGAGAGAGGAAGAAACAGAGAGCACCCGCAGCAGCGTCAGCGCCGCCCCCTACCGCCGTTTAGTTGTCATTTGTGTCAGCATAATCTTTAGCTCTAGCCTTTATCTCTCTACTCCATCTGGCGTTTTTAATTCTATTTGCTGTGTTCAACTTTGAGTCGTGTCTGGACAATGTGCCAATTAGCAGTCGCTTTTTATCAAGCAAAATGTTTTAATTAAATATGTATATTAAATTTAGTTGACTAAATGGATAACAATCTGTCGAGCAATCAAAGAATTTTACAGTTTCATAAATTACCTCTCGGGAAATAAGCTGTAACCCACTCTATCTCTCTTTTATTAAAGATATGTAATTGCAATTGAATTCATTTGAAATTGTTCAAGAACTTTGACAACTGCCCCATCAGCCATACAACGAACTGCACTCAACCGTATTGGCAGCTTTTCATAAAGTTTATCCACTAATTGCTTCAACTCCGACTTCATCATATAGTGAAACGAGAGTAGTTTTATTATTGAACTAAACAACTATAACGAACGCAGACTCATAGACCTAAGGGCAGACAAAATCCCATTAACTCAACAACAGGACCAACAAAAGCAGCTGCAATTGCAATAAAAAGAAACAGAAACAGAAAATACTAAAATAAAAGCAGATGAAATGTTGTTTTTTTTTCTTCTTTTTTTTATTATTATTATTTTTTTGCTAGCAGCACTTTTAATGTGTATTGGAAGAATACGAGTTGAAAGGTTTTTTAGTCTTTAATCAGGCACATTGATACAAAAGGATGAAATCTAAATAAATTTTTAACATATATAAACGAATTTGTTACAGATAGTACAGTATCTAATGCTAATGAATGATAAATATAAAATTTAGTATATTATTAAACACAGGCTAAATTGTTCATATAAAGCTGATGTATAATAGCTTTCAATAGAAACTTTTAAAAATTATTGACGTTCAATATAAATTAAAAAAAAAAAATAGAATATTAAATGCAAGAAAATTTTTCTTAAGCTGCACTTCAGCTTTCTCAGCTGCCTTAACTCTCAATGCACTGTTTAGCTCACGTTTTAGCTGTTTACCCTAAGGATTTATAGAAACTGAAGTGCTTCGTTTCGGCTTGACCTTGGTCTTACTTTGAAATAATATATATATATATATATAAATAAATATATAAATTTGTATAGTTGTATATGAATATTTATTCATTATACTCACACATAAGCATAATTATGTCCTTTCACATTCATTTTCGTGCGCTTCATTAGCGACGCTGCAGCGCCGCAGGTAAATTCATCAACATAAATATTTATGCCGAGTGTCACGAGACGAAGGAACGACAACAGCGCGCCACAACAAGCTTTAAAAAATGCGACCACAATCACGGCCGCTGTTTGTATGTGTGTTTGTGTTTATATTTGCTTTTTTTTTGTGTATTTAATTTCACGGGTTTATGTCTTAATTATGCGGGCGTATTAAACTTTTGTTCGGGGTTTTCCAGTTATATTTTCTTTATATGGATTTTGATTTTGATTTTTTTTTTATTTAATATTTTATTTTTGATTTGTAATTAATTTTGTAGTACACTTTTTGTTGTATTTGTTTTAAAAATTGAGATTTTCAGTCTTTAATGTAAGATCCTGTTGCTGTCGGCGGCACATGCGTCTTTAACCTATACCCAAGCATAACTATTGACAAACTGCCTCAATGTGGCCGTTTGCTGTTAAATGACAGCAGCAACACAAGCCGCAGCAGCAGCAACAGCAACAGCAGCAGCTGATTTTTCATTTTGAACTTTTTGCAGCGCCTGCGCCTGCCACATGCCAAAGCGGCACTCTCTTATACAGGCAATTGGCACAAAACTCTACACGATTGTAATTTAAGAGAAACAAGTTCGAATTCGAACTAAAGCTCTTAACTAAATTGTTGCAGAACTGTTGCATGATATTTGTTGCGCCTTTAGCTGGCTGGAATTAAATAATTCACATTAATTTTTAGCTTTTTTTTTTTTGTGTTGGCGCATTTTTGCTGCCTCAATGAAGCTGGAAAGCTAAACAGCAAACTTTTTTTTTATAATTTTGGCCAGTCTCTCGTTCATGGCCCAAAAAATCCATTCTGCCGCCGCATGTTGCAACTTTCAACAATGCCACATTTAATTCAGCTCTCAAAAGCTTTGCATTTCAGCAGTTTTTAATATGACTAATGCAATGTGCGAATCAGCTTGGGTCAGGCCCGAAAGTGCCCACTAGTTGGTCCGCTTTTGTATGTTGTTCTTTTCTGTATACCCTGGTTAGTTATTGATGAGTGCTTAAACAAGGTATATTAGCAGTGAACAGAACAGAAGTAGATTTCGTGAAACATTTAAAAATATAATCTACACGTGACACCACAATTTAGTCGCTATGATTGAAAATAATTTATTACATTTAGATAGATAATTCTATTTATGTTGTGGAAAGGCATTTACTCATGCTAAATCTCAATTAACTCAATCTACCAAAGTAAAAAGGTCATATGAAGTCCTGTTCTATTAATTTTTAAAGCTGCACTCAATATACTATAATTTAACAATAATTTAAGTCTAGCATATTTGGTAGTTCTCTGCATATATAGCAGTAAATGTAGGCTTTTGGTATTTGTGTAAATATTAAAATTTTATTTAAACAGTTAAGTGTTTAAATAAAATTTTAGTATTTAGGGTAATTTCCAGTCGAGCACACTCAACAGCTAAAGCACTTTTAGTTAGCTTTTTTATCCTTCTTCTTAGTCTTTTTTATGCCATTTCCTGTGCGTCTTTCATGAAATGCGCATTAAGCCAAGTCTACTATGCGTTGGCTCTTATTGGCATTTTCGATATTTGCGTTTCGATTTTGAAGGCCATTTCTATGCAGTCGCCGTAACGTGCTACACAGCGCAACGACTATCAACTTCTACCACGCCACGCTATGCAACATTATCGGGCTTCAACTGGCCTGGCCTGGACAAGTGGCCAAGTGGCCTAGCTGCTTAGACAGAGAGGCCTGCGCTTCGTTTGCCATTTGATTTCCGTTTGAGCTGGACGGGCGAGCTTTGTTATTGGGGTCCATCGTAAATTAGCAGCGGTTTATTGCCAGTACGTGACATTTTGGACGCGTCCCGGCGTCTGCAATTATTACGCCGTCCATTCATTTGCTGGTCAGCAGCAGACCATGCTCCCAGCCTGGCCATCCTGACCGCCCCCTGCTCTTGCGTTAACTTCTTTTTATGCTTTGTGTTGGCTTTTGTGTGATTGTCTTTTAAGTTTCTAGCCTGCCGCTGCTGCCTTTGTGGCTTATGTGAGGTCACGCCCACTTGAAGGCGTTGGCACTTTAACATTTCCTTATTCAATATTTGCGCAACAATAAAACTTTGATTGTTCCAATTGTTCATGGGGCAAAGAACTTAAGAAGTCCTGCCTCACATTACGCATACGACGCGTGGCACTGATTTAAGTTTATTTCTTTGAATGACTAATGAAAAACGAAAGCATTGAATGAATTTCAGTGGCTGTAAATACAAACAGTGGAAGAAAGAGAGAGAGAGATTGAGTACAATTCCGTTGCTTACTTTGTTTTAGAGAGAAACTCTTTGCCTTTGTCTTAGGCTATAAACAAAAAGAGTTTGCTGTATTTGTCATTTCAAATAATTTTCTTTTACGGATTTTCATGTGATTTTCAATTAAATTTTTCCAACTTGGAAACTTAATTTAAATAAAATGTAGGACAGTTAAAATTGGGAAAGTGTATATAGATCAGAGTTTGGGTTGAATCTTGAGATGGTGATAAAAGCGGAGCAGAAGGTTAAGGTTTAACAAGTGCTGGAACTAGCGTTAGATAATGAGTTATACAAAGGGAAGTTGAAGTAGAGCTCCTCAGTATTCAATTACATAAGAAAATGAACTACTTCTCATTTTAGAATGTACACTAAAAACTTTTCTGTTTTAAATTTAAACTAAATCATCCACTTTTTCAAGGAACCGAAAAAGCTTGGAAAAATATGTCCATTAGAGCAAAGCAATTATAGAATTTTTTATTAAAGCTGCGATGCTATTTCAAGGGTTGTTACTTTTTATATTATCTTGAAGCTATGTTCTTAATAACCATACTAACTGCACATCATCCTAATGAGCTAGCAAGTTAAAGTTAATGCAGCAGCAGTAGTAGTAGCAGCAGCAATAATTGCAGCTGCAGTTGCAGTTGCAGCTGACAAAAACCCTCGCAGCACGTAACGCGTTGCAATTCAAAAGTAACACAGAATATGTGTGTGTGTAAATGTAGAAGTGTGTGTGTGTATGTGTGTCCATGCTGTGGAGCATTATGGAGAAAGCTTTTGCCATTTGCAATGCGTGACATAAAGTCGAGTCGACTCGAATCGCCCCTCAATTGCAGCGTGCAACGTGCTGCATTTTATGTTGCTGCTGCTGCTGTACGAAGGGGCAATTGAACCCAAAGTTTGTTGACTTTTTGTCATTGTTTCAAATGGCTAAAAGTTCAACGTAAAATGTTTCATAATTTGGCTTACACAAATGGCCAAAGACTGACAATCGACCCAAAGTTAAGAGCGGAACGTGTCAGGGTCTAAGCTATGCGCCATATACGTACATATATCTCGTGATAGATGAAATCTTTGACGAGCATCAACAGTTCATTTCACAGTGAACCTTATGGCGACGTCAATAAACTTGTTATCGGGTTAGGGTAAGCGGGGGCAGGTGGCAGTAGCAGTGGTAGTGGGAGGCATGCATAACATAATAATTACATATAATAAAAACAATTTTTGGCATTTTATTACCACATAAAACTCTAGCATATTTTCAGGCAGCGCACTAAATTATTTGCAGTTATAAAAACAACAGCAACAACAAACAACTAGAAATAATAACACATGTGTAGAATAACAACAACAGCAACAACAACACAAATTTCTATCGACAAAAAAATGAAAGAATTTACTGATGAATTGCGGTTTAGTTTTATGAGTTGCCAGAAGACAACATACACTATAAATGAGAATGTGTGTATGTGTGTGCCTGAGCCATTCCTTTTATGAGCAACAGCAGCAAACAAAGCTGCGCTGCGTCAACATTTTATGCGTCTTTAATGTTTGTGTTGTGCATAAAAATCGAGACGCGACAAAGTCGAAGCCTTAAAACCCATGGCCAAAACAAGTGGAAAAGCTCTAGATGGCAATGCTCGACTAGAAAATGCTCTCTACCTATGCTTTGTTTAGCTGCACTATATTTGTGCTTAATTTTAATGAATTTATGCTCAACTCCAACTCAGAGGTAGACGAACGGATATACAAGCAGCCAAAAAAGACAGTGGAATAACTTGACTGACAGATGGACAGCGTTCACTCTTTCCACCTATCCACAAATAATAATATACCCTCTTTATACAACATCAATGTCTTCCAAGGTACACAAAATTTGGGATTCGCCCGCTTTTGGGAGGCGTCTTAGATGATATTTTAATGTGCGCACTTTGACACTTTTAATGAATATATACCCAGCATTAATTTACTTAATGAGAGCGCCTCCATTTATATACATATATATGCATATACATACATATATAAATAAGGAAAGTTTGACAAATGGCAAAATGGATGAAATGTTTGCCCGCACTCGCTCTCCATTTGCCCGAATGACATTGCGAATGACAATGGCGCAAACAATTTCCTGCTCATCATTGGCACATAATGAAGTTGGTAACGAAAAGCCATTGCTACACACACACACACACACACACACGCACACTACACACATGAATGAGTGACGTTCAGGACTTGGGCTCAAATACAGGACGTGCAACGTGAACGGTCCGCTTAATGAGCCGCACTAAATTCACACGAAACTTTTTGGCCAACAAAAGCTCCAGAGAGTCCACCAGACAGATTGTGCGAAAGGAGTGCGGGGGACGTGCCAACTATTTATCGCTGATGGCCGGACAAATGTGTTGCACTTGGGAGACTGGCAGGAATTTATTGACACACTCAATCGAACGCTTTTGCTATGAAAAACCCAATTTTGTTCAATGCTGTACACTTGGTCAATATAAACAGTAGCAATGCGTACGGACCAAGCCAATCAAAAAAAAAAAAAGAAGGAAAAAAAAAACAGAAAGCTGTTACCAAAAAGTTAGTCAACCTCATTTTCATTTAGCTGTTTGACTGCTTAGGTTTTTCTTAATTTTTTCTGCAATGATAACTTTTGGAGTGGATTTAGTACCCTGTAGTCGAATGAATAGTGGATTTTCGTGTTTTCGTGAAAATTAATGTAACAGCAGGCGTGGCAAAGGCTGCGCCATAGTTAGATATGAGCTGAGTTTATGTGTTATTTAAAAAGTTGAACCGAAATGAAATGTTCAGCTGAGTGCATATATGTGTGTGTATAAACCGTTGATAGTAAATGCAAGAGAAGTTATGTGCATTGTACAGGGTCCTCGTTAGTTGAGCACTCTTTACGAGAGAACTCTAACAAGATTATTTTATTATTATTGTCTCTCCTCCCATTTCATCTAATATATTTAATAATCTAAAGAAACTTAACAATTTAAAGTACATATGTATAAGTAAATATATGTGTCTGTGTATGTGTATAAAGTCTGTAGTCTAAACGTATGTGGAACGAATAAGAAATTTGTGACGAGCACTTGAAATTGTGCAGGAATGTTAAGAATATATACATATATGTATGTATGCAAACATATATATAAATAGAAATTTTCCATTATGTTAATCATCATCCAAATCGGCAGCAGCGCGATGAAATTCAATGCTGCTAACTTGTTGCATGCCTCTATAGCTGTTGTTGCTGCTGCTTGGCAGGCATTGATCCAGGTCCTCAAATACTTCGGCAATCGCTAAGGGTGCTTTCCCGCCCGCATTTGAGTTTAATTCTAACATTTGTACATCATGAACATCTTCGTTTGAGCTAGTATATCTGCGGCGCTTCTTAGTTAAAGGCAACTCTGTGGGCAAATGCACATAAACTAAAGCAATGACAGCAAAAGAGAGAATCACATAGGCTGCAAAGGAGAAAGAGAGAGTGATTTATATTAGAGTATGCAAAAGTCGTTAGCGCTCACTCACTTTCCATTATCAGGTTGATAGTGCGGTACGTTGAACCGCGCGCGTCCAATTGGCAGCCCCGTTTATGGTCATATAGCTTGGGCACAAACCATAGCAGCGTCAAAGAGTACCAAATTATGACCGACCAGCGATCTCTCTTACGCAGCCCCAAGAAGAGAAACGCATTGAGAAACACGTTGCCCATGTAAACGGCTTGCCAAACAAACGGCTCAATGTCTATATATGAGAAACACAAACAAAAACAACAACAGAAACAGAAAACCGAAACACGCAACACAGCTGTCATTTAATTATATATATGTGTATATCATCAATTAGAATTGATTATATATTTTCGATGCATGTACATGTATACATATCGAAGTAGCTTACCATTGTCGTTGGTTTTTTGCAGTGCCACGCACCACATTAGAAAATATGATAGCGAATAGTAGACATTGATTATTGTAATGCCAAGGCCCAAGTCCAAATATTTGCTCATCTTGGCTGGCGGCAGTGTATATATATGTGTTGTTTGTGTGTATGCGCGTGTGTCTGTGTGTGTATGAGTGTGTGTATAAACTGTGAGCGAATAATTTCGCTCTTATGACATAAACAAACGCGAATCCGAACCCGAGACCGCTCGCCAAGAACGAGGGTTCAGCGTAGACTGGCGTACATCTCGTTTGGTCAGCCGTGCGAGAGAGAGCGAGAGGGCAGGAGAGCGAACATGCACGTGAGAGCACACTCTAAAGAGCACCAGAGCCTGCAAAGAGAGCGACGAGCACGTGCTGTGGAATCTATTCGCATTGCAAACAACAAACATGCTGTAGGCATATCTAGACCGGCAAGCAAGTCGACAAGCGTATGCTCTATGAAAAACAAAACAGAAAAAGTGATGCACATAAGAGTTTTACAATTAACAATATTGAAATATATACCATTTTAAATACATAATATATTTTTATTATAGTTTTATAATATAATGTAATTCTGACTACACACATTTAATACTAAAATTCGTTGAATGCATTTAAGGGCGATTGACAGTCAGTTTGGGTGCCTTAGCGTATTTGAGTTTTCACTTTTATGATCCACATTATGCTCTAATTATCGCTTTTACAATTGTTGTCTATCACTTCTCCACTATCGATGTTTTCTCCACCGTGATCCACAGTTGTTATCTATTCTGCCTCCACCAGCACTGATTGTATACATCATGCGGCACCAATTATTAATTTTATCAATGAAATTGAAATCGAAAGTTGTGCATTGGTTATCAGTGAACTTAGTTGTTAATAGTATCAGTGCTCTAAAAGTAAACTCATTAAATTAAACGTAAAATATGAATTCGAATTCTAGCTGCCATATATAATATTATATATGTTGTTCATATAATAGAAAAGCATTATGCATCCCACCAGCCGCCACTGACAGTAGTCCATTGGGTCTTCACTGTAAAAAATATAATGTAATATGTAATATAAAATTTCATATTCACTTCAACACTTACCATATAAGCTTAATGTTAACAAAGTTTTCATGACTGTGGCCGGTGTGTAAAATGTGTAACACATATTAAAAGTGGCAAGCCTAATTCCCCCTGTTGTGGCGCTAGTCATTTCTAGAGTGAATTTTGTTTTATTTATGTCTATATGGCTGGTCAAGGTTAAGACTACTCACTTACATTAGACAAATATTGTCAAATTATTGTGTTAATTTGCTAAGAGAGCAAATGCGAGCAAAGAGAGGGAGAGAGAGATAGTGAATAATGTGGGACCTATTCAAACTGTTGCCAAAAAATAATATATGCATAAGAAAGTGAATAAAAAATTATCTATTATTTTAGAAAAATATTAGGAAAATACTATATATTTTATACATTTTATTATTTATAAATGCATAATGTATTGAGAATGTTGAAACTTAATGTGATTGCAATTAGTTTTTACCATATTTTAGTAGCTTCCTTTTATCTCTTTATATTTGTATATGCACACACATAAATATACAAACATGTATATTAATATTCATTCATTTCAAAGCGCTGTTCCATATTTCATACATTTCAGTTTTTTGCTCTTATCAATACCGCCCTTACATAAATAATGTCCCAAGTTTCAATTCGTTCAACCAGAACAAAAGTACAGCGATGACTGCCAAACTGATTTGATGGTCAGGCAATCGTGATAGCGTAATAGAGCACGCGCATGTGAGAGCAAGGAAGAGACCGTTTAACACGTGCTGTGGAATCCATTCACATTAAAAAAAATTCAAATTATCACAGGCAAACCAAAGCGTGAATAATTTTTTTTTAAATAAATAAAAATGCATTTATTTTGATCTTTTTTATTGATATATAAATATTATAATTTAACAGAGTTTTTAAAGGGTATACAGAAAGTAAAAATAATTTGTTTCATTAAACAAATATATTTATGGAAATTTAAATGCTTGATTCTTCTGTAAATTTAAGTTAGTGAATCTAAGAATTCACTGAATTCAATGAAATTTTTTCCATCTATGCTCTAATTAGCACCGGCGCCTTCAGAGTCTTTGTTAATTTGATCGTTGCTGGGTTTGATAATTATCTTTGTAGTTGTCACGTTTGTGGTAATTGTATGCAGGCTCGGTTCAATTAGTGTCAATGATTGTTGGCGAAGTTTATAGAACACAATTGACATAAGTATAATTGAGATAAATATGTAAACTGTTTATGGAGGGAAAGCAAAATGTAATTTGAGATATTTAAAAACTTTAACTGGAATTACCCGTAATAATTAGATCCAAAAATCCATAAGTCGCATTACTATACACTCGGCAAATAAGTAAAATAATTGTAAGAGGCAGCCAGATAACGATGCCGAACCGATCTCTTTTCAGCATACACCACAAGAGATATGCATTGAGCAATAAGTCAAGGCTATACACAATAATCCACGGCCAATATGACGGTGCGTCTTCTATAAAAACATAATATGTATATATGTATATATAAAGAAAGATATTTATTTATTTCACTTACCCTTTTCATCTAATACATCCGATCTTCTCATCATAATGCCCAATGCGATCATTGTAAAGAATATATTTAATCCAGCTACGCTTATTCCCAACTTCTTGGGATTTTTGAATTCAATCGACATTTTTGTTTTGGAAAATTTAATAAGCAACAAGACGAAGTGTTTAGAAAGAGATTTCAATTTAGACTGTCATCCAGCGTGGACAGCGAGATGAGCATGAATATTGTGGAATCCATTCAAATTTTATATATGTTTGTTCTCAATAACTAAAAATAACATTAGATATAAATAAATTAAAAAAAATTAACAAGTTATAAATAAAAGACAAAAAAAAAAAAAAAACAAGTTTATTTAATTGATATTAATAATCTGATCAGCTGTAACTCTGGTTTTCTACTGCATACATTTTCCATTCTTTTTACATAAAAATTAGTATGATGAAATTTTAAATAAAAAATATTATTATGCCCATATGTCAAATAATTAGTTTCTCATTCTTTTTATTTATTAATTTTTTTTTTGTGTTTTGCAAAAAGAATTAATGTTTGAAAATACAAATACTCGAAATGTTTCTACATTTTTTAAAAATAATTTCTTGTAACCAAAATACCTCTTAGTGAAAGCTACTCACCACGATTAATGTAGGAGATCGACAAGGCGCAGAAAATGCCCGGAAGCGATATACAGTTGCAGCTGTTCAGTAAATTCAATAAAATATTCAATATATATCTAAAATTAATTCGAATTTATATTTTGATATAGATTGTTTTTTATATTTTTATTTCATCGAATTTCTTATAGACTAGACTTTTGAGAGTACATTTTGGCAACAATACCCATTATAAATGCTTAAATCTTTGGTTTTCGAGTAGACAGAGTATAATGCTAAAATATTAAGTCTATATTTGTAATTTACATCTTTTGCATATGTTATGAATATATATTTTTATACAGTATATTTTTTGAAGTTAATGTTTTAACTTTGTTTTTCTTTCATCGAAGTTCCTCGTTATCAGCAGAATGGAAATCAAAAGTCTTCAGCAAAATTCGTTAGTTCAGTTATGTCAGGTGCGCGAGACGTAAACTCATTTCCATCTGCATTCAGATTGAGAAACGATTAATGCTGGCAGCTACTGTTTGTTGTTTGTTTCCAGTTTTGCAAATACGGAGAATTGTTACTCTGATTCAGCCAGCTGGTAGAATTGAATCGGACTTGATTTGTGTTTGATTTGTTCTCGAATCAGAGCTCATTATTTGGGAAGAAATTATGTTACCGCCTAGACGCGATTTACTGGGCATGTTTGACAAATTATTGAAGGATTGTGGAGCTTGCGGTGGGGGAAGTTGCTCTGCTATCAGCTTTGAGTACACATATGCCATTATAGTAATCGAGGCTAAAAAGAATTCTAAATATGATGGTAAAAGAAAGTTAATATGGGATTCGATTAGATGTAATGCATTCAACTTACAATTTAAAGAAAGATCAATTATTTCTTTATAATCAAATATGCATATTCTGAATAGTAACAAAACTGTGGTGAAAGGGATCCAGACCTTGACGGCAAAGAAATGATTCTGTTGTAGGCCGAATATTAGTCATCTACAAGGAATTCATGTGAAGTTGAAGTTCTCTATATACTTTTATATGTCACTTACCTTCTTCATCACTTTCATACTTATTATCACCATAAGATAAAAAGTAAGGAAAATATTAGCGTAGCAGTGCCCATACCCAATTCTCCAGGGCTAGACATTGAGATGTAGCGACAGTAGAGTCTGAACTACCACCCGAATATATTACGACTTGCAGGGTAGAATCAGAGAGTGGAAATGCTTGAGCGAGGTAAAGAGCGTGCCGGCTAAAAGAGAATGAGAGAATGACGCAAGCTGTGGAATCCATTCGAATTGCAAACAACAAAATTTTCTTAATTACTTTTGATTTTAATAAAAAATTAAATAAATTTTAAACAACAAATAATAAAGGAAACTTATAAATTAAATAATAAAAATATATTATAAACGAAAACTTTAACGAAATTATATGACGTATACAAATTTAAGTAGTGCAGTAATTTTTAATTTTTTGTCATTCTCATAAAAGTAAACACTTCTTAGTTGTGAGTAGAAATTAAATCTTCTCTATATCTCTCATAACACATTTTCCGACCCTTATCAACCCCGAATACCGACTTCCACTTCAATTTTAAGTATTTGAACACACCAGACCTTTCGTCCAGCAAGAGGGTTCAACGTAAACTGAATTACATAATAGCAGCCGGCATAGAGAAAAAGAGAGAGAGAAGCTCGAAATGTGGAACCTAATTGGTTGCTCAAATAAATGGGAACATCTCATATGTCGAGTTTTGAATACTCTTGTTAAACTATTGAAATTAATAATAACTGAAAGTAATATTTACAGAAACATGAAAACTAAAATCTATTTACCGAGAAAGGGGATACAATAATATTTGTTTAATTATAGTTTATAATTTATAATTTTAATATAACATTATTAAAAGTATTAAAAGGAGCACATAAGATACTTTACCTATTCAAAGAGACAACAGCGATTTTCTATCAATATACCCTTTAAAATATATGCAAAATACGCATTTGTGCCGCATGCTCTTTTTATAGCACATTAGAGAATTTACTAGTCGTTATTGCAGTTTTTTTATTGCAACTTGTTTTGTGAGTCAGCAGAAATGAATTGAAATAAAAAACTTGAAACGACTGAAAACCAATTTTCTATATCACAGCTAGTTTACCAAGTGACTCTAATTGCATTTAATATTATATAGTACATATATCAGAAAATAAATTAATTGTGACGTTAATGCAATAGTATTTATATTTAAGCTGAGATTTCAAAGTACTTTTTAACTTGTTGAATGTCGAAATATGTAAAGCGATTTGCTGTTTTAACTGCACAGAGGCACCTAAAAGTGCAAATGTAAATTTATTGACTTTTGTTTATAAATTAAATGATGATAATGAAAATATTTTTAATGCTCTAATATGTATAAAATAAGAACTTAACAAGCTTTATAGTCTTCTGAAATTGTAGAATATAGTCTACAAATCATTATAATGGTTATTCTTTTAATTTTTTTGTATATATATTCTTTTATATACAGTATGCATATTCATAAAAAGCCACTCGTAATCTCCAAAATTGCAATAAAATATAGTTAGAAGTTAAGCTGATAAACCGTAAGCTTTGCAGCTTTGCAGTTTTTGCTGTTGTAAGCCACATGTGGTCAAATTATATATATACATTTATTTGGAGCATAAAATGTATGTGTAAGGATTAGTTTTCAATAAATTATTAAATGCATTTGAGGCACTTGAATAACAGAAGAGCTGCTAGATCAAAGTGGACTACGGACAACAAAAAACTTAGTTATTGAGAATAGTTTACAGGCTGCTCACATATGTGCATAGAAAGCGTGGACAAGGGTGCTTCATATGCATATAAATAGAGATAGAGCTAGAGAGAGGAAGAAAGGGAAAAGAGGTGTCATATAGTGCAGCAGCATTGCCAAAAACAACAACAACATGAACGAGGCGACAGCTAAAAATCGTTGTAAAATATTTAAGCGTGATATGAAAATGCAAAACCACAGCGACCAACGGCAGTCAGCAGCGAGTGTGTGTGTATGTATGTGTGTGTTTGTATGATGTGTGTGTATAGGAAAAAGTTTAGCTGAGTTCACTTTAGTTAACTATAAAAGCAGCATCAACTGGATCCTAGTTGATTGCTATGCAACGCGGCGTGTGGCACAAACCAATGAACCACATAATGTGGTGTGCACAACACACACACGCACCCGCATCCGCACGGAGGCAGTGCCAACAAACGTTTAAGTAAGCGTGTAAATTATTTAAATTATTTATGAACTGCAGGAACAACAAGTTGCAAGTAAAAACAAGCAAAGGGCATTAAGGCCAACTGATTGCAGCCAACTGAATGTTGCAACACACCAAGCTTGGCATATGTTCATGTTAATGTATATATGTCTATCTATATCTGTATTTACGTAGGCTTCTGCCAGCTAAACAAAATCAAAATCATTCACACTTGACAATATACAACATTTTTTTGTGTGCAGAGGTCAAATTTCAATCCCCAGACAGCGCTTAAACAGCGTCAGGCACTGTCCATTCGCTTAGCATCGTCGCCTGATAAATGCGGCGCAATTCAGTCCAAAACGAGCCTACAACTTTTGGTCAGCTGACTTTAAGCGCTAACTCCCAGTTGGTACATTTATTAATAGGCTGGAGTCCAAAGACACCCAAGCGCAAAGATGTTTGTGAAACAAATGGCGAAGAGAAAAGAAAAACAAATGACGATTGCCAAAAGGCGTCTTATATATTTGAGTTTAAGTAAAAATAAAAAGAAAACCATAGGGGCCCGCTTAGTTTACTGCTTAAACTTTTTAGTATAATTTATGTTCTTTTTTTTTAACTTAACCAACTCTAGTTTTGTGCCTTTTCTTTTCCAGATGGTAGAGCAGCTTCAATGCACCTTGCTTAGAAATACCTATGACCAAGTGAGTATGACAAAAATTTACTACAATTATATTTATATTTTATGTGAAATTATAGCATGTGAGAAGAGGTGAGGCAAAATTTTACGATGTTAGCTCCACAGCTGGGTGAATTTGCGATGATTTCAATAGACGCGGCGATATTAGACTGCGTACAGACACACGAACAGCCGAGTATAGTGAGGTATGCCTCTACAGGCATTAGCAAATCGTAACACACCATAATAATAATCTGCTCAGGTAATAGAGCAAATTTTGAACAATGTATAGTGTTGTCACAACCAAAATCATCTAATTATACCCTGAATCCATTGAAAATGGAAATTTCAGGGTATAATGTTTTTGTGCAAATGTATGTAACAGGCAGAAGGAGGCGTGCCACACCCCATAAAGTATATATATTCTTGATCAGCTCGACGAGCTGAGTTGAACTAGCCCTGTCCGTCTGTCCGTCCGTCCGTCCGCCCGTCCGTCCGCCCGTCCGTCCGTCCGTCCGTCCGTCCGTCCGTCCGTGTAAACACCTGGATTTCTGCAACCACAAAAGCTAGAGACTTCAAATAAAAAGCAAAATGCTCGATAATACCATACGCTGTACGAGTTTATTTTTTTTTTTCGATAACTCATCCCATTCCTTTTTTATCGATAACTATCGAAAATATCGCTTTGTTTTTGAGGTCTGGCGTGCACACCGTTAAAGATAGAATCGTGCACTAAGTTGTGGTTGATAGCTATATTGAATCCGCACATTTTGTCATTTTTGGATTTTTGATGCCACGCCCCTTTCGCCCACAATTCAACAAAAACGATAACTCACGTATATCAAATACTAGAGACTTGAAATTTGGCAAATAGGTACATTTGGATGTCATAATCATGCCCCGAAAATTTCATTAAGAACATAGATCGAGAAAAAAAGTTATTAAACAATAAAGTTTGCATAGCACAGCCTCTGCTGCAGCCACAAAACTGTGCATTGAGCATATTACGTGCATGCATATGTTTGTGTGTGTGTGTGTGTGTGCATGTGTTGTTTACTATTAATGAATAAATGAAACTTTTTATGATTGGTATTACAGCTCAATGGATTCAGGGTATCTCTTAGTCGAGCAGTCTCGACTAGAGTTTAGTTACTTGTTTTTTTTTCGTTTACAAATGAAAATGTCTATAGATTGCATCTAATTCTATTATATTTTCTCATACTAATTATAATAGCAACAATAATAATAATCTTAAAATATTTTATTGTTGCCTTTGGTTGGCTGTGATCAAAATTTTCAGATCGCATTTGACTAAATATGCTATTACAGGCTGAGTCAATGGTAACAGTTACAGTTACCGTTACCGTTACTTTGTACGTGTGCCACTGTCTCCTGCTTGACTTCGCTGGCTGAATGTGCACACAACACGCATACGACCCTCTCGCGTAAGGGGCAGAAAAACCAGAGAACCAAAGCAGAAAAGTAGAAGAAAATCTATCGCTGGATAAATGGAGCTTCGGCTCGCAATATGCCTTGCCAATTGCACGCACTTTTGTCGTTCAATTTACTTGCCAAATGCGAATGGGAAACACATTCGCATTGGAATTCTGTTTTTTTTTTTTTTTTTTTTGGCTGTGCCCTAAGTGGCTTGAGTGGAGTTTTGGTTGTTTGTTTGGCTATAATTTGGTATATTTGTTGCCTGGCATTGAGTTTATTGAATTTGGTATTTGCATGTTAGACGAGCCATGTGAACAGACAGCGCCGTCTGTGTGTGAGTGTGCGTGTGAGGGAGTTTGGCTGCTTGTTTTATTATTTGTGTCTTATGTCTCTGTTGCGACGGCAGCTATTCAATTATCTCGTAGTAAATTCAACAAATGAAGCTGTTTATTGTGCACGAATTGAATTTGCCAGCCTAACTTAGTGTGTGGCCACGCAGGCCGCCTCTTTTAACCACGTTCGCTGTTAGGTGCTCAGGTGTGCGTGGGTTCAAATTTAATTTCACAGCCAATTAAAAATGTTACACAGTGCGTATGATGAATTCGTAGCTGGCTGCCAGCAGCTGCGGATTTTATCGTGACTTGATGTGCGCACACGAACTTGGCACAAACTTGGTAGCTTAATTGCCAAGCCACGCCCCGCTTATGCTTCTCCCCCACTCTCTCTCTTTTAATTACCTCTGCAGCTCATTTTTTTATTTTTGGACAAAGAGTAGCTATTTGAATACCGTTGACAGCTCACTTCAATGTGATTTATGCTCGAACCGCAGCAGCAACAAAGCCCAGCGACAGCGAGCAGGAAGCAGAGAAGAAAAAATAAAACAAAATGAAGCCTCGACAAAGTGCAAAAGCAAATTAATTATGCACATTAACTTTTGTCGCCTAATGTGGGCCAAGCTGCAAGCTCTGATCAGCATAAGCCAAAGCCGCGTAGACCCAAAGTCTGAGCCATTGTGTATATGTCTGTTTGTGTTTGTCCTTCAGGTCCTTGAGCCTTGAGTGAACGAACGACTTTGAAAAATGGTCGAGGCCGCAGCAGAAGCCGCTTAATTAGTGCGTAATTTGTAAGTCTGCGTCAAAAGCAAAACAACAGCACAGGACAGGACAGGATAGGCAAAAACACCAAGAAATTAATAAAAATAGCTGGACGTGCTCGACTAACGAATATCCTGTAATCTGTGTAGCGCTGCTGTTGCAGTTTAAGGCCATTTCAGGTGTCTGCTACAGAGTCTACAGAGAGATAGTTAGAAGGTCAGACATTCGTCTACCAACAGATTGATAGTCGCTCCCGCCTTTATATACCCTATGAGATAGCCGATTGACATACAAGTATTATACCCTTAATTATCCATATTCAATGAGTAAAAAGTAAAATAAAATGGAAATCAGAAAAGTTTGGGCAGACCATAAATGAAACAATGAGAGGTAAATATTAATTACACAAATGGCAAGCTTAAAGAGAGCGTGAGAATGGAAGAGAGAGGGGAAAGGCAAAGAGTCTGAGCGAGACAGGAACAAATACATATAGAGGCAGACACAGGGTGTGAGCGTGTGTGTATGTGAGAGAGAGAGAGAGAGAGAGAGAGAGTCAAAAGTAAAGTTAGCGATGTATATGATATGGTTGCCTGCATAAATGTATCGCATATAAAATATAACTAATTCGAGAAAAAAAAGGAGCAGCTGCTGCCGCTGCCGCTGCTGCAGCCTTTCGTCCTTTTTTGGTTGTCTTTTTGGAAAATTTGTTGTTTATTTTTAATTTCTAACGCCACTTTGAAGGCATTTTTATACCCTGATCCCATTGAAAATGGGAAAAAAGGGTATAATGTTTTTGTTAAAAGTATGTAACAGGCAGAAGGAGGCGTGCCACACCCCCAAAAGTATATATATTCTTGATCAGGACGACAAGACAAGTTGATTGAGCCCTGTCCGTCTGTCTGTCCGTCCGTCCGTCCGTCCGTCCGTCCGTCCGTCCGTCCGTCCGTCCGTCCGTCCGTCCGTATGTATGAACGCGTCGATCTCAGAACCTATAAGAGCTAGAGACTTGAATTTTTTTTTGTTAGGCGCGTATATTGGGCGCGCATATCGAGTTTGTTTCAGAAAATCGATAACTATTCCTGAATATTTGTTATCGATTTAAAACCATATGAAAAAACAGTTATGATTTTTTATCATTTTTATCTTAAGAGCTAGAGACTCCAAATTTCGCATGTAGCTTTATGTGTATTTTTACCAATTTCGGTTTTTGTTACATTTGGATACCGGCCCCAAATTTCCCCACAATTTTGAAAATTATTTTCAGTTGCAATATATATGGTGTTTGGTCTTTTTGAAAACTTAATCAATTATTTAAATCATATGGTGAAAGTTTCATCAAAATCCGTTGATAAACATAAAAGTTATTAAGCAAAATGTTTGGCTAGATCAACAGCGATTGAACTGCAAAGCGCACACAGACCAGGTGGCGCTTATACATGTTCAATTTGTATACATGTGCACACATACATGCAAATGCTCGCGAACAAATTTTCTAAGAACCGCAATTGCCTTTGAGTTTGGGTCGAATTGTGTTCGAATTGTTTTTGCTACCTACTTCCAATTGCCGCTCGCCGCTGTGTGTCGCAGTCGCAGGCGCTGTGTGTCGCTGTGCGAATATGTTTTCGATCTTCTTCTTTAATAGTAACGGAACAATTCTTGTGAGCTTGCAAAAGTGTGCTGGCATAATCTGTGTGTCGAATTTGTTTGCATAATTCCTCTTTGATCGACATTCTTAGTACCATTGGCACATACTTAAGTTGCGTGATATGGTTGTACATACGAGTTATGTACTATATTAAGAAAACTAAGGGGGGGTGGGATTAGGGTATCCCCTAGTCGGGCGCGCCGACTAGAGTTTTCTTACTTGTTCTTTTACTTCTTGATTGAGGTGCCCGAAACAAACCGCAGTATTTGCATTATTTGTCTTTTTGTTTGTTTAGGGCTGACCGCCCAGGAGCCTCGACCGCCTGTTTCATTTGCCGGTTCTTTGCTGGGCGTCACAGGTGTCAATTAGTGTGGCCAATTTGCCATGCATAGGCTTTATCGACAGCCGCTGCGTCTGCTTGTTGCTGCTGCTGTTACGTAAACAGCGGCCCCTTGCTGACTGGCACATTTTAAAAATGTATATGTTAGAGAGGGCAGTTTGTGAACTCTTCTACTTTAAAAATAAAATGGAAGCATTTAAAATTGGGAAAAAGGTAAAAAAGAACGGAAAATATTGAAAATGTAGAAATCATTTAATCATGTCAACATTCATAAAAATTAGCGTGTAGAATGTGCATACTTAATAAACTACTCTCGTATGTATACATAACTTGATAGACATATATATTCCTTATCTTGTTCGCCACAATTTAAGTTTAGCTTCGTCAGCACTTTAAAAAGTTGTTGCACAACATGACTTTATGTTAGCTGCCTTTACAGGGTGTATGACTTCTTATATTTGAAATTATTTCGCATTTCAAAATCAGTCTTTAAACACAGCTTTGTTTCTATATTTTACATTTATATTCTGACTTATTATTAAAAGTTTAATTAACCTATTTTGGAAGGTATCCATCTTGTATGCATAATTTGTTTAGCTTAGCTAGACCCCTCATTATACCCTGAATCCATTGAAAATGGAAATTTCAGGGTATAATGTTTTTGTGCAAATGTATGTAACAGGCAGAAGGAGGCGTGCCACACCCCATAAAGTATATATATTCTTGATCAGCTCGACGAGCTGAGTTGAACTAGCCCTGTCCGTCTGTCCGTCCGTCCGTCCGTCCGTCCGTCCGTCCGTCCGTCCGTCCGTCCGTCCGTCCGTCCGTCCGTCCGTGTAAACACCTGGATTTCTGCAACCACAAAAGCTAGAGACTTCAAATAAAAAGCAAAATGCTCGATAATACCATACGCTGTACGAGTTTATTTTTTTTTTTCGATAACTCATCCCATTTCTTTTTTATCGATAACTATCGAAAATATCGCTTTGTTTTTGAGGTCTGGCGTGCACACCGTTAAAGATAGAATCGTCCACTAAGTTGTGGTTGATAGCTATATTGAATCCGCACATTTTGTCATTTTTGGATTTTTGATGCCACGCCCCTTTCGCCCACAATTTAACAAAAACGATAACTCACGTAAATCAAATACTAGAGACTTGAAATTTGGCAAATAGGTACATTTGGATGTCATAATCATTCCCCGAAAATTTCATTAAGAACATAGATCGAGAAAAAAAGTTATTAAACAATAAAGTTTCCATAGCACAGCCTCTGCTGCAGCCGCAAAACTGTGCAGTGAGCATATTACGTGCATGCATATGTTTGTGTGTGTGTGTGTGTGCATGTGTTGTTAACTGTTAATGAATAAATGAAACTTTTTATGATTGGTATTACAGCTCAATGGATTCAGGGTATCTCTTAGTCGAGCAGTCTCGACTAGAGTTTAGTTACTTGTTTTAGATGGTTAATTTATTTTACAGACTATGTATCAGATAAATGTGGCATATCTTTTTTTGTAAGCCTCATTTCAGTCAAGGTCCACACATTTAATATTTTTTCTGCTAAATTATGAAACTATTTTGTGTTAGTGTATTTTGATTCTAATTTTTTTCTAATGTGAAGCTCAAATGTTCCTGTTTATCTCATTTGCAGTTCGGATACCGTCCACTCTTTGAGTTCACCTTTGCCTGTCAGCTATGATCGCTTGTTACTTACAGGGTATAGAACTGATTGTGCAACGCTTTGTTTGTTTTCCATAACAAGCGCCTCGTTAACGGCAAGCGAACAATTACACTTGAAACGCTTTAAATTTTAAGTGCAGCAGCAAGTTCCTGCCAGGCTTCGCTGTTGACTGCCAAATGGCAACCGGGAAAATGGGCAACTGGCAGCTGGCAGCTGGCACCTGTGTGGCACCTGTTGGCCATGCCACTCATTCACAGCCACGCATTACGCTTATGCCGCATTCACATACACATGCACATTCACAATCGTATTCACATTCGCATTCATGTCCATTATGAGCTAATTGGGCGCTATATGCGCAGGCTTTGCGGTACTTTGCAGCTTGAGGCTCACTCGACAGGCATTTCAGCTAATTGTATACCACGTACATATTGAAATGATTTTAAAAGGGTTTAAGTTTAAGATTAAGCATAGTTCGAATTTTAATGGAGATACGGGAAAAATCTGTATTTATATTTATAGAAAATGGGTTTTCCTTAACATGTAACGCTTACAGTGGATTTAATTTGCGGCAAAACTAATATACTCTTTTCAATTCGTAAAGGAGGCAACAGATTCGTTTGACCGCTCTTTTGTCTGTCTGTCTATGTGCATGCAAATTATTTTCCTACTATGGCAAGAAGATATACTAAAATTTGCTATACACACTAATGTATGTGCTCGTGTATGTTAGACTCTTCAGATTATATGGCTATGCTCACTGTAGGCGTGAACATCGTCTAACACATGTGCATGCAAAACAGACTGCAAACTTTTGACTTGGTTTCTATATATGGAATTTGGTTGTTCTCCATCAAATAAATCGGTTTTATTATTCAGTGTGAAAGCTAGCATAATTGAGACTTGCAGCTGATGCGTCTGTTGTTTAATATTTGGACAGTTGAGAATTTGGCCATTGGTTTTGCCATTTTCGGATTGGGCGGGTCTGTGTTGGGGGTTGCCTTTGGCCGCGAGCGAAAAATAAATCAAAATTGCTTTGGCATATTAATTTCATAGCTCAGCACTTTGGGCGTTCATTTTTATTGCTTGCTCTTGCTTAATCTAGCCATAAATAAGAGGGTATATGCGACTAGCGATTGAGTTTGGGACATGCTCATACATTTTATTTTGCACGCTAAAATAAGCCTAAGACCACCTTCCTCTTTTCCTATCAATTCCCTTTGAATTACTTGAGAGTTTATTATTTTTTTTTTATTTATTTTTTTTTATTATTATATAATATTTATCTCAATTTATATTATGTTAAATACTTTGTTTACTCATTATCTGTCAGCTTTTCTGAAACTGAAATTAAAAAACGGTTTTTTTATATTATACATACAAGTTTATTCATTCATAAATATATATATTCTGTACTGCATTCCGCATGCTTATCAGAGTAAAGTCGAGGGCTGTCAATTTAGCATTTTTTGTTTGTTATCTCGATTTGTCTATTAGAATCACTATAGCTTAAAATAATAATAATAATCTGTAATATATATTTATATATGAGCTCTTGAAAATAATTTGATATGTAAAGCAAAAGAAACTTTCATCAAATAATGTAAATTTATTGAATTATATATTTCAATATAGAATTTGCTTCATAAGAAGATGACTAAGTTTCGATCGAAAATCTATATATCTATTGTCTATTAAATTAATTTTAATTTTAGTTTTTTAATAAATAAAAATTATTTATATGCATTTTATGTGAAATATTGGTATAATGAAAAACTTGATTTTATTGAAAAAATAAAATTTTAAATTAAGTTGCAGCTATCATTTAATAATTTAATGCATATTCCAATTTGATCTCTTTTAAATTAATTAGAATAAAATTTTTGGAGTTGCTTACAATATTATTTTTTTTATCGAATTTTGTAGACAAAAAATTATAAAGAAGAGGAAGGGAAGAATCTGCACTGAGTTGTGCTGCGTGTTGACTTAATTTCGATGCGAGCTAGCGATGTTGAAGATAAAAATAATAATTGTGGCCGCTAGCGCCAATGGACGCCGTTTCCGGCCTTTCAGTTTGTTTTTCCTTGAGCTTTCTTTTTGGCAGCTGCTTCTTTTGCTTCCACCTCGACTTCCTTTTCGATGCCTTCTCGCATATTTCTGCACTCTGCAACTTGTGCTGTGTAATTTTAATTTTCAACGTCAACGCAATGCCTCAGGCAGTTGATTGGTAGGAATGGCAAGGGGAGGGGGCTCAGCTCTTGTAGTGTGGGTCAGCTATATTGCAAGTGCTGTCCAATAGATGGCTCTGGTTGGGCTCAAGGACTTTGATGGACGTCTGCCCCTAAACCCCGGCCCATTTCATCATTTATTGCTCATATTTCGAGTTCGCCATTTTCACATTTTCGCTTTGCCAATGGAAAAACTGAAAATGAAAACAAAACAAGCAAAAACTGAGCTGAACAATTTTTTAATAAAAACGTTTCGCGTTGTTCTCATAGTTGCTACTGCTGATTATATATCATCAATGTATATATTTATATATATGTATATATCTTCCATATCGATTTACATTTCACATTTGCAGTTAGGCAAAATCTTGACTGAGAATTTGTTTAGCTGACATCTGATACATATAGGTTTTGAATAGTTTCAATTTATCTTTAATCAATTTATCCGCAAATTTATCGCAATAAATGCGCAATGCTAACGACAAGCGCAAGAGGAATGTGATGAAGTTTCAAAATGATTTTTCGTTGTCTCATAAATTATGTTTTTATACCTATAATTATCTCTTGGTTTGTTTGTAGTGTCGTTATCAATACTATACATATTTTCAACTACTATTTATGTAATTTTCCTTTCCATTCATTCGGCACTTTGACTCAAGTATATTTGACAAATACTTTATTTACTTTAAACTCATTTTTACACTGTGACTCTTTATTTGCTAAACTTTTCGTTTGCTTAACAAATAAACAAACATTTATCAATGAATGAAGAATAAAAAAAAATGTGTATTTATTTATGCGCAGAACTTGAATTTCGATTTGACCGTTTACTCTTCATGGAGCTTAGTTTCCTGTCGGACTTCGATCTCCTCGATGGTACCCACAGTCAGCTTCACATAGTGATTACACATGATGATCAGAATGGCAGCTGATTTTTTTAAATATTATGATTTCATTGCCTATTACCGTATTCATATATGAAAGGGATAATATAAGTGCGCGGTAGGAATCCTCTCAGAGTGAATGAATAAAATTTTTTTTCTCAGTAAACATATCATGAAAATTGCAAGAATATTATTTTGTGATATGTATAATTTGTTTCATCATTTTAAATTTCAATTATAAGACTTGTACTTAGAATATATTCTGATATCTGGCTGGCCTAATAAATAACAACATTTCTGTTATCTGTAAATGAAAGCAATCTATTTTTAAATATTTTGAAATTCACGTTTGGCTCAAAATAAAATTGTATTAAATTGAGTTGAGTCATGTATTCAAATTCTGTTTAGGTAGGCAAAGCTATTAAGTTTGGCATTCATTGTAAAATTATTCTCTTCCATTTTGAGAGTGTAGGACTGGCTCATTGAAAGCACTTTTCCTGTGTTACTGTAATTTACACAACATTTGACATATTTGGAACAGTTTCTAGTTATTAAATTCGACTTATACGTTCTGCATTTGCATTCCGACGCACACATGCACAGGCTGAGTTGTTTTCCCTTGGCTTATGCAACAATCATCAACATCATCGATGACGCTCTCCAAAGGATCAGCAATCAGCAAGCGGAGCTATGGGCAGCTCTACCATGTGAACCATGTGGCAGATGTGAGGGAAGTAGGAGCATATTATACGGCACATTTGCTCATCAAGATGCAGCAACTTTTCCTAATTGAATGTCATATGAGTGACATAATGTCAGTTTGCTGCCCAGCCTGATACTGGCAGCTGCAGCAGCTCTAGCTCAGCTCTTTAAGTGAATGGAGCGGCTGCTATGTCGACTTAGTCACGTGTGAAATTAATTTGTAATGACTCTGAGAGCATGTGCGTCATTTGCATTTGCCTTGTGCAACGGCAGCTGCAGTCGAGTCGAGTCGAGTTGAGTTGAGTTGAGTCAAAGTCAGTCAAGTCAAAGAAAGTCAAGTTAACAGGAGCAAGTGCCAATCAGGTTTTTGGCCAAAATGCTGTACGTACTCAGCTCTTAGCTATAGCCATTGTGAATTGTGTTAAGTATTCACGAATTTGAACGGAGGTCCCAGAAGGGACTTCACCTGCCAAGTTGCGTTCAATTTGAAACTTTGAACTAAATTTCGTTAAATTGTGTTTTGCGAACGAATTGCAATTACTTTGTGATTTTGTTGGCAAAGTTTTTGGCAATGCGCGAATGCGATTCGCGAATAGAAACTGTGTGTAACGAAGTTAAATTGGAATTGCATTAAAACTGGCGTCGAGCATATGACGCGAATGCAATTCATTTCCGACTTTCGTTCAAAACTTTTGGCAAAAGCAATATATGCAAAATATATATATATATATATATATATATAGCACTATTTATATATATATACATATAGCACTATATGTACTATATATATATTATGTATAAGAGGGTAACAACTTGAAGTATGTCGACTTGAAGTCCTTTAGTCTTAAGAGCAACAGGTTAAATTGGCACAATCTGTGCACCGCACGTTGTGGCAACAGCAGCAGCTCTGTCAAGGACACGTCTGTAAGGACACACAATACGAATCCGAGCCGGGTGACACAAATTGCTGCAAACACCTTGGCAGGCTGAGTACAGAAAAGAATAAAAAAAAGCGAGAAAGAAATTGGAACTGAGTAGATAACTTAAAGCGCAAAGAGTGTTGTACACACAGAGAGAAAGAGAGATAGAGAGAATGGGAGAGAGTGAGAAAAAGGCAGTTGCTGCTGCTGCTGCCAATGTTGGCCACGTTGCATGTCTACTTAAAAGTTTTTACAAAGCGCTGCTTATGGCACGTGCTGGATTGTGGGTGCCGGGCTGGGTTCTAGCTGGCAGAAGCAAGCAAAGCGTATTAAAATACAAAGCAGCATCATTAAATGTTAAAAGTTGCCTTTGGGCAAAAAAATGGCAGAAAAAAAAAAAAAAAAAAAACAGAGACGGACTGTGAGACACACAGAGAGAGTGAGTGAGGCATAGAGCAGAAAATAATATAAATAAAAGAAACTATAACTACATGGACGGCAAAAAATACCACTTAAAACAACTACATCTATAAAACCAGTCAACCATGAGCTGCCGTATAATACTCGCTCACGATGCATGAATCGGTAATGCAAAAATCATTAATACCTGTGAAGGAAATTTGATGACCTCTTGCCATGGTCTACAAAATGTATGCAGCAATAATATGTTTACATTTCTTAATGAATTAATGCTCAAAGTTGCAAGTAGCTAGCTTAAAAAGACTTAAAAATGCTTTGCTTTTACTTATGCAAAGTAACAGGCGAACAGATCAAACAGAAAAACAATGGTTTCAGAAAATCAAAATACGCTTTTATTACTTTGTGAACGAGTATAAACAAAAAAAAAAAAAGAAGAAGAAGAAACTACAACAGGGACAGGCAAACGCGCAAGGACAATGCATAGTCAGGAAATTGCGCAAGCATCAAGTGCATTTGAGTGCTCAGGTGGGTTGGGTTGGTTCTAGGTACCCAAACCAATAGCAAAAAGCATGCGCTAGCTGTTAATAATTATAATTGAAAATGTGCCAAAGGCAAGCCGCAAGGGAAGACGAACACACGCACACACACACATACATAGACACAAAACGAGAGTGAGAGGAATAACCACAAAAGCCACAAAGGGAAAAGCCACATGGGATACATTGCGTATGCGTTGAGTGTGTTGAGTCAAGCTTAAGCGAGGTTGCGATCGCCGGCAGCAGTATTGTCTTTAGCAATTATTACCGTTAATGCAGCGCACAAAAGCAACTGCAATCAGCTGCAACAAAAACATGTTTTGGGCTCACTGCCAGCAACAACAACTGAAAGTACTTTTCGGGCTTTTGTCTGTTGTAGAAAGGACCGCACTTCGATAACAAGGCTGCCCATTACAATTAAGAGCGCCCAAGCGGACATGCATAATACAGGCATTTTGGCCACCACCAGCAGCAGTCGCAGCACTACCACCAGCAGCAGCAACTACCGCAAATTTGTTGACAAATGCAACAACGTGTGGCACGTGCCACACGACAAGCTCGACCGCCATGTAATGCGATTTGCAGCTAAAGCAGCAGTAGCAGGTTAAGTTGCCTCAACTCTCGTCTTTGTTCGCGCTTAAACTAGCGGCAACCACAGCCACGCCCAACACTACCACACCAGCCACGCCCTCAAACCGCCGGCTGACAATAAAATCTGCGCGGACGCAAGTGGATTTATGCAGCAAGCAGACGCTTGCATCATAAAATTGGTAGGGAACAGAAGTCTAAAGTCTGACTGGACAAGAACTGGGCGTGGGGGATAGCATTTTCTAAAGGTAATAAAATTTAGCTGCTCTCTTCATGCTCCAGCTGCAACTCAGGCTAAAGAGCTAAAATGTTAACGTTAACTGGAAGTTAAGTGCCTGTCAAAGTTAATTTGAGTTGACCATCTGCTTAATTTCTATTTCTGTTTTGCAAAATCAACCCAAAAATTTGTGCTTTAAATTGAAAAGTCGAAAATACAGGTTTCAGTTCCTATAGTTTACTAGCTATCAAAAATTGACGTGTACCCAAATGTAACATAAACTTTAGCTTAATTTTCTTTACAGGGTATTTAACAGTGTTTTATAATAGCAAATGAATTTACTTGAGTTTTACAAAAGCTTTCCTTTATCGCTAAGACTTTCATATTCCACCCCTTTCTTCGTGGCTAATTTGAATTCAATGCTGGTTGCTTAATATTAATAGGTACTAAAAACAAAAAAAAAATTTGGTTTAACTTCTGCTCATAAATTGGAAAATAAAAATTTTCATTTTCATTTTGAGTCGATGTAATTATGTTGACGCTGCTTTATGGCAGAGACAGCAACAGCTAAATGTGCATGCGTATGTGTGTGTGTGTGTGCGTGAGTAGGGTAGCGAAAGAGAGATTTTATAGCAAATTAAATTTTATTAGCGCACAAGGTGCGCTGACATTCCCTTTTGCCGGGATTACGTGTTACAGCTCAAGTAGATTATGGAAAGGTGCAGAACTTTTAGCTATTGTGCTAAAGGGATTTTCCATCTATGTGAATGTGAATGATTGTGTCCATGTGTGTATATGCATGTGAGTGGTTTGAGCTGCTGTCGTTTCGAGTAGTTGTCATTGTCATTGTCCTTATCAACTGCGACAACAAAAAAGAAAACTTTTGCAAAGCATCTTACAAGTGCCAGGACATGCGTATAGACCAAAAAAAAAAAAAAAAAAAGGAGAAACAATTCTCTATGAAAGCTTCAGGTGCGCTTCGCTCTATATCTCTGTTGTTTTCTCGTCCTCGCTCTCTCTCCCTCTCTTTGTCACTCTCTCTCTCTTTCTCTCTTTATCTGTATTGTGTAACCTTTTGCTGCCGGCATTATGATGAGTTTTGCTTTCGCACAGAGACTCTAAGGCTAAAAACTCGTAAATACCTTCATTATCGTTAAATCATGCTGAGAGCTGAACTCTTGCCCCAAAGCCAACGCCTATGCATGTCTACGTGAACCATATGAACCGTGCGAACCGAACCTGAACCTAAACCTTAAACCAACATACATTTTGTGCCTTTTATTTGCCCTTTATTTTTTTTTTGAGCTTTATGCCAGGGCTCATGTGGACTTTTAAATAGATTTAAATACGCATTTAAATGAAATAAATGAACAAAACATTTGCGCTAGCGGCGGCCTTTCAGCTTGACAGCTGATAATTTAGACGAGTACCCGCAGACACACACATACACACAAACACAGGTTGTCCAGGTTTTCTTTTCTGCTTAAACATTTTTGCAACTTTTTATTTATTTTGATTCATGAGCAACGCGAGAGATGATTTTTTGTTTCTGGTAATGGCCAAACTTTCGCCACATTTTAACATTCACGCGTAATAAACTAGCAAATTAATATACAATCAAGTTGCAGTAAAGCAATAAACTGCCCGACTACCACACACCCTGTAGACGTCAATGTCATATAAGCTGAGTAAACTTTGTCCGTAGCAAAGTTCCTTTTTGACTGAGCTGAGAGCTTGGCATTTCAGCTATGCCATTAGCCACGCCCACAATTGAGCAAACGCCCTCTGTCTGTCTGCATTGACTTATAGGCCACTCTACCTGAGCAAACTTTTTTGACATCATAAAAACGCAATTAGATGAAATTTATTATGATTTTTTGTGCCTTCTTTTGCATGGCGGCAAATGTTAATTACAAATATTCATAAATTATGCTGCGCCAGTGACGTCACAAGCGTCATAATGACTTATGTGAGACGCACACCAGTGCGCACGTAAATGTGTGTATTTATGTGTGTTGTGTGTGTGTCTTAGAGTAAAACAAATTTTAATTAAAAACTCAATTCGCTGAAAAGTTGTGCTCAAACTTTTCGCCTTTTGGCTGCCAAATATAAAGTGAAGGAGCTTAAGAGAGCGTGTTGGATCGAAGAGGAACTGTCGGGCCATGCCCACGCCTAGTCTGTACCTGTTTATATGTTCGGTGGCAGCCAATTTAAGAACTTAACTCGCTAAATGTAAAAATAATTGCCACTAAAACCCCAAAAAACCAAAAGTTTTCTATGCACAAATAGCAAAAGTTTGGCTATCAAATGAACATGAATGCACAATGTGCTTCACTGTGTCTATGTGTATGTGTGTGTGTATATTAGCTTGTGTATGTGTGTGTGTATATGCATGATTTAGTTATGCATTCATTTTGCTTTATGAACTTTTCATGGCTGAGTGCGTGTGCGTATGTGTGTGACCAATTGGATTTCTTACGAATGCAACTTTTTGACTTTGTGGTCAAATGGCTTGCCAAAAAAGTTAAAAAGTTAATTCGCTTCAGGCATACAACATACACAGTGCAGCTCCTCCCTGACCTTTAAGAAACAGTAATAACAAAACTATGTGCTCAAATATTAATAAAGACAAAGTGTTAATAGAGATAAGTTTTGGCTAAGTTTACTAAGCTCGGAAAAATATGGAAATAAAAGACAAAACCAGGCGGGAAGTGTCAGCAAATTCATGAACGAGCATCGTACAGGGATCATGATCGAAAAACTATAATATTACTCTCACCTATTTCCCGCGAAAGCTAATTTATAAATATTTTTAAATATGAGCTGTTGAGCTTGTACAACACAAATAAAATTACAAATTCAGCCGAGAGTCAAACCAAAAAGCTTATACCGCGGCAGTTAATGTGAATTGAGAGATATTATATTGTATTAACCGATAAGCTAAATAAATGTTCCATTCCAATATATGATAGACAGCAAACAGGCGAGACATAGAGAGAGCTTGAATATAAGAGAGCGTGATAGGTATACCTGAGCTGATAACATATATATATATATATATATATATATATATAATATATATACATATATATTTGTTTGAAATAATCGCCCACAAAGTACAAGAAGGGGCATTTCAGTTGCAATTTATTTATCAATTTCTTTCTTAAATTATCTGGAAACCCAAATTTTCAAAATTCCTTACCTGCATCATACTAAATATCTCTCAAACAAAGATAGAGAACACTATCTGTTTCGTTGATAAAAATAACATTTGTTTATACTTACTTACTCACAAAGTATACATATAGATCTTTGTTTATGCTCGCTCACAAAATGATATGAGCATATGAGCTTCAATAAAATGTTAAAAGAAATAGTCATCTTCACTCGTATATAATAAAATTATTATATATATATTATTAGTTATATATGGCATGCAATACAACTGTAATGAAATTGGCTACATATTTTTCAATTGTGAACGAGTATGGCGCAGTGTAACTTAATTGTGAGCAATTCTCGACATGTATTTGGCTGTACGAACTATAAAAATTTCAGTTGGTCTTCGAGTGTCGGGTTGAAATGTTGCTTACCAAACGCAATTACTTATTGGCAAGTGGCCCGATAGCCATGGCTATGGCTCTAGCCACATTTGCCATAGATGGGAGCTATGATTATCGTGACTGTATGTAAAATATATATATATATATACATATGTATATATTAATGACGCTAATCCTAAAATGCAATATTTTAAATGTAGATGGCATTTTCCTGAACCTTTTGCGTGGTCTGCAGGTGATGGCTACTGTTTATCTGCTCTTTGGTCTGCTCAAGAAGGAAGATACGCATAAAGATAAATTTGTGCTCTTTTGGCTGATTATCTCGAGTTTCCTCTTTGGTTTTCTCTGCTATTTCAATATGTTATACATAGGTCAAAGTTTATTCGACTTTTATAATTTTACTGATTTTTTGGTACAATTGCTTCTGCTCATCGTCATTATGGGTATAACAGGTAAGTCGATCAGCCCTTTGTTCCGTTGAGTTCAAAGTCACTAAATGATAATTGGGAAATGTGAACCAAAAATCTTTATTCCAGCACTTCTTGGCTATTTGCTGTATTTCGTCTATCAGACATATGTAGAGTTGAGGAAGGAAGTTTTGGTCACAGCTGCAGCACCACTTCAGATTCCAAATCCAATTATAGAAAACAAGGATCCGCTGCCTTCATATGATCAATTAAATGTAACCATACAAAATTAATACGAAATTAAGTTGATTTTGAACAATAAAGTTGATAATGCAATCGGGATTTAGAGAGAGATAGAAAGAGAGAGAGCGAGAGGTAGTACAAGAGAGTGAGCAAACCAATAAAGATAAGCATGCTATCAGCCTTATACATATATTGATTTACGCTTATCATTCAGTTTAGTTAGCTTTGAAACCTCGTTGCCTCGTCATGTTTTCGCTTAAGCGATATATGGAAATTGGTATTGGCCTTTTCGTATTTGGCCTAACAATGGCAACAAACGCGCTGCCTTATCGCTGTAAGATACACACTGTAAACATATATTTATACGTATAAGTGTGTGAAGCTCAACTTATATTTAGGGAATCTCAAATTGGAGGAAATACGTTTGCTGCAGTTCGCGGCGACGTTGGCTTTACTTTTTGGTGTACTGAAAGCACATCGTCAGCACAAGGATAAATTTCAGATCCTTTGGATGGTCATAACTTCGATCACTCTCATTGCTTTGCTTTATGCTGGCTTGCATGAGCTCATCGGGTATCATTCGCTGCTTGGGGGCACTTTGGCATGGGCTATTGCAGGTGAGCTGGTAGCTAAAGGTGCCACCGAAATATATACAAAGATTTATTCCAAATAAAGTGCTCGTTGCGGGTCTACTGAACATCATGTACAATCATTATGTGGAAACAACAATTGAAGGTGCAGAAAGCACAACTGAGATACTGCAAACAGATCAGGCGCCAACGATGGTGCCTAAAATCCCAGTAAACAGTTTTGTATATGCATAAATTTTTGAAATTTTTTTATATTTATTTTGTTTTGTTTATTACGAATAAAAATTTATAAATTTATTAAAGTCCAAATTTGAATGCAACGTCGATGGATTTTGAAAGCAGGTGGCATGCGACAAGTGGCAAGTGCTACTCAGTCCCGTTAAGCACTTGCCCTTTTGAATTAATTTTAATTAAAACTGTCTGTTCCCATGCCACTTGATGCTTGGAAGTTGGCACGCAAAGTTTTGCTTAATTTGCATTTGGCTACAGCGAAAGCCAAAACGGAAGCTCAATGCCAAAGACCAATGCTAAAATTTATGTTATATAAATTGAAATGGAATGCGGGGCAAATGTGACAAGAGGAATTGCATAAATTACAGGCGTACAAATTTAATTTGTGCGCAGCAACAGCAGAAGCAGCAACAACGGCAGCAACGACAATTATTTTAATGCGCCAAAAAAATGAAAACAAAAAACAATTTAAGAAGAAACACTACAACTTTTCTAATATACGCGACAAACTGTAAGAAACAACAAAATAAATAAATATAAAAATAAAAGCAAGGACAATTATTCCCGGAAGTGAGCAAAAGTTGAATCCAGCGAAATGAACCCGAATGAAATTGAAATCTCCCAAGCGTAAATAAACTTAGAGCTGAAAGCGCTTGACTAGCGCCATCTATTGTTTGGCAGCGAAAAGAGCTTACATTCACATGCCTTATAATTCACATTATGGTTATCTATTCGAATGATTAAAAAATATTACACTTAAAATAAAATGTTGTATTATCACTTGTGATACCTTGCCAATATATTGCACATGCGAAGTTAACTCAATTTCACATAGCTTTATATTGTTTTCTGTTTGCCTTATCACATATTTAGATTCATTACGTCAGCTAAAAAACACAAATAATAATATCGAGTACACGTCAACTGGACTGATGTGATTTCGGTGCAAACGTGTTTATCATATTCATTACGAATTTCAACGTAATTCATTGAAAAGCTAACCAAAAGCTTTTACTTGCTGCTGCAACTGCTGATATATGAAAACATATGAATTACCACAATAATATTTTACACTAAAACTAAAAGTAACTTTTTCCTGCTTATCGTCGTAATATTATTAATTTTCCATCTCTTTTAATATTTTTGTCGTACTTTATACTGTGGACTGTTAACTGTCTTTATAGTGCTATCTATCACTTACCTCTCTTTAATTACTTAGGAAGCTTTCTCGACACTTTATATGTGACTTTTATCATCGGAATTTCTCTGTAGAAATATTGCTCACTCTCGATCGTTCTTCTAATACGTATTTACTTTTGATCGCTCTCCCTTGATTTATTCTCTCTGATTGTAGATTTTTTTTTTTACATTATTCCAGGAAATCTACTCATCCCATTTTCTTTCTGGTAGCCTACTATATTCTCTATCCCTCATTCTCTCACGTTATTACCTCTATCTCTCGCTCTCTTTTACTAATACAACAATAGCGTCCGATGGAATTTCTTCAATCTACGTACTTTAATTTAATATGGAGCAACGAGACGATACCATTTGTAGCTTCTGCATTATTGCGAATATGTCAAATCATTGAGATTAAATAAAGGCAGCATTTGGTCAGCATTTGAGCACGTATTTATTTGGCTAAAGCGTGGCATAAAAAATGATATTAAACTGGTATTAAAATCATGGGCTGTCTATGCAGGCTAATGCCGAGGATGACAGAACAGACAAAAACAACTCGAAATCGACACAGTAAAATGGCCATTAAAATAATAAGGAGACCCCAATGGCCGACGGAGGGAGAGTGACTGAGAGACACGGCCTGAGCTAATGGCCGAGGCCATGATCACACACACAGTGTGTGTATGTGTAAGTGTGTGCTTAAATATGAGCAGCACGTGCCGCAGGCCAACAATGAACCCAACTTGATGCCATTCGTGACTCTTTCTCTCTCCAGCTACGACCGTGCTGTCAGTGCCGAGTACTTATGCAAATAATTTACATGGTTTTGTGAGCCGTGCTTAGTGGTCAGCAGTTGGCTCAATAAGCGTCTGGTTTTTGGGTCAACCGCATAATGTTTGCCTCCCAGTTATGCTGGCTTAAATTTGGGATTAAATTTTAGCTTAAAGCAGAAGCGCTGCACTACTCGAGCACTGTGTGTGGTCCATTGATTAGCTGAGGCTACAAACAATTCATTAGCCGTTGACAGCTCAAGCCGCCAATTGACATGGCCCTCTCAAAATATGGCGTGCGCTGATGATGAGCTATGGCCATTTAGCCTGATTGACACACATTAACAATGGCTAAGTAGAGTGGCGGACGAGAACAAGCGCGACAATTGAATGCCATCAAATTAAAGCTAGTTACAAACAAGCAGCTGCCAGACAAGTTTGATATGGCCATAAATTGTTGCCCAGGCAGCTGACAGTTAATAGAGGTCAGCTGCAAGAACACGAGGCTAAAATGCTAAGCAGCCAGTGCGATGCGCGATTATCTTAATTTATGCACAACTGGCCAATGGCTAGTTGTAAGTGTGAGTGTGAGTGCTACTGTGTGTGTGTATGTGTGTATATGTGCAGCTGTAAAAATAAATATAAATTGCAAAAACTGTCAAATCCAAAAAACAGAAGAAGGGGAATGCAAGCGCTCAACGACAAGCTACACTCTATGCATGTGTGTGTGTGTGTGTGTGTGTATATATATATGTATGTGTGTGCTTTTGGCACAATAAAGAAATTTTTATCGTTGCCGCATTTAGACATTTGAAGTATGCGCTGCAAAATTTATTGTTGCTCCGTTTTTAGCTTGTGTTTCAATACAAAACCGATAAGGCACATGCATACACACAGACGCACACGCATACACACACACACATACAGCTAACCCCAACCGTTTTCCGCCTTGGAATTTCAATTTCCATTTTGAGCTTTAAACAAAAACTTTACGTACTTTGCCATTTGATTTTCTATAACAACGCTCAGCATTTGTTTGAGCTTGGTCCAGCTTGGCTGCAAATAGTGCGTGACTGTTAGCTGTTGGCAGCAGGGGATGCTCGGGCTGCTTGTTTTACCTGTTGAAAAATAGTTTTCCCATACCAATTTTGTAAATGCGTGCAGAACGTCAAAAGCAACAAATGATGCGCCGCAGCGCACCAATGGACCCAAGGGGCAAATGAAAGGCAAACAGAGAGAGAGAGAAAGAGGAGGAAAGTCGGGGCTATTGGCTGAGGGGCGTGACAAAAAGCGAAGCGACAGAACTGTCATTGATTGTCACACATTGTGAGCCAAGGGGAAATGCGCTCTATCAGTCTTCCTCTCCCTCATTCCCACTCACTCTCTCTCTTACTCACTTTTTCGCTGTCTGTCTCTGTCGCACTACCAATGCAGGACTGTAAGTTGCTGCTTCCGTTGATTATGGCTGACAGCAATCAGCTTATAAATATTGCATGGACTCAACATTTGAAAAACAATGCGTTCGGTCCCCAAAGTGCTTCAATAATGCAAACGCCATGCACTGTAAAACCAGAGCTAAAGAAGGCAAAACAAAAAAAAAAATTAAATAAAAAAACAGTGACCGCCAATGCTTTAGTCACGCCCACCTTTCAGTGCTGCCTGCCACATGCTCTAATAACAATGACAGCAGCAGCAGCTGCTGCTGCCACGTGTCACGTGATGTCAATGCAAATTGTTCAGCAATTGCAACGTTGCGTATACGCAATGTGTGCCAAAAACTTTGTACCAATGTTTCGTTACGACATTTGCATGACAATGCAACTGCAACAGCTTTAAGCTGCTGTGAAGTGTAAAACTACATTTGATATTAAATTGGGATTTATAAACGAAAAATTTCTCGAAAAAAAATTTTCACTAGACTAAAACAGCAATAATAACAACAATAAAATGTGAAAATAGTAGAACCTAATATTGAATATATTTTCGTATAAGTTATAGTTTTTTGCATGACAAAAGTATTGTAGTTGATATTTCCAAGTTGAGTGCATTAATATTTTACTCCAAAAAGTATGCTACATTATTTTAGACTTCAATTTATGTTTTTATTTTGTTTGTTTTTTTTTTTTTTCAATTTATGACTCAAATATTAACTCTAAATATCAAACTTACAAATTGAAGTAAGATGGAAAAAGCAGAGTGATACTCTTTGCAATAACTATATTTTCAAGGATGTTGATAGTAGCCATAATATTTAGCTGTTGATATTTAGCATAACATTTGTCATAAGACCGACTGTAAACGTGGAACAAATAAAAAATGTATTTTACTCTAATGCACGATATGAATTTCCTTGCATTGTTAGCTGGAGTGCAGTCTTTTGTATATGCAGCTTCGTAGATAGCAACGATTCTATATATTTAAAAATCTTATATTATATATTATATTTTAATACATTATATATATAATATGATATAATAATATATTATTTATATAATAGTTAAAATTAAGTTTTAAAATTATTCGAACTTTCATTTACTGCCTCATTTGGTCACTAAAAAAAGTCCAAATTTAACTTACAATTTTTTGCCTATTATTTTAATAGATTGCACATAGTACGGCTATATTTCTATGAGATTTTTTGCTCAGTGGCGCTCAACAACGCTTGGCAAAATGCGCTTTATTAACTTTTTTCAACTACACAAGGTAAATTCGCCATATAAAAGCTGTTGTTGCATGCCACCGTTTTTTTTTTTTTTTTTTTTTTTTTTTTTTTTTTTAGCTGCTGCTGTCGTTGGGTTCATTGTCTTTTCGACCAGACACCAAAGTGCCAGGCAGCGTCTGGCGGACGTGCACGTGTGTGAATCCTTTAACGTTCCATACTTGTCTGCGTGAGTGTGTATTTGTGTGTGTTTGTATGTATGGTATTTGTATGCCTTGCGTGTGCGTGGCAAGCAAATAATACACACAAAAAGGGCAACGGCAAAGGCAGCGCCAATGAGAGCAATGCGCGCTTTCTGCCCGCGTCCATCTCTGGGGCATAATTTGCGTTTAATGAATTGTGCAAAAAGATTTTTATTCACTTAGCTGTACGCACACAGGGACAGCACATGTGTGTGTGTGAGTGAGTGTGCATAGCAGAAGGAGCAACGTAAGCCGCTTAGCCAGTATCATTGGTAGGGGTCCAGCAAATTGAAAGCATTCGCCCGCCCGTACGCATTTTTGACAAAACAGCTAATTCCTCTTTATGCCCGTTAGCTATTCGATCAATTATTTAGTCATTAATGTAGCTCCACTCAATGTTATTTGCAGTTTGATCGATATATTTTAGGGCTGGCCCAAATTCCCTAGAACATTGGCACCTAAATAATGCAAAGTTCAAAAATACACTTAATGAACTCAAGGCAGACAGAATTTAGTCTATTATTGAAAAGATTTCATACCATATTTGTATTATTTTTAACTGGCATACTTTAAAAGTTTTTCCTAAAAACAAATATATAAATATAATAAAACTTAAAGATGTTTTATGACTGTTGCTTGGCAGCCAGAAAGCAGAAAAGAAAAATAACTTAAAGAGCTCGTTTAGCTCTTGAAGTTGCCCATTACTCGCACACACACAGACAACAGCAACTGTCAGTTCATCATTTCAAGTGCAACAACAAAAGCAACAGCAACAACATCATCAATACTTAACACCACATCAACTTAAGATGCTAGCCGGCATGACAACAACACACGCCAACTTTTCTTAGATATGCGAACAGTAACAAAAGGCTGTCCAAACACAAACGCATAAATAAAAACACAGAGAGAGAGAGAGAGAGAGAGAGAAATGGAGAGAGATGGAGAGAGTCTGAGAGAGAGAGAGCAAGCCTGAGAGAGAGAGCAAGCCTGAGAGAGAGAGAGAGAGAGAGACAGAGAGAGAGTGTGAGTGTAATATGAAGAGAGGAAAAGGAAGCTGTAATTTACACAGCCTCTTCGCGTGCCTCAACGTAAAATGTCGCAAACATTTTGCTGATATCGTCGCGCGTTTGGTTCCGCCCAATGCACGCCTTTATCTGACGTCTTAAGATGCGTGCCATGCCGCCAAATACCCTATAAATTTAAGTTTATAGAGTATACTTAAATTTATAGCTTCTTAATATTAAATTAGCCAAGAATTAAGAAAAATATGTAGATAATTTTAAAATCTAATAACTCATAAAATTACCGAGTTAAGCTGCACTTTAATGACTTTAATGACATTTAACTAAAGTCAATATTTTAAGATCTTGATTAGTTTCACCAAACATTGAAAATATTTAAAAATATTCTCGAAAAAAAAGTTATGAATTTTGTAAGATATTTTGTAGCATTTTTGATTGATCAGATGGATCCAAATATATAAAAAATAATTAAAAGTATTGCAATAATTTAATACACCTTAAACTTCAGTTTCAGTTTTATGAAACAACTATCAGTAGCACCAAGACACATTCACAGCACATCTGCTGGTCGTTCATTGACCATTGGCGCTTCACACTTTCTTTTCCTTTCTAACTTTTTTTTCTTTTTCTTGAGCAGTTTTTGATACTTATTTCGCTGCATCGTTGTCTTTTGGCTCGTGTCGATTGTCGCCTTCCGTTGTGGCCCAATCATTTTACGTCCCATAAAACATAAATAGAAATCGATGCTCAAGCTGCGCTGCCCCCAACTCTGCCTTGTCTCCCTCTCTCATACTCCTTATCACTAGCCAAACCCCAACCACAAGCATTGGCAGTTTCATTGCCATTTCGATTGTCATTGTTTCGTCTGCCCAGCGACAATTTGAATTACCACGAAAAAAAGAGGCAGAAATAGAGAAGGAAAGAAAGGAAAGGAAAAAAAACAGAAGGAAAAACGCTGCCAAAGGTTGAGCCCAGTTGTTGGGGCGAGCGAGTGTAGATTGGCGTGAGGGCGGAGCGGGACGGAAGGCGTGCTGTAAGCACTGCGGGGGGCACTTGGCGTATGTCGCACGTAGTATCTGTCGTCTGTCCTTTAGACACTGTTGTTGTTATTGTTGTTGTTGTTGTTGCTTGATTGCTGCCGTCCTTGTCTCGGCATCGTAACGCGCTCCCCAGGGCAACATTTGGCGGTTTTTCTTTTTTTGCCAGCCTGTGGCATGCCAAGTCTATAATGCAGCATTATTTTATGTCGAGCCAAGCAATTTATTGAATTTTCTCCATGGCTGCCTGTCCCCCTTGTCTCGCCTCATTGCCCCTTCTCCGTTTCACCGTCTTATCGTAGTCCCTGGGTTTCATTTTGGTTTAAGGTTTTCTTTTTTTTTTTTTGTCAGTTTTTGGCTTTATTTTCCTTTTTCTTTTTTATATTTTGTGTTGAAGTATTTTATGGCTCTTTTGGCGTATATCAATAAATTTTTAATACATATGATAAAGTGCGTGAAATGATGATTGAAATTGAGCTAACAATTTCCAATTGCGAGTCGGGCACCACTCACCGCTTTGATATCTTCAGTCAATGTTGTTGCAGTCTCGCTGAAGGCTGTTCGATCAATGCACTAAATTCAAATTACTTTTTGCCTTTTGTGCAGCTAACACTTTCGCTCTCTCTCTCCTTCTCTATTTCTCAATGTGTGTCTCTGTCTGATATTCTTTGCCATTGCCTTGGATTGGCAAAAAGTGTTAAGCAAAATGCAATTTGCAGCGCACATGTGACAAAAGTTGAAGTGTGACTCAAAGGCAGTGCTAGATGTGGGGGGGCGGTTGCTGCTGTTAAGCTGCTTAGCAACAGCTGAGTAAAGTCTGCCTGCCTGACTGACTGGCTGGATGCCTTTCAAGCAGTGCTCCCAATTCAATTGGCCCAATCAAATCAAATGGCAATTCCACTAAATTTGTGATTTTTATGCAAATTTAAACGAAATATTTGCATAGAGCTAATGTAGAATGAGAGAGAGACAGGGAGTATGAGCGAGAGAGAGAGAGAGAGAGAGAGAGAACTAGATAGGGGAGGAGCGGGCATGTCAGGCATCGATTGTGGCCACGCCCACTATTTAGCTGTGTGGCAGCCAAAAATGTAATTGCCTCCAAAGTGTGCGTGTGTCTGTGTGTGTGTGTGTAAATCAAGTGAACTCACATACACTTAATTACAGCACCGTTGGCAATAATTTATAATACTAATTAAAATTTGGAACACGCTCGCACACAGACATACACTCATACTCACACATACAGTCGCTCAAACACACACGTTTACATAATCAGGGGCAGAAGACACGCCGCTGGCATTGAAAATTTTCATTTGCATGCAGACAACAATTCATACACACGTACACAGAGACACTCACGTATGTGTGCGTGTGTGTGTGACCTTTATCAATCAAATGTTAATTAAGTTTCAAGTCAGGCAAATGCCTAACCAGCTCTAACAATGCCCACAGACTGTTCAAATATTAAATTGGTAGACCCCGAAGCCCACCCAGAACGACAGTCGGCAGGCGACTCAAAATGCTCAAAAATTATTGCGCATACGCCGCGTGTAACACAAGCCGAAGTGCTAAATAAAAAAAAAATAAAAAAATAAAAAAAAAAACAACTTAAACACTTGACACAAAGACATCTTCGTCTGCAGAGAAAAGCGCAACCGGAAACGGAAATGCCACGCAGCACGTGTCATCCGTTTGCTAGACCCATTCACTTTCCCTCTCACTCAGCAGATATCTGCTTCTGTGTGACTATCTCCATCTATGACATTGTCTGGCTTGTTTGTAATGGTTTTTTGGTTAACATGCGCACAGATTGATGCCGGGCCAAATTGTACATAGCCGCAAATTGTGGCCATTTCGGTTGCTGTCAACGCATACCCAAAACAGAAGCAGATGAAAAGAGACAGTGAGTAAGGCAAAGAAGCTAGAGCAACAGTGATGGATGGAGTTGGTCACGTTTTTATGTCATTGCATTTAGAAAGATTTGTTATATATGCATATTCTATAAATGATATAATTGTAATCAAGGTGGCATTTCAGAACTTTGCTGAGATGTGTGTAAGAATCTTGGATCAGATTAGCATAGCTCATATAGATTCATATATATTGCAAATATTCCAATATTTGCGGGAGTTTTACTTAATTGTAATAATATTCTACACGAAATTCGATTTCTGTGCTCCAATAATATTTAAAGAAATCAATGAAAATCATAAACGAGTTGGCGAATACTTTGAATATTATTCTATTTTTTTTTTTTTTGTTATTTTTTTTTAATATTGCAACAATCTAATTAAATTTATTATTAATTATTGTTAATCAACTCTCAAAAATAAACTTCACTTTTCTTTTCTAGGGTATAGAACATGCTGTAACTCAAGAGTTAATGCTGTGCTTTGTGCTTGGCCCCAACGGCATACAAATGGCCAAACAATGGCTTGCTGTTCATGCCAAAAAGGCAGCAGGCAACATGCCACAGGCAGTGCTGCAAGACCAAAAGCAGCTGCAACTGAACAAAAGTCGAAAGCTGATGGCAGTCGTTGTCAGTTGTCTGACTGTCAGGCTGTCACTACGTCAGGCTCTGGTCATGAGTGAGTTATATATCTATGCTTCTTCCTCTCTGTCTCTCTCTCCCTTTTCCCTTTCTCCCTTTATCTATCTTTTTTTGGTTATGCAGTTGAGTTGGCCAGCAATTTGACCACTTTATAAAATCAAATTAAAATCGAATAAATTTAACTAAAAATGTTTCCCTGACATAAATGAATATTACTTAAGCGTCGTCCAGCACTTCATTGCTGTCTTGCATTTGATCAAGTTTATTGAATTAGAATAAGCGAGCACTAGGCATTGGAATAGAAAGGATTAGCATATTTAACTACTTATTTAGTTATAGTTAAATTTCATTTTTGAACTTGTCTTAAGTTTGCGGTATTCGAAAAGACATTTGAGCTATGTCAGCTCTGCTCTGGTATTTATTGCTCGCGTGTTCGCAATTTACGTTTTCACACGTTTCTTTTTTTTTTTTTTTTTGGCAAATGCCACATAGCGTATGCGCAACGTGTGCGTGGCTAAGCGCAGTGACAAACGTTGCACAGCAAAAGGTCAGCTGGCAAATGCACCTTGCCACTGTCTGCATTCCATGCAGGCTAACGCAACCTCACTGCCCTCATCGTCCGTCGCCTGGCAGTTGTAAATGACAGACGTCAGAATGGCACAAAAGACAGCGTCTGGCATGTGGATATGGATAAGACCCAAGATCCTTTACAATCTGCCAGTGTCCTAAGTGGCATAGACTGTATGTTGCCACTGAGCTTGCTACATTTCAGCGCCACATTTCTGGCAGCCATCGATTTATTTGCAGTGCTAATACTTCGCTGCCAGGACGGTTCCAACCTTTGGCAAAACTTTGCCGCATCGATCTCGAGCTCCGCTTGTTTTTTGTTTTCTCCTGTGTCAGATTCTCGTCAAGCAGCTCAAGTTTTACCTGGTTTTGCTTCGCTAATCAGCTTAAACCTCTCTGCATGGCGAGTGGCTCCGCTCAGTGAGGGTAATTGCTCGTGAAGCGACTGTGAAAAATTGCATTTAAATTCGTTTGGGCAACTGTTACTTGAAGCGCTACTGCAGCCCGGCCCAGCCGCTGGGACAGCTGTCAATGTCAAAAAATTTCACAGTTTTTGACCGAAACACACAAGGAAAAAAATTGCAGTTGAAATGCAATTTGGTTGAAGCGATATATTGCATGCATATTCAATGCAAGCCGCGCACAAAATGCTGTGCCCCGCACGTGTTGGTCTGGTTAACTTAATTTGCTTAAAAACTTTTTTTAACACCACCAGAAATTCCGACAACCAAAAAAAAAAATAAAATAAAGAAACAACAACAAAAACAGAAACAGAAAAACCTAAAAATCGGGAACGAAATAATTGAATTTTCATTTCCGTTTTATGTGTTTACTTTCTGGCGCAGAACATTTCACGATTTCGACAGCCAGCAGGCAATGGGCCTATAAATGAGACAGAGCCATACGGCATTTCTTTGCCCACTTCTGGTTATATGCTCCAAATTTCTTACTGATTTCAACCTATTTGTATACAAAAGCTCAATTCTTTCTTTCCCTTCTCTCTCTCTCTATCTCTCTCTCTCTCATGCGTTCGGCTTGGGAAAACTTTTTAAGTCAATTGTCAGAAAGTTTTTAACGTCTTTGCTGGCGACCACGCCTACTTTTTTGCCCGTACAGCCGGCTTGCGCTGAAACTGAAATTGAAATATAATTCGGTAAAGTTTTTGCCGTACGTGGGCATAAATCAATGGCAGCCAGAAAGGCGGACAACTCAAATTGATTTAAGCCTACCAGAGCGCATTGTGGGCGTGGTCGCCAATCAAATGAGCTACTGTCACATAATGTGGTCAACAGCTGAAGGGTTTCGGAGTAAATTAAATACGAGAAAACTTTTCAAGAGCTCGTTGAGCGATGAACATGAATGAAACTAGACGAGGACAAGGGCAAAGAGCAATTCTTTAAAGTTTTCTTCTTTTTTTTGTTGCGATTCGTATTTATCTTGATCTATTTTGGCAGTTGAGCCGCAGCAAGTGTTCATTCACTGAGTCAATAAGACTGTAGCAGGCTTATCTTTGAGAACTAAGGTATTCATATACTTAAGACACTTCAGATACGAATTGACATATTCATTAACTACTTGTCCCCCATTTGAACTGGTTCTCTGAATTAATATTTTTTATTTTTCGGTCTGAGATTTCAATAGAAACAGCGCAAATACTTAACTCATGGCAATAAAATTTACCTATTGAAATCTATGGAATTGCCAATGTCGACGAGGAAGTATCAAAACCCATAAGAAATAAGGCAAGGAAAAAAACAATAAAAAGAAAAAATTGTAAATCAAATTCTAATAATGCGATTTTGATATTGATAAGATTCTAATCAAACACTGATTAAATTAAATAATAAGAGTCAAATAAAATATATTATAATAAAATATTCTATAATTCCTATGAGCTGCGGCTATAAAGTTCCTTCAATCATAAAACTCGAATGCACATTTCGAATAAAGCTCAATTGACATGCTCACAATATTCATATAACACTCATACTATTCATGTCAAATACTCAAATCACTCACTCAACCAACCAACTGTAGTTGGTATACATTACGAAATGTAATGCTAGCCATTCGTTTCGCTTGCTCATCTCGCGTCTCAGTTTTTGATGAGCAATTCGCGGTGTTCTCTGAGCTAAATATGCAACCTTCATCGGGTTCTACGGGTTGTAAAATTTGCAACTATCCATAAAAAAAGCGAAAGAAAAGAAAAGGAAAATAGAACAGAAAGAAGACAGCAGACAGAGCAATCGCTGAACCGCAAATCGTGAGTTTTATGACTGATTCTGGCGGTGGCATCTGCTTTGCTCTAAGCACTTGCAATCACATTGCCGTTTTTACAGTATTTTCTGCAGTTTTTCAGTGTTCTTTATGCTCGCGAGTAGTTTTAAGGTGAGTGTATTGGCTCTGGAATGAAATGCCTTTAAGAAAACAAAACATTTTATTGCTTTTGAAGCGAAATGTAAAGAAATTTTAAGAATATATACAGTCAAGTTGTTGAATACACTTAATGGCGGCCTACTCCATAGACTGGTGCAATTCTTATTATTAATATCTTTCTGTAAGTCGAGCTTATCCGTAAAGTATTTTTCCAACTTGTAGAGCTAAGCGAAAATAGTTTTGCAGATGTCAACCTAGAGAACTTATCTAAATTTGCCACTTTTACATTGTGAGCGAGCATTCTGAAGTCGTCTAAGTGCAGTGTTCTAACCAGTTTTTGTTGCAGCATTAAAAACAGTATAAACATGCGCCATGTTGTCTCATCAAATTTCCCCTTGACCCTCGCCCAGCACCTTGCTGCGTGTTGCTGTGGTTGCTGTTGTTTTTGTCACATGTCAGCGAATGCTCGAAGTTCAAACCGTGCTTATTGCTTGGTTCATTTTGTGCTCAGCGCGTCACTTGCACATTTAATTAAGTTTACGGCACGCTGCACACGTAAAGGACGAAGGACAAGGGACGAAGGATATCTGGTTGTTGAGCAGAGGGCAAAAGGGACGCTATTAATTAAATTGCTTTATACAGTTAAGTCGCCAAGCCAAAAACTTTTTTGTATCTGTATCTGTAGAAGTGTGTGTATGGCTGTATGTGCGAGTGCGGGTGTGTGTGTGTGTGTGTCAACAATCGGAATATTAACGAACCAACTAATGAGACTTTACAAAAGGCGCGAAACATTCGGTGTTTTCTGTATCTCTATCTCTCTGACTCTCACTCTCTCTCTCTCTCTCTCTCTGGCTTATTCTGTGTTTCTGTGTATCTGCAACAGAAACTAACCGAAAGGCTTATTAAATGTTTGCTGTGTAGCGTATCCACCTGATAACCATAAGATCAAAGGTTTGCCTTTTTGCTGAAATCCCGCCTGACAGCCGCAAATCATGCATTGCTTGACAGACAGACAGATAGACAGACAGACAGACAGACAGTGCGTCCAATTATTGGCCAACTCCTTGTCTACTCTCTCTCAGTCGAATACTAAATCCGCTCAGTCTGGCTGGAAATGAGCCGAGCACACATACTTAGCTGCTGTAACATGGGTCGCTTTAATAAATAGCGACAACAAGCAGCACGAATCAGTGGCTCAACTGCCGACGACCTTTGAAGTGTCTTTGCCTAATAAAATGCGCGTGTCTTGAGTTATACTTTGCAACTGTCTTCATTCTATTCATATATTTTAATATATGCTGTGCATAGCTATCAATTGGATACTCGTTTTATTTGCATTCACTTTTAGCTGGGCTGGCGACTTGATTCGAGACTCTATGTGTAGATTACTTTGCAGTTGTATATATATTAAAAAATATTATTCTAAATATTATTAAACCTCATATTTGTTACTCGATTCTTATATTTATATATATATATATTTAAATTTATATCTATTTATACTTATATTATAAATAAACATTTATATTTTCTTTTCATTCTTGGTTTACTCACTTTACACTTTACTCGCTATTTTCATTTTGATTTTTAACTCTTTAAAGGTTGGTCGCTGTCAGCTTCTCCCCTTTGCACAATTTTGTTTTGCAACCTCTTCACATTTTTGTTATTAAATTTGTATTTGTCTCCTAAGTAACTGTTGCTCGCGCTCTATGAGGCTGAAGAGTCATTAGCTACTCTTGAACAGCCCTCGTCTTAAATTTGATGCGTCTGAGTAATTCAACAGCAGCCAAGATAAGCATATGTAGCGCATGTGGCAGGAGGTCATTAAATATTTAAACCGCTTGCCGCACCTAAAGCCAAATCGACTTATATTAAATACACTCGAAACAACAAAGAACAGTTACGCTGTGAGTAGCTAAAAGCGCCAACGGGCATACAATGTGCAAATCCCAAGTGCAGCAACAGCAGCCGAGGAGCACAGTTAAAATTCCAGTGGCAAAGTTGAGAGTTGCGAGTTGCCAATCGGTTAGGGGCATTTACATTTAAGCTGATAAGCAAAGTGCTTCCGCCTCCTAACCAGGTGTCACTCACCAGAGTCAGCTGTTGTCGCAGGTTTATGAGAACGCCAAAGCGCTGAAATTTACATTTGAGGCACGCACTTTACATTATTAATGCCAAACACTAAAGGTGTCGAACAACAACAAAAATTAGTTGCCAACGGCTCTGGCAGCCATATAAGTTATACCTCAATGTGCATAGCTGGATGTGTCTCTGTGGGCGTGCATGTGCCTGTGTGTGTACGCAAATGTTTCAGCCATTTGGCGAATGTAGCGCATTTCGTTTTGTGTGTTTGCACAGCGCCGAGAATTTTCCAATTTTTGCTGCTAATATTTATTAATCAAGTAATAGCAGGGCACACACATACACACGTTCTGGGTATGTGTGTGCGCGCTTATGAATATATGAGTGGGACACTTGTGCGTGCATTGTTTTTTTTTCTCGCTCATATTTGATTTTTTGCACAAAAATTGATTGGAAATTTATAAGCTAAACTTTTTCACATCATTTTCTTTTTGACTTCAACAAAACAAAAAGCAAATAAAAGCATTTGCGGTCGAGCCTAACCAATAGCTTAATACTCGTTACGAATGGAATTTATGCTGAAGCCGAGAAAGTAATATTTAACTTTGTTGGGCATATACGAAGCTCTATAAGAAGAGAAAAACATTGTATAGAGTACAAAGCCAATATACTCTCTTTTTGCTACTTGAACGAGCATAACAAACTTTTTCTCTCTGTGGCTCAATTTTTTTTTGTATAATTTTTTTTTTTTTTTTTTTTGGTATCTGCCGTCATTCGCAGCACTTGAAAAGGTCGCCGCATGTGTGCAGAGTGTGAGTATTAGTGAGTGAGTGCGTGTGCGTCTGTGTATAGTGTTTGGCTATTGAGTTTTCCTCTATTGCCTGGCCATATGCTGAATTACAAGTGGAAACTTTAACGTGCTTTCAAAAACAAAAACTTGAACTGGATTTACATAGAAAACTCATTTGATATAGACATACATATGTATATGTTTATATTGTTATTCATATATTTTGATATGTATATGTATTAAGTTGGCTTTGTCATAGCAAAGGCTGTCTGTCAAAGTGAAGCTGATCCGACAAAAAAACTGAAACAAATCATTCAACGTTCAAACCTCGTAACGTGCACATCACAAAAAGTAAGTAATCAAAAAGAAAAAATAAAAAAATATATATATATATATATATATATATATATATATATATATATATATATATATATATATATATATATATATATATGTATTAAAAAATAAGACAATTTTTAAAATACAAATAGGACAAAAATATAGTTTTGATAATGTAATATGATACAAAAAAATCCCACATTTTGAAAACAAATACTTAAATATATTAAATAAGTCGATATATAAAAACATTGACTATTAAAATATATTTAAAAATAATTAAGAAAGTTTAATAAATTAAAACAAATTTTATTTTAAATGGAAAATAGTTTTTAAGATAAAATAAGAAAAATTAGATAAATATAGTAATATATATAAGATTTGAAATGAATACAATATAAAATTACAAATTTTATTAATATTTCAATATTAAATTAATTTTATATATATACTAAATGTGAGAAATAATATATTAATATGGAATATTTAGTTGTAAATGACAAATTGTGTGCCTAGCTATTTACTCTCTACATTCTCAGCTCTTTTTATTTGAATTATCTCTTGCGAAGATTTTTCAACTATTGCCAAAAATAAGTAAAAAAAACCCCTCAAGAATGAAGCTATTCGGGCACATTTTGATTTTGATTTGCTGTAAGTATATAAATTTGATAGTGTATTTAGAATGCCATTTATCTATTGAGTCGCTACTCACTCAGATGGCTGCCTGTTGGTGTCACAGCCTGGGCAAGCTATACGCATTAAGCGCGCCGATAGCTTAGCCAATGCCACGGACAACAACAACAACAAGAACAAGAACATCACGGAATCGACCTTGCCTGTTTTGGCTATGGCCTTGGGCGCTGCGGCCTTGTCTGATAAGCAACAAGTGAAAAATGTGACTGAAGCTGTCGCAGCAACAGTTGTTGGCATAGCAGCAGCAGAAACAGCAGCAGCAACAACCACTGCCGACAAGGACAAAGATAAGGAGCTGGAGCAATCGAATGATTTGCCGTCCTATTTGCATCGCAACAGACGTCGCATGTCTACTGCAGAGGCCTTGCATCATGGACGACATCACATTGCGGTACCAGCAGTTGCAGCTGCAGCTGCTCCACCCATAGCAGCAGCCACACCACCACCACCGCCTTATGTTTATTATAATAAGATGATATCGCCGGATGGCAAACAGGAGCTGAATGAATTTCAATTGCTGTCACCGAATATGGTCATTGAGAGCGTGCAGCACGATATGAATTATGGACCAACTGCTGATCTAGGTGGCGTTCTGCTCTTGAATGCCGACAACAATCTGAACGGGCATATTCGTGCACTGGCAGCCAAGGCACCGAAACATCATCACAAGCACAAATCACAGCTGGCCCTGTCGCCCTTTCTGTTCCTGCTGCAGCAGATGCTGCAGCCAAACATGAATCTCGAATTGGAGCAAGCACAGTCACAACAGGCACGCAATCGTTTTGAGACGCCTCTATATCAGTTCCTGGACAGCGCCGTAGACAATGCTCTACGCAACAATCATGACGTCTTTGAGCATCTAATTAATGAACGTGATCGCGATAATGAGCTCACCGGAAAGGACAAAGACAAGGAGAAAAATAAGGATGAAAAGCTGAAGGATGCAATCGATTTGCTGCCCATGCAAAAGGCAGCAGAGAAGAACAAAGCAACTATCGAATTGGGCACAAATCAAAAGGAAGACGAGCTGGTTGTTAGCTGTCCCATACATCATGAGCATCATGCCAGCGGCAATGGCGAAATGATAGACGACGACGTTGTACTCGTCAACGAGTGCCACATTATCTAATTAGCAGCAGAAATGAAAAACAGCTAGTTTTAGTCAAGTCGAGTGGGTTATTCCGAGCCCCCCTAGTTAGCTGTATTTTTTTTTTTTTTTTGGCATATTCGAAGAGTAAAAACTAAATTTTAGTTAGGTTTCAACTTAGTTCTAATCTGTAGAGTTGCTTAAAAACCAACTGACTCCCTGGTGTGTGTTCTCAAATTGTTTAGAGTTTGTTTGTTTGGGTTGAGTTTGACACTTCATTTAAAACAATGGTATGGCTTAAGCAATTTCGTAGAAAAAGAGAAATAGTAATGTATAAAAATAAAAAGAGATTGTAAAAACTTTGTAAAGCCTCGGCGCTTAATTTTGTTTATACTTTTATGCAGTCTTAATGCATAAATATTTATTCAATGTATTTTAACTTTTGGCTAAAGGCCACTTCAAGGAAGGTTATCTACACATTTTGTACATTAGATTGACACATTTGAACTTGGATTGATTCTGAGAAACAATCTGCACAATTTCTTTACACACAGGAAATCACTTTATATATTTTCAAGAGCTGATAGGTCACATTCCACGTCTTCTAATCCATTTTACTACTAAATTATTGATGTAAAAAGTTTTTCCAAAGACATTTAAGTTTTTCTTGCTCATAATTCATTAATTTATATATAAGAACTGGCTGCTTGTACTCGTTTTTATTGGTCTTTTATTATTTATTATTATTGCTTATTTTGTGGATTATATGTTTACCTGTTGCTGTTGCTTACAGAACTCTACAGTAAATTTTCACTCACACAACTTACACTATCTTAATCCTGTTTAAGTTCTTTTCGTTATTCGCATCATCTGCCTGTCAGCAGCTCATGTTATTCTTCAGTTAATAATCATACTTTATATATATGTATATAGGATTTACTTATATATGACACTCATATTTACTCTTAGACTTAGAGAAGTTTCCATTTCATATGAATTTGTCAGGGATCAAGATTTATTTCATGTCTTGTGATTAAGATGTTATTATAATCTTGCGAATTTCAAAATTTAATCAATAATTTAAGATGCAAATTCAATGTGAACATATTGGTGATTTATTAACTGAAAATGTACGATAAATTCCAGATCTTAACTCAATTAAAATTATCTAGCGACAAAAATGTCAAATGAAAATCAATTTGCTTGTGTATAGCAAATAACGTACACTAAGCCACGAGCAAATATATTTTACCCATACGCACACGCGCGCACACAGTCACAGGTTACTTGCGCCTGTGGCAAAAGTTTTGCCTGCCGCTGCCTGCTCAAATGCTAAAAGCTGCTAATTTCTTATACAATAAAACTAATGTAAATTGCCACTTGACGTTTCGTTGTGTGTGTACTACGAGAGTGCACGTGTATATGCGTGTGTGTGCAATACATGTACATTAAATGGAGCACATAATGTGCTGAAAGTCGAAAGAGCATTGAAAGACAAACCCCAGCCAAACCGTATGCCAAAGCGAATGTCATGGATGCTTTAGCAACAGCATAAATACAAATTTGCTTTACAAATGCACAACACGATGAGAGCAGGGGACGAGTGTGTGCATGTGTGTGTGCGTATGTGTGTGCTTCAGTTGATGTGTGATGTTGCCTTAAGTGTACATTCAATGTATATAAGTGCATACAAATACGCTAGGGTAAGCCATTATACATAAGCTTATATAACAAACATGTATATATATATATGTGTGTGTGTGTGTGAGTGTGTGTGCGTGTATGTGCGTGTGTGTGAAAAGCAGAAAAGTGCAACGCAGCATTCGTAAATTGCGTAGCTGCTCTGCCATTGTCCCTGGGGTGTTAACTGGACTGTAAATGTGAATGTATGTGCTAGAGTGTCACGCCGCCCACCGTCACGTCACGCCCCACTAAGCCAAGTCAACGGTTGCCCATATTGGATTGGAGATATGTATATACATTTATATATATACGTATATGCTTGCCTGCTCGCTCGCTTATCCCTATACTTATATACAAATCGTAAATAATAAATGCAGTTGACAATGCATCACATTTGACTTTTGGCAGCACCGAATGGCAACCTCAACCGATCCTGTTGGGGTTCACGAACTTTTCAATGCTGCTAGGGCTGGGACTGATGATGGTGCGGGGGCTGGTGCAGGGGGTTAAAGTATAACAAGTGCATTAGCTAGTGAAATGCACGGCTTATGATTTCAATGACAGCCATCATCAGCATTAGCAGATAATAGAGCACTCGGCAAACTCTTCAAATGACCCTCTAAAGCAATGGCAAACACAAAGTAGCAAGAAGAAGAAAAACTATACACTATATAATTTGATTAAATTTGCTTTTGAGTTTGAACAGCAACTGAAATTCAGACAAAAATGAAATGAAGGCAACTTTTTTCGCTTCCGTTGGCAGCTCTCAACAAATTTATGGGAACTGGAAGGAAGTGGTCGTGGTAGAGGGGGTATGGGGAGACATAAGCAGCCCATCAAACAAAGCGTTGCTAGGGTTTCTATTGCCATTCGCTTAAGTTGTTGCTGTTGCTGCTGGCCCTGTAACTGTTATGGCTGTCATTTGGCAGCTTGTAATTATGTTTTTGCCACAAGTTGCTGCCACTCCCACCTCCGCCTCCAACTCCACTCTCTCTCTCTCTCTCACTCTCTCTCTCTCTCTCTCTCTATCTCTATCTCTTTGGTTGAAAAACTTGTTATCTAGATTTCATAGTCAAAAACCATGACGGCAACAGCATCAAATTCAATTGAACTGTTGAGTCAGCAGCAGGCAGTCAACTATAGGCAAACATTCAAAGAAGTCACTGAGCAAAAGCCACGTTTGTAGTACTTTAAGCCCATTAAAGCTAATTTGATAAGCAAAGTTCTGCATCGAAGACACCAAATATCAAGTATAAGCAAAATGGTTTAATAAGCAGCGAAGAAATTTGTTTACTTCCAGATTCTTCAAATGGCATTAAAGAACTTTTAAAGTGGAAATTTAGATAATAAAATGGGCTATAGTATAGATAAAGCAATAAGCTTATAAATGTGTCTGTTATGCTTACGATTTTTATTGTTTGGATGAGGATTATGTGTTGTTTTCGCAGCGCCAATAGCTGTTGCTTTAACTACCGACCCATAGATGGTGCTAAAATAACAGAGAAATTTATTAATATGCATATTAAATCAAAAAAAGGAAAAGAATGAGAAATATATTATTTAATGTGATAGTTTATCATATATATTATAATATATATAGCTAACATAAGAAATATTCGTTCTTCTATATAGTTGTGTATTTTATTTATGGTAAATATCATAAAACTTATCTGAAATTTCACAAAATAAAGTTAAAAATAACCTCACATGCAGTACTTAAGTTAGCTATGCATAAATTGTTAGCTTGATGAATTTAGGTTCTTTTGCATATATATATAAAGCAGACCTTTCTTAGGCAACAAAAACAAGAAAGCCACAGGCTACTAGCCCTCACAGGGCGCTAAGCTACAGAAAAATTATTACATTTTTGTCAAAACAAATTTAGAAAAATAATAACAAATTTTTGATACTGTGCTGACGATAAGCCTCTAGCTTAGTAGCTATGATATGTGAGCTATGACATATAACTATGTATAAGGATAATTTATATATAAATATATAGAATATATATTTGAATTGAAATACTAATAATATCATACAATTTTTATTATTGTTACATATTTGATCTTTTCTTAAGTAAGAAAATGTCTACATTTTCAACATACAAAAAAAATAAATATTTTAAATTACATATTTTCTTTAAATGAGTGAAATGCTTTTGAGTACACTTCACTGTATGATAGATTTATATGTTATATGTAACAGAAATGTATATATTTATATATATACATATATGTGTATATATTTCGCATTTCAGTGGACTTTCGCGCTGTTCACTTTTCAGCAAAAAAAAGAAGCGAATTTGTTAAAATTTCAGCCTGTCAGCCTGCACGAACTCTTTCATATTTATGACTATTATATGTGTATGTGTGCATTACAATATCTTTACATGGGCGCCCTTTGCAGGTTCATCAAGAAGCCATATAGAAGCTGCCGTAGGTTAAGTCGCCCGATACACATACATATATATATTTATATATATATATATATGAGGTCGTCAAGTGCGTGTGTTTTTCATTGCTTTAACGATTGTCGTACACGGTGTATGCGTCATATGACAGAGGCATTATGCAAATTTTGGCGCATCAGCTTCAATTGCAGGCCCTCTCACACACACACCAGACTTACATACACACACACAGACACACATGACAGCTTGAAAAAGCAAATGTTGTTTATTTTGCTTGGCAGCTGGCAATCGAAGCCAAACAAACAAACAGCAAAAAGATAAGAGAAACAGAAAAAAAGACGCAAAGAGAAATAAAAAGCAAAAGCCAAAGGAAATCAAAAGCATTGCAATGCCGGCACTTGGAAATCAATAGGAAATCAAGAGCAGTGTTTGGGACGCATGCAGACACATCAAAGCGGCTTAAATTGCGGCAGAGATCCATTTAAATTGTCAACAGCAGTGCGAGGCGTTGGGGCATGCTACAAATTTATGTTGCATGCAACGCCCCATTCGAGTGTTGCGGCTTTTAATTGAGTCATGCCAGTTGCTCGAAATTTCATGTTGGTGTTGCTGCTGGCTGCTCTTGTTGGCCAAGTCAAATTTATTTGCAAACGCGTTGGCTACAAAAACCGCAGGCGAGGCATGAGAAGAAAAAAGAGCGGCAATGAGAGAGAGGGAGAAGGGAGTGAGAGAAATTGTGGGTGTCTCTATATATGGGGCATGCAGCGTGTTGCGTGCAACTTTTACAAGCGAAAACTTGGCTGTCAGAGATACTTTATGTGCAAATTTTTGGTTGGGCAAGATACACAATGCAACTACAATGGCAACAAGCAAACGCATAGACAGACATACAGAGAGACGGACATAGAGGCGCGCACACACTTGGTCAGCAGTTTGCTATTGCTGCGGCTGTCAGTTGCCAAGTTATTTGCATACACATACACACATACACAGAGCGAGTCAGAGAGAGAGAGAGAGAGAGAGAGAGACAGAGAGAGAGAGAGGGACGCTGCTCAAATACGAATACCAACGGGGCATGCATGACAAACAACAAAAACAATGAAAGTAGTAAGTGAACAACCATAAGTAAGAGTGCTTTAATTGGCAGTGTACGACTAGCAAATACCCTGCAGACTGCCTACAGTTAGTACAAACAAATTTCGGCACACCCATTCTAACACAGCTGAGCATGCTGAGTTGACAGGCAAAGATATAGAGAGACAGAAATAGCTTTAACTATTAGTTCACTTTGCCTTGACATTGATTTCGTATATAGAAACAATCTACCCTTTCTACGCATTTTTAATAGGCTGCAGGGTATAAAAATGCCATCGTCTGCAAGTTGAAACAAACTGAAACAACAAATTGACCGCCTGTTAGCATATAAATCACATTGTAAAAGATAAATTGAAAGTTGTATGGTGGTCCAACTACTCTTTACCTTCTCAGCCACCTGTGCCGCCTTCCAGTCTTTCGGTGCTCTGCTAATGCAATTAACATACGCAGCAGCAATGGTAAATGTTGCTCCGAAAACTGCAGTTTGACAAATTCCAGTTCAGATTGTCTTAGTTGGCCCGTGCAGTCGACCCCTTGCCACTGTCGAAGTAAATATTAAGCAGAGCTAAGCAATATAAATGACAGTTAAGCAGCTTAAAGACAGACAGAGACAGAGAGAGCAAGTCAGAGAGAGCGAGAGGGAAAGAAATGTATAGAACGAGTGTTTTAATTGTTGTTAATCTGATTTTGTGGGCGGACATACGAGAACTTGCACCATTTCTATAAATTTATAAATTAAATTGCTTTACATTAGTCTTAACTACATATCTCTTTGTCTGGTTTGGCATTTCGGGCTTTGCTTTTGCTCCCTGTTTATTTCTTCCTCACTCACGCACACGCTCAGTCTGTCTCTCTTTATTTTACTGCATTATAACTCATTGCTCGTAACACTTTTCTTTGTATATTTCAATGTATTATAAGCCTAGCAACTTTCTAAGAGATTTTTATTAATTCAACAGGTTAATTTATGTGTTATATTTATACTCATATAAATAATGAGTTATTTATACTAATATAAATAATTAACTCATTGCACTTCTGCATGTAAGAAAATTAGTTATTTCTTACTTATGGTGAATAAACTTTGTTTTAGTTTATTCTAATTCACTCACATATTTTTCAATACATTTTTATTGCTGAAATTTTATACTTCATTGATAAGGACTTTTGTATGTTTTTGCACCAAAAACAATTTTTAAATTACTTTACATAAAAAAAAGTTTTGAAACAATTCAGCTATATCTTAAAACAACAAATCACTTAATTCCACTTTAGCATTATTTGCCTTTTGAAACGAATCATTTTACCATTTCCATTTAATCTAAAAACTTTTTCTAGCTTATCAATTATCAGTTAATCAAAACAATTGAATGCTCGAGTTCATTATTTGTATGTGCGCAGTAAAAGCTCAAGAGTTTGCGAATTTCCATTCAATTCCTCTAGCCATTGGCTGTGTTCCTTTCACACTCTGGCTCTTCCTACCTCTGTCTCTCTCTCTCTCTCTCTCTTCCTCCCTTTCTTTTGGCTTCCATTTGGCCCAAATTTAAATGCACATAAAGCGAACTTGTTTTCATAGTTGGGATAAACACACATTTAGCCTTGGACCTTGGTCGGATGGCTTGTTTGTTTGTTTGTTTCTGGGAATTGTTCATTAGATCTGATTATTATTAATATATTTGAACAATAGACACCCTTTTGGACTTTTGTCAGTTGGCGACATTATCAGATTAACTCAGCTTTTATTTTACACCATTTATACCACGCTCTCTCTTTCTCTCTATTTGCCACCCTTTGTTACCTGTCTGTTCAACTTTACGACGGTTGGCCGAGCAGTTGATTATTTAAGCAGCTTCATTACGCCGTTCTCGCCACTTGTTGGCATGGCAATAGATAAGCCACCTCGGCCATAAGCCCGATTAGCCATGAACTGCTGCAGCGAACGCGCCATACAATCAAGATTCCACTTTATATCATTTTGCGGTCGCAATGCAGTTTAAGAGCTTTTCACTTAATGTCTGCTTAATGCTCAAACGGCTGAGAGAAGTACCATAGTCATGTAAATAAACATATATATATATATATATATTAGCTGAGTCAAGCTGCAATTAGCCTTGGATTTTGCTTAAGCTTTAAGCTTTCAATGAACTAAAGTTGAAGTTAACCACGCACAATGTCGTGTTTTATTTACTTAAATTACTGTGTTTTTAAAAAATATTGTTAAATTATTTTTCTATAGTATTTGAACAATACTAATATACAAGAGAAATAGACACCAATTATGGTTCTCAAATAACTAACCTTGTCCTTGTCTACAATTCGTGGTCAAATAATCTGTCACTAATGATGTCTGTTATAAATATGTTTTATTGATGTACTATATGCCATGAGTCAGGTCATAGTTTCTCAAGTAAAAAATAGTAATAATATGGCAGTCGGGCGTATACGATTCAACAATACATGTGCAATGTTTTAATTTTTATTCACACGTATGCAACAACATGAATGTATATCTCCTCCCTGTAAATATTTATATATCGAAATAGTCCCAATTTCAAGTCTTTTCACTCCATATACTCCTCTTTCTCACTTAATTGAACGAGTATCAAAAATAAAAGCGAAGAGTTTAACCTTTTGCGGGCCCGCAGCTCTTTAGCGAACCGCACATCAGCTTGTGGCCAGCTGCTGGCGCATTCCAGAACTTAGCTTCCTAACTTTTTTCAACGAGCGCTAAGTGCATTTTAATTTGTCTTTCGTGTTTAAGCATGCTCGACCTGCAGCTCGCTCTGCGGTCCTCGCCTGCCATCTACAGCAAATTTAATTTGAGGCAGAACAGCTGAAAAAGGTAAGGCGATAGACAGGCGTGGCTATGACCAAGAGCTATGATGGAGGTGCTGCTGTACTTCATGCACTTCAAGTTGAAGTTTTCTAAGAAGCGCATGCACTTAAATTCATTCCAGCTATACTTGTAGCTATATATATATATATATATATATATATCTTTCTGTGCACAAATTAATTGAACTTAATGAAAATATATTTATTATTCCTAGAAAAAAGAGCTGGGAAATTGAATTTGTAAATTGCGTTTGCTTTAGCGTTTTATAAGACGATTGCAATTTTTTACTTGTGCCAATAACGAGCAGTTTGCCCCCCAGACAACGAAAGAAACAAAGAATGGCAGAGAGAGAGAGAGAGAGAGAGATAGAGAGAGAGAGAGATGGCCAAGTAGATGCTAATACGTAATTATGAATTTATTATTGCTTCATTAGCTCAATGACCAAGGCGAACGTTGCTTGGCATTGAGCTCAATTAGACAGTGAGTGCCAAAAATAAATGAATGCCTTGCATTAATGCATCGCTAATTCTTCACAGATTACTTTTGATTTGCCAAAAAAATCAAATTGATTTATGAGCTAATTAACTTGAAATGCAAGCAAATACCAAAAATTCAATCATTTTTATATTTTAAATTTATAAATATTAGAAGCATTTCGAGCTTCAAGCATGCTCGATTCAGGGCCATTGTATTATGCATTTTCTTAAGTGTATTGTTAACACATTTGGCCTTTCGTTAGCATTGGCAGAGCTATTCCTATATACCCTAAAATTATAAGATGCAAGTGGACTGGGTGGATTGGCTATATCCTTATCAATTGAATATCTTTAAGGAATATAGACTCGATCAGAGTCATTCTAACCTGTCTGTCTGACTGATTGGCAAAACTTTTACATGTTGATTTCACTCAATGACTAAAATTTAACTAGTAAAAGTAATCATTAAGTTTTTTTTTCTTTTCTTTAATTTCAGTTAATTATCACAGGCACACAGACGTTGAAGCTCTGTCAGCCGCTTCTCTGTCCTGTTACTGATGAGGTAAGTCTTTAACTTTAATGAATAATAAGTAATGAATAGTGAATAGTTGATAATTAATAATGAATATTTAATAATGAATGTTGAAAATTCAATAATAAAATATGTATAAATAAAAGGTGATATTTTATATTGATCATGAAAATGACAACAATAATAATAATAATGACAGTAGCTATCACAATGGCAATGCAGATACTGATAATGATAACTATGACAACCAATTAAACTACACTGCTTAGGATATTCTTAAGTCGTGTACCGACGACTCTAAAACTTTGGCTCGTTTTAATTTTGTTTTATATTTTTAGTTTGGTTGATGTTTTTGTGTGTTGGCTCGCAGTCAGAGCTTCTATTGTTCCATTTTGTTTGAAAAATGCCAAGAATACATAGCCGGAAACGGACATTTGCATATATTGTGGTTGTGCTTTCTGCTCGCTTGGCAATGCAATGCCAATGACTATGTATACCCTGTTTAGGGATGCTCAAACTGGGTATGATTAAATGCAAGTTGCAATTAGATACCAGCAGCAGCTGCTGTTGTAATGCATTTCTACATATCGGGTATCTATGCGAGCAGTAAATAAATGTATGTAACATCTGTATTTTCTAAATCATAGTATGTATGTTCAGTTCTGTGCATTTGCTTTACTGAATTTAACATATCTTAATATACAGAGTGTCTGCAATTCGAGCAATTCTCTATTTACTTAAGCTTATAGTTGTAGCACCCGTATTTCCATAGCTTCGAATTGTTCTTGCCCCAGTTGCTCGGGCAGAATTTGTTGCTCTGTTTGCCCAAATGCTCTCGTCTTCTCTTCCTGTCTCTCTCTCTATCTCTCTCTCTCTATCTATCTCTCTCTCTCTCTATCTTTCTCTTTTTCTCGCTCTGTGTGTGTAAAGCCGCGGGCGCATTTGGAAAGCATGAAAAAAAAAGTATTTGAAATGTTGTCTTTCACTTCTTGTCAGCAGTTTTGGGCGATGGCTTATCGCCAAAGCTGTTGAACATTTGCCACAAGTGGACAACAGTTGCAGTTGCAGTTGCAGTGGCAGTGGCAGTGGCAGATGACTGTTGGCTGTTGGCTGTTAGCAGTAGCCACATCAGCCACAGCTGCAGCTGCTCTGCATAAGCTGCAACAATATTTGGCTATCAGTCGGTCTACCCTACAAGAAGGACCAAATCCTTTCAATTGCCCAAGTTGTATTGGCAACGGCTTAATAGTTGACCAAAATTTATTCGAACAGGGAATTTCTTGGAATTGGTTATTTTCTGACTTTGAGTGATTAGTTTTTTGATATTCAACAGATCTACATATGAAATGTAGCTGAAGCTATCTAAACTAACTTTAAAACATCTCATCGAAAACATTTATATTTCTTTTTTATATTATAAAAAGCTTCGTACTTTTTAATATCTAATTGATTATTATCAGCTTTTAATTAATTCGATTCAAATATCAATTGCTTGATTCACACACATTTAGTCCGCTGCTCATGAGCAGGGCCTATCCCAACAAAGAAACAAATTGATAAGCCGCTGATAACAGCGCTCCAGGCAAAGCGGCTGTCGTCGCTCTTCATTTTCGAACTAAGAGCGAAACTCTACACAATGAGAGAGAAAGACAGTGTGCTCGTATGTGTGTGTGTGTGTGTGTGCGGGCAGCGGCGACGTCGGCAGCACAGGCTACGTTCATTTGCACATGGCGTTAACTTGACTAACGAAATTCGTCTTCGGGCGCAGCAAGAGCCGACGACAGCGACGACAAAACCCACGAAGCTAATGTCTCTGCTGCTGCTGCTTCTGCTCATATATGCGCTGTGACGTAGACAGTCAATGCTGCGCTGCTGCTGCTACTGCTGCTGCGACGTCAACTGAAGCAGCGTGTATTTGGGGTGCTCTGCCGACGTTTGCTGCTGATAAACAGTTTTCGTTTATCATCAGTTTGTCGATGGCAACGCGCGCAACTGGACGTTCTTTCGCTTTCATTCGAATCTCCTCTTCACGTGTGCACCCTACAAATATTTCACTTTATATTCACTGCATATGTCTGTGTGAATGTGTGTGTGTGACCGATTGTGTGTTTGTGTCGCGTTTTAGGTGCAAACTTTAAACGGTTTTATCAGTGCTGCAGGTGATTTTCGAGCCACATTCCTAATTTTGCCGGCTACAAATTATTTACGCAAAAATCAAAAAATTAAAAAAAAAAAATAATAAACAAAACATCTCAGATTTTTTATGTGGTGCAGCAAATGGCAATTAAAGCAAAAACAACAGCAGAGCAGTCGAGCAAATGTGAGTAATAAAAATGAAACTACTAAAATTAAAAGTAATTTGAAAATAGTTTGGATAGGTCATTAAAATGACTGAAAAATAAAACTGAATGTTATATATATTTATTTGAAAGAAAAAGTTATTTATAACAGAAATTGAGAGCTGAAAATAAAAAAATAAATAATATAATCAATAATTATTTAAAAAATAATATATTATGAAACTTAAAAATAAGACAATAAAGTTTAACATTGTCATATAAATAAAGCTTAGTCATAGCTAAAATTCTAGCGCCAAATGTCTAAGAATAATATTAACTTATTGAGTAATAAATAAAATTATATACAAATTATACAATAAATGTATTTAAATTAATAACAAAATATTAAAATTATTATAAATAATAATACAAAAAAGTACTGGGCAAAAAAAAAAACAAAAGTAAATCCAAACAAACAATTTTTTAATTTTATCATCATTATTTATATCATTTATTTTGGTTATATAAATAAAAATAAAATAACTATAAAAAAATTCTTAAATTCTTAATTCTTAAAGCGATGTAAAAAATTAACATTTTTAGAAAATACTAGCTTCGTTTGCTTTTGCAGAATCAATTTTATATTTTTGAAACTATTTTGACTGATTTTTGTAAAATAATTTTAGTTTGAAGAGCTTTGACACTATAAAAATTAATTTAATATAATAATAATAATTTTGTCAAAAAAATCGAAATAAAAAAAATATATACAAATCAATGCAAAAATATATTTTGTGAACATAAAAATAACAAAATAAAAATTAAATAATAAATAAATGAATGAATATTAAAAAATATATTAATAAATAAAATCTTATAAAGTTAAAACATTTTTAATTAACCAAAAAGAAGACAACTTGATAACGCTAAGAGAATATTGTTGCAGTAATAAAAATGTACAAAGTGAATGCATAAACAATGTAAATTGCAATTGGTTTGCTCTAAAGTCACGGTAGCTGCTGCCAAATGCTACTAGAAGCTCTTCGATTTCCTAGAATTGGGTAATTGAAAACCCATTTTGTGGGCTCAACAAGAAAAGCTAAAAAAAGAGCGAAGTAGCTATGAATTTCTAATTGACCAAAATAGCTTAACTGACCTAAACAAAAAGTCAAGGGAAAATGTACGTAACTCAACAGAAATTGTTAGGTAAAGTCTGTTCAGCTTTTTATATAATATATATATTATTTTCTATGCTTATTTCAAGCAAGTGAAAAAGTGCAAAGGCTGTGGAAGCGAAATGCGACTTGAAAAGTCCAAAAAATTATGTAAATGCAAAAACATTTTTTATGCATGTAAACAATTTTTTGCGCCATTATGCGCCATCAAATATGCAAAGATATGTTGCTCGACAGGCCGAGTCAGTGGGAATAAGGTCGGTAGAGTATGATCTAGTCAGCCGACATGCCAGCGTATCAAGTGAACTCCAAGATTTTTGTCAGATTTGCTGTCGGCTGTCAAATCAAGTTTTGCCAACGCGAGTTGGAGTTGAAATTGTAATCACATTTGGCGTTCTGGCTTGTCGCTTTAATTAAATTTAATATGCTGTTGCCTTAGAGCTAAGAAGTAAAGAGGAATGAAGAGAATACCAAAAGAAAAAAATAAAATAAAATAAAATAAAGTTATCTCTTTCTGGCAGTCAAGCGTGCAATATTTAACTTTCGAATTTTGCATTCAATACACGCACCAGAAGCAGAAATTTGGCATGCTATGGTTAGAACTTTGACACACACACACACAAACACTCTTTTTTTTTTTTTGAGAACTGACTTATGCATAGACAAAGTGCCACGTTTTTATTGTAAGGCGAAAATCCCTGACATGCTTTTAGTCGACAAAATTTGCGCCTTTTGCCACTAAAATCGCCAACTGCCCCACAGCCGATATATACTATATACTAAATATGTCTATATATGTATATTTATATGTGTGTATGTGTATGTGTGTGCATAGTACATAGAACGCTCGCAGCTGGCGACATTTGTTACATTTATTTACGCACAAGCACAACGTACGAAAATGTTGTAGCAAACAAGATTAACGCACGCAGCTGAAAGTAGTGAATGCCATAAAACTTATGCCCAAGCTTCAAGCGCACACAGATAGAGAAGGAGCATGAGAGGAGGAGATAGCAGAGAGCGGGTGCTTGCTGTTCAAGTTGTATGCCAAAGTCAACGACATTGCCGTAGGTGCTACCCATTCATCATCAAGTGGCGTCTCCTGTCACGAATTGCCGCCCACAAAGTACCTCTCAGTGCCTCCCATGCAAGTTGCTCGCATATTTTGCTGTTGCAAACATTGTGCGCGGGTAAGCGGCAAACTTTTGGCTTGCCATGTCATTTGCTATGGCTAAGCATAATGCATGCTCTGCCTTACTCACACACTCTATCTCTGTTCCTCTGCTGACAATAATTTAGGGTTTAAACATTTTTTATTGCCTACATTTGGGCGCACGCCTAGGGCTTGCGCTTTATGGACCCGACCCGAGCAGCAGCAACCATGTCAGCTGCGTTTTATGTATGCAGCCGCTCGTTAAACCATTGCACTCCAACGACGTGATGTGGTCCTCTCCATTTTTACATAATTAACAGTCACGCGGGCACAATGCGGCATATACGCAATATTACGCATACGCAAAAAAGCTTCATCTTATTTCAAAATAACAAAAAATGGCGCTTAAAGTTTATTAAAGGTTATTTACTAGTGTTTGCCGAAATTTGAGGCGACACGTGTCGTGTTCCCTGTGGCCTGTGACCTATGTCTGTGCCCGGCAGGCTTGGTTTGGCCAAATGTGCTTACAGCATTCGCGTCTCACACAACTTTTAAGCGGCTTAAATCTTAATTAATTTGTGTACAAAGGAGTTGAAACATATTTAAAATTAAGGAAATTTAATAAGAAACTGTCTGTAAACCTGGCCGTGTCTAGGTCCATTAACATTTCATTTAAGGTTGAGCTACTTAAATTCAGCCGCACAGCTGAGCAAATAAATTACAATAAAATTGTGTGTTTTATTTATTTATTTATTTTTTTTTTTTGTCGGAATGTAAGCGGCGTCGGCTGCTGCAGTAAAGTTTAATATTTCCTTCTTATTCTGCTTCTTCGTTTTTTAAAAGAATTATTAAAAATTGTATAAAAGCAAAGACGGGGCGCCATTAACCTGTGCACAGCCAGCGGCCCCCAAAAAATGTTTAGTCGTAAACATATTAAAAGCTACTTTGCATAAACTTCGGGCAACAGCACCAGGCTAAGACCCAATCCCAGCCACAGTCCACGTAGCCCCACACTCCGACCTCTCAGCTCTTACATTTCTACCCGATTCCATTCACTGCAAGGACAAATGCCCATTTGCGATTTATTGAAAAAGGGAAGAAAACGAAAAAAAATTTAAAAATAAAATATAAATGGGCAAGGGCAGCGAGAAAGAGAGAGAGAGAGAGAGAAAAAAACCATAAAATAAGTGACGGGTGGCTGACAGAGCGCTGCTCGCGTCACTGTCTTTATTAGGCCGGGGTAAGCGAGCTGGTTAAAAGGCTTCATTAAAAACACATTTCGTGCATAAACGTTGACGCCGTTGTCGACTTCATTCAAATGCAGCTAAATGTACACAGAATAAAAAAAAAGTCCCGGAAAAAGACTGCAAAGTAAAAGAAAAGCAAAAAAAAATTTTAGGCAGCGAGCTGTGTAATATAAACCGAAACTCATATTATTTGCTTTTCAAAAGCGACTGTCAGCAAAAGGCGCAGCAAACACCAAAAAAAAAAAAAAAAAAAAAAAAAAAAAAAAAAAAAAACTGTCGAAAAAGAGAGAAAAAAAGAAGTGAAAGGAAAATTCATATTTGCTGATATCTCAGTTTTTGGACTATGCGGGCGTGGAGCTCGTGACTAGCTCCTGAATAGCTCATAGAGCAATGTATAATTTTTAAATTTTGGATACTAAAATTTATTTTGAATGCTTTAAAAATAAAATTTGCAGTTGAAAATCTATTTCAAGTTAATTTTTTATCTACGATGTAAAAATATATCGTCAGAATAAATATATATTAAATATATATTATATATTATATTAAATATATATTATATATTATATATTATATATTATATTAAATATATTTCCTTTTAATAATTGTCTATAATAATATAAATTTCCATTTGAGAAATAATATTTATATTAGGATTTACTATTTATTTAATTAAATTAAAATTTTTTTTTTATTTGAATTTTATACTTTATTGCTTTAAGCCCAAACTTCTGTTTAAATATGCAATTTAAATTATTTAGCATTTATTTTGGCTACATTGACTGAGGCTAAACCTTATGCATATTCTTCAACAATGTAATTTATATGACTCAAAGTCGCAGCTACGCTTTAAGCTATGACAGTTTGGGATTTCGGTGTAAGCACGTTTTGTCTATAATCTCATCACCAGTGCACACGCACACACACACACACATAGAGGGAGCCCGCTGCTGTCTGTGTGTTGATTATAGCTTAGTTTATCAAAGCGTTTGCCTTATTTATATTTTCGGCAGGCAAAGCGCGACTAAAGAAAATATTTACAATGCAGTCGAGCGATAAAATGAAACGGACACGCGCCCAGCCCACCGGACGAGCACTGACCAGCGGGCAGTTACAGCGTACAGCGCTAAGCGTCACTCATACTTTTTCACTATAGGCCAGACAATACCGTCGTGTGTCGTGACAGTTAGAACATAATCAAGTTTCAATTTCAAAACAATTCGGCGCAAAAGAAGAAATGAGAAGAAGAAGAAAATTTTCGCACAAAACAGAGTGCTTGGAATTTTAAGCATCGCTTCGATAAGATCTGTGTGGAGAGCAGTAAAAGGGGGCGTGGAGTACGTATGTGACGATGTCGTCAATGTTGTCATGCGAGACGCAGTGCGCAGGGGGGGCCACAGAAATTAAATGGAAACGAAAACGAGCAGCAGCAGAAGCAGCCGCAGCAACAGCAGCAGCACAAAAAATGCCAGTGAAATGTACACAAAAGGCAGCCCAAGTTGCCTTGCATTTGACAGCGGTGTAGAGAAGGAGTAGGAGCAGGAGATGGCAGGAGGCACACATCAAAGCGCCGGCTGCACGCATCGATGCCAGAGCCAGGCAGCCAGCCAGCTAGGCAGTCAGCCCAGCTACAGCCTCGAGTCTACGCTGTGTGTAGTTCATTATGGCCACTAGAACAGTTTAATGTCGTTTAAAGAGTCGCAGCCACAAAGCAGCGCGAAACAAAGCCACAAAATGTGGACAGCAATAGCTGAGCGAAGGTAGGCGTTGTTTGGCAGGGGCTGCGGGGGGGCGTGACAAATGCAAGGGTATCCCCAACACGCTCCGCACCACCAGCACCGCAACGAGTATTGCGGACAATGGCCGTGCCACATTGTGTGACGGTGTTGGTTAGCCTTACCTCTCCCTTTCTCTCTCTCCCTCTCTGCCTTTTCCTCTCCCCCTCTCCCTCTATCCCTATCTGTGTGTATTATAAGCAATTTTCCATTTTCCACATTATTTTTTGCTTTGCAAGTTTTGCGCTTTGCGCTTTGTTACACGCTGACAGGCGACTATGAAAGCGAAACGTAATGAAAATGGCAACAAACAAAATAATTGAAATTTGGTTTAACAACAACAACAACAAAAGCAGCAAGAGCAACAACTAAGCCATGAAAAAATTGGCCAAATGAGAACGAAAATTTGAGCCAAAAGCGAATGGCAACAACAAACAGAGAGAGCGACCGAGTCTCGAGAATTTAAGCCAAGTCGCAAAAGCAAATGAAAAACCAAAAAAAAAAAAATAAGAAAAAATGCCAAGAGCAAAATGGGCAAAAAAAAGATGCTCAAGAAAATACGCAGACCGAGACGACAATGTGGCCTTATTTTGTGCAGATTTGTCTGTTGATTTTCCTCTCATTTTCGTTAAGTCTCGCCTTTTTTTTGTTTTTATGTTTTGTGTCTTGAAAAGTTGTGCGACCAACGCAAATTAAATTTTCCAATTCGCAACGCCCATGCTTAATGTCGCAATGTTTTGCTTGGGCTTTACCTTGACTCAGATCAGCGCGATACGGCTCGGCTAAGACATGACATATTCAATTTTCTAATCCTCTGTTATTTTATAAAAAAAAAAAAAAATAACACGTACAAAGTAAGTCAAATCTTGACTAGCACGATGTTCACAATTTTCACTTGTTACAGCAGTTCTCAGGCATGCATGTATGTGTTTGCAAATCAATTTCCTCTCAGCTTGAAAACTTTTCGAACACTGCAAAAGTTGCACAAATTTTGAACAATTATTTATGCATTTGTACTGCGATAAAAGTCAAAACAGAAAAAAACTTTTTCAAAACTTTAATACTCTGTGACCAGTTATTCAAAGCTCAACTTGATGTGAAAGTTATTGTGCCAGAGAGCTAAAGGGAACGCAACTGGACGAAACAGGATGTGAAAAAAAAAAATAAATAAATAAAATAATAAGAAGAAAATTTAAGGTATGTGCTATGTGGTATATCCAAGTCATGTAATGTGCTCAGCAGAATAGCATTTATAAATTATTAGTCAATTTTGGAAGCAGTACTAAAAATGATCAATTTTATCAGAAAAGTGAAGAGGTTAATGAATTAAATTTAAAAATTTAAACATCTTATTAATGTGATTGATTGAATTATAAGATTTATTTAGTTTCATAGAACCTAAATATAAAATTTTATTGATTGATTTATTTAGAAAAAGAAATTTGTTTAATATATATTTTTTCAATTTATAAACTTTGATTTTTTTAAATTTTTTCTCAAATAATAATTTTTCTTCTGATTGATAGTTCAAAAAAAGCTAAATTGGCAAATTAAATATAAAACAAATATAAAACAATATATAAAACAATAACATATATTTAAAACAATTTTTTAATTGTGCACAACTCACAGCTAATATTATATATACATATGTGAATGGATACTAACTAAAGTTAGTAGCCTACTTTTATTTGCTATATATCGATCTGTGTACATCAAACACTAAATTTACAGACATTTCAGCTTTAAGAGCATCGCACATGTCTGGTTTATTGAATGCTAAGGGCTAAATGTGTATACGTATAGATTTTGTTGCGATTTAGTCTGTTGGCCAGGTCAAAAACGTAGACGAAATTTAAATATTCCCTTCCTGGTTTTGTTTTGTTTTTCTTTTCTGTGTCATGCATAATTTAAGAATCTGTTGCCTGCTTTTTAGCGCAACTGCAAGACTTAAAGTTGGCTGTGTGTATGTGTTTGCGTGCGCGTGTAAATGTCATTGTAATTATTTGTAATTGATATTGTTTAATTGCACAATTAGAATGGCCAAAAAGCTGTCCTATGCATTACCAATTCCCTAATTGTACCCGTGGTACCCGTGGGTAATTACTTGTATCAATTGCGAATCACACACGCACACCCACAGACCTTTTCTTACACACATACACACATATACAGTCACTTAGCAAAGAAGGTAGCTGGCGCAACTTGTCGCATACATTTCTTGGCTGTTGCCGAACTGGTAAGGCCAAGGCTATATGATGGCTTCGGCTGTGGGGAGTTCGATGCTTGGCTGTGACTTGGCACCGTCGCATGTCCTGTTGTACATGCAGGTCATGGCATACTCTTTGTGCGCTTGTTACATTCTCCATCATCAATTTTCGCTCACGCTAAAGCCAAACGTCGTTCAGCAGCTGAGACACCAGCGAGAGGTGTATAAATCTAAAGCGACTTTGGTATATTTATACATTAAATTCATAAAAGTTTGGGAAAAACATTTTGAGTAGATTTTTATATACTTACAAAAATATATATTTATATACATATCTATTTATGGTTTCATATTTATTAAAGATTATGTAATACCAATACCTTTATAGACTAATCAAAGCAATTCTATTTAAGATTTGGCTTTTGGCACAACTTCAATTATTTTCACAATCGTAAATTCCATTTCGACTTTTTATTGAAACCATTCGAATCATAAATTTTCAAATTTTCTGATCTTTGTGCTAAAAATATAGCCAAAAAATATATTCACAAAAATTTGTTTAGTTTAATTTGATTTGCGACCAAAAATTCGCTACAATCAAGCTCTATAAATAGATGTGAATCTGCTATAGCTGAATCTCGAAAATGTTGTATGCTTTATAAATATATATATAGACAAAAAAAAAAATAAATATGCGCATGCATCATCACATAGATTTGACCGCACCTCGTACACGCAACGCAGGCAGCGCAGATATCAGAGTTTGCTAAATGAGGCAAGCAAAGTGCACACGTTGTCGGCATATTTAAAATGCAAAAAGTGTTTAAGTTTTTTGGCCTCTTCTTCTTCATCTTATTTTCCCCTCTTTTAATACTTTCTCTTTTTCTTTTATTTTATTTTTTTTTGTTAATTTTATTGGGTAAAAGTCTCAAGCGCACTTGCTGACCTTGAGGCTGGTAGGCAGCTGTTGGGCCTACAACGCCTCTATGTATGTGTGTGTGTGTCTCTGCCATAATGTGCCATCAAACGCAGACTTTTTAATAAAAACGTGTTTGTTTTGCCAAAAAGCAGCTACTCAGCTTTAGACAGCAAACGGCATATGTTTCGTACATATGATATCTCCAGTATAAATAGATATAAATATATGCTCTCTGCAGGGCCGACAAAATGTTAATGGCTTCTACATGCATAGACGCAAAACAATCAAATTACAAGAGTCAAAGCAATGCAACTATGTTCATGCTCCAACTTAAGCAGGCAAAGTGTTACGAAAGCATTATAAAACTTTGGCGAGCTGCTGTAAGTGATATAATATATAATTCAGAGCTCAGCAAGTCTTAAAGTTTTAGCTGCAAGCATTTGTATGTGTTCCTTTTTTGTGTGTAGATCAACTGTTAAATATGTAATAAGCATTTAAAGCAGTCAACTCTGCTACAAATATATAAATATTACTTTATTTATACATATTATAAGCAATATTACTAGTTGAACATAGAAAATCTTGAAGCGTTAATCGTTAATTTTGATATGCCAATGAAATCAATGCTTACATGACTAAAGACCCCATTGTAAATCATTTAGGTAAAATGACCCAGTGAACTAACGATTTTGTACAGCTATACCCATAAAATTTGCTACTTTCGCATAGTCAAAGTTATTTATATGTCATTTTCGATACCGACAATCCCCATAAATTCCAAGATTCTTAAAAAAAGCAATCACAATATGTTCGGTGTGCCACCACTCGCTACTCTACTTAATCAAATTGTAAATCTTACAGCCAACTGCCATGAGTATTATTCAAATATTTGAAGTTTCTCATTATAACTGTTGAAACATAAAACAAATAAACTAGCGTTAATTTATATGCCAGTAAAATATATAAAAAATCTCACACACACACACACACATTTTCTCTCTCTATCAGTCGCATTTTCTCTTCCTGTTGCTCTTTTATTGTGCGTTGGGAGCTGTCGCACAAGTTTCGTATATTTTATGGATGAAACTTTATCGCTTTTATGCTTCGGCTGATAGACGCAGCCAAACGGAAGCAGCACGAAAATAAAATAGAAATAAAAACTGAACCGAACCGAAACAAATTCTGAATTTATTGCACCTAAATAAAGCACACGCACAGGTGAGCGAGTGTTTGTCCAGGTAAAACTTTTGACATGCAGCAGTTGCTCCTATTCCAGAGACAAAAAGTTTGGACAAAAAGTTACGTTTGGTTTTAATTGCGTTGCGCAAGATATTTGAGTTAATTATGCGTCGATTTGGCAAAGGCAAAAGTAAACAAATTAATTAAAGAGCAAACATGTTGATAATGATGCTAAGCATACACACTGCCATACACACTCATGCATACATATAGACGCACGCGAATAGCAATGGGCTGAGCAGCTGCCAAGTGTCAAGAGGGCGCCTCTCCTTTTGTTTTATGTCCATGTTTCTTGTTGCTGTTGCTGTAGCTGTAGCTGCTGCTAGCACGCATTAATGTTAATTATTAAGCAAGTGACAATTTGAGTGATTTTCGCTAGAGCCAGAACACCAAACGCTCATCCAATGTCAAAGCAAACAACATGCGACAAGAAAAACAATCAAAGCGACATTTAGATGACCCACAGCAACAGTGTTTGGCCTTATAATAAAAAAAAAGACAGAGCGAGAGAGAGACAGGAAATGTACACGACTTCGTCTCTCTCTCTCTCTTTCGCTCGCTGTGTCTCTTGCTGCCTGGCCTTTGCTGTGCCTGTCATTTATTATCTGTTCTGTTTGATATATCGCTACATTCACACTGTCCAGCGCGTTTTTCTTTTCGCCGCAACTTGTTCGCACGCAGCCACATTGGCAATTACACCTATACACAAACTCACACAGACGTACATATACGCACACCTCACTCACACACCGAAATGAATCGTGTGAAATGTCAACACACAGTGACAGGGCACAAGTGGAAATGGTAATTGCGTGTTAATTGCTTTACGCGATCAAAGTGCTTTCTACGTTCATTTTTTTTCTCATGCAAACACACAGACACACACACACACACACACTTACGCGAGCACACACCCACACACACGGACATACAGCACATTCAACTGAAGCACAACTAATCAATCTAAGGCCAGGGTTGCCATCGAAGCTACCAACCCGATGTACAAAAGGCAGCACAGTGAGAGAGTGAGAGAGGGAGAAGAAGATACGCATTCATACACATGCACACACACACACACTCGCAGAGAGAAGCAGATACGCATTCACACACACACATACAGACACATTCATGCCCATGTCGAGCGCACAGATTTCCCATTTACAGTCAACCAATGAGCGCTGCAATTCCGTTTTAGTTGCGCTGCCGGCTCTTTGAAATTGCAAGGTTGTTACACGTTGCGTATGAGCAATGCAGACCATTCAGTTCAGGCTCTTACCCTCTACAGTCCCCCTTGCACCTCCACCTCCCACGCTCTCTTTATCTCCTTCCATTTAACGATCTGGCTCTTTACTATAATAGAAGGTCACGTGGTTGTTTGCTAAATTGCGTTTTGTGGCTTATTGTTTAAACCTTTTAGTGCTGGCTCGCGATTCGAAAAGCATTTTAATTTTGAGCGTGAATAAAAACGAGTAAGTTGGAGTCAAGCGACTGCATAATGCTCGGCTATGTCGAGAGTCTGCTTGACAGTCAGTATTAGTTCACATACAAGCCAACATACTCCTATCCCTTCCCTAGATAATCAAACATAAAAGTATTGAAATATTTGAAAGGGTGTTAAGTAAATATTTCACACATATTTTAGCAACATTTAAATTTAGTTTGCATCCCATATAATTAGTTAGCTAAATTTACATTAATTTATGCAAAATTTAATTTGCATGCATAATAAAGAAATTATTAAAATGTCAATAAATTGCCAAAGCCCTAATCAATGCAAGTGCCATAAATGAACAAAATATTAATAAACTAAAAAATATAAAGACAAAAATATTAAAGTCCAGCCTCAATGTCAAACAAATTGGCAAAAAATATTTCACATATAAAAGAAAAATAAATTTTAATTGAACAACAAATGTAATTAATACAAAGCAAACAGAAAAAAGATGAGAGAAAACGATTTCGCTTTTAATTAAATAATCAAATAAAAGATATTAAAAACATTTCAATTTGTTGTTCATTTAATTAAGCAATTATTTACATAAAAAATATTTTAAAAATATCAAATGTGGCACAATAAGAGAAATCTTTTGTGAGCAAAAAATTATTTCATATATTTTTTATCATCAGAATTATAAAGTATCAAACAACATGAATAATAAAGTTTAGCTTTTAAATATAAATATTTCCACAAAATAAAATATAAACAATTTATAAAAAATTCAACTCAAATATTATCTAAAATCACAAATAAAAGTATTTTACTAAAATTTATGCTTAAGCTGCAACTAAATCGACTGCAAATTAAAGTTCTTGAACAAACAAACTGCACAAACGAAAGGTCGCAGTTAGCCGAGCTCGTAATCTCGATAATCGCTCACTTATTACAATGCACAGCACATTTATGTGTGTGTCTGTGTGTGTGGCTTAGCATTCCGAGCATAGAGTCAATAATGTCAATAATTGCCTTAAGTTATGCGTGCCAGCTGGATGGCATTTGATTATTGACATGACCCAAACCCCCCGAGTTCGACTGTCTTCCACTTGCTCACTCCTGTCACAGCTGGAGGCTTGGTCTTGAGCTGCTGCCACGCCCTCTAAGCACATTATGACTGTCAACATGTTTATTATTCACCTGTGCATGAAAAAGGCCAAGTTATTAAAAACTTTGTCACATTAGAAGAAGAGCCCAGCCAAAGGATGGCTGCCATGGCAGGCACTTTTGCAAACAATTGGCAAAAAAGAACAGGGAAAGTGAAAAAAGAAATGCAATAAAAGTTGGTGCGTATGCGACGTGTTTGCTTAAGTATTTCGCAGGTAGTCAGCGAAGTAGACAGAGCGGGCGCTGTGCCTCGCTGGCTGGCTGATTGTGATAAATGCGACAAAGACATGTGTAAAATATGCTTCATGTGCCTTATTATTGCGTTTTATGGCCTATGGGGACTGACACAACAGAACAACACACACAAAAACACCTGCGTGCCTGCCTGCCTCATGTGGGAAAGAAAATTCCGAATTGCCGAAATGCTAAAATGTCGCCCCGCAACTTCTTCTCCTGCTGGCTGCCAAGTGTTTAAATATTTGACGCATTCCGACAATGCCAAAAATGTTTTTAATTATAATTTCATTTTTTAAATTTTTTATTTTTTTTTTTACTTCTTGCCCTGAGGCAAAGCTTAAGAGAAAAAATTAAAAAAAAAGAACTAAAGTTATGTGAAGGCTACTAAAAAACGAAGTGAAAGAAGAGTGGGCAGCGGTTGCTCCCAATGGTCGCATAATCCATAACAACAGCAACAGCAGCAGCCACAAAAAAACGCAGCTCGTAATCAAACACAGCACGCCGAAAATTTCCCTAGAGTAAGAGTCAGCCAAAAAAAAAAAAAAAAATACGCGAGCGAATGGGAGAGTTTGCTGTATATATATGTAAACATACTTATAAGCATATGAAGACATAAGACATGTTTGCATAAGTATAAAAATAAAGAACGAAGCACAAAAAAGGCTCAAGAAAATAAAGCAGCCACATTTTTAATAATAGCACAAAAGGCGGCACTCAATGCCAAAGGCAAAGACACAAAAACAGCAAGCAAACACAGAGCAGAGCAGAGAGAGAGAGAGAGAGGAAGCCAGAATTCATGCTGATGGGACACAAATTCGAGTGTCTTTTGCTTAAATGTAACTGTATATTTAGAACTCTCTCTATCTCTCAGTGTGGGTGTGAGTGTCATAAAGTCTTGACTTATCAACCCTTTTTAGCATATCTACGAGGTCTGTTCAAAGAGTATTGTTATTGTTGATGTTGATATTCGATTCGTCTTCGTTGCTTGCCTATGCACAAAAAGGCTGCAAAGCTGCTTCCAGCTTTTGACCAAACACAGAAAATCACATTCGTCACACCAGATATTTTGGGACATTTTCTACAGATTGATTAGCCGAAGTAGGTAACAGAATATACATATATAAATACATATACTTTTCAAACAGACCTCGGTATATACCTACACATATATGTAGCTGTGCTCCTCCAGCTCATCGGGCATATTCAAGCACTGCGCCTTTTGACATATGCGCAAATAGGATTTAGCAGCAGCAATTATGGTGCAGCAGCAAGAAGCTGACTCTAAGCCAAAGCTCGCTCGCCCTTCTCGATGCACTCGCTATGTGTGCTATGCGCTGGCCAAGCATAATCAATTAAACAAAGTGCACTCGAAGCGGGTGAGGAAGTGAGCGAGCATACTTAATGCAAAAAAATGTTGCAATTTACGTTAAAAAGTGCACACACACACACACACACAGGGAGTACAGGAGAGCGGGTCAGAGCGCAAGAGCGAGAGAGGTCGTGTGGTCGCTGGCTTTTATATGCACACGCAGAGTATACGCAACGTCAAGTGGCACTTGGCGCGTAATTTAGCTCGTTTTTTATACCGACTAGCACTTAAGGCAGCCATTTCATAAAATAAACCATTAAAAGAAACGAGCGAAGAGTGCGAGGGGGAGCTGAATGGAGAGTTGGGGAGTAGAAGAGGCAACGCCTGCCACTTTAATTGCATTTTAATTAATTTTTTCATAGCACTTACGCACAGGCCACATGCGCAGGTAATGCATATAATTATGGCCAGAGCGTTAATTGCAAAAGAAGGCAAAAGCAGCAATCGAAGCAGCACCTCCTTAAATGCAACAATAATTCGCTCAGAATTCATTGTGCTGGCCCAAATAACACAGCAGACAATGCGAATATGGCCAAGATCAGGGCCAGGTCAAGGTCTGTCTGTCTGCCATCGAAAAATAATATGATTAAAAATCGCGAGAGCTGTCAGCGCAACAGTTGGACAGCAAAGACAATAAACACTGCATTGGCCAAGCGTTGGTCTCTGTCCTTTGCCCCCACTAATTGCCAGCTATGCAAATGTTAAGCAAATGACAAAAAAGAAAAACAAATGAAAACTGAAAAAAGAATGCGCGAAGTGAGCTAAGAAGACAAACGTCAACAGACGCCGCGAGCTCGTCGTGGCAAATAAACAAACAATTAAAAAAGCTAAGAGACTTTTAAGGCAGCAGTGAGCTCACATTATTTGTGTGAAAGTTTAAACTATGCTACAGGTCGACTAGTTCACATACACTACTATTAGTGAAAGAGATGGAAAGTGAGAGATAGAAAGAAAGAAAGAAAATGAGAGAGGGAGAGAGAGAGAGAGAGAGAGAGACAGAGAGACAGAGAGTAATTGAGTGAGTGTGAGGGAGAGAAAGAAAGAGAAATAGAGAATACCTGAGGCAATAATAGAAAATACTTAGATGTGCAGCTGATAAATATATTATTATTAATATATCGATAATTTACTGACATTTGAAAGAGGCATAGAAAAAAGCGTGAAGTAAAATATAACTATAGTTAAGAAGACTTAAATCTAAGAGAGGTATATTTTGCAACTTTTAAATATGGTTTATTATCGATATCGATGGGAATTTTTTACTGAAAGTTATTGTGTAAAAAAATTGAACGTATACAACTTGGTCTCAAATTATCGAAAATAATATGAGCAAATATTTTTACACATATCTAAAAAGTTAACCTGTATCATCGATAACATTTGAATTTAGATTTGTCTATTTTGCTCTTTGTTATGTAACTCTACCTTTATCAATTTACGAATATTTTTACTTTAACTATCGCTGCTTGCACTTATCGTCTCACTTAACATGGCATTGGCAGCTGCTTAGCTCATATATGGCCTTTACTTAGCTGGGCTTGTTACACATAAGCGCCTTTTATTGGCTAGCTTAGCCCTGAGCTTGACTTTTATCCAGAATCCCTTGGCAAATCAATTTAATTAACAGTTTTATATATGTAAATATATAGATCTATATGTGTGTGTATATTTATATGTGTATTGAATAGCTCTTGTTATTGCCAACAATCGTGCTAACTAGCCAATGATGCCCCTTTGCGGCGTAGTGTGTGCGCGTAAATGGCATACATACAAATGACGACCCAATGGGGGACAACGCGGCGCATGAGTGTTGTGTCTGTTGCTCCACTTTTGTTTTGCTTGACGCTGACGGGCAGGTAAACACGGCGGCAGAAAGGCACAGACGTGTGTTAAGCCAGCGACTTAAAGTGCGTAAATGAGCAAGACACACACACGCATACACACAGACAGGCGCACATATATGTATCTACATAGAGAGAAGCACACACAAGAGGCAGACAGAGCATTGTAGTTGCGGCGCCTATTATGCGTATACTTAACATTTATTTCAGCCAGACAGCAGGCGCGCGCGTATGTGTGTGTGTGCGCGCAAATGAGTGGCAGCTCATAGACACCGTCGAGCTTTATAGCCACACACACATATAAATATATATAAATACATATATATATATATATATATATATATATATAAATATATATATTATATACATACTTATGTATATATATCAGACCATGGCATGCAGCATAAATCTCATCGTGCATTCATCAATGTCAAGCCACAAGTTTGCTTTTCATTTGTTGTTGGCTTCATTCGCCCTTTGTCTATGGACGAGGGTTGTTTATAACAAAATAAATAACATTTTATCGCATATCAAGCTGTTGAAACAACCCACGTGCTATGGCCCGACGGCACTTAGTATGCCAGCGAAGAGTTCTTTTCCCGTACTCAATCGAATTGCAAGAAATTTTCAAGCATCTGATTTCCTTGAACTTGACGCGCGCAGATAGTTGTGTACAGGTGAGTGGGTGTGTGTGGATGAGTGGGTGAGTGTGGCTGTGTGGGTGTGTAAGCGATTGATTTGCATATGCTCACTGCATTTCATATGCCATCGAATTTCATTCCACACACACACAAATTGCCAAATTTAAGACTCTCTGCCTCTCGCCTCTCTCTCTTTCTGTCTAGCTATAAACACTGACATGTAGATAAGTTGTTCGTAAAGTTAAAGTGCAGCTAAAATTCGCATTAAACTCAGACAAGCAATACGGCATCGACATTTTAGCACATTGCTAATGGCCCAGCTCTGGCTATGACTACAGAGTCTCTACAGAGTAGACAGAATGGACTTATGAACTTACTCTGCAAATATTAGAAGCAGTTAGTGAAATAATAATTGAATTCGATAGCCAATATACCAAAACCTTTGATGAACTTGGACAAATCTTAACTGAAAACTCTGAGCTGTTTAGCTGTTGTTAACAGGGAAGAGTAAATTATCATTTATAAAACTGTTGACAGAGCTGAAAGGAGACTGAGTGGGCCGTATGTTATCTCAAAACTTTAGGCAGTTTACTTAACTGTATGACAAAGTTTTTTAGCAGCTGTTCAACTTTTAATTTGTTTAACATTTTCTACTATATTTCATGGCTCGACAATGTCCCATGAGCACTTTTATATCAGAAACTTTGAAGACTTATTTAAGTAATTTGTAGGTAAAATCGCTCTTAAAGAATACAATAAGCCGCGGCAAGCCAAACGTTGCTTGTTACACAATAAACTAAGCCAACTAAAGCAGAGAAACAGAAATTGAATTAGATTCAGCAACTGCTACCTTCCACTTCAACTTGGGGATATCTCAAAGATTTCGCTTAAATCTAATATAGATTCAGATTCGCTGGAGCTTGCGACAATTGCAAGGCCAAAGCGCAAGACAATTTCATTTAATGGCTAGGCGACCGCAGAGTCAAGTTGTCAGTCGAGTCGACTAGGCCAAAAAATTTCCTAGACACAGTGGGCGTACAGTGAGAGGAGGAGGAGCTGAGTAGTGTGTGGGGCGTAGTTGCAGCAACTAATTTCGACTGGCTGCAAGTTTTTATTTTCTTTTCTTTCCCACTCCCTTTTATTTTGATGTGGAGGATTTTACGAGCTTCAGGCGCCAGGCACATTGGCATTGGCAGCCGTCGCCAACGTCGTCAACTCGAGTGCGCGCATTAAGTAAATAAAGCGTCAAAATAAAATGGAAATGCAGACGCGACGACACCGGCTTCACCGTTAGCCCAAAAATCTTTAATATTCTCGCCAACAGTCGAGCCATTTTGCATTGTCTGCTCATCGATTTTCGCGCACTTGGCTGATTGCCCAGACTCAGACATAGTAGAAATAAATAGGTCTAACTGGCGCTAAGAGTCATTGAAATTGAAATTATTGAGCTACTCCCAGAGTATTCAATGCTCAAGAGTTTCCGATTTTTATTATGGGTAATCAAGGTATATTGGTTGCTCTTCAAAGTTGGATAATGGAAAAGGCAAATGAGAGCTAAGCTGGAGCTGCAGTGAAGAGATCAAAGAATATATTTTTTCAATACATGAAATCATTTTTGATTCAATATGGAAAATTCTACTCATATTAGGCAATATTTGATATATTCGGTTCAGCTCATTCCATATATTTTTAATATCTTTCAATTTCATCCATTTGATTGTGTATTGTTCTCAGCTTGAGTCAAATATCGTAGGAGTTAAGCACATCATATTTAATATCTTTCAATTTCATCCATTTGATTGTGTATTGTTCTCAGCTTGAGTCAAATATTGTAGGAATTAAGCACATCATATTTGACTTGAAGTTGCTCTTGAGTTGTGCACAAATTAAAAAGGTATCCTTTTTCAGATGCTACTCACGACTAGTTAGAAGACTACAAAATCTTACGACATCAATTTATTTCAATATTCAAATCACATTCAGTCTTAAGATGCGCTTTTTATAGATTTAGCTAGAGCAAAAAATATATTTAGATATTCAAAAAAATATCTTTAGATAGTATTAAAATTTTTTAGTTGGTTGTTTAGTTGTTAAAAAAGAAATTGAAATTACTGAAAAGCTTTTGCAATGCCTGATCATGTAGGGCATCACTGCTTTCGACTCCAGTCTCGACATGCAAATGAGTGGCCAAAGAATTGTCTTTAGCTGTTGGGCAAAGGCGTCACCTACACACAACGCAATATGTCGGGGCCGATTTCAATTGGGAACGTTCAAAGCTAACAAGCTGCAAAACAGCCGGAAGCGCAATTCACTCGAGTCATTTGGGTTTTCCTGTCGCTGAAAAAAGTTTCGTTTCGCAAAGCAAAAAAAAAAAAAGAAATTTCATTGCTCAAAAGCATAACAAGGCAACAGCAGCAGCAGCAGCAGCAGTAACAGCAGCAAATCACTTGTAAACACTTGAGAGGAGCAGCAAAAAAAAATAAATGGAAGCTGACAACAGGCGACGAAGCCAAAACACAAATCAAAAGATAAACTCCAAGCGGATGTTGGAGGCTGCTCACTCTCACTCTCACTCGCACTCAACGCATTTAAGACGCTGCCCAGCGGCCATTGCTGAGCGCGTCAGACGGCGCATAAAGATGAAAAATTGCAGATGTGGCAGCTGAGCATAACAGGAGGATGAGCACACAGCGGACACAAGAGTTTGCTTAAATAAAGTGCAAATTTGGCAAGGCACAGACAAATGAGCATAGCATTTGACTCGACAAGTGCTAGACATGATCGAACATGGGACAGCTGCTGCGCTGGCTAATATGTTAGTGTCACCCACTCAGCCACACACTGCGCCCACTCCAACCAAACGCTCTTCAATAGAAAATTGAAATTCACAACAAACCAAAAAAAAAAAGAAGAACTGAGAATAAATAAACAAGTTTCCTCTCTTATTTTTTGTCCCTCTTTTCTTTGTACAAGTTTATGGAAAACTTTTTTTTTTGCTGTCCATAAAAGTTTGATGGCATGGTAATAATATTCACTCGACCAGCCCTCGAGGGCGGTTAGCTGTGTGCGAGTATGGGCGTGGCACTGCTAATCTGTTGGTTTCCTATGCGCCATAATGATTATTTGTTGGCCAAATCGAGTTGAGTTGAGATCGGGCAGCAAAAGGAACGACAGCGGCAGCGGCAGCTTGTTGATTAAATTTTCAACATATTTGGCGCAGCGCAAAACTTAATTAAATACATTAAAAGCTGATTAATAACAATATTAAAACCAAACATTGTGACGGCTGCTGCCGTTACCGCTGCCAAGCTGAAAAATTTCCTCATTAATATTAACAACTTCATTTAAGACCCCGACGACGCTTTTTGCCCCGATTATTTTTGCAATTATGCAAAGTAGCTGCTAGTTGAATAAACTTCGTTGTTTGTTGTTGTTGTTAACTGTTATTTTGTTGTTGCTGTTGTTCGTTGTCAATGCGTGCACAAAGTTAAATATTAATAAATTTTTAATCAAAGCATCGTCGGCCAACAGGATTTTGTGTGCGCTACATCAAGTAACTCTGGTCACATCAACTTTCTGGTCAAGCATGAAAAATAAACCCCATTTACTTAACTTGCTTTCTCACGTTCCGGGCATATACATATATTTTGACAAATTTGAAAAATGCTACAGACCCTTTCAACTGAAATTCATCAATATTAAATGATATATAAGAGTTGAGCTGAATGGGAAAGAGGGAGTTAAGCTTGAAACATAAGCGCCCTTGAACAGAGCGGGAATGAAAAATGCTCTTAGGCAAAGAACTTAAAAGTCTGTTTCATATTACTCTGCCTGTGTGCTGCCAAAGAGGTTTTCATATATATTAAATTTGGATTGTGAGTAATCAAGCTTGTCATATTTGAATGTTTTTAAGTTAAGCTTGACACACAGAAGATGTTTCTCAACAAAATTCCACATTTATAGCGATTACTGGCTACGTCAGCTTTATATAAAAAATATGGAAATCTAATGTGAATAAAATTTAATTTTTAGTATACACCTTAGAATATAGAGAAACTGTTCAAATCTAAATTTGTTGAGAATCTATATTATATGTAATTATATAGTTTTCATATATAAACTATATTCTCGGCTAATTGCTGCCTTACTATATATTATTATTATTATTACTTACTAATAATAACAACAAACAAATCTAAACTACTCAATTAAAATTGCAAAAAATATTTAAAATAAGAAAACTCTAAAAACATTTGAGTTCTTAGAAGCATCAGTCTGATATAGTCCATAACTAAATTGCTGTTTAATAAGCCAGCAGCTTTACGATAACGCAGTCAAATCCTCAATATTTTAACTGTAACAAATTAAACTTAATTGACTAGCAGTCACAACTGACTAAAAGTCTATTTGTATTAATCATAAATACATTTAGATAATAAATATTTAGATAAATCACAGTAAAATTTGCATACAAATAACTTCATTAGGTCTTATGAAAATATTTTACAAATAATAATAATCAAAAGAAAACTCCCCAAAAATTCCAATTCGTATTAGAGCTGATTTGCTGCGATTTAAGATAGCTTAATATTAGCCCAATAAACTCGTATCTACATCAATTGAAGCTTATTTCATTGCTGAGCATATTAAATAAAATACCCACACGCACTCACTCTCTCTACTGTAAGACTTCATTCTGAAAATTGTCAGATTTGATTTTAGTCACATTATTGCGTAAGAATTTTTTATTTGATAAGCGAGAGACGAATTTCGCTTGTACCGTCGCATTTAACAGGCTAAACGCCAAATGCAGGTTGCCTGGCAATTTTTAAAGGTAGACACACACACACACACACACAGAGAGAGAGTCACACACACTCACACTCACACTCTCGCACAAAATCCACTCACATCGATCGACTCACTGACGGCGGCAGCTTTTGACTTCGTTCCCAGTTTTCATTCCTCGCGCCTCTTTGACTCTACCGCCACGTGCTTAGCAGTTCACGTTTATTTGCATGAGAAAGAAATCACAGCGCACACATGTCGCGGACAGAGAGACAAACTGACAGCCAGCCAGTCAGTCAGCCAGCCAGTCAGCCAGCGCGACATTTCTGAAATCTTTGTAACCAAATTGTGCGCAAGAGCATAAAATCATCATTTTATGTGCCGCACATACGCTTAGCAGGCACTGTTTGAGCTGCTTGAGCTTAAAACAAAAAATCACAGCGGAAAACAGCGCTTTAATTGCATTTAGTCAACCTTTGGCCTGTGACTAATTGATTGGAGCATTGCTGTAAGTGGCTGCTGCAGTTGCAGCGCAAATGCCTGGCCCTCCGCCTCCTTGTCTACTCATGCATATTGCATGAACAGCGAGCGCAGCAAGCTAAAGTACTACAAATTTACGACGCTGCATTACCTGCAGCTATCTAAAGAAGACAAGGAGAGAGGAAGTGAGAGAATCTGGATGAGAGTGTGTGACAACAAACAGAGAAACAGAGAGAGAGAGAGAGAGGGTCGCTCGAAAAGCATGTCAAGTTGTGGCACATATAAAATTTATGCGCGCCTCACAAATGTTGTGCGACTCGCACGAAAGCAAAAAAGGGCTGCGCACACGCATACGGCTCATAAATTTTTATTGTGTGGTAAAGATGGCCAAACAGCCGGAACCTCAAAAACCCCAAGCCACGCTCCTCCCTATCCACAGTAGCCGCAACATCTTTGCTGATGCGTGCGGTCCGCAAAAACAAAACAAAGCGAAAGCCGAGCTGGCCTTTACAACATTTTTTGTTTTTGTTTTTTTGGACGCACTCTGCGATGAAGTGCCAAATGGTTGCAGAGCAGGCAATAGATAGAAAGGGGGGCGTGGCCTAGAGTCTGATGTGAGGATGGGTGCAATAGTAATGAAGCAGAGTGCGTTTGCCAGCCATTCAGCGCGAAATGAACTGACCTAGAAAGGGGCGAAGGGGCGGGCAGAGGAGCCAGGCAAGCCACGTCCAGGACAGATGCCTGCTTCAGCTCAATGAGAAAATGCAGAAGCAACAGCAGAGGGAGAGGAAGATGGAGGTGTGAGGGGCCGACCATGCTATGTAGGTAGCTGTTGGAAAATAAATTCATTTCAGTGTCTCGCTGACGTATGGACGACGGATGCCTTGGCCTAGGACGGCACACAGGAAGTGTTATTTAAATGCAGGATATTGCATGCGGAAATTTATTATCATGTGGCATGACGTTCAAGAAAGCGCAAATATATATAGGTATATACATATAATACAAATATATATAAATATATATATATATAGTATATAGCCTTTGTTTGTGCATGCTCTAGAGCATGCGAATTTCTGAAATGTAATTAAAAGGCAACAATTTTCTTTATCCACACACACATACTCGTAGACTCACACTCACACACTCGCATATCTAGAGAAAAATATATTGTAAAGAATCGTCAGGAAGTTTAATTGAATTTTCAGCGCATAAATTAAAAGCGAAAGTAAAAAAAAAACACACAAAAAGAAAGCCTTAAAATTTAATGGAAAAAAACTTATGAATAATGCAATTTGACGGCGCTATGACAATTGTCGACATCAAGTATTTATAAAGAGGAGTAAGATTTAATTGAGCTGCGTTTACTTTTGATATATATGTCTCATATGCGCTTAACAAATGGAACCGTCGGGTATATTTGGCTTTGTGGATGTGTATGTAACAGGCGGCATCATAGGGAATGGGCTTGACTATAGCAGATATGTGTTGCCTACTATAGTCTTTTGTTTCCACATGTTACAACAGTTCAGTTTATAAAGCCGTGCTCTTCATTCGCTCGTTCCTCTGTCTGTCATTCTGTTTGCTCTCTAGCTTCAATTTGAGCAACTGCAAGTCTTAATGACTTCATGAATTCCCTTTAGCATACAGCAATCAACTCTTAATTCTATTTCACAAATAACTTCTTTTTACTGGGTATACATATAGAGAACATGAGTTCTTCAGGCCTAGCTCAGCTGATTTTTATAAACCAGAGCTAGCTCATTGGGTACACAAATTATTCAAATTTTTACAGAGACGCAGCCTTTGCAGTACAAATCATTCGTCTGAAGTGATGCATGTATCTGCATATAATTAAAATGAAACAAACGGTTCGCTCATTGCATATATATTGTAATATCATAAACATTAGTGCATAAATAATAGCACGAACTTTATCAAATTCCAAATTATTATGCACCGCCAATTATAAAAATTATTTACAAAAAAAAAAAAAAAAAAATCAAAAATTAATTCGATGGAAATGCGCTTTTCCAGTTAAATCAATTTCCGCCCGCTACATTCATTAGAATTATTATGATATCAAATTTGTACAGCACTGAATATAATGTATATCTATACAATTGCAATTCAATTTCATATTTTTTTTAAGCGATTTACAATTGCAACAAATTCTCAGTTGGTTAACATTTGTGTTTGCGCATGCAACTTATTTCAGCTATTGCATTTTTGCACATGTAAATTTGCGTTTTATTGCATTGATTCTCTTTTTATTTATTTATTTTTTTTATTTTGAGGCAAACGCGTTAAAATTGCAAAATAAGCTGGCATTTAAATATTGGCAGACAATTGCATATGTATATATATATATATATATATATATATATATATATATATATATATATATTTATATTTCTTTTTTATGCATTACGTATACGCAATGTTTTACAACGGATAGGACAGACAGAGCGACAGCCGCATGGTTGACTGGCTGCAGCGACAGTTAACTGTTGTCTATGTGTGTGTGTAAGTGGGCGTGTGTAGGTTTGCCGTCACTTGTTTACAATGTACGTAATTTGTTGCTGTGGTCAAAAAAATGTCGATTGCATTATTATTGAATAATTGAACAGCTGGGCCATGTAGCTATGCGGTGGCTGTGTGTGAATGTATTTAGAACTAAACTAATTACAAATGCGTATGGTATGTGTGAAATGTGCGCTTATGCAGCACTAGCGCTAGACGTACTATTTATTGAACCAGCCGAGAGCAGAGCGGGCATAAAAGTTGGCAAAGCACAGGGGCAAAAGTTATAAATTATTTGCAGTAGACTGATTGGCAAAAGCAATTGCAAAAGCGTGCAAAAACAATGGCCAGAGAGTGAGAGGGGGAGAGAGTGAGAGATGCTGTACACATAGCAGCTGCAACCGCAACCAACAACAATAACAACAACAACAAGAGCTCAATATAGTCAGGGCAATGAAAGGCCTTTGCCAGGACATGGCAACAAGGCGCAAACACTCGAGTGCAAAGATAGAGAAAAATGGCGCATGAAATGAAGCGGAAATGGCGCAAAAAGGAACCCAGAGCTATCACACGCACACACACACAGAGAGAGGCATGCCTTGAATGGATGAAAAGAGGCAGAGTATAAGGAGATTGGGGGCAGGCCTTGCTGCACAGCCATAGCCACTTACAGGGCTGAACTAATATGTACATTAGTATCTTTGAATGCATGTGAACAACTGATAAATGTCTGGTCATGTTTGCCTTTCACCCATTTATATAGAACATACATATATATATGTATACATATACATAAATATATATGTGTGTATGCGTGTTTGTGGCCTGTGAATGAAATCGAGCGTCGAATGAGAAATGCATGCAATTTATTTTATTTTATTTCAGTTTAGTTCAGTTTTAGTTCTCTTTTTTTTTAGCTGGGGTTCGTTTGAGCTTTCCCTCTGCATGTTTCTCGCTTCGTTCACATTTCAAATTGGCAAAGGAAAGGAAAAACGTTTTGCAAAAGTGTTTTGAAAAGTGCAATTTGATAGGCCGAGCAAATGCACTGCGCTCATGGCTATAAAAAGAGAGTTAGGTAAAGGAATTTTGTGGGGAGAATAAAAGAATTTAATTAAGAAGAGCTTAAAGGAAATAAATAAATGAATAAAATGAAGACTTTAATATGACTCAAGTAAAAATATATAATTTAAATTCAAAGGAAATAAATACAAAATATACCCATATAATGTCTAACTCCAATATCTATACGAAGAAAAAATATAATTCATTTAATCTTAAGGTAAAAATAAATAAATATTTGAGAAAAAAATACTAGAATTATTAAATAATAATAATAATTAAATACACATAATATAAAAAATTAAAAATAAAACATTTTTTTTTTTATAAAAAAAAGGAATAAAGGTGAAAAATAATAAATAATCAAATACACGAATACAAAAATTGAAAAAAAAATAAAATACTACTAAAATAAAGTGCTCATAAAATTAGATTAGTAATCGGTTTATTATATAATAACTAAGCTTATATAAAGAAACATATTTTACTAAACCTCTTAATAAAAACAAACTAGCCTTTGTGCGCCCTGAGGCTATGTCAAGCTTGTAGTTCAACAAAGAATAGTGGCAAATGCTAATGCATGCGTAGCTTTAAGGCCAAGCTGCATAAATATGCGATAAGCTATAAAAAGCGGCACACACACACACACACAATTATAGCTATGCACATGCATAATAAATGCAGTCACAGTGGCTCGCGCTGCTGAACTACTTACTAGCCAACCGCAACAAGTGCACTCGGCTGCTGCATAGCCACAGTCACACACACAAACACATGCATTTATAAATATATAAATGCACACACACACATACACACACATAAAGTTCAACTGACACGTAGACAGGTGTGCATTTAAATGACATGTGTCGTCTTCACACTCAAATGCACTTCAAACGCGCGCGCCGCAGGTTTGCAACTGCCCAAGCCGTGACTCAGGCCCCGTTCAGCCCTTAAGCCCGCCCACAGCAAAACAGCTCCCAAATACCCATGCCACTTTACAACCGCGGCACAGTGTGTGCATCTGTGTGTGTGTGTTGCCTTGAAAGCTCATGGCTGACATAAACTTCCGCATTAAATCGACTTTGAACTTGAAAATGTTTAGTTACAGGGACGCCCATATTTACACACACACACACACATATATACATATATATATATATATATGCACAACCACAAGTATACTTATAATATAAAGTGAAGCAGTTGCAATTCTAGCTATTGTTGTTGTTGTTTTCGCTGTCATTTGAAGGTTAAAGCGCTCAGCGAGCAATTTGCTTTTAATATTTAAACATGCAAAATTATTGCAACACAATTTTCCGCAGAGAAAGTGTGGGCGAAAAATATGGGGAAGTAGATGTGTGTTTCTGAGTGTGTTTAGGTATGAGTATGTGTATATGCATATATATATATATATATATATTTTTTTTTTTAATATATTTATATTAAATCAGTGCATAGCCAAAGTCTTTGCACGTGCACGAGCGTCAGGTAAATCGACAGCCCTGCAAAGTATGCTACGTTTTTGTAGCTAGTTTAGTCGGAAGAAGCGAATACGATTGGCAATCAGCTCAGGACTTGTTGTGCCACATGAATACGTAAAGAGAGAGAGAGTGAGAGAGAGAGAAGGAGAGTGGGGTAGAATAAAGGGTAACAGGTAAGGGGGAGTACATGTGTTTTGTGTGCTAACTAATGCAAACTTTTAATGAGCTGCTTGCTTGAAACTGAAGCTGCAATTGAGACGATACAACTGCAAAGAGTAAACAGCAAACAGCAAGCGGCAAATGGCAAATAGAAAACTGCAAGCTGCAGACGGCAGAGTGCAACAGCATCGGCATCTGCATCTGCATGTGCATTCACTACCTTAATTTAACTGTGTTTCACACAGATGTTGCTGTGTAATTAGCATTTGGCGACGTTTCTAAAACTAAACTCAAACCCGAACTGACAAGCGCATATTAATTGGATGTCAAATGCACAAAATGCATCAAACGAAAAGCCTAATTAAAACATAGCTAGAGCCAATTTGGAAAATAAAAATGTATTTTTATGCAAAATGTGCTGACAGCAGCGGCAGCATATGATTTCAATTTCAATGAGTTTTTTTTTTTTTCGTTTTTTTTATGTTGCAAGTGGAGAGTGTAATTAGAAGTAACTTTCTTAATTGAGTTGCTCTTGTAGGAAATTGTAAATGCAATTCTAGTAATTGGTCTAGCTAGATTTTCCAAGTATTAATTATCCTTAGTATGCATGAGTATTTTCAGTATCTTTAGTATTACAATGCGTGTCTGGGCTATGGACAAGAATTCATTTAAGAGTGCTCTAATATAATATAGTCATCCAGATATTATTAGCAAATTGCTAAGCGATTTATTTGATTTTTTCTTCTCATATTCTTATATATTATCTATGTCGATCTGCACGTCAGTCTGTCTGTGCATCTGTGCGCTTCTTTTTAAATCCTTGTATCTATCTCATTGTGCTCTCAGCTTTACCTTTCTCATGTTGTCTCTCTCTCTCTCTCTCTCTAAATTTGCCTTTCCCTGCCTGTTTCTCAGTCTAAATATATATATTTCTCCCCTCTCACTCTCTTTCGCTGTGCAGTTTTTAATTTTACTGCCTCTCTCTCGCTCTCTCTCTATTTCCATCTGACTGCGTTTACCTGTTCTTCACTGCATCTCAGCCATTTATCTTTCTTCTTATCCACTTCACCATAAATTCATTTACTGCAATTACTTTAAAAGGCATTCAAAATATATATCACACTTGCTAATTGCCTTAGTTAAACATGCAGCCATGCAGATCGCATAAATCTTTGGGGGCTATACAAACTATTTTTATAGAGTTTACCTCAGCATATGCAAAAAGAGGGTAGAAGGGCTGAGGGAGGTGGGCAAACAAAGCGCCTTTGTTGCGACAGTCGGGGATAGCCTTATGTGAGCCATAAACCAAGCGATAGACGGCACTGGCATTACGCATGCAACATTTTCGCTTCGCGTTTATGGCGCCGCAATATATACTATATAAACGTTGTATACATATATATATGTATAAACTATATAAGTATTATATGCGGCGATACAGTTTCAGTTACTATCCAAACACACACAGAGAGAAGACACACGAAAGGCATGCGTTGACATTTTACTACGCGCAGCTCTTGGCTTCTACTATTTTATGTTTCCCACATTTTTATGCCCTACACGCATTGAAATTGTATGAAAAAGGGTATATTGAATTTGAGCACGTAAAAACTGGCCATAAGTAGGCGTAGAATTGCATATAATTCATTTATAGGCTTGAAGACTGCATAAGCTAAAGAGATCAAACTATAGTCTAGCATGGATAAATAAAAAAACTACCTCAATTGATTATAACCTAGCTAGTTGTAGGATATTTACTGGTATTTGTTCTTGACTTTAATAGTTTATTATTTGAATAAAGACTTTTCTCTATATATAATTAGAGCACTTCATCGATATCTATAAAAAAAATACTACATAATTCTAGCACTACATATATGTAATTTCACATACATACTCTTTTAGGGCTAATATATAATAGAAATATTTTATATTTGGTTTACCAATTCTCATCATCCACATATTCAGTAAATAGTACTGCTATTAGTCATTTTTCAAACATGACTCGATAACTACAAAAGCTACATATTATATAATAAACTTGTTGTGCATAATATCCCGAGACATGTATGCAATAGAAACATTTCCTATTTTGAATAGCTGTTGCTATACCCGAGATATTGAAGTGGGTATTCTCCTCTCTCGACTCAATCACTCTTACTTAATGCTTACTGCTTGCTTTTTTTATGCGTTTTAAATTTATTTCATTGCTGCAGAGAGCTGCCGCTAGCGATGGCGCCTGTCGCACGCACGCAAACTTCCGGCCACACATACATACATTTGTGTAGCGAGGCGGAGCAGCCAGGGACTGCGACTGCGACTGCGACTGTGTCTGGCTCTTAACTGGGAAATGAAAACAAGTTGCGTGGCCGTCTTCATTTTTATTTATTGTGCAAAGCGATTGTGTGTAATTGCAGAAATTGCGTTAAATTATTTAACAAGCAAATGTGTAAGAAATATTCAAATTCATTTACACTTTGCACGCTCGATGTGCAGGAAATTGATATATGTGCAATAAATTGTGTAGACTTTAGATATATTTGTGTTTTTTTGCCTGCTGCTGTTGCTGCAGGAAATTACTTAGCTGTAAAATATTTGAATTTCGATAGGCTAAACAACAAATTTTATTCTAATTGAATTTTCATTTGCAGCTGGGCGAATGAATGCGGTTTAATGCGGGCCATATTGGCCCACGCTCATATCAAGTAGACAAGAACAACAACAACAACACAGTGTGGAGTGGAGTGGAGTGAGGTAAAGTTATGTTGCTGGCGGATATGAAATTCACTTTGAGGATATGAAAATAGCGCATAAACGAGCCATAACACATGCGAACAAACGGAAGAGCTTAAAAGGAGTGCAAAGCGAGCAAACAGTAACAGGCAGCGCACATACAACAACAACAACAATAGCAGCGCAAAGTTGTCAAAAGAAAAGTGAAAGCCGAAAACTGTAAACGAGACTTCGTGTAAACACTCAAAAGCTCGTTAACAGAATACATCCTGCCTGTGCCTGTGCCTGTGCCTGTTCCTGTGCCTGCCTGCCAGCGTACTTTCCTCTTGCTCGCTCTTTCTGCCTGCGTGTGTGTGTGTGCAACATCAACATGTACATGCAACACCAGCGACTAAGCCGTCTGAGTAGCTCCAACTGTCGCCTCTGCCCGGCCATTGCCATTGCCATTGCTAGTCGCATAGTCGCATAGTCGCATAGTCGCGCTTCCGCTTCCGTCTACGCTCACTCGCCTCATTTCCGCTGCGGCTGCAATTAAGCCAACTACCCTCTAACCTGCAACAAAACGACCAAGACAAAAACTACAACTGCAATAAAAATGGCGCGCGCGACCAACTTTAATGGTAGGTAGCAACAACAATAAAAACACTCAACCAAAAAAGAAAAAAATTAATCATAACTAGCAGCAGCTAAATAAAAAAAAAGTTTTTAAATGTTTAAAGCCAGCTGCGCCTCATTATAAATACCATTTACTTTAGCAATTTTTGGAATATGTTAAATGCGGGCCTTTAACTCATTACCTAGAGTCCAGGTATTAAGCGTGCTCTAGGGGAATGTGCGCGACTAGCAGTTACTTTGAGCTCGGAGCAGATGATTTAATCTTTTATCACAAAAACGTATATATTTATATATATAGTTAATACCATTAGCAAGAGGCTTGCTATTAGCCTTGAGATTATGTGCTTTAAAATGCGAGTTATGTTATTGCATAACTTTGAACTTTGTGCTAGTTGAGGTTTGCCAAACAAATTTGTAGGGCTCGATAATGACATTCTGATTTATTTATTTGCCAAAGTCTCTCTGTGGGAAGAAGCAGAGGCATACAGGATCTGAAATTTTTCTTATTTACATATTCTTAGCATGAATTTAGGGATTTCATCATGTTATGCTAAGTTATGCGTTATCAATAAGCAAATTAGCTTAGTTATTGAAAATATAACGATAAACTTCTGCTGCATTTTGTATATTGAAATACATATTTGAAATTCGAAGTCTTTAGTCAAAAAGGGAAATGGTTAATCAAGCATAAGTATATTGGCTATTTGTAGTTTGCCACGCCTTCTTCAGCCTTTTAAAAACATACCAGCAACGAATTCAGGAAGTAAGCTTTTCAGCTTGAGCCTCCCTAAGTACCTAATGGACCTCATACAACACAGGTTTATTTATAGTTTGTTAGTTTATTTAATTTGTATAGACTACAAATTGCAGACTAAGCTAATTTTAATAAATTGTTTAATTATTTAAAAAAAAAGTTACCCTAAGTTATGAACTAAATTCACAGAGCCAATACTAAAATCATATTAAATTTCTATCTAATCAAATACAATTTCAATTGCAGACGCGCTGGACTACATCTACATAGCGAATAGCATGAATAACAAAGCCTATTTGATTGCCGACCCGCGGCCTGATGAGGCTGCCGATGAACAGGACGAACAGGAAGAGGAGGAGGAGGCGCTAAATGGTGGCGACAGCAACAACAACAATCAATACTACAATGATGGCGACTTTCAGAATACAGCGGCTGCTGCGGCGGCTGTTGCGGCTGCCACTGCCTTGGAGAACAATTCGAGCAGCAGCTCAACTGGTTTTCCCAGCCCCAACAGTTCACCTGGCTCACCGTTGGCAACCGCAGCGCTGGCAGCCGCTGCGGCCAGCGCCTCGGTGGCAGCGGCTGCAGCGCGCATAACCGCAAAGGCGGCGCATCGGGCATTGGGCAGCAAAGCTGCCATAGACCTGATCGATGCCGACGGCAGCAAAAATGCGGACAATAATTATACGAATGTGGCTGTCGGCCTGGGAGCAATGCTGCTCAATGATACTCTGCTGCTCGAGGGGGCGATGGGCAATGAGACGGGCAGTTTGAGCATATTTGGCGATTTGGTAAATGGCAGCGGGCAGCTGTTAAATGGCAGCGCAGCGATCAATGTCACGGCCAGCAAAGTGGCCGAGGATGACTTCACGCAACTGCTGCGCATGGCCATCACATCGGTGCTGCTCGGCCTGATGATACTCGTCACCATAATTGGTAAGTCCTTTGCCAGAGGCCGGCAATAAAATGTTGCCAAAACATGGAAAGCTCATTAGAGCGAGAGGCCAATGCATAAGCCAAAGCTGTAGCCTAAACATAGACATAATTATTTGCGCCACAGACAATAAATGCCATGGACTTCAGTCTCAGGCACGCGCGCGCGTGCCAACAAGTCCGACGCGCCATACCATTGGGGAATATAGCAAACAATTCAATAAGGCAAACCAAATGACACCAGCAGCAACAGCAGCAACAGCAGCAGCAGCAGCTACTGGTGCTGGTTGCTGGGGGCCTGGGAGGTCACATCAAGTGCTTCGAAGATTTTTGCGCCTGTTCAGCATTTTCGGCTCAGTTGCAGATAATAAAATACGCGTAACTGATATTTATGGCTGCTTCCGAGCCATTGTATATTATTTATTATTTGATTTTATTGTACAACAAGAACAATAACAATAGGAAAGACTCTCTGGTTATTAATAAGGGGCTTCGCATTGTTGTTGCGCAACATTCATTACACGCATTTAGCCATAAATCCGAAGGCAAATAGAAGACAAAATCTATACGCCACATTTAACTAGGCCAAGGCAGCGACAGGCTAGCCGTATTCAAAGTGACAGACAATCAATCAATCAATCACAGTTTTACAGCCGAACAACCACAGCAACAACAAGTTCTGTAAAACGTAAAAACATTCAAATGTGTGTGTGCGGCAGGACTGACAGAGACCAGCAACAACAAGCAAATAGGCAAACAAACAGCAGGCAGCAGGCTGCGAGTAGCAGTAACTGGAATTGATTTCATTAATTTAAGTAGATTTCATTTTCATTTCGTTTAAACACGCCTCACCAAAGTCAACTGCCCAAAAAATCAAAATATCGCGCCCTAGAAAGTATGCTACACTTTTTAACATCACATTTTCTCTATCACATGTTTGTGCATACCCTGGTCGAATTCTCGAATGGCTAAAGGGGGTATATTGTTTTCTTAGATAGAGCACATATTGGGGACAAAAACGAATTGGTAAAATATGACAAATTTCTGTCTGCAGTGAGAATAAGTGTCAAATATTAAATTGAAAAGTTAAGCAGCATCAATCAATTATCATTCATTCGTCTCGCATTTATTAGGTGTGAATATTTATTTATTATTATTTATTTTTTATTAAAGCAACAAAAAATATTTAGCTAGTTGCCAATTATAATTTGTTTTACTGATGAGCGGTTCAAGTCGCATACACAACGCACACCACTCAACGATTGTCCCATAAAAGTACGCTATACATTATTAAAGCGCCGCTTGCTGTCAATTCCATGTTTGTAAAAACGTTTCTTCTTCTGTGAATGTCTAAAGCGGGTATATGGTTTATAGTCAAAGAGAGAGTATAGGCAGCAATCAAATATTTAAATATTCTATATGAATGATGATAGAAAAAACATGGCCCAGAACGCAATCGCTTTTTTAAGGGCAAACTGCTCAATTCATATATTTGGGAAGGGCCTAAATAGTTAAGCAGCTTATATGGGTTTTTGCAAGCAAAATTCACAGAAAAAGTAAGAGAACAACACATGAAATATGAGAACAAAAATATATAGGCATATGCAAGCGATAAATCAATATTAAAACTTCTTAGACATAACTGATTGACTAACTGAAATTTTCCCTTTACTTAAAAGTTGGATTCTTAAAGATCTAAAAGTAATGAAATTTATACTTTATAGAGTAGTTATGCTTCAATTATATATCTCTACCTAGCAATCAAAGTCAACTAAACTGAGTAGTTATTCAGGATATTTGCTAGTCGTGCACTGCCACACTTACAGACAAAAACTCCTACTCGATTTGGCTTTTATTGCTCTCATCTGGCATTCATTTTGATTTGCTTCTAATTTGTGTTTTTTTTTCTTTCGTTTTTTATTTATTTTCTCTTGTATAGTTTTAGCTTGGCGCCTTGCTCGCTTTCAAACTAAGCGTTGCCGTTTTCCATTCTCATTCTCATTTTCATTCTAGGTTTTCACTTTTCACATTTTCGTTTCTGGTTTTATTTTCATTTTGATTTCATTTGAGTTTTCCTCACTTTTGAACTTGGCAGTGGTTGCATTTGCTTTGAATGCTGTTTTGAGTGCCAGCATTTAGCATTTAGCATATAAAAGGAAATGCTAATGAGCTCTAATGCTAATTTCCCAAGCAGCCAACAAGAAAACTAGGCGAAATGTGAAATGTGAAAAGTAAAATGCTGTCCACTGGCTGCTCTATTTGTATACTACCTAAACAAACTATATATATATATATATATATATATATATATATATAAATATATATATAGCACTAAAAAATAAAATAAAGTAACAACAGCTGACCCAATTGAAGACAAGTAAGAGTGCTACACTCGATGGCACGACCTACTGCATAATACTCTTTCAGCTGCAGATTTTCTATGAATTCAATTCAGCTCTATAGACAGATATACACTTAACAGACTTGCCAAAACTTGCCGGCCGATTTTCATTTAATCTCAATAATCTTACTTTTTAAAGCCTATACACTCTTATCAAAACGTGAACTAGCATAAAGGTGGCCAGTTTTGTGAGTGGCTCTAGACATTGCAGGTGTTTCTTACTTAAATGTATTTAAATAGTAGTTTAAAGTGCCTCTGATACGAATATATACTCGTATATAAATATAAACTTATATAATATTAATTATATTAATCACTTACATCTTTTATATATTACGCCATGTGCAATGCTGAGCTGGTTTCCATTGCTTAAGCTGAAAAAAAACATTAAAAAAAAAAATTCAATTAATCAGAAATATATTTATATAAATTTAATGTAATTTAAAATAAATATTAAGTATTATAAAAAAAAAAAATATTTTATATAATACTCAAATGTTATTTTCATAAGCAAATTTATTTATAATGTAGCCTACAATGCAACAATCCAGACATCAAGTGCTTAACTGTTGAGCAATTAAAACATTTCACAAATTAATTTATTTCTATTTGATTTACTCTTTTTTAAATTTATTTAATTTATTGTGTTTTTCCCTATTTAATCTGCTTATGCTTTAATTGATTTGCCAATTTATAACAAATATTTATTCACGCAGAATTAATTTAATACAATTAACTATCCCATGCGCTCAAACATATATACATATATATGTATATGTGTGTTATCCATAGAAAATATTTTTCATCTTCACAGCAACACGACAACTCATAAATTATTTCACTTGCCTCAAATTTCTGTATAAACATTTGAGTAAAGCAGCGGCAAGTTAGGTTTACCCCGCATTGTTCTGGCTTTGGCTTGAGCTGACGGCTTTGAGCGCCTGCCCCCGGTTCCAATGCAGCTTGGGTACAGCTGGGGAGCGAGAGGGAGCCCCACTTTGACACTGAAGTGTCTAATTGCATGTGTATTCCTTTGTCGTCGCACCTGACAGGTGTCCGTGTGTCTGTGCGTGTGTGTGTGTTGCCATGGGCCACAAATTGCATGTCTTGGGCGAAATTCTTTTGCTGCAGCTTTCAAGTGTGCCACAAGTAGTTTTGACAGCGGGGCGCAAACAAAAAATAAAATATATATATATATATATGTATGTGTGTGTAGACAGCTTCTATTCTGGCATCAAAGGTGGCGCCAGTGTTGGCTGTCAATTGTGCCACGCCCACGCCGTAAAAAGGGAGCTGAGCGCTTTGGGGGCAAAAAGTTTACGACAACGCGATTAGCTCATGTCGTTTATTTTGGCTTTTGTGAACTTTTGTCGACATCGGCTCAAGTGCAACAGAATGTGGCAAGAGCATCGAGAGGAGAGCACAAAGCGTGCCAAAGCAAAACTACGTTGGCAATTGTGCACTGATATTCGGTTACAGTGAGCGCGCTTTCACTTGTTGTCTCTCCCTCCCTCTCTCTCACACACTCTCTGTTTCTCTCCTTCCGTCTCTTTAAATGTGTTATAATGCAGCAGCTCAGTGAGCTTCAAGCAGCAGCCAAGTTTAATAAGATTCCCATTTCGTTGGCCACACGGCTCTGCGGCCCAGAACTTTCGTAATTCTCACAAACTTTATTCCGTTCGTTTGAGTTTCGTTTTCATTATACACTTGTTCAAGAGTATTATGACTATGTCAGGGTATTGGTAACAAGTGAAGGCATTTAGAAGCTTGTGGTTGAGACACTGTAAGCGTACATAGTTTGATATGCACATGCAACAGCAGACATATGTAGCTGCTTAGGTTTACTTGATTGCTAATCTATAAAGCTTTATGTTTAAAATATCGAGTATTCTTTAGATCTAAGATTTCTAAGAGTATGTCTTAGGTCTGAGCTAAACTAGACTTTGCATTAAAGTTCAGAAATGTTGATTATATATCCTAACTTATATAATTTATATTATTTAACCTAACCTAGATTCGCCTTTGGATTTATCTTTTTATGTCAAGGCTTTGCTTAAGCTCAAGCTGTCGCAGGCTTAGCTTTAGGTCTTAGCTACCCTAGACATAAATATGCTATGCTTAAACTGAAATCACTCTTTGATATCTGCTTCTCTGTAGTTATCAGAGTCTTATATGCCTTTGCAGAGTATTTTCTGACTTCAGCTTAACAGCTTCCACTCAGAAATATAAATATATATATATTTTTTAAATCCATTTACCTTTAGTAAGAGCATTTCATAGTCGCTTTAACTTTTCGCACGATTTACTTTCATTTTAATGTAGCTGCAGGTTTACGTATATTCGTATTTTACCATTCGTTTGCGCTTTCGACTTTGGTTTCGGTTTGCAGCTGCGCTTAAATTTGACTTGCCAACGTACTTAATTGAATTGAAAACTTTGCGCTCAAGTCAATTTTCGCAATTAGTGCGCTGAACAGCAGCAGCAGCACAAGCAACGGCAGAAGCAGCGGCAGCGGCAGCGGCAGCAGCATCTACTGGCAACAGTTCGTGCAGCTGTCATTGGCATTTCCTCTCTATTCCATTCTATCTCACTCTCTAAAGAATTAGTACAACTTCTTCAACAATTGCAGGCAACGTCTTTGTGATAGCTGCCATTATACTGGAGCGCAATCTACAGAATGTGGCCAACTATCTGGTTGCCTCACTGGCCGTGGCTGATCTATTTGTGGCCTGCCTTGTGATGCCCCTTGGCGCCGTCTATGAGGTGAGTACGCAGTCCTTAACTAAAACAAATTGGCCCCTCACGTTGATGGCTAATTAAGTTGCTTAAGAGTTTTTAGCTGTTAACTTCAAAGTCAAATTTGAGCATGCCAAAGTCTTTAGAGACTTGGCTTGATTAGTTTTCAAGGAAAACTATCGATTGCATCAACGTGTGCTTATTAAACGAAGCTCTTCATTTATATAAGTGTCGGCATGGCTTAAGTCGAAAGTCATATTAAGCACGTCAAGACCTTCAAAGTTTTTAGAGTTGTAAGTTGCGTAAATAAAATATCAATATCAATCAATAATAATTGAGTATAAATATTATAGAGCAACTTGCATAATAATTTGCCACTTTTGAAGCGAAATTTGAGCACTATGAAAGAGTAAGTCTGAAGCTCAGCAATCGCTTATCAAAAATCATTTCTTTAACGCTAATTAAGCCGCACTAGAAAACAGGTTTTCAGGCAGCACCGAAAGTCTTGCTGGTCCAACAATAGCTTGGAATGACACACACACACACACAGACATTCAACGAATCTACGTTACGCTCAATTGTCGTCCTGCCCAGCGGGACGAAGGCTTTGGCCATTTAAGGACAGTGCAATCGTTGCTAGCGCAGTTATTAGATGACATTATGGTCAGGCCTCGCTTGAACTCCTCCCCAGCGTGACATCAATTTTAATAAGCCATCAACTTTTATTGTCTTTTTCACTGGCACTTGGAGACCCCAAGCCGTAACTTTATGTGCCCTCTCGCTCACTCTCACTCTCTCTATCTGCTTATCGCACTCACAGATCAGCCAAGGCTGGATTCTTGGACCGGAGCTGTGCGACATTTGGACCTCATGCGATGTCCTGTGCTGCACGGCATCCATTTTGCATCTGGTTGCCATTGCGGTCGATCGGTAAGTAATTACATTAAGAGAAACCTTACCAAAAACAAAACAGAAGTAAAAATCAACACATTTTGATAAACGACCCGCAAAATCCACTTGTAAGCGCCGTGTAATACAAGGCTGGGTACAATTTTTAGACGGGGAACCAAAAAAAAAAAAAAAAGAAACATAGCTGTATTCTGTCAATATGTGGACGATGTGTATGCGTGTGTTTAAGTTGAGCAAATCAATCAATCAAGTTTTTAGCATGTCAAATCTCTTTACAAATCCACTTGGCAACAAAACGAAACGCACATTAAGACACATAGCAAAAGAATAAATAAAGCAAAGGATGGGAATACGTGCAAGCACTTGAGTAATGTGCAGGAGATATTCAAGATGCCCTAGATAAATATTTTTAGAATTCATCAAATTAGGAGAAAGGGTCAGAATAAACATTTTTAAGTTGTCAGAGGCAACGGTAAAATATTTATCAAAAAAAAAAAATCCTTTAAAAACAACATTTTTAGCTGCTTTAAAAAAACAATTGAAATTATATATATATATATATATATAAAAATTAAAAAATCTATGGGATATATTTATTTTACTTGAAGAAAAATACATATTTTGTTTACATCTTCTAACCTTTTTAAACAATCCAAGAATATTAATTAAAATATTAAATAAAAAATTGCTTAAAGAACAAGTAAAAAACTCTAAAGCATTTCGCTATTTAATATATATCTGCTAGTCAAGAATTTTCACAACGTAAAAATAAATAATGATGAATCAGCTCACCTGATTTTCAGTGACTTCCAAATATCCTTGATTCATTCATAATAAGGGTATAGTCCTATGAAACCAGACATGCAAGAGCTTTCAGTTGACTAATAATTATTAGTTAAACCAAACCATTGATATTGTCCTGATTAAAAGCTTAAAGTTCAACCAAAATTTGGAGTAGTAACTCCGGGGAAACTATAAAATTTCAGAATCGGTAAGATATGTGTGAATTTCGTGCTAAGATAATTTGCAGCAGAGTAGAGCCGCTTATTTGCATTTCTGTAAATAAAAAATATCTCAAACGGCATCGCAAGGCAAAAAAATACCAGGCGAACATAAATGAGTAGTACGGCGCGAAATTTGAGTTAAAATTAAATTGACCTTGAATTAAAAGTGAGAGTGAGAATGAGTGTCAGAGTTAGAGTTAGAGTTTGTTAGACAGGGAGATGCATTATCAAATAATAACCTGTTACTGTTAAATGCTTAATAAATGTTAACATTTATTTATCATCCTACTTCTCATTTCTGTTCGTCTGTTAAGCAGCAGCAGAGCCGCTTATATTCCGCTGCATTTCTGTAAATAAAATAATTAAACGGCATTGCAATGCTGAAAAATACCAGGCGAACATAAATGAGTAGTAGGGCGCGAAATGTTAGTTAAAATTAATTTTACATTGAGTTGACCTTGAGTGTGAGAGAGTAAGAGTGAGAGAGTGAGAGTGAGAGAGTGATATGTTAGGTAATGTAAGTTGCTCCTTTCAGTATCTAATTCAAGTTTAACTCATGTAATTTTGATTTTACTCTAACATTTTGCGCCCTACTACTCATTTATGTTCACCTGGTACTTATGAAGATACTATTAATATTTTATTTTACAGACGATTTTTTTATATTTATGATTTTAAAAATTAATTAATTTTTAATTAAAAATTTATATACTGTCTTTTTTATAATTTATAAAATTTCTATAAAAAAAATATCCATAAATTTAATTTTAAAGTATTCTTTGTATAAAATTTATTTATATATTCAGTGCGTTTGTCCCACAAACGAATTCTGTCTATAAAAGGACAACAAATAGCCTTAGAATCCAACAAAATTTGTCGTAATGTTGGAACATATAATTGAAGTTATTATTAGCTTTGCCCAGGCTTAGCAATTTGATTTAGAGATCTGCTTTGACATAATGTAAAATGCGATTTCAATGCAAAACCAAATCACAAAACCATTCACAATGAGCAGCCAGCTGTTGTTCACAATCGATATGCCCAACAACCAGAAACCGCGTCCAACAAACCACTGCGTGTGCCTGTGGGTGAGTGTGGGTGTGTGTGTTTGTGTGTGTGCGTGAGTGTGTGCCGTTAATATGCTTAGCCATTTAGGGTTGACAAATCCATAGGCTATGTTTACGCCTGCCTGGCTGCCTGCCTGCCGGCCGTGTCGCCCCTGCCACATTATGGCTATATCAATTTAAAATAAATTCTCACTTATTGAAGCGTATGGGGCATGTAGCATGGCTCGCTGCATATCATCAATCAATTTGCAGCAAACATTTCAATCAATCAATCGTATTGAGTGGAGTGACAACACAACGACTCACCCGGGCCACACCATCCCGTCACACTTCCTACAAACGGTAAACGAAATGAATTTCATTTGCAGGCCCTGGAAAGCAAATCTAATGCCCAATCGGCATTAAGCTGGATCTCTGTGGGTGGCTGTTGGTTGGTGGGTTGGGCATGTTCATTAGGCGAAGTGCTCAAGGCAATGCCTCAATGTCAGTTAAATTCAGCTGCAGTTGACGACAATTGTGGTACGAGACGAGTAGGGGGAAAAAAATCAAGTAAATATATAAGCATGCTTGGCACACTTAGCTGCACGTTGGCGCACGTCGCGTATACGTAATGTGCAAATGTGCACAAATGAATGCAATGGGCCGTAACAACACCAGCAACTGCAGCAGTTGCTGTGCATTTAATGAACACTTAGCGCACCCCAAATTAGCAGCAGTTGCAGCAGTGCCTGAGCCTCAGCCTGAGCCTCAATTTGTTTCCGTGCCACATGGCGCAATATACGCAATGCAATATTGTTGGCTCTCGCGGCTGACTGGCGTTGGAGTTTCACAATTTTCATTGAACAACATGTCATTGGGTCATTAATTGGCTAAGCTGCGGGTCAAAATGTGTGCCCAAATTATTTGGCGGTTTCAATTAGTGCAGCCAGCCAGAAAAACAAAGCATCGGCCGCAGCGCCAAACCAACAATAAATTATGTAAAATACAATACAAACAAACACACACTCACACACACGCACACACATATAGAGCAAATTGTATTTATTTTTTAGTTACGCTCGGGCAATTTCAATTATGTTTATGCTCACGCGGCGTATACGCATTTTAGTTGCAGCTCATTAAAACTAAGCCATGGATTTGTAAATTGTTATTAGTTTTGCACTAATTGATGCATCTATCTATTTATTCATCTCGCTGCGGGCTGACGCTATTTCAAATTCTAAACAATATGCAATTTTATATTAGTATTTATTGGCTGCAGTTTAATGAATTAAAATAGTTGCCGGGGGACAGACTGATGACTGTGAGATGAGCAAATTTAAGGTCACAATTGAAACTAATGATTGAATGTTGCTAAATCTGAGTCTCAGATAGCTTTAGGCTGTTAAGTCTTTATATTAGCATCCTATATTCGAGTCCTATAATTAAAGCTTATAATAGACGATTTGAAAACTTATTGAAATCTTTTATTATATATATTATATATTTATTGAAAACTTATTGAAATCTTTTATTATATATATTATATATTTATTTAAACATTTAATCATAAATCATCATCAACTTTTGGCTTTTCTATGGCAGGCTTAGCTCCTCATTTTCATAACTACAAATTCTATCTATGATATGTTTAGCCAAAAACGAGGTGTGTTTAAAAGCATTGTGATTGTACAATGTAGATAATTTAATTCATTTTAGACTTTTTTATTTTTATTTTGTGGATTTTTTTTATGCTTATGTTTTGAATTTCTGACCTGAAATGGATCGTCCTAAAAAAAAAATAATGCCGTAGCGACTGAATGCCTCGATGTCTGTTTCTTGTGTTCAAAGATAAAGAGGTCAATGAAAGACTAAAATTGAGAAGATAAAGACGCTAGCGAGGCAGCAGTTTAAAAGAGTAGAACTGGTGAAGAAGACTAAAATTATTTATTTAGTTAAAACACAACGAACAATTTTCGCTATTCTTTGTGCGTGTATGTTTGGGAGCCTATATAAAGTTTGCTAATGCAGTTTGACAGGTCTTTCGCATATACTCAGATGTTTCTGCTCCAACTACAGCGAATCTGCCTTTTTCATCTAACTTTATAGCTCTGCAAACATTTTCTTTCATATTATAAAAATATATTTAAAAACAGTTTCATAATACACACAGGATTTAAGCTTGCTAGCTGGCCTTCTGTTATTACCTGCCTGTATTTAGCCTTAGTTGCGCTCATAACTTGACGCGCCACCGAGCTGTGTTTCCAACAGGTTTATATATGGGCTTGTATTTGCCTACCACTATTTGGCTGTGATCAGTTTGGCGCTGATTTGGCTGTCAATTGGGCAAATTGAAATGCTGGCTGTGCCCCAAATTGCCTGTCAATAAATAAAGCCAAGTGATGCTTAGATTTCGCATGCATATCAATCAGTGGCATTCAGTTGAAATTGCCCGAGCTGAGGGCTCAGTCTAAGGCTCAGTCGCAGTTGCCTCAGTTCTCAGTTCTCTCAGTCCCTCTGCTTGAGGCTCATTTTTGCCTCGGTATTTGCCTGTCAGCTGGACGCCAAGAAATTGAAGATGCTGTAGAACGGAGTGGGGCGCTCGCCCTATTTCATATTATGATGAGCGCCACTCAAAAGTATGCAAATGAGCTGCATGACAGCTACGTTTCTGCCTGAATGGCAACTCAATGTGTGGGGCGGCTGTGGGCGGAGGAGAGATGAGTGCTCGGCTCCATGATGAAACAATTACGAGAAAGTTCGCTAGATTTCCGGCCAAGCCAAGCCAACTTAGGGCATAATATACTTTACGAGTATTTGCTAGTTGTCACTTGATATTTAAAATAGAATTCAAAGCCAGCTTTTACTTATCAGCAAACGGAATGAAAATTAATGTGCTTTTAAGCAGGACGACTCGACTGTGTGTGTGTGTGTGTGTATATGTGTGTGTGAATGTTTTCACCAGCTTCGACTCTGCCGTCGCCGCCGCCGCCGCCGCCTCTACTATGCTTGTGCCTCCGCCATTTACTTGTTGTCAAGCGTCTGTACATTAATAAATTAAGTTTGTCAAACGATTGTTGGGTTGCCCTTTGGGGCTGTTGCCTGTTGGCTGTTGCGCCCGCATGATAAATAGTTGCTGTTGGAAATTCGACTACAATAATAATAATATTTGCAAGTATTTGTCGTTACCGACAAGCAGTCGACGACAGCCATCTACCAGCCTAACAGCCCGAACCGAGCCAACCAACTTCCACCAGCTCCAACTTCAACTCCAACTCTAACGCTAACTCCTTCTGCTGCTGAAAGGCACGTTGCCAAGTTCATTTTCCATGTCAGTAATTTTTAAGCAATTAAGACAAAGTGCCAACAATATTTACGAAACTGCGAGACAGGAAATAGCAACGGCAACAGAAGCAGCAGCAGCAGCAACTGAAACTCATGTCCAGCGCACGGCAAAAACCCCGAAAAATACTCCGAGCACAATAAAAGCCTATGACACGATGTCGTTTACGAACGGAAGCGCCAAAGCTTGTGCAGCACAGGAGTAGCTCGACTAAAAGATACCCTGTCACTAGAAACGCTGCGCAATAAAAAAAAGAGGAGGGTTTTATATTTAACTTGAATTTTTAACAGTTTTTTTTTAACTAGTTTTTGTAGCCTTCGAGCTGTGACATTAAATCAAATTTAAGTTTAATTAAATCAAATTTAAGTTTAATTTGAGTTGAATTTATGAAAAAAGCTTTTAGATCTATAATTTTTTGATAGTAATGAAAACATATTTGCAATTTAAAGTATTTGGCTCTATATGCTTCTCAAGCTAGCCACATATTATAGAAAGGAGAGAAGCTAAACTAGTCTTATCCTGTTACATATACCGTCCATATATATACCTAGTCAATCTGCTCTTCTTTAAGCAACTTTCATTTGGTTAGGGTATGGGCAACAACAACTATTCTAGGAGTAACAGAAAATGGCGCATGGTCATTAATCTTTATGCCTTTCGCTGGCTGCTGTCATTGCTGCGGCTGGTGCTAGTGCTGCTGCTGGTGCTGGTGCTGTTGCTGCTGTCGATGGCACTGTCAATGCCAAAATATATGCACATACAAAACACTTATACATATATACACAAATATATATATATAAATATATATACATATATAGAGACCGCATCGTGAGCATTCAAGTTGTGCATAAATTTCATGCTCTGCAGCATGTTGCTGACGTCATTATTAGTGAAGCAGAAGCAAATGACAAATGCCCTGTGCCCTGGGCCTGGTCAAGCCAACTATTTACGTGACTTCAACAACCAAAAAAAGTAGGTGCCATGTAGTGCAGTATAGGCCAAACAACATGGGTCAACAATTGTTGGCAGTTGTTGCTGCTGCCGTTGGCTGTCTTGTTGCTAGTGCACCTGACACATTCAATTAAATTTCAATTAAGTTTAACACATTTATTTATTTATATTATTTTGTTTTATGCATTTTGCCATTTAGCACTTAAAACGTAATTACATGTTAATATTCGTTGACTTTGGCGTTGCTCGCGTTAACTGCAAACATCAGCAACAACAACAACAACAATTGTTGCAACGACCACAGCACTGTTCCCCATCTGTGCTTCGGTTGTAGCATGTGTTATTATAATTGCTATTGTCACACAACAGTTACTGTACTTAGTAACACAGTGAGTGCATAAGGTAAATGTACACGGAAAATAAATAAATATATATAACATGGAAAATATATAAAATAATATTTTTTGAAAAATTACATTTTCTATGAAAAGTTGTATATTGTACTACAAGATACTTAGCCCACGACATTAAAGGAATTCGCTGATATTTGATTTTTAATTTAATAAAGTAGAACTTCCATATCTATTATATGCATAGATCTAATGTATTATTGAATATTTACTACTTTTCATTTCAATGCGAATCAGCTTAATCTTCATTTCAATTGAGTTCAGTTTATATTTTATTTTTTTTTTTAATTTTGTTTTATTTTATATATTATTAGTTATTTTAGTTTTTTCTCTTTACTTTTAAATTAAAAAAAAAAAAAAAAAAAACCAAAAAAAATTGAGACAATTAAAACACAATTTAAATATAATATAATTTTTAATTGAAAAATATTTCAAATATTTCTTTTGTTTTTCTATTTAAATTATCATAAATGATTATATAATTTTTCAAAGTTGCCAAAGTTTGCCCGCATCAATTGTGGATAGTTAAATGAAACAATATATTTTGGAAGTCACCAAAAAATAGTCGAACCCGATTGTATTCCTTTTATAAGTGCTTAAAGTTAGTTTCGTTCACTTAATCAAATAGAAAATTCTATATTCAGCTGGCGTGCCTTGAACCAGGCTCAGATCCCTTTTTGTTAGGCACACAAAGTCAGCTTATCTAGAGCCAAATGCCTTGCATTAAATTTTTATTGCAAATTTATTTTTTTATATATGCGCATAAATATTTATGAAAGGCGAAGGCTAAAAATAGCCGAGACATGTGTATAAATAAATATATGACTTATGCATTAACTGCTGGCGGGCACTGTACCCTTTGCTCTCTATACTATAACAACTATATTTTTTGGCTTTTCTAAGTACAAATGGACATCGTTGCTGTATCTGTTGTGTTTTACATAATTTGCACGCTGTCGCTGGACATTTTAGCGAATGGCGCTTTAACTGCACCAAACCCACAAGCCCTAACCTCTGACACACCTCCCCACACCCAGCACACACACACACACATAATGCTGTGGCTTTTGGCCATTACCACACAACGTTCGTGTGCAATTTAACTGGCAGCAAAGTTTTGTGCATGTGAAGTAATTTTTTAATTGCGCATGTTTTTCGGTGCGCACAGTGGTGCCAGATTAGGACGAATATGTTGCATAGAATATATATATATTTTTATATATATGTATATATACAAGAAGTCTAAACAAGGGCATAACCTTAATTAAATTGCTAGTTAAACAAACGCATTTAACAGTATAATTAGTTTTCATGCCACAGCCAGACCGAGAGAGTGAGAGTGAGAGTGAGAGAGAGGGAGAAAGAATGTGAGAGAATGAGAGAGCAGAGGCAAGAGGAGCAAACGGTTGGCAGTCGAATTACGCTTCATTTGCTTTGCACATTTGATTTCACAAAACCAAAATGCCCAGATTCATGTGTGTGTGTGCGTTTGTGTCAGAAGCACACATACACACATACACGCTGTTGGTTAATGAGACAAAGCTGGCAAACATTGAAGCCAGGCAATAAAAGCGGATATGTTACTAAGACATTTATGTTATCTGCTAATGCCTATGCAAACACTGATACACACACACAGCCATAGAATGCTTAATAGTTGTTAGTAGATTTGCAATGAGGTGTTTGTTACATTTAAGAGCGCTCCTCTCTGCAAATACACTTCAAGCCAAGTTCATAAAACAATTGTTAAATATTGCAAGTGCAAATGGTTGTTAGTGCTTTAAGTGTGTGTGTGTGTGTTACTTGAAAGACATATTCAATCTCGATTAGCAGAGCTTGACATAATTCTAATGATTTATGTATTTGCTAGACAACATTACAAAATGCCTCAATCAATATTTGCAGGCCGCAACAGCAGCAGCAACACACACACACACAAACACAGCACACTCGGCGCACACACACACATGCAGCGCATGTTTGTTATGCCATTTAAGCTATAAACTTAATTATGCGACGACTGGACCAAGCACTGGAATTTTAGACAAACTCAAGAGAGTGAGAGAGAGAGAGGATAGAGTGTGAGACTAAGAGTGTATGTGTTGGCACTCACAACTCAATTATGATGAGAGACAGAGATAGAGTGTGACAAAGAGAGAGATAGAAAGACTTTGACTCTGAGCAAGTGCAGCAGCAGCAAACACACTTGCCAAATTGTTCGTTAAGCCACATTTTTGCGGTTAACCGAGCTGTTTCCTTTTTTTTGTTTTTTTTTAACTAAAATGTCAAGAAGAAAAGCAATTATAATGCAAACAATTCAAACATTTTCATTTACGCATGAAAAATACGAAATACGAAAGTAAAAGCCAAGGTCGAGGGGCGGGCGACGCAAACCACATTTAAGATGAATTATAATTCTATAACTGTCACAGAGCGGCTAACCCGAATATCTATGTAGTCGTCACAGTCTGTGTGCGTATAAGTGGTGTCCGTGTGGTGTGTCAGTGTGTGCGTAATTTAAATTTCGAATTTGTAAAAGTCGCATAAATCAAAATAATGGTGCTTGGGCTGGCTGCCTGCTGCCCTGCTAAATGATTAATCAGTGCGAGAAAGTAAATTGAAATTCAAATAAATCAAATGAGAGACAGACTCGACTGTGGTTCCGAATGCTCCAGAGCGTCGCTGCCCGACCAAGCCCCTTAAAGGGGCGTGGGCCTGGCCAAGACAAATGGCACAGAAATAAAAAAAAATAAATTTCAACACAAATTGAAAGGCTAACCATAAACTGCATTAAAAAGCGACCAACAAGGAAATGTATAAAAAAAATAGAATAAATAAATTATAATAATCTAAGCGAAAGGCAAGTAAAGTAGCCGTCAGTTAGATACTCTGTAAGCAGGTTAAAAGTCTTAAAATTATCTGTTTCCCAAAATAAATAAGATATTTTAACAATGAATATTATATTTATGAATGAATAAAGAAAGCTGATTCATTGCTGACATATTAACGCTAACGAGCCATAAAATAAAATGAATATACAAAAGCGACTTTAGCGTTTAAAAATAATGAATATTAAAATTTGTTCAATAAAAAATAAATACTTACAGCTTACTCCAGTCTGAGGCAGTCCTAACAGCCATCTGCAAAAAAAAAAAAAAAAAACATAATAAATTTTAAAATGTAAACCTGGTTAAAAATTCAAATCAAATGCTAAATTTTCATATTTTATTTAAAAGTGCTAACTTAAGCATGTGCAATAAGCTCGCACAAGCTGCCCAAACAGGGTATCACTAATACTTTGCCCAACATAAGCCAAGAGCACAAATGAATATTATTTATTCACTTGCAATTGAAAAGTTTGCGGTCATATTAAGCCTCAAATTGGGCATACTTAGGCATATGTATAGAAATATATATATATATATATAAACTAGATATATATTTGTGTATACGATAGATCTATATGTGCGTGTGCGTGTGCGTGTGTCTGTAAGTTGGTTTGTATTTAGTTTTGCGTTTAGCACAGTTTGCGCACGCCGTGTGATTAATGGTCGGTTTACGGTTTGGACCAAAAACTTTTGCCACCGGAAAGGAAACTTGGCCACAAGCCGCAGCTAGAGCGAGAAAAGCACACACAGAAAACAACAGACAACCAACAGAGCAGTCCAAAATTGAAGCCAACAAGCCAAAAGCTGTAGCTGTAGCTGTGCTGTGTAAAGCCATTGTTAGTGAACACAAATGCATTTTCACAATTTTCACAAATTTTCCGCACAATTTTTCGCTATGAAAAATTGTAAAAAAAATTTGTGCCCCTTGACTGCGGCAATGGTCAGTTAATTAGCCGCACTGCACTTTTTTGGCTTATATTGTCAGGTTGGAGTGTGCTTTAAGGTACCTGGCTTATTAAATATAATTGAGCTGCGCCTTTTGCTGAATGGTTGGTTGTATTCGTTTCGCTCGAGTTGAAAACGCACTGCAAATGCATTGAAAGAGCCCCCAACAGCAGGTTGCAGCTAGACAAGCAGTCAGACAGCAATCAACGCACTTGACTGCAAGCTGCGTCTGCTCCTGAAATTGAGGCTGAGACTGCAGCGGAGACTATGTCTGTTGTAACTGTGTAACATGGGCGTGGCAGACTTCATCTGCGTGGCTTTTGTTTTGTTTTCCTTTTTTTTGTTTGTGTCATGCTATTGCTCCGCCCAGCCATTTACATAAGTTTCTTGCTTTTGTGCCATAAATTATAATTGCTGCACGCACTGAGCATAGCCGTTCAGAGCTTGAGGCACGCACTCGCACAGGACACATATGCGAAGCAGCGGCCTGTAATCAACATGAAGACGCATCCTGTGCCAGCTGTGCGCCCAGTAGAAAACTTTCCAACACACACAACAGACAAAACAACAAAACTATAAAGCAAGGCAAATGCCAACTGATCAGCTAAGAAAATACCCTTCAAATATAAATATTAATATTAATATAAATATTTGAAAATGTGTACAAAAATAATAATAAAATTATATTTTTATAATTTCTCAAACTTAAATTTTTTATACTTTCTTTTTTCTTTGAGTAGCATATTCCTATATTATCATATATTAATATAGATGAAAGCATTTTATTAAAAAAAAAAAAAGTATTTAATATTAATTCTCAATTAATATTCACAATTTTGATTTAAATATTGTTCCATCCTCACAAACTCTTCGCAGCATTTCTATCAAACTGAGTCTACTAGCCCATATACCCCACCATCAATTAACAGCCATACACAAAACAATATGAACGCAATTTCTGCTCATATAAATTTGTAGGTCGCAGCTAAGGGAAAAAAGAAAACATAAATAATAAGTGACCAAAAAAAAAAAAACCTACAACAAACTTGATTAAAATTTATCATTACTAAGAAAACAAGCGAAAAATGGCATAAGTAATGTATGAAGCAAGTTTGTGTGTTGCAAGGGGAGTACAACTGAAGTTGTTAATCAACACTGACTGAGTTTTGGCCGAAAAGAATTGGTAGATGTAAAAAGTATTTGACATGAATTTTAAAGAAAGAATTTTGATTTACATAACTAATGTATAGGTCAAGGCACAAAAAGGCTTATTGCTATAAGCCTATATATATACAAAAAAGTATAATATGTATAATTACTTAAATATTGAGAACGAATGTGTGCGTACAGCAAGGTAAAGCTCTTGACTAACACTGGCGATAAAAAGTATTATATACTGAGTAGCGTAAAGGTCAAATTAAAAATTTAATGTATATATATATATATATATATATATATATATATATATGTAACAAGACTTTTCTAAAGGGAATTGAAAGCTATTTAATTTGTTGTTGTACAACACTGGCACATTGTTAACCTAGCGTTAAGTGCTGTCCGCGCGCATGCTGGACCGCCAGGCAGGCCGTCAAGCAGTCAGACAGACAGTGCGACTAGTTGGCTGGCAGCTGGACAGCTGGCAACCTGTGGGGCAACATTGCCGCAGACCCCGCAGCAACTGCGCAGAGCCACGTAAGCATGTTTTAAATTGAATTTCGCTGTAAGGCAAGCGAGTGTGCGAGAGCCGTGCATGTCAGCATAACCGACGCAGCGCCTCGACTCTTAGCACATCGCATATAAATTGTGGATACATTAAAAAATTGTTGCTCCACGTTGCTTGCCTGTCCGCCTGCCGGCTAATAAGTTGGCTCTCGCTTAATGCGACACTCGCTCTCAATGGATGTCCAATAATGAAGCGCAAAAGGTCTTCAATTTTTAAATGCATTTATTATGCTAATTGAATTCAGACGACAGTCAACGCCTGTTTGTATTATAATAAAATAATCGACACAATAATAATCATAATAAGGGCAATAACGAGCAAGTATTCATGCAGTGAATGACTACGAGATACCCTCTTTAAATATGAAAAAAAAAAAAACACAATGCATAAGCTATAAATCTAAGATTTGGAGAAATAATAAAAATTAATACAAATTTTTGGTCACTTAAGTAGAATTAATATTCGAAATTACTTGACTCTAACTCACAAAATGTATAGATTTTTACCAAAGATAAGAAGATATCAATGTCTCTAATTAATTAAAATCCTCTCTGCTGCTTATCCTGATCAGCATATTTTAGTGTGACTCTTTTTCTGCTTCTGACAACACCATTATACCCTATTAAGACATTTTTAATGGGCATCACAATATGGCTGCGTATAAAATGAAATTAAATATCAATCATGTGACGTGTTGAGCCATTGGAAATTATAATTAAAATATAAATGAATATGAAATTTATACATATTATAGAATATATATATATATCTGTATATGGATTATCTGAAAAATCAATAACTAATTAGGATATATTTTAGTAAAACACAGTCGAAAGCCGATTAAATCAAGTTACAGAACTGAGGGCAGCTAATAAATAATTAAGAATAAATAGATGTGATTTGTTCGATTAGGCAAACAAAAGTTTGAATTCTATCAGTTCCATTACACTGTGAGAAAATTGCAGTTTTATAGTTTTCATAGCGTTTTTTTATTAATTAGCTCACAAACTTTGGCAACTTTGAATTCACATATCGCAAAAATTGTAATTTCCATTTCCAATAGGTATTTACTAATATCTCAAAGCTTAACCACAAAAATATAGAAAATAAATTGGCAATAAATTGCAATCATTTCTTATATGTTTTTGATAGATATTTGGGCCTTTGCCAATTAGAATTTTATATGATTTTTATTTGAATTTTATTTGTTTTTCGCATCTTGAACTCAATTTTTCATTGTTACAAGTTGTAACATTTAGTGGCCATTATTGTTTTTGCCAACAGACAAGCAACAAACAAAGAGAAATAGAGATACAAATGAAGTAAGAGAGTGTAGTATAGAGCGAGAGAGAGAGAGAGAGATAGTAGGCAGTGGTTCGTAATTTGCAAAAATTTAATCATGCCACCAGCTGCTGCAGGGCACAGCAACAAAAAAACAAAAACAAAATAAAAACGTCGTATACAAAACATAACCTCTGCCACGCCCTGTGCCACACCCACAAGCACCCATTTACATGTGCGCCTGCTGCTGCTGATGATGTTGTTGTTGTTATTGTTGTTGTCGGCCTCCGCCTTTTGTTATGTGTCTAGTGTGGAATGCATTTTTGTATGCCACGTTTTGTTTTCCATTTTTATCTTTTGTTCAACTGCGTTTTTTTCTTCTTCTTCTAAATAAAAAAAAAGTACAAGTAAAGCACAAAATATTGTAAACTGAAAAATTGCTGTCGTTAGCCGCAGGTAACAAGCGTGAAATATTTTTGCCTCGAAATTGAAAAATTAAAACAATGGAAGAGCGTTTTACAATGAGAGCGTAATGCAATCGATTAGCTTCACATACGAAATATATATATATATATGATACAACATATATACGATATATACTAATAAAGAGAACGAATATGGAAGCATTGGCTGAAGACTCAATGCTCTTTAATAGAAGAGGGAATTAATATAGTAAAAGAAAACAGAACGCAGAAGAGACATAGAAAGAGTAGAGATGAAACAAGAGAAAAAGCAAGACCGTGAATAACTAACTAAGTAACTAAATAGATTACCCAAATCTTATAAATCAAAAACTACACTCATACCACTTGTGCAAGCGCATCAACCAAAGATTAAGCGACTATAAAAAAAAAAGAATTCCAGTTGACAGGCATTAAATATGCAGTTAACCGCTGTCAGCAAAATAACAACAATAACAACAACAAGCCTATAAAACCAATATTGACCAACACTCGACATTATAAAATTTCAATTAATTATGAACAGCTTAAAGGTTCAGCTAAATTAATTTGATTTTTTTGTGAGTTTGCCTTTTTTTTTTTTTTTGCTTCAGCTTCAATAACAATTTGCGCTCAATTTGGCCAAGTCATGAGAATTTATGACAAATCATAATTGAAAATGTTCATATAAATCCAAATATTTAGATATATTTAGAGCGCGTGGATAAGCCACTGCTTGGCTTGGCAAATTAGGCGAAATGTTAGCTGAAATTTGAAAAAAAAAAAAAAATAAGGCTAAAAAACATGCGTTTGCCATCGAGTGGGCGTAGCAAGAGTAATGGTTTTTTTGTGTGCTAGGCGCGCACTTTTGAAATGCATTAAAAAAGTGTTACACTCGAGCGGCGCACATTTGTCACACATACACACACACACATTCACACACACACACATTCACACACTCACACACACATACACATAAGCACACTCGCTTGTATAATGGAAAAATCGCATTTAAATTGTTTGCCGTACAATAAATTGTTATAATTCATCAGACGAGTTTCTGGCTAGCTCGCTGGCTGTACTTGATAAATTGATTGACTTCAATTCAATTGAATTGAATAGCGGGCCTAACAAATTTATGATATACAGAAAAGAAAATACGAGGAAGAAAGGAAAAATGTGCGACAACGCGACGTATGAGTGATATCGCATTGCATGACAGGCACTTTATTAGCTGACGCTATTAATTTGCATGCGGGTCGCATCAGCTAAGGCACTCAGACCCGGTCCCCCATTCCATCCTCCTCTCCAAAAAAAAATTGTAATAAAATAGCTAACTCCCAAAAATAAAAAAAAGAAGGCAAAAAGATGTAGAAGAAAGAAGAAAATTGACAGGAAAATCACAAAATTCCATTAATTTTAAGCAGTCAATCAAAATTGCCAACTTGAAGTCGATTATATTATGCTAATGAAAAATGCGAGAGCAGACAGTGTAGAAGAGGGCAGCGAAAAGGCGTGGCAGCTGTGCCCAACTCTCTTGCTCGCTCTCATTGGCACTCGTCGCCTTAGACCCAGACACAGCAGGTGGCAGCTGTCCAGACAAAAGTCATCAACTATCAACATCATTCATTATTATTTATTATCGATGAGGCATACGAGGCGTATGCTTAATATCAACTTACAAATATATATAAGTATACATATATATGTGTATGCTGCCACAATCATTTCTCATAAACAAGCTGACAAACTGACTGCAGCTACTAACACGTGTTTGCCATTTGACATTTGCCCTGGTGCGTTTGAACTCTTTGAGGCCAAAAATCATTTGGGAATAGCTAAAGAAAATCTGTTTATAAATGGATAAAGAAATATAATGAAAGGGTTTCTCGCTGAGCAAAGTTTTGTGGAAATAAAAATCGGTGAGGCGTAGGTTAACTTAATTTAAATTCTTTCTTACAAACTTTCTGGCAGCTCGCCTCTGCTGCGCTAATGCGCCTCCCTCTCTATGGCCATCTGCTATCTGCCGTTCTATCTACAGATTTATTATGAAATGTTTATCTACTCAATTGCCTTTAATCTTGGAAACAATAAATCAAATTATTGCTGTTTAGTTAATTGAATAGAATATTAAAATAATAGACTAATAAAATAAAAACAAACCCTATTATTATTGAATTTAATTTACATTAAGAAAATATTATATATATATATCATTAGAGATATTCCCTAGTTTAAATTTGAATTTATTATAAACAGTATTCCCCATATACTTCCCGAACTGCATTAATAACCACTTAGAGGCTTTCCCCACTCTGAAAAAAACCTTAACTGATTTTCTGTCTTCAACAGAGTATTGCTTAGTCGTGCAGTTTCCACTCAACTAACAGCTAACGACTGCGATGGTTAGCTTTTAATTGAGTGCCATTTAATGAAGTTTTAAACAAATGCACAACATATCGATAATTATATTTATATTTATGCAGCTGTCATTAGCGTGTAAGTGGACGCAAATTAAATGATGCTCCACATATATAGACGCAAACACATATACACACACATACATATATATATATATAAACGCTCAGAGGCACTTAGCAAAGTTTGCAGAACATTTAATGCGAGCATACAGATAGATAGATATATCAATATATATATATATATATATATATATATATATATATATATATAGATATATCTATCTATCTGTATGCTCGCATATATATATATATATATATATATCTATATATATATATATATACAGAGTAGCTATCAGCTGCTCGTCTCGAGTGCTCTGTCAACTTAATTAATTGTTGATTTAAACTTACAAACACATTTGTTTGCGCTCAGGCATAGCCTGGCATAATATTTGTTTATGCAAATTGTGTTTAATTAATACATAAACAAATTTCTGTTGTTGTTGTTGTCGATGTTCGAGTTGGCACTTTAAGCGCTGCGGTCAGCATTGTAGTTCAAGAAATTGTACAGCGTTTTGCTGGCAAATTTTGAAATGTGCGGTTTGCCGGCATTAATTTGACATTCATTCACGCACACACACACACACACACACACACACACACGCATAGCCGCTGGTTTGCTGTGGTTAACAACCTTTTGAACACTGACAAAACTTCAAAACTGAAAAAGCCGCTTAATGGCTGCCACCTCAACAGCAGCAGCATCAACAACAAACAGTTGATGTGCTAGCTGCTGCTGCTGCTGCTGTTGCTTGCCTGCCTTAGGACGTGATTATCTATGCCACACAGCTGAATAGTTGGCATTCTTAAAGCCTTTGGCCCCAAGCAACAAGCGTTGAAGTACCAATACGCTTAAAGCCTGCTTCATAACACTCCATATTTCTGCATGTATGTATGTGTATATGTCAATGCATATGTGTATGTGTGTGTGCGTGTGTGTGTGTATGTGCCAGTTACCATACACGTAGCATTTAAAAACTCGTTTAGGCATGTTGCTTCACTCACAGGCTGAACAAGTGGGCAACTAAAAAAAGATAGTTTAACTTTGGGTATAGAAAACTTTATTGATACCCTTAGACTCTTGGCACCTAAAGTTCTTCATTTCATGTATGTAAATAGAAGGCATTATTTCAAGTGTTATTAAAAAAATTAACAAATTGAACTTTTTCTTTAGTTTTTGTTTACTTTAGCTATAACTGTTTCCTTAGACTTTAACAAAAAAAAATCTAATTGATGTATATAATATTCGAAATTCGCTTTAGATCTTAAGGGAGCAAATTGCCCTTTATTTAAGGCAATTTATTTAAAAAAAATAGCTATCAAGGGCTAAATTGTGAAAGTGGTAGTAGACAATTCGTTTATTTCCCATTATTAAGTAAAATAATTTAACAATTCTTTCAGATATCCCTATAAAAATATATTTTATATTAATGAAAAATTATAAAAAACAATCACTCTTCCAGTGCATTCTCTCACATTTCTATTCAGGCAAAATCAAAATACATTTCTTATCCACAATTCACATTGATTATTTTCTGTATTGAAATCGAAAAAGCATTCCTAGAAAGTTCAATAGAAATAAAATTTAGTTTTAATACAATTAGGATAAATTTCTGTTTCCCATAGAAAACATTCAATTGAAAATGTCTAGTATGGAAATTCTTTCATTTCAATTCAATTATAATTAAGTTAATTCTTTTCGAAAACTCAAACGAATTGAACTCAAGAGAGAATGAAAAATTTTCCATGTTATCTATTTTTATTTTTTGGACTGGCAAACAACATTACAAAGTTGTGTGGACTGACTTGGGCGGCTCAATCTTTAGAAATGGAAATTTCAAAAATGCCTCGTTTCTCTGCCATACACACACACACACGCACACCGGTTTGCATACATACATAAAACATGTTTTTGGCACACAAAACCCAACAAAAAAGGAGGAAAAAAATTTGAGAGTAGCAAAACAAATACAAACAGTAAAGCGACGAAAAAAACGGTAACAAAATGTTCTAAATAAAAAATAAAAAAAAAGTTGAACGGAATTCGAATATCGAACACGTTTCTTTACTTTGACGCTGTGCCATATGCGTGTGTGTGTGTGTGTCTGAGTTCGAGTGTGTGTGTGTGTGTGTGTGTGTGTGTGTATGTGCCTGCCTTGATTTATGCAGCATTTCATTTGCATTTTGTGCGCGTTTTAGAGAAAGTAAATAACAACAAATACTCCGTGTCTCAAGTGTTGCGCAATTGTTAATAAAAATAAAAGAAAGAAATAGTTTTTTTATTGTTGTTGCTCCATTTTCTATTTGGTATTCATATTTTTCTTTTTGTTCTTGTTGTAGTTATTGGGCTGTGACCAACATTGATTACATCCATTCACGCACCAGCAACCGCGTCTTCATGATGATCTTCTGCGTTTGGACAGCGTCTGTGATTGTTTCGCTAGCGCCACAGTTTGGGTGGAAGGATCCGGACTATTTGCAACGCATCGAACAGCAAAAATGCATGGTCTCACAGGATGTGGCCTATCAGGTAATAGAGCTGCTGCAACTATTATCTATTCCCCAGGAAATTACTCTATTTTATGCTTCCCATTTTAGGTCTTTGCCACCTGTTGCACTTTCTATGTGCCACTGCTGGTTATTTTGGCACTCTACTGGAAAATCTATCAGACGGCTCGCAAGCGCATTCATCGTCGACGACCGCGGCCTGTCGACATGACGGCCAACAATAATCAGGTGAATACTAATTAGCTATGAAGATAATTAGATAAGATTTTAGTCAATATACACATACAAATATATGTACATATATATACTCAAGATTTCTTCGATATGTTACGAGTCTCAATAAGTCTCAATATACCCTCAGCCTGCCTTTTCCCGCACAGTTGCTGAGTATAAAAATGAATGCTAAAATATAATAAAATATTCCAGCTTTAGCATTTCGAAGCTTCAAATATTATTTGTTGAAAAATTAAATTTCTCAACAATTAATTTAAGACTCAATAACCAATTGAGAGCAAAATTCTGAATTCTCAACTGTTGCTAAGCTACAACGCCAAGCATGCCCATATTTGCTACAGCAGGCTCTTAAGCTGGCCATAAGCTTATCGGAATTTGTTAATTGGAAAAGGCTATCCATTTGTGAGCTTTTAATTTTTAACAAGTTTCTAAATGCAAATAAGGTGAAATTACAAAAGTAAAGTATTTCAACTTTTCGACCTGGGAATAACCAAAAACTAAATAGCAATGAATTGAATACAGCGTGACGCAACTCAAGGCTGGCCATGAGGCGACGGCCGAGTGAATCACCCAGCATACCCTGTGTGGTGTGGCAGAATGTTAAACCCAAAGCCGCAGCACAATTTGCCATGCAACCAAAGCCTTGCAATTATGCACTCTAATGAAGTTAACCGCGAAGCCAGCCACAAAATCGACTCAAGACAAGAGCCCAAGTCAAAGGTCAGCGCCGAGAGAGGACGAGAGCAGATAGAAAATAGAAGCGGTGGAAAAGCTATTAGACCACGCCCACACACAGGGCTGAGCTAAGCATCGGCTTGAGCGAAATATGCCCTCAACATATATGCAAGATGTTCACGATTTGGTCGAAACCTTCGGGCACCCAAATGTAATTAGGCAACTTGAACTTCATTTAAGTGTTTAAAAATGCATTTTATAAAATTTGCTGAAGCAAACGCGCTGCCAGCTGCTAAAAGGCAAACTCACTTAGGGCCCGAGGTCCGGTAAAAACTCGTGAACGTGGAAAAACCTAAGGCAATTCGGCTGCCTCTGAGTGTGCATAAGTAGGTCTATAGATGTGTATGTATGTATATATGTATGTATATGTGCTGATGGTAGATTGAAATAGCATTTTTTGTATCCTTTGCCTGGCCGAGCATCTTAATGGCAATACTCTATCGGCACTATGAAGAGCTTAACATTTGCGTAACACAATCAAAAGAACCTGCTCAGCATAGAATGTAAATTTAAATAAGAAAACGTGGAACATATTAATGTTGCAGGAAAATTTACATGCCTTAGCACAGCTACAGTTTACTCATATTCAATTAACATTAACAGAATTTCTTAAATTTCGTTTACATAAAGTATAACAGCAGCAATTTTACACTCTCTGTTATATTGCGTGCTCTCATGCTGTTTCACCTTAACAGTCATTTGATGCTGCTCAATTCTGTTAAGCTAGCTGCTGTTAAGCTAGGTTCTATTAATGCAACTCATTTTTATAAAGCTGTTAATCTGACTATGTTAGATGCTCTGCTATCTTCTGTAAATGTAGCTGTTAATACAGTGCAGTATATATAGCATATGTTAGCATAACATTTGCATTTCTTCTCTCTGCATTTAACATTTCAGTTCCATAAGTCTGCACTCACTGTTAAGCTGCTCTTGACACTGTTAGCTTAACACTCAAACTTCTAGTGCCTCACGGTTGCTTTACATTCTTTCGCTCTACTCAGTTCTGTTAAGTACGATCTTGAGCTGTTAGCAGCACATAAAAGGCGGCTGTCTTCTGTTCAAACAGGTCAGTCTACATCTAGAGCATCTACGCGTCGTACACCCGTCATTTGTGCTAAGCAATTTCTTTTTCATTTCGTCTTCTATTTCTTGTATTTTTGTTCTGTTTTGTCTATAACTAGCAGATGGTGGACCGCAGCTACTTAGCTTAAGCTTAATGCTTTGACTAAATTGAAAATGACCATTTGACGTGGAAATGTTTGCAACCACTTACCAACCTACACACACACACACACACACACTCGCTCACGGTCACATACACACACACATACATACATACACACACACACACCCACTCGACCACCTCAGAGAATCGCATGGGGCAGTGCGAAGCTGACAAAAAGTCATTGGAATCACAAATTCAATGCGCAAACAAGACAAGTTGTCCACTATTTGCCGACGTACACATGTCCCAGCCATGTCCGGCATGTGTGTGTGTGTGTGAGTGTGTGCATGTGTTAGTTACATGTCAGCAGGCGCATGCCAATACCAATGCCAGCATACTAACACACATTTATTCATACATATATATATATATATATATACAGTCAGCTACACGCATCCATTTAGTGCCACTCACTGGCCTCGCCTGGCCTAGCCTGGCCTGCCTGCTTGTTGATTTTAAAATATATTTACCCCACTCAGCGCAGGCATTTTGATGCCCTTACCGTTTTGCTTTGCTGGCTAAGTGAAACAATTTGTAAGCAATAGCTGAAGACTTTCGATTAGATAACAGAAATGTTTCAGCCTCTAAGTTTTACAAGCAAAAGTTTCGTGTGACATGAGCAAAGTGCTTAATGTGCTTGCAAGTGAAGTGCATCTTTTTATGCAGCTTTGAAAGCTTTACGCAAAAGCTCGATTTGAATAATTCAAATAGGCAATACAGCTTCAAAGCTTTGGTAACAGTAGCTAATTACAATTTGACCAGTCAGATTTGCCTAGCTTTAAGCTATAAAAAGAAGAGAATTTTGATACATAAAGAAAATATGTAAAAATTCCATCTCACATACGGTTGAAGCTTAGAATTGACCACAGCTTTCAGAATATTTAAAGCTGATTTTTATAACTTAAAGTACATAAAATGTGATTAGATCTCCAAACAACTAAATTAATAATAATAAATAGGCTTTATGCTAATCACATTTTGTGTTGAATAAATAAAACTTTTGTGAACTTTTTTATATTTTACTTTAACATTAAATTAAAGTTATAAATACATTCCCTAATCCACTATATATACATATATATATATATATATACAGTCCCACAGCGTTAGCTTTCAGCTTTCACAAACTTTTCCAGCTGATTTTTCAATGAATAAATAAAAGTGAAAAGTTGATTAACAAATCAGTTCAACTTCTACAAATGCTTAAACTCTTTTTGATAAGCAAATGTTTTCTAGGAGCTTTCAGCGTCGGCTAAGCAGAGCATTTAGCTAACGCCTAGCTATTGGCATTCGAATTATTCTCTTGTTATTCCTTTTTTATTCAGCTAAATGGTTTCAAATTGAAAATTGCTTTCCTGCAACTTGACGAGGGTTTATACTAACATACAACAACAACAGCAACAAAAACAAATGCAACAACAGAAATTTTCGCAGCTCGCCCGCTGCGCGCTTTGTTACATTTTTTCCATCTCCATCTCCATCTCCTTCGTCTCTTCTTCTTTTTTTAGTATTTAATAAAGATTTGTTGTAGCAAAGTTTTTTGGATATTTCGCTACAAAAAATATGTAAGAACTTTGCAGTCGCGAGCTTGGGCAACTCCATAATACACGTTCAGGCGCCCTTCAACTAGAAAAGCTATAATACAAGTTTCAAGACTCTCATCTATGCTTGTGCACAACCAATATACTCCTCTTTGATTGTCCATGAACGTGCATAAAAAATGTTGTTATTTTTGTTACGCTGCCAGCACATAAATTTGAGTTAATTGCATTTGCATTTAGCATATTTATGGCCAATTCGAAGCGCCAAGTGGCATTTCGCTAACAGAAATTTGCTCTGCAAATGATTTAAATTGCATCAACGACTAATAAAATTCGACTAATGCTGAAAATCGACACGAAGCTTAGCACATAATATTTAATTTAAATGTGTGTTAGTTTAATTGAAATGCAGTTTGCATCGATATATAAATATAAATATATATATATATATATATATATATATATATATATATATATATATATATATATATGCATAGTTCTATATATGTTTTAATATGCAAGTTTAGGTAAGCTTCCTACCATGGCATAAATATATAAAAATATAGACAAAATGCAGCAAGGGACAGACAGACAGAATCGTGAAACGTAATTTCAAATGAACGAATTAAAACGAAATGAAAATAGTTAAAGCAGCTAATAAAAATGTTGAACGTTTCAATATTTAAAAAAAAGTTTATTTATATATATTATAAAAAAATGTTGAATAAAAATTAAGTTTTACAAAATAATATTTATGACGAAATATATTAAAATGTTCAACAAACATCGTAACATATTTATTTAATATATAAATATACAAAAATTTTCTTTAACATTTTCAGTATCTGCTTCAATAAGTTTTTTATTTCATTTTACTTCCTTCAATTAAGTTTTCTTTTTAAATTTGCAACCGCAAATTGTGACTGCTTGAGCCACTGTACATTCAGGTGCATTGATTTTGTAATTAACATAATATACGATAGTGAAAGGCAATTAGGCAAATTGAGCGAACAGGTATTATGTGTAATTTGGCTATGCGACTAATGCTACACACGGCTCAACACAGCACAACAGCAACGGCAGCAGCAGCAACAGCAGCAACAGCAGCAACGTCAACAACAACAATAACAACAACAATAAGGGCAAACATTAATAATAATGTAACATTAAACACAAAAAGCAATCGCTCTTGGAGTGTCCTGCTTCATGACCAAGTGATGCTGACAAGAACGCCCAGATGTTTTGCACTCAACAACACTGATAAAGTGATAGAGCCTCTCTGTCTGTCTCACTTTGGCTTTTTCTCTATATCTCTCTCCCTCTCTCTCTCTTTCTCTTGACCACTCGAACATAATCACAATTACATTTGCAAACAAAGGCAACAACAACAGCAAGTGACAGCAGCTCAAATTGATTGCTCGAGATATTGACATTATGACCAGAACCGTATGACAAACAGCCAGCCAGCAGCGACAAGAACCCGAACAGACTTTGGCCAAAATTGTCCATATGCCACACACGTTTGCAAGTTGAATTTCTCGTCTACTTTATTTCTTTTTTTTTTTTTGTATATCCTAAAGCTGGCACATTAACACTGTGCTACAGCACACATATCAAATCGAATTGCATATCAAATTAAGGTTTGCACTAAGCTCTCTTAAAGCTAAAGTTCTGTTCACTACAAAATTTTACATTACATCCAAACTGTAATACATGGCATACAATTTAGTTTTCATGTTCATGTTTACAAATTGAAAACTTACTACACTGCTGAATAAGGTTTATGAAACAAAAGCTGACACGTGATCAACTTGAGAGAAGCCCAAAAAATACACAAAATAATTTAAGTTCATCTATAAATTCAATGATAATGCATTAACACTGTGCTACATGGCACTTAAATGCTTTTTCATCAAATTTAAGAAGATACTTAAATTTAAATCTATTTTATTTTACTCAAACTCATTTTTGTTACAAAATCTGTGATAGTTACACTGTGCTACATGACATGTAACAAAAGAGAATTATTATAGTTATTATAGTTTCAAGTAGCGCAACGTAAAAAGAAAATTTTAATGTACCCATAAACTAAAAGTAGTTAAATTAACACTATGCTACAGGCTATAAACAGATATTCCAACATGCATGAAATTCCAACAAAAACAGAGAAACTTAAGTTGAAATATTAAAATAGTAATTTTCATATGCATTGCCTGACAAATTAAATGAAATTTAATAAATAAAAAAATTTATTTATTTTATAAAATAAATCAAGTATCTTGTGGCACAGTGTTGTTTGACAGCAGCTTTGTGTCTTGGCACTTGAGCAACATTTTTTTCCTTGGCCACATTTAGAGGCAGCATAAATCGCATGTAAGGAAATTATTGAATACACACACACACACACACGCACAGTAAAGACAATGACACTCAACACACTCAAACAAACACACACAATGATATGTGAAAGCTCAACACATGTCTCGCAAGAAAAACAATTAAATAAGAAAACAATTTACATAAATTAGCCAAAGTGGCAAAATGGCTTCGGCCAAGTATCGTTTATGCAAACGCTTAAATAAATGTGCACACACACGCATACATATACATATATATATATATATATATGAGTGTCTATAGATAGCGACAGCTGACAGGCACATCTACATAAAATACACATTGAGCTGGGTTATACTTATCGCCGTTACTGCTGCCGCTGCTGAAAAGTATGTTACACTTAGCTAGGGATAGCAGGCTACAGCTTGTCTTATCTACGAGTGGGTCGATGTGTGTGTGTGTGTGTGCGTTTACTTTAGTATTTAAATAACGTTAATGTGCCATGCTGTTTAGTTTTCGATCTAAGCAAACGCCAAAGGGGAATCTATGCTATTTTATGGCTAAGCGTGCGAGCAACACGCGCAAACTTTGCTTTGGTTTTGCTTCTTTTTCATTTTACCAATTGTTTAGCACGTCAATTTTATGCGTATGTGCGCGTGTGTGTGTGTGTGTGTGTGTGCCTTTGAAGTTATCAGCGATTCAATTACGCATTGATTACCCGCATGGCAGCAAATCCGCAAAACGAAGCCAATGCTGCGTAGACGCAATCCCAAACATGCGAAACGGAAAGCAAATTCAATTAGCGTCTTGCCTACAAAATGCGATTATTACACACATATACTATGTATATATACATATATATATATATATGTGTGTGTGTGTGTGTGTATGGGTTGTAGTTTGTGAAAAGTTTACGTGGATTGATTCGCCAAAGTTTTTGACTATGATTGCTTGTAGTTTATAGCAGCTGCGCGCAGCTAGAGATTTGAAACTATAAGAAATTGCAAATTGATTCCAATTTTTGTTTATTGACAGTTTTATGCTCATATAGACTTGATACAAAATTAGGTCTCAAGTGAGAATTGATTATATAACAAATTATTGATATAATTTGCTAAGCAACGTTTTATACGCTTAGTTTTTTTATATTTATTAAATTTTGATTTTCTACTCTTTATGCCTGACCTTCTTCGCTTACTACTTTTACTTCTTATTTTATTATTATTTTTTTTTTTTGCCCACTTTTTTACTTCAGTAAAAGTCGTTCAAATCTTTTTAGATTATATAAATTCGTATAAAGTCAATTTAAATCATTTCAAATCAAATTTAATCAGAAGTCATGTCAAGCGGTGTCAAAGTTTTATCAAATTCAATCTTATGGAAGCCATATCAGCTCGTGTCAATTCATGCCTAATCGTATCAAATTCCATAAAATTGCTTAAAACTTGCATCAAATCATGAGCACATCAAAAACAAAATTTTCCTGCTCCCGCACTTCAAGCTGAACGCGTAGCACGTGCGCGCTCGTGTTACGCTCGTCAAGCACGCGCTCCTTCCTAGCTCCGGTTATAGACAAGTGGCTACTAGAAGGCGGACTTGAATTTAATAGCTGTCAGCACCCAATTGGATTAGGTTGCACCTGCAAACGCGCCTCTAATTAAGCAACTGGCTTTAAATATTTAATAAGCTGACCCTTCGCCTTCGCCTGTATTATGGGAGTTCAGGCCACTCTCTCGCTCTCACACTCTTTAAGGGCCACTTTAGGTGTTGGCATGCGACGAAGCAATTACACTTCTTGTGCTGGCCACAAAATGAAGGTCACATGCGTCGCCCTAGCTGCAAATCCATTTAATACTATTTGCGCAAATATTCACGCCATTTGGGGAAATGCCACTGAGGCTGAGGGCATGACCAGGCACACACGTACACACGCACACGCATACAAAACACTTTTCCAGGCCCAATGCCTTTTTATTGCTTGGACCCATCTCTTCCTCAATTTCGGTTTTTTTTTTTTTTTTTTTGTCAAATTTCCGCACACGAACGCAAAATCAGCATAATTTTATTTATTTAAAGCAATATCGAGTCTTGGCCAAAGGGTCAACGCGATGAAGATGAGGCAAAAGGTTTTGACTACTCAATTACTTTAATTTGGTGGGGATTGAAGGCGATGACAACAACAGCAAAAGGCAGGCAAAAAGAGTGAAGAAAAAAATGAAAAGAAAAGAGAGAAAATCAAAGAGGTCAAGCGCTCGAAGCAGTCAAGCGTGAAATTTATTTTGAGCAGGCACTGTAAACATGCCTACATACATACATATATATATATACATTTTTATATACATATATATATATATATATATATATATGGATTGGAACTGTGGCGTGACTGTAACAAATATACACAATTTATTTACGAACGTCTCCACTCACATATGCATATGGTAAAAGCCGAATGGGAGGCCTCTCCGACTTGGATATGCGTACAAATTGCGGTTTATTGAAGCGTAAGGCGCAGCAGCAACAACAAAAGGTGAAGCTGCCCCAAGTGGCACTCACTGGCTGCTCTAACTTAATGCAAATTTGCCGCTATTCTTGTACATATTAATGCCAAAATAAAAGCAACAAATTTAATTTTTATAACACTTCAAGAATCTACGCAACTTGCTCTAATCCTAATCCCTTCTCTCTCTCTTTGTGCAGCCCGCTGCTGGCGCATCTTCGGATACGAAATTAAATCGGCTGCGCTTACGTCTTGGCAAATTTTCAACGGCTAAGAATAAGAGCGGCACAGCCGCCGGAGCTGGCGCTGGCGCTGGCGGTGGCACAGCATTGGGCCTGGTCGAGGGCAACTCAACAAATACGGTGAACACGGTGGAGGATACGGAGTTCAGTAGCTCGAATGTGGATAGCAAGAGCCGCGCCGGCGTTGAGGTAAGTGTGCCCACACAGCAGGGGATTTGGATTTTCCAATTGCTTTTTGCTCTCCTATTTTTTCGGGTATGGAGCGCTGCGCTCAAAGCAAATTTCATAACGCCTGACATGTGCCCAACGATCTGAGTTTGCTTCCTGAGTGCCCAAAAAAAAAATGGGAACATGTGAGAGTGATTTATTGGGGTGTGCACGACTGTTGGATGACCTGTTTGCTTGTTAATTGCACTGATTTTCTTAACTACTCGAAAATAATGTAGCGAAGAGTTCAGTTTGTTCGTTAAGGGTTCGATTTGTTTTGCTATTTATGAGCAAACGTTTTGGGTTATATAAAAAGGAAAATATTCTTTATTCATTGAGCTCTAATGAGAGCTTACCTATAGAATTTTATGTGGCTAACTCTTAAAGTCTTCAAGTTATGCCTAAGAGACTAAGTGTAGACTTTAGGCAACAGAAGGGAAGTGAAGAAAAATAAAATTTAATTTACAGGGTATGTAAAAAAATGTAGGCCTCTAATTTTTGTAGTAGTCGAAATTGAATCGCTTGAGCAGTTGAATAGATATGACATGGCCAAGACATGGCTAAATGAACTCAGCATTTCATTAGGCATATAAAATATATATTAAATATGAGAGAACACTATGGATATGAATAAAACTTAAATTTAAATTTAAAATTTAAATAAATGATGAATTTTCTATATTTCTATCTTTCATCCACACATTAAAGTCAAATGTGCGTCCACAAAATAAACTTAAGATACTTGAACTCAGCTGTGACTGAGGCCAGCTATTTACCCTTTTCCCCTGCCCTTTTCACACTCCTAACAAAGTAACTAATCTACCCTATTTAGTCATTCTGAGAAGGGACATAAAATGCTTGTCCAGTCTATCGTTGCGTGTTCTGTGGCGTAATCCCTGTTAAATCCAAATAGAAACTTGCACATGTCGTTAGCTAAACATCAAGTTCGGCTGACATTTGATTTATGCACGCATAAATCGATTTACTTTTTATATACATGCGGATTACATATACGACACGTGTGTGTGTGCGTGTCTGTGTGTGTGCAGCTCAAAAAAATTAAAAAGATGAACTCTTATTATTTTTTGGATTCGTTCTCTTATATACATATACATATATACATATGTGGGGTTTAAGCCTGCAAATTACACAAAATGTGCGCGATAAAATGCAGGCAGAGCTTATTATTATTATTATTATTTTTTCTTTTTTTTTTTTTTTTTTTTTGTTTATTGAGAAAACGAAAATTTGTATTTAGCAGACATTTTATGTATTTCGATTTCAGCTAGCCTTTTTACAGCCAGCCACAAGCGCAAACGCATACAATAATCAGGCACTAAAGCAGAGGCAAACAAAATCGAAACATAAAAAATAAGCAAGAGGCAAATAAATTGGTTGCGAGTGACCAAAAAGAACGCTGTGCAGGTTAAGTAATAGCAAAGTCAAACATGTAGAGGGGTAGAGCGAGAGAGAAGGATTGTGTGACAGGGATACCAAATGGGTGTCGTTGCCATGCAAAAGCATCTCGGCTCAGTTTCAGTTTGAGTTTCAGTGAAATGAAAACAAAGCAGCAGCAACAGGAAACTGAAAACGTGGGCACTCAATACGCTTGAAGTAATTGAAGAAAATATGTTGATAGCTTATGGCTAACAGCTTTCGTTTGACCATAATAACTAAGCGTATCAGCAACTGACTGACTGACTGCCTGGCTGGCTGGCTGGCTGGCATGGCTATTTGCCTTTGCTGACACACATACACACACACGCACACACATGCATTTAGATTAAATATTTACTTGGGCCAGGTTTCTGTGTGTGTGTCAAATAAGTGGACAGCCAAATAAATAAACACACACATGACGGACACACACACTCGCACACACACGCCACACACACACACTCCACATATAGCCGCAAGCAAATATATATATACATTTATCATAGTAGTTTCGTTTATTATATGAGCCAAGAGTCAAACGCATGAGCTAAAGCAAATAAAATAGCAAAAAAAAACAAATATATATATATATATATATATATATATATATATATATATACATAACATAAAGAATAGAAAAAAAGGCCAAAACGAGTGGATAAAAGCTGGCAAGAGTTTATTAGAACAAACTGCGTTGCACCGAAGCTTCGCTTATACTTCAAATCCCGCGTTGCCAATTGCACTAAAGCAAATAGAGCTCAAATCCAAGGGGAATACATTTTAATTACGCATAAAACATAAAGTTGTGGAAAACCTCTTGGCAAATTGTTGCAATCGGAATGCAATTTTAATAAGTTTTAAAGTGCAAGTGGGTGAGTGTAATAGGACTTTAACTTTCATTTGCGCGAGATCGAAAGTTGATGAAGTCTTCATAGAACTTAAACTAGAGAGTTTTTAGATGCTCTCTTTATATGCAAATTATAAAAGTCACTGCGAGTTTAAAGAACTTAAGTAAACTTTAATGTGCTTTAAAAGTAAGTTTCATTCTGCATTCAAAATAAGCTTAGTTGTGCTTTTTAATAAATATTATATTATATTCTAACTTTTTCATTTTTTTTTTTTTTCAATTTTAATAGTATGTTTTTTATTCACCCCACTATGATTCATAAACAGTAGAAGAAAAAAAAATTCTTTTAATATTATAAGCTGGTTTTCGACTTATTGCAAGCCCGCAAAGCTTGAGTGCTCGCTGAAATATTTTATATCTTCAACAATTCATTTTAAATATATTTCCCCACTCTTTACTTCGGGAAATGCTTTTAAGTTAATGCTCTTGCTGTTCTTTACTTTTTCTAGATGAAAGCACTCAATACTATTAAAACTTTTCGCTGCATTTTTTCACCAGTTTTCATATTTCTATTGACAGAATTTTCAGCTTACAATATTTGAAATATTTTTAAAGTTTCTTTAGTTGAGTCTGACATAACTGTCGACATAGCTAATCAGCTCTAAGTTTTGACATTAAAAATACACTCTCCGAACGCACAAGCCAAAAGCAAATTGGAAACAAAAACAATAAGTCAGTGCAAGGCGCAAGTGGCGCCTGCAAATAAATTGAAGCAAATATACATTTCACTTAAATGCAGGCCGTCTAGAGTAGAGAAAGAGAGAGTAAGAGAAACAAAGAGTGAGAGAGGGTGGGGAGAGAGCAGCGCATAAGTTAGCAGAGCAGAGAAGTTAAGAGTGGTCAATGGTCACATAAATAAAATATTAGCTGTGTGCGTGTGTGAGCTGTGTGTGTATGAACTTCGTGTGTGTGTGTGTGGGTGTGTGTGTGTGTTACACTTTGTTAACGCTCACTTCTAAGCTTGTTGCTCTGTTTGTTTTCTGGTTTAGGGTTTTTGGTTTTCTGGTTCTCAACTCTTCGAAAAAAAATAAAAGCGAAACATTTCAAATTAAAAGTTGCCGAACAGCAAAAACAAACTTGCCGTTGACCTGCTGCGGCGTATGCGTAATCTTCAAGTTTCAGCACGAAATAAGCAAAAGTTGTTCAACTGCTGCACAACAGTTGTGCAACTGTTGTCATATTGTCCACTGCCCATTGAAAAGTTATTACCGTGCCCTGTATTGGCCATTAGAGAAGCCAATGGAACGCGCAATCATTAGACCGCATTGTTGTGTACGTCCTGAATTGCAGTTTGGCATTGATTCGCTTTACGTGCGGCGCAAATCGAAAAGAATACGAAATGAAACCAAATCGTTGCAAATATCAAGTCAACCTCAGCGCTAAACCAAATGAAATTGCAACATTTGTTTGTATTCCACTCGCACTCTCCCACACTTGCTCTCCCTATCGGTCTCTCTCTCTCTCTCTCTCCTCTGCTCTCTGCTCTCTGCTCTTTCTCATCGAATGACACACAATGGCATTGACAATGGCCATAGCTTAGGTTACACTCACACATATGCCATACACTTTCCCTTTGTACAAATTTTTGCCCAATGGCCATTGAATTTTATACGCCGCCCTCTTCCGACTTTGACCTGTCCCTGGCGACAAGTCGCAAGGATTTTTCGTTAAGCTTCAGTTTCTTCTTCTTCTTCGTCATCTTCTTCTTGCTCTTCTTGCTTCTGGCTTCATTGTTTGGCAAATTGAAAATGCATTTTTTATTTTTGTTGTTCGGCTCCAAGAAAAATTTGAATGTTATCCATAGTTGGCGTTGTCGTTAAAGCGGTTTAAGGGCGTTACGAGGAGTATATTGGTTTGAGTGTTTGTCTAACTGGCTGAATGGGAATTTGAGTTGGGGCATATATAAAGTCAGCCCTTGATAATATATATAAATATGTACATATAATTTACTAATGACGGAGATTACTAAAATAAATTCCAATATATATATATATATATATATATATAGTTATCGTATCGAGCAGAACTTTACAAAATATCAAGCTTATATAGCAATACCCTTTTTGATCGTAGCAATTAGAGCTATATCTACTATATCTACCTCAAAACCCTGCACTATATCTGAGCCATATCCATCTCTTATACTGCCAACTTCAACTGAATCTGTTGAGCGTCTCTCTCGATAAACCCATCAACACTACTCCAAATAGATCTCAACTTTTGCGTGCCAAACTCGATAAATTAATTTTCACGAGCATCGTGCAGTCGGCTACATCCAACTGCAACATTCCAGCTCGTGCTTGTTACTGTTCTCTGTGCTAGGCTGTGGCAGCGCATCAATTACACGCTTATAACAACCGAGCAATATATTATGGAATCAAAGTCATAAAATTCATTTGGCAACGACTTTGGCGCCGTGTCCGTGCGGCCCATTAATTGTGAGCAATGCCCCCAACAAAAAAAAAAACAGCAGAACAGAATAGGCACAGAAATTAGAGACGAGACTTGTGCCAGCAGCTGCTTGGGGTCAGACACTCTTCTATCTGTTACGAAGGTGAAATTTGAAATGAATTTTAAGTCGTGATGCGTGCGTGCGTTTCGTTCCAAGCTTATTTGCTGTCAATTTAATCTAAATTACTAATAAATTTCATGAGAAATTTCGAAGAATAAATAAGCAAAATAAATATAGAAAAGCTGCTGGAAATATGCGCAAATTCCTAAGCTAATAAAGCAACTTAGGATCAATTTGGAACTTTAATCTTTATCATTTCCAAATTGCAATAATAATAATAATAATAATTTGGCATTTTTTGATATATGATATGAAAGCTAAATTAGCTGACAAGAAAAAATGTTTATTTATAGCTTATTTGAGATTAGATTAACAATCGTTTGAAAAAAGTTATGTGAGGCAAGTTTATTTTTAAAATTCATTAGGCATTAAAAATAAACGACTTGAGTAGAAACTTAAAGCAATAACCCAGAAATATTAACAAAAAAAATTAAAATAAAATATCAGAAGAAAATATTTGAAAATTTAACAAAAATATAAAAAAAAATAATAATAATAAAAATAAAATATAAAAAAAAATATCAGAAAAAAAATATAAAAAAAATATAAGAAAAAAAAATATAAAAAAAATATGAGAAAAAAAATATAAAAAAAATATAAAAAAGATATATATATTTATATATGTAATAAAAAAATAAAATAAAAATAAAATTTATTAAGCATTTATCGAAAATAAAGTGATGCAGCTTTAAATATGCAAAAATGTTTGCAAATTGCTATTTTTATTTACTTATTTATATTTATTATTTTTGCCGATATTTTTGGCTTATTGCTTAAAGTTTCTACTCAAGTCTAAGTTGCGGCCTACCCGCCACATACAAATGCTGATCTCAGCAACTATCACATAATTTTGCTTGTTATGGCCAGACATAACTAACGCGCGCTTATCGATAGCGCGGCACGAGTTGTTCGTGCGCCATCGCTAGCTCGAAAATTGTGCGGCACCTGCGATTGTTTGACAGTGGGACAGAGAGAGAGAGAGTGAGAGTGAGTGAGTGAGAGAGTGAGCGCGAGTGTGGCCGTAGACAAAATTTATAACACATAAAAGTTGATTTTAGCACTTTACGCTTCTGCACATAATGTGGCCCATGGACATGGACACTGCTGTCTCAAATTACAGGTGATTATATGAATTTTAGTGCCTACGACATGCCGTTAGCAGGCCAGCACGACAAATTGCAGCCCTTTTTGACCAAGTGGCTGCCAATGTGCCGCTTCCTTCCGGCATTGCTATAGACTGGCTTAATGGCAGGGGCGTGGCCATCGCCCATCGCCCATCACACACAAGTGGTGCGTGCGTCAAGGCGCAACCTGAAGCTTAACGTAAATAAATACATGTATTTATGGGCTCAGCGGTTTTTATGAATAGAGCCACAGAATGGCGCAGAGCGTAAAAAAGCGGAAATAGAAATGGAAATGGAAATGGGAATTGGTTATAAATAAATTTATCCATGCAATTGCTGCAGCTGCTCAGATTCGGAATGCTAAACTCAAATTGAATATTGATAAATGCTTTGCTCTCGCTTACAATTTGCAGGTGCCCAGCACATCAGGTAGCCAAATAGCTACCGTCTCGCATTTGGTGGCTTTGGCCAATCAGCAGCACAAGCAGCAGAAGCCCGCTGAAGCTGCCGAGCAGCGTGTGCAGGAGGAGGAGCAAGAGCAGCAGCAGCAGCAGCAGCTAAATGTGGTCGAAGCAACCGCAACCGCAACCACAACATCAGCAGCAGCTGAAGCTGGAGCTGGAACAGGAGCAGCAGCAGCAGCAGCAAAATTGGCAGTAGAAGCAACGGCAACAACACCAACTAGCAAGGCCAATGGCAACGGCGGCGTGGAGGTGCTTGAGGATCCGCAGCTGCAACAGCAGCTTGAACAAATGCAGCAGCTACAAAAAACAAGCAAATCCGGCGGTGGCGGTGGCGGTGGCGGTGCCAGCACATCAAATGCCACAACAATTACATCGATATCAGCGCTATCGCCACAGACACCAACAACGCCAGCAGCTGGCCCAATGACAACAAAGACCAGCACGCTAACCAGCTGCAACCAGGCGCATCCGTTATGCAGCTCCGAAAATGCCTCCTGTGCGGTGACACCGGAGCCGCGCACCAAACACCTTCAGCTGCAGCTCCACCAGCAACAGCAGCATCCAAATCCGAATTCATCATCTCAGCACTCACAGCAACAGCCGCCACAACAATTGTCCAGCATCGCGAATCCCATGCAAAAGGTGAACAAGCGCAAAGAGACGCTGGAGGCGAAACGCGAGAGGAAGGCGGCCAAAACTTTGGCTATCATCACCGGCGCCTTCGTTGTCTGCTGGCTGCCCTTCTTTGTGATGGCGTTGACGATGCCGCTCTGCGCCGCCTGCCAGATCAGCGACAGCGTCGCCTCGCTCTTCCTCTGGCTGGGCTACTTTAACTCGACGCTGAATCCGGTAAGCATTCATTGCAGTTAAATAGATAAATGTGTGCATATATATTATATATAATATATAATATATATAATATATATATTAATATATTATATTATTATATATATATATATATATATATATATATATATATATATATATATATTATATTATATATTCAAATTCAGATTGAGATATTCAAAAACTATAAAGGTAATTTAATTCCGTCTACATTTTTGAATAAAATCTTTGAGATTTTCTATTGAGCTTGAAAAAGCAATCTATCTACACAGCTTCACTCTATTGCTCTCGCTCTCGCTCTCCCTCTCTCTTTTACCCTCTCCTTTTTTGGAGATATGAGCTCCACATCTGAATATTTAGTTACAGCTTGTATTCAAATTGTTTTAAGTTTAGTATATATGACTAAACTATGGACCGATTTATGATTAGCAGCGCAGCAGCCAATGCGGCATGATGATGCATGAGAGACTAGAAGCGACAAATGGAGACTTTGATATATGTATATTGAAATACACTCAGTCGAAGCTTATATATAACTTATTTAATATAAATTATAATTTAATATAAATTATAATCTATACTTCAATAAATTAATTATAATTTAATATAAATTATAATTATAGATTCTGATCAAGTTTTCAGTTAAGCTCAGAAAAATTGTTCATGCTTTAACTCGAGAGATAAGAAAGGGAGCTAAAGCTGGCAGAGAGTACGAAAATTGAAGAACCTAGAGATTTGAATAGTCTATAGTAAAACTATACCAATGGACAATAGAACGTTGAGGCATACACAAATACACAAAGAGAACCCAGCAGCAGCAGCTCGACTTGGCAGAGAATTGTAGCAATTATGTCGAAAAAGAGCCCAATCCTTTTAGAGTATGATATATAACATGATAAATACATACATTAAAACTAGATCTCTAGCTCTCAGAGGCGAAAGCAAAAAGTCTATAAAGGCAAAGAGAACTTGTATAGCTTGAATTAGCTTAGCATTTGTTAGATATACATTTATAATTACATATGTATATAAATATATAAATCAGAGCTAACTAGCGTCCATATTTCTCAAAGTTCCACTCGAGATTGTCCAGGGGACAGACGGGGCGTGTCTTTAGCCAGTGGGAAATGCAGTGAAAGTGGAAGGCATGATTGCAGGAGCCCCAGGCAACGGTGCATTCGGTGGCGCTGTTGTTCGACTGATTCGCTTGGCATTGAATGCACGGATCCATAATATGATTGCGGCATATGGCGCAGTTGTCGACGACTATGTCCCAGGCCCAGAGCGCAACGCCGCTCCATTTCTTCACATTGAAACGCTTGACGCAGCCGCTGTCACCGCCACCAGTTTCGGTTTTGGATTTGGATGCGGCTGCGGCTGCGGCTGCGCTGGTCGTTGGCTGCTCGTTGTTGTTGTTGTTGTTGCCGTCGGTGCTCATATTTTGGCTAATTGAATTTTGATCTATGTTAATTCACTTAAGTTTCATTCAAGCCGTAATTTTTAATTACACGCTTGCTTTATTTTGTTTCAATCAACTAGACTTTTTGACGTTCTGTACAATTTGAAAGCACAACTCACGCCGCTCGGCGTTGCCACCTAGTTCGACTGTTGTCAGAGATCGCTTGCATTTCTTTCGATATATATAAATATCGATAGTTCAGAATAGAATTTAGCTATATTTTATAACAAATATATATATCTGTCTATATGCTATAGCTTTAACTCATTCTCTCTCGCTCTCTATCTCTCTCTCTCTCTTTTCAGGTCATCTACACCATATTCAGTCCCGAGTTCCGACAGGCCTTCAAGCGCATATTGTTTGGCGGACATCGCCCAGTGCATTATCGCAGCGGGAAGCTCTAGATAGTGCATGCGAAGAGGCGAAGGTACGTAAACCCAACAACAACAAATAAATAAAAGCAAATATAAAGAAATTGAAACCAATTTCAATTCCTAACCAAGTGCTTTGCAGTTATTTTTCTTTAATATATTTTTCAATTTCGCTTTGCACAAGTTTCAATTTGCAATGTGCCGCAATATAGCGAAATTGATATGGCTTAAGCAGTTGCTGCAGTTGTTGCTGCTGTTGCTGCTATTGCTGCTATTGCTGCTGTTGCTGCTGCTTTTGAAAGTGTTTTGAATTTGGCTGTCAACGTGCAGTGTCTTCGCTTTGGGCGCCCAATTTTGCCAAACACACGTCACATGCTGGCCATGGGCAACACACACACACACATCCAATCACTCCCACTCTGTCTTCCTCTCCCACTCCCTCCCTCTCTCTCATTCCCACTTCATCCACACTCGCTCGCTTTCCATGGCAGTTGAAACAATTTGTTAGCCTTGAAGGCAAAGTTTCTCGCATCTCTCAACTCATTTCTCAAATTTCAAAACTGTGCAAAAGTTTTATCCGTCGACTTTATCGGCGCTGTCATCTGCATGCGAGCAGCGTTTTAAATCAGTTCTGGGCCGGATAACGTCTAATGCGCCCTGCGCCCAGAGGGTCAGCCAAATTATGGCAAACACAATGCGTGCGCTTTTATCTATGAAGAGCCGCAGAAAAAGGCTAGAAAAGTGGCTAAAATTAACTTTATAAAAAAGAGCTAATTAATGCAAGCTAGACGGGTATGCGCGACTTAGAGTCATCCACAATTTCAATAAGTGGCGCTGAGCCAAAGCAACAATTTTAATTATGAACTCATAAATTTGATAAATTTGATTTGTTTATCTGAGCCCGATGCAGGCAGGTATCCAATAACTGGGGTTATTTAAGTAGAGTCAGAGTAGAGCAGAGTGAATTTAGTCTATTTAGTCAATTTACCATTAGAACTTGCAATAATCTATAGTAATAATAATAATCTATGGATAATAAACATGGATGAACAAACAGACGAACTCATATAATATCGATGATCCAATATAATCCATAATTTTAAATAAAATCGATGCAATCTGAAGACCTATGCAGGGAATATTGTTAAAGACTATAATATTCAATATCTGTATGAGGCGAAGAGTGGACAAAGCGTCGATTAAATTTTACAAATTTAGATATCAATAATGAGCAATTATAATGTTATCGATAAGTGGACGATGCAAGTGATAGAGGAACTAAAAAATTAAGAAGCTAAAATCTGCAGGTCTTATAAACTGTACAGCTTTTATAGGAGTCGAGAGAACTCTCTCAGATAAGAGAAAAAGAGAAGTACGAATAGAGAGAAACAATATCAGTAAGAAGAGAAGCGCAAGATGGATTTAGCTGCTCATTCTAATCATTCTCCTATCTCCTACACGCCTACTTCCACTTGTCACATGCTCTTACCAAAACTAATATACCCTTTAAAGTCACTTTGAAATGCGCATTAAAATACATTTGCATTCAGCCATCGCAAGCAGCAAAATTTGTGAGCTATTTCTTATTTTCTTTACTTTTCCGAAACTAACTTTAATTAAGTGAAATTAATTTTGAGAATTTACATTTGAATAAGTTTTTTCAATTAAAAACTATTTTGCAGGCGTTTCTGCTAAGCAGGCGAAAGGATTTGCCTCTTCGTTATTGAAAAAGGAAGCAAAGGACGTAGAAGAAAAGACAGCAGAAGATGAGGACGACGACGAAGAAGAAGAAGAAGAACACCAGCACTTACTACATGCATGTATACCAAAAAATACAACTAGCCGTAAATATTAGAAATTGAGATTAATATAAATTGAAATCAAAGTAAATAAATGATGCATAAATTAAGACAAGTGTAAATAAGTTGAGCGAAAACTGTTTAAAGCTAACAAAAATAATTACATATAAATATATTAAATAAATAAATATAAATAGTTAAAAAGTTAAGAGTGTAAAGCTAAAAATTACAAAAAAAAAAAAAAACTTTCATTGTTAAACATTTTTGAAACTGATTTAAAAACTATTTATGAAATTTCTGTATTGGGAAAATAATTTGGAAACTGCTTAGAAAACAGTTTTTAGAAATGATTTGTGTAACCCATTTAAAATACGGTTTTGGAACTGGTTTTTGCACACTGTTTTTTTTTTTTTTTAACTATTTTTGGATAAAGCTTTTGAAAATGATTTTGAAGAAACTGTATTTAAAGCTGGTTTTTTCTTAGGCGGATTTTGGATTTTGGGAATTTGATTTTGGAAACTTTGCAAAACAAAGCTTTTTCTAAAATTCTTTTGACAACTGTACAATGTTCTGTACAAAATATTGAACAAATATTAAAACTCTAAGGACTATGTAATCAAAATACCAAAAATACAAATGTAATAATTAGTTGTAAGCCTTAGCAACTAAATAAAACTAATTTCTAGCGAAATCTACTTCCAAATAGTTTGAAGAAAACAGAAAGAAAAATACTTTTCAAATGAAATATGTGTGTAAACTATTTAGAGACGTAAGATCAGTTACTAGATAATAGCGCTTGGGTATGGGAGCATAGCAAATGGAATTTTTTGGAATCGTTATAACTGAACCATACATCATATATATAAACATATATATTTAAGATATAGCGATCTCTAGGTGTGTACAAAAGCAGTTAGAAGATAAGTTGAAACCCATTTGTTGACTATTTCAGGGGCAATTAGCACAAAGCCCAAATGTATTATTAAATATTAAAAATAAATATTTAAAAAATTTAAATGTAAATGTAAAATTGTTTAAATGCAATTTAAATCAATTGTTAAAGCAGATTCTAGTTACACTTTAAACAAATATATATATATAAATAAATCAAAAATTGTTGTATTATTAAAAAATTAAGCGAAAAGTTGGTAAAAAAACAAAAATATAAAAAATGTCAAGGATTTCTTTGAATATGAAGCATATTTAATATAACAAAATAGATGTAAGGGTGCAAAAAAAAGAAAAGTATTGTAAAAAATAACTAAAAAGACGAAGAAGAAGAAGCTGCAGAAATCACGTGTATTATTGAAAAGCAACAACTACTTTCGGGAAAAATGGGTAAAACGTAATTAGCAAAAATTTAAGAAATAAACAAAAATATATAAAAAAAAAAAAACAAACTTCACATACTAAAAACCAAACTCTCTTTAAGCAAACAATATCAGAATTGAAATCAAATCGTTTTAATACCCTCAAAACAAAAACTAATGAAAATAAACCTATTTAAATGTGAAACAAAAACAAAAATGAAAAAAAAAAAAACTTCAACTAGATTTTTAAGAACTTACAGCTCTATGTCTAAACCTAGATATCAAAAATTAATAAGAAGAAGAACCGTAACAAACTATTCAACAGTATCAAGTAAAACAAAAACATTTTGATTTGCTCTATATCACGCAATAATTCGTCACACACAATACTGATTAAATAAATTTAATTTTTTATTTTATTTATCAAAAAATGTTTATTAAAAAAAAAAAAAAAAAAAACAATTGGCGCGCATTTAGTAAGAATTATTGCCTGATATACAAAGCAAATAAAATTATGACGCAAATTAAATCAAACGCTATGCTAAAAAATTACTGTACATTTCATTGGCTGCAAATTTCAAATAAAAACTAAAATTGAACTTTCAAGCAAAACTTTTTGAATTTGAATAGAAATTACGAAAATTCTAGCTCAGACACAAACCAATACGTATGGCAACATTTTGGGTGCGTCAATGGTATTGCGAGCTGAGACACTCAACAGAGCTACAGCAACATTTTTAGTGAAGTCACAAGCATTAGTCACTAAATATGGTAGCTTAGACAAAATCCAAATTTTATAGCAACATTTTAGTGAAGACATAAGCCTTTAAATTTATCTACGCGCAAATTTGCGCATACACAAAGTTAGCTGCACACATAATCTTACTCACTTGAAGTTGGCTGCGCACAAAAATTGTGCCCACTTGAAGTTGGCTGCTCGCAAAAATTGTGCCCACTTGAAGTTAGCTGCTTAAAAGCAGCTGATTTTGTATAAAGCGGCGCGAAACTCTGCGGCAAGCCGCAAAGTGGTTTTGTTCTTTATCTTTTTTTTTCCTTATAATTTTGTAAGTTTTTAATAAAGCATGTTGAATTTGAATTGTGTTATATGCGCGGAACTGTTTACGCATGCCGATGATGTTTATGTTACCACCTGCGGCCACATGTTTCATCACACCTGCCTGATGCAATGGCTCGATCGGTAACCGAACAATTTCACAAGAAACAAGAAAGAAAATATATAAAGTCGTTTTACAGTTCGAAGACATGCCCACAATGCCGTAACAAGTGCACAACACGAAATATATGGCGTGTTTATTTCAATTTAGCCAATTTGGATGTGAGTCGCATCGATGTGGGCTCGCTGCAGGAGCAACTGGACAATGCGAATTTGGCAATGAAAATGAAGGAAAAGGAGCAGACTAAAAGTGCGCAACAGATGAAGGAGCTAAAGGAGACGCAAAAGAAGTGTCTGTAAGTCAATTGCAAATAAAGTTCATCTTACAAATAAATAACAATTGTGATCTACAGCAAAACTATAGCTGGCCTGGAGCAAAAGCTGCAAAAGAATGAATTTCTAATCAGCAGCTACATGGAGCAAATAAAAGTCTTAAAGAATGATGGATTGGTCGTTGATTCGTTGCGCATGGAGAACAAATCGCTGAAACAACAAATACAAACAATGGAAGGCGTCTCAGCTATTTTGACAGCAGGCGCTGCCGATGCCGATCGTTTGCTTAAAAACGAAGCCAATCCCCATGTCTTGGCCAATTGGGTATCCACGCTGAAGCGGGAGCTGCGTCAATGCGAGACCAAAAAGACGGAACTGCGCAATGTGCTCAAAGTGGTACAGAATGATCTGCGCAGAGAGCTGGACTCGAAGCGGTAAAGTGAAACGAAATACGATATAGTAATATGGTATATACCGTATCGTAATTTTGATATTTTGATTATTAATACATTATAGTAAATACGATAAACAATATGCTAAAATTCGATTATATTACAGCAAGTTGGAGGAGCACATATCACAGCTGGAGAGCGATCTATATCGAACGCAGGAGAAGGTGAGTGTAGATAGCGAAAGCTCAATAAATCTGTCTATAAAGTTTCTATTACATATAGAAGAGATAAATCTAAATATTGCTATAGATTTGTATGAGTGCTTGAATTTTAAGCGGTTTTTTTTTAACTTTGGTTTTAGTGGAACTTTTAGTGTTCTTTATTTGAAACAGATTTATAGCTTTAAGCGTATAAGTTATATATGAAAGTGTATAATTAATACTCTCCTCCCTATCAACAGCTGAAATTAGTGAAAAGTCAGCCAATCGATTTGGATGCATCGAACAATTCCTTGGGCCTGAACACCAACATTGTGGCGCTAAAGCGAGAGGAAAGACGCAGCACAATCTCCCCAACAACTGTATGTATAGATAGCATATACTACAGAATCTATATGTTAAATGTGTATCTTTACAGAAACAGAACATCAAACGCATTGAGGAATCAACCTCACCCTATCTAAATATCAAATCGAGTAGCGTTGGCATTTCACATTTGCTCAAGCCCCCCGAGCTGAGCATGACCAAAATCTCACCGATCAAGAGTGGAGCGGGCATTAGCATGGCCTCACACGGTGTCATACGCAAGACTCACAGTGATCTTAGCGAAAAGGTATGCAAAACGTATTCAAAGAAATATTGATTGGTTTTACTCACATCTTTCGTTGCTATTTCTGTTGCAGTACTCAATATTCAAGAAGCCTCGCCTGGTGCTGGGCGCCACTTCCAGCTCTGCGGCTGCAATGGGCGCAAATTTTGCATACAACGGTATGGGTGGTTCAGAGAAGATAGATCCATTCATGCAGCGTGCTGAGGAGGAGAAGGAGCAGCAGCAGCAGCACCTAACAGCAGCTAGACCGTCAACGAGCAGCAGTCAGCCGACGTTGTCCAAAACAGTTAATTCGCGCTTAAAAGCGGGCACACTGCGTAACATTAAGTTGACCAAATAGTTAGAATAGCCAGAAGACTGCATCATTTTCAAATAGGATTAATTTATAGATGAATCTTGTGTAAGCTCCGATTAGTCTGCGCTTGTGTGTGTGTGTGTGTGTGTGTGTGTGGGATATGATTGTGTGTGTGTGTGTGTATGTGCGTTGTGTAATTTATAAGTTAGCAATGAAATATATAAAAGTAGCAAATATATATTATATTGTCCATTTATGTTTCTTCCACTATGCGGCGATTTTCTTTTCCGCCTTGCCGGTCCACTCTTCGCGCAACTGCACAGTACAGCCAAGATCTCGCAGCGCGGCCTTGATGTCCTGCGCCACCGAAGGATGCTCCACCATGGCGGAATTGAGCAAATCCTCAACGCCGAATGATAGCCAGGTTTCGCATTGGTCGCGTGAACGCGAAACCATATTGCGTATGGCCCATGCGCCATTGCGCTGGAGAATCTTATGCTTGGGATGCAGACGCAGTGCCTCGACAATTATCTCGGCAATGCCCGTTTCAAAGAAGGCAGCGCTGTGCTCCTTGACGCGCAGCGTGAGCGTAGTTATGCAGGCTAAGGCAGCGGAAATTATATTCTCATTTGCTTGATGCGTCTCGATCAGTTGTTTAATGATCGGTGCCACGCCCTGTTGCACAATGTGCGCCTTCACAGCGTCATGGCCAGCAAGAGCGCGTAGTAGTTTTAAGGCCTCACGGTTTAGGCGCTCCTCATTTAGATTATTGGTCATTATATCGAATATAACTTTCAATCCACCGGCATCGTCTATGACCGTGCACAGCTCCTGCCGCACAACCAATGTGCCAAGTGTAAGCAACAAGTCCGCCAGGACATTGACATCCTCATATGCGGGCAGCAGCTCCACCAGCGGCAGCAACACTTCGTTCGCTATCTGTCGCGCATGCTCATGTGCACAGCCGAACTCAACACGTATATCATCGTCCAATACGAGGAATCTCAAAACGGCAGTCAGCTCCCTTAACAGTCGTGGATTATCCTTTACCAGCAGCGGTTTCATTACCATTATGGCATTGCTAGCCATTATACTCTGTCGATTCATTTCGTGCATAATACAAGCTTTTTGTAGCCATTGCAGTGTCAGGCACGCTATTTCCAGTTGACCTTCCAGTGCAAGTAATTGAAGAACAATAGCCATTGCCTTGGGATCGTATAAATCGGGTTGTTTGTGCGTTAAACTATTTACAGCCTGCAAACATTTGCACAGCAATTCTACTTCCAATGTCTCAACGGCCAGCATTTGTTCCAGTAACTGAACAAGTGCATCGTGCGCGCCATTTTTTCCAGCAAGCACGCGGTGTGCGAGAGATTTTTGACATTCCAGGTCCAAGATGGCGAGAAGTTCCGTTAGTTGTGCTTTATCTTCACTCTTTTCGCTGAGGTGCTTTTGAATTTTGGCCACCGTTTCATTAATAATTGGCTTACCCGTATCAGGATTTATGGCCAAATCTTTAATTATGTTAACCAGGTTAATGCCCTAAAACGAAATACAATATAAATAAAGACAATATAATTGAATGATGACGCATACAATTTACCCACTTGTGCTTCAAATTGCTTTATTGTCTCCTCCTTGGCCTCGGATGGAGTCATTGAGAAATCGACAACGTTTTCCTGGACAACATCGTCGAAAGTCTCCTGAGAAATTACTTTAGACATGTTTAATTGTTAAATTTCCACTTTAAATGCTGCAGCTGTAGATTTTTCTGCAACTTTCTTTGTGCTCTCTTTCTGTTCCGCAACAACTCCCACACACAAACCAATGAGTGAGCGAGTTCTCTTTGTTTTATTTTTCAACTGCAGTTGAAACTGGCAGACAATATGCGTTGTAGACTAATAATAAAGTTGGTTATCATTCAAAAATAAATACATTTATCTTTTGATTCGCGTACAACAAATTGTCGAACTTTCGTAAAATGCGCAACTGGAACTCAGCTGATAGACTGCACTCAGGGCCACAGAAACTAATCGATATATTTTGGAGCTACAAAATTTAATGATTCTATTCCTAAAAATTTGAAATGTTTTGAAAAAGCATGCTAATTGATAAATCGCTTTGAGGATTTATAAATTATTTTATGAAGATTTAATATTACCTATTAAAATATCGATACTCGATAGAAGCTTGTTGTGCAAAAACATGTCAGCTCTATCGATATGTATGTATCGACAGAGTATCAACAAGCCCAGCTAGCGGCAGGGTCACGGCACGAAAATAGTTAATATTTACCTTTTTTAAATTTAAGTAGGCATCATATTATTAGTACAAGTTAAACATATAAAAAATACGAATAATGGGTTATGTTCTATCGAAATTCCGGGTAAGTTTCGCGAATTTCCAATTGCAAATGCAATGTATTAGGCGAATGACGCCAAAGCACTGACCTATACATATACATATATGCAAAAGAGATTTACATATGTACGCATTTCTAATTATAGAAGGAAAAATCTACAACTGCTGTTCTGGAAGGTCTACAATTGCAGATACAAGATCTAGAGAAATATGTGATCAATACGCAGGAGCGTAAAAGGCGTTTCGTAAGCAACTTTGTTGGCTTCACTATTAGCGCCTATATTATAGGCTTTGCTCTATGGTATTTCTTCTATTTCCCGCCAACAATGCAAGAGCGCATCATGTATTTGGTGCCGCTGCTATTGTTCCCAGTGCTGTGAGTAATTCAATCAGACCAAAACCAGTCGTTCGATGATCTCATTACGAACTGTTGCTCATTATTTTTCGTTTTGTAATTATTTTTCAGCATCGTTTTTCTGCGTCAGATGTTTACGTGGTATTTTCAGCGAAAGCTCAATAAAAATGGCGATAAGCTGGCGCAGCTTAAGCAGAAGAAGACCAAAATATTAGAGCAGGTCATGGACAAGGAAACATACAAGGTAAAAATTGTTGAATTCTTACGATAGTCATCAATTATGATAATCGATATGAGTTTTGGGTTAGGTGGCGGTGCAACTACTTGAACGCTTTGGCGACAAGCAACAAAATCGCATCAGCGGTTTGCTCTCTAATACAGTGCGCAGCAACCAGAGTGTAAGTTCCTTAAATCGTTCCATCGGCTCCTCGTTGCCGCGTACACCGCAGCCAGCCGGTGGCGCCGGAGCAACAGCACAGCAGCAACAACAGCGCAACATGCTAACACCTTATACTGGTGTCTATCGAAATATGAATAACAATAATATAAATACGAGTGTTGTGGCACCGCAATTACAATTGAATACGTCGTCGCCGCAGATGCGCAGCGCGCAATTGTTGCGCAGGCGCACACCATTTCCCGTCGTTGATGAAAGTTCACGCAGCGCATTGGATCGCATTGTGGATTTCATTGTGGGTGATAGTCCACAAAATCGCTTTGGCATGATATGCAAGGAGTGCCACAAGCATAATGGTACTTCTATACCGCATAAATATATACGAGTTTATATTCATGTATTTCCTTTTTTAGGCATGCTGCCGCTGGAGGAGTATGAATATACAACATTTCATTGCGCATTTTGTGGAGCTATGAATCCGGCACGCAAGGAGCGTCCGGTGGCACCACGACTCTCCCTAAATGCAACTGAACCGCAAACGCCATCTTTAATGAATCATGGCAGTTCGGATAGTGATTCGTCAGACGATGAAGACGAGGAATCTGGTAACTAACAAAACCTCTCGTACGCCCCTTATCGACTACTGACTATTATTTGCTTACTAGACGATAATAAGCATTTAGCGCGTCGTGCGCTACATGATGAGTTGCCAATGACTGATACCGATGCCGATATGGAAATGGAAGTGGATGAGGCTGATGCTGATGCCGATGCTGATGCTGAGCCCGCCGAAGCGACTGTTAAAAAAACGGAGGAGACTGAAAGTGCGACCAGCGAGACTGAAGCTAAAGCGAACTAAAATTTTCAACTAAAGAGAGCGCCATCAACAGGTTTAAGCTTCGCTAAGCGTTAGCTTCAAATTCATGCAACTTATATATATTTATACATATATAAAAACATTGCTTAGAGTTAATAATTAATTATTACAAATAACACACATTGTTGGTAAGCAAATCTAACTTAGAATCTTTGTTTATTTTAGTCAGTCCCCCTCACTAGTTTAATCTGCAAACACGAATTACTTGAAATACAAATTTGTAAATTGAATACAACGAAAAAAAAAAAAAAAAAAATAATTACTTAAGTATGCAAATTGTATGCAAATTCGCTTTCTTCTGAACGCCACACCTTTATGCAAACGCCCCGTTAAGTGCTAAAGGAAATTGATAATTAAAAAAACAAAAAAAAAAACCAAAGACAGGCAGCAGCGATAGTTAAGACACTCACACACACACACACATACAAGTCTGACAGGCGACAGGCTATATAATAGCAATGTGACAAAAAAGGCAAACACGATAGTTGAGTTATCAAAAGCAAGAACCAACACACACACACACATACACATACACGAAGCAGTCCAATTGTGAGTGCATTATGCGAACGGTCAACAATTTCAATTTCGCTGGCTTTTATTTTTCCGGGCCATTGATCAAGGCTAACGAGAACAGCTTGCACCACCACCACCACCAGCACCAACACCACAGGCAATAACCACCTACAAGTGGAGCAGCCGCGCCCGCGCACATTCCTAGCCAATGGCTGGCGATCAAGCTGACTGCCTGACTGGCTGGCTGGCGGCAGTTGCAAACACAAATTATAAGAATTAAACTAAATCTGTTACAAATGTTGCCAACAATTGGACACATTCAGCCGCAAACTGTTGCAGCTTCAGGCTCGTGTGTATCAATGCATGTGTGCCTGTGTGTATGCGTGTTTGTCTTATTAGCTCATAATTTGTGTGACACCGCATTTTTTCGCCTCGTTATCTAGTGCTGCCCAACACTGAACTCTTACGCTGTCCTTTTCCCTCGCTCTTGACTGCTGCCCACCCAGTCGACTCTGACGTACACTCTCTATCGCTCGCTCTCTGTCTCTCGCGCTGAGCCAGGAAGTTGTTGTGCGTACGTTACGTTTCTCGTTTGGCATTGGCATCAAGCGAACATTGCGTATGGCAACGCGTTTTTTTAGAGGTGACAATTGCAATGCAACAACATTTGCATTAGCGAATCAAAAACCTGCTTGGACTAGGGTTGCACGATTCCTGAATTCTGATAAGAAATTGTATACAAATTATTTAAAAATTAAAAATTGATAAATAATTTCAAAATTGTAATACTAAAATAAACTCAATGAAATATTGAAAAAATAGAGTTCTTTAATAAGTATGAAACTAATAGTATTAAATATTATATATATAAAAATTGTTTGTATTGATGAACCAAAACAATTTTAGTCATATTACTTAAATCGTCTTAAATGTTATTGTCTGTGATTATAATATATATATATATATATATATATATATATATATATATATATATATATATTATATATGAACATGCAATACCCTGCTTGCTAAAAATATCTTTCCTATATAATTTTTTGATTAGAAGAACCTAAAAGCTTTTTGTTGTTCTTGTTATCAATTTTTTTCGAAAATTTTAAAATACTAGAAGATAAGCAAAACATTTGAACAAATTTTTAAATAAACTGCAAATGAAAAATTAAAAAAAAGTATCTATGATTATAGCGCAGCCCTAGCCTAGAATCTTAGAGCCCGATGCGATTCTGTGTGGCAAAGCAAAGCATTGAAACTAGTGCAAGTTCGCTGCACCGAAAACCCGTTTACAAGCGCCTTCCGGGCGAGTGTGTGGACAAATTCATATACATATATTATTGATCAATATATGTACATATATATATATATACGTATAGCAGGAGCTTGGCGCGTTGGCGAAGGTGTTTGCTTGACGGCACGACTAGGAAAAAAACCTGCGGCACAAATAAAGTGATTCACGAACAGATTCCATGAGCAGCGAACGTGTGGCATGTGGCATGTGTGGCAAGGGTTAAGAAGCTTGGCCAAAAATAAAAAGAAAAACGCCAACGCGCCAAGTAGAGCAGGCCTTAAGAGACAATGTTTAGAATGCGAACGGGGCTTAGTTCATTGCTATTGCTAATGACGGCTGTAACTTGATATAAACATATATACACACATATATGCACATATGCATATGTATTTGTGTATGTCGATTTATTTGTTCGCTCGCTCAACAAAGACTCTAATAATAATCTGTGTGGCCAATCAAGAAAAATATGCGCGAGATCAGTCAACAACAACAACAACAATAGTTGCAACCACACCAAATCTTAGCCAATGAAAGTGAAACCGAGCCCCGAGTCTCGATTCTAGCCGGCATACGAGAGAGCCAAGCTCTGGTCTGCCGTTCGGGCCTATAAAAGCTAGTTGACGGCCGTGCTTGTCCCACAGTGCAGCGCTGACCACAAATCCAATTGGAAGTTTAAGTACATACAACTTTATAGTCCAATTGGCAACAAGGATTACGATCAACATGTTCTTCAAGCTGGTAAGTTAATGGTGGCCGCAAATTGCTCGACAATATTATAGCTGCAACGGTGCTCCTTTGCAGCTCTTCGTCTCCTGTCTGGCTCTGGCTCTGGCCAAGCCACAGCATCAGCAAGCTGCCCAATATCCGGCTGGTGTTAATCCACAGGACTGCCCCAATTTCCCGCTCTGTGATAATGCACGCTTGCACAATCCCCAATCGCAGTGGCAGCAGCCGCAGCCCCAGTGGCAGCCACAGCCGCAATGGCAGCAGCCGCAGCCCCAGTGGCAGCCTCAGCCACAGTGGCAGCAGCCGCAGCAACCACAGTGGCAGCCACAGCCCAGCTGGAACGCTGCACCCGCACCAGCGCCCGGCGGTGGAGATAAATATCCAGCTGGCATCAATCCACAAACCTGCCCCAATTATCCCTACTGCGATGTGAATGCCGGCCATGCCGCAGCGCCTGTTGCAGCGCCACCATTGCCCGGCTGGACGGAGCGTCTCTATCCCGCTGGTGTCTCTCCGCAGCAGTGCCCCAACTTCCCCTATTGCCACTAAGAGCAGCATCCATTCTATCCCTAAACATACTTCCTTCCTCTGCGCGAACCTCTCTCTCATTTAGCTTCCTTCTAGTTCTCAACTTTTGAAATTCTTGTTCTTGTTGGCGTCATTTAATAAACAGAAGAAAAAAACATGTTGGTCACACAAAAAAAAAAAACAAACTAAAGTTTATTGATTTGCAAGGAATATATGTAGTATATATATATATATATATATATATGTATTATTAGAAATCAAGTAAAATCTAATTGGACATTCAAAAGAACTTTAGGCAGTTCTTTTAAATTCTATTTATTCTTCTTTTTGGGGCGCAGTTTGACTTATGTCACTACTGTTTAATTAATTATTATTTTTTTTTTTGTATATATATATATATATAAAATAAAATATCTACTAAAAAATTATACAAATCAATTTACTTGCCAATATTCAACTAGATTAATTTTATTTTATATTTTACTTCCTTCTTATAATTCTAATTAGATGTATACCTAAGAATTTAGTTTTATTTTTTTTTATTTCCTTATAATAACTAAGAGTTTAGTTTTATTTTATTTTTTACTTCCTTCTAATAATTCTAATTAACTAAGAATTTAGTTCATAAGCCTCCAAAAATAAATTCTATATTTATTACATTTATTTATCGCACAAATGGACTAATGAAGCTAAATTCAACTAAATTTTGTAAAGCGTGTTACAAAACACTTATTTTTTTAATTTTTATTTTTATATTCTTTATATGTTTTCAATTGTCTATACGTATATGATTTATGACTATTACAGCATTGTCTATAGTTCATTGATCTTAAAGAATGTTCTTTGTTATAAACTCTAGCAATATTTTTTTTGTTTTTTTTTTGGATTGTCATGCATTTTGAATGCAATTCTTATACTCTTATACATATATATATATATGTATGCACAGTTTAATTCATTTCAAATTGCCCTCTAATTGGATTAGAGAGAGAGCACACAATCACAGTCAGCTTGCTCCATTTCAATTTGATTTATGTCTCAGTCTTTAGTTGGTATCATTAAGTTCAAGTAAATACTCGTTTGAAAAGTTGAATCCAATCTTTGTCATAAGCCACGCCTTGTTGTCTGTTCGCCTCTTAGAGCAATAGATCAAAATTAAAGTTCAGCACAGACATTGCGGAGGCTGATGTAATTGAAGCTCAAGACAAATGCCACATGAATAGGTTGAAATATGCTTGGCTTAAAATATTTATATTTCCCTTTTCATAGGTGTGAGCATGAGCAGAGTTTTTACCGGAGTAGACTAAAAAAATATATATATATAAATTCTTACATTTTGTGAATGTAAATAAATCAATTTCTAATTTTATATATACATTATATTATACATTGCAATCCAATTAGATTTTATAATAGAAAATTCTTATATAAATATTTTAATATTATGATCCATGTGCTAAAGTTCCAAAAAATAAAATTAGATTAATATTAATAATTTATCTTTGGCTTACATCACATTTTAATAAAAAATGAAAATAAATCGTTTATTTTAATATAATTAATTATAATTACATATACATTCTAAGTCACAGGCTCTATAGTTTCTGTTTCGAATCATATTCACAGTGCAAATCGGTCTATAAATGTTGCATCAATTAAGTTACACCAACTCGGCTCGTATCCCAATTATATCAGAAAATTAAACAAAATGTAGCTAATTTTGTTTTGTCATAAAAATACTAGCCGAAAAATCTCGTCATACGCTGAGAATGTGCCACGCCCACGCCCACGTGTCGCGCAGCCATGGAGCTATCAGCTTACATGCAAGCGACTCGAGTTCCGCGCTTGGAACAAGGAATTGGACAGGTGATCAGCACAGCTCGATTGCTTGGGCAGCAGCAGCAGCAGCAGCAGCACGGGCTACCGCTGTCGTTGTTGCTGGTTGACCCCGAGTTGGATTTTGTGAAAGTCGTTCTTGCAAAACGGCGGCTCCGGCGGCGGCCACATCAAGCGACCAGCCAGCCGGCCAAGGTCAAGTGCAACTGCAAATTAAAACCAACTAGACTCGAGCACACTTACATAACCCAAAAAAAAAAAAAAAAAAAAAAAACAAATAAAAAAAAATTAAAAAGATAAAAAACAAATTCCAGTTTACAATCGAAAAAAATCTCACTTTTATTTACAAGCACTTTTCTTTTTAATGCGTTTTTCTTTTCACTAAGTTGTACAGATATTTACAAAGCCAACAACAGCAACTGTCGCTGCCTCTCTACCAGCCATGGGAGAGGGAGGATGACCAGCCCTTATGGAAATCGTGATGATAATCGTGATGGTCCTCATGCACATGAACGGGCACAATCTCTTCGTGGTGCACATGATGCACGGGCACCTCCTTATAGACTGGCACATGCACCTCCTTGTAGACGGGCACATGCTTCACCACAGGCACGGCGATCTTCTGCACATGATGATGATGCACCGTGTGCACCTTGTAGGGCACATGGATGGTATGATGTTCACTGGTTTGGGGATTTTTATAAGGAAAAGGGTAAGCATTTATGAGAAATCAAATTGGAATTGGAATAAGTGTGTTTTGATTTAACAATTCTAATTAGAATATGGATAATCGTGAAAATGTAATGGGAAAACGGATAAATGGCCATGTTGACAATAAAACTGACTTGGATGAAAATTTAGATTGAAAGGCATGAAAATTGCAAAGCGAATAAAAATTATGGTAATATGCAGGATACTTTATTTAAGTATATTAAAAACAGAAAATTCCAGTTGGAATGGCGTGAACTGCTTTTTATCATAATGTGAATTAGAATACTCTTGAAGAGAAAGTACTTTTTACTAAATGAGATATAAATAGGAATAAGAATTATTAGCAAGTCAGACAGATAAAAAGTCTACCTGAACACACACATTTTAGTGCAGCTTAATATTGAATGAAGTAAGAATTGTAAATGAGTCCAATTGGAAAGTGCACAAAAGTGAAAATGTAAATGGCTAAGCTAATGATATGCTTGGAGAGCCAAGGCGAGCTAAGGTGAAGAAGAGGAGGAGGAGGAAGGTTGGTTGGTTGGTTGGTTGGTGCATTGTCCAATTGGCATTCAATGTTATTAGCTAATCAGTTAATAGCTGGCAGTCGTCTCGACTTGTTTCAACGGTCCGCTCTCGCTCAGTTGGCAAGTTGCTTGAACTTGGCTCGGACGCTGAGTTCCGAGAGAGTTCGCAGCGTCGATCAATGCTCGGAATTTTTAATTGATTCAATGCAATTATGTGCGCATTATAATTCGCCAAGCCAGCAAATGGCAAGCGTCGCCTCTAAAATTCCTCAGCGTTGAGCCCAGGTTCACTGTCTGCCAATTGAACTCGATTACAATAACACAGCTCAGCTATATCTATACATTGTATTGTAGGGCTCAAAGTGTTAGCTTAGCTCTATTTATATTGATTGCTTCATTTGGATTCAATTACATTCATAATTAATTCATAGCATTTAAAAAGCCATACAAGAGAGCCACGACAGCCGCGAATAAAACTCAAATTGAGATTGCACAACAACACGGAAAAACGTTTTCAGATGACGCTTTAACAGAGTCTAGATGGCGAGTGGCGGATGGTTTTAATGGTAAACGTTTTATATAGTTATATATATTATATTAAGTGGTTTATGGCTTAACGTTTTATGGTTCACTTACTGTTTGCCAAAGAAACCGGGACTGGGCGCGCAGTAGGCCACAGCGAAGAGCGCAACAAAGATCTGCAAAGACAAAAAAAAAGCATTATAAGAGCTATTAATTTAAATATTTATTAGAAGTCTAATTTTGGTTTTATAGAAATATAGGTTATCAGGCTTTGGTATTTTAAATTTATAAAAAAATAATTGAGAAACTTAAACATTATTTAACACAATATTTAAGTATAACTAAAAGTTTTATTTTAAATTTGATTCTGATTTTTTTTTTTTTTTTATACAATAATAAATACTTATTGATAACTACTAAAATCTGAAGGCTGCCAAATTATTCAATCAGTATTCTTTAATATTAGGAATAGAATATAGATTGGTGTTATTTGATAACCGGGTATACATAGTGTCCAGATCTTGTTTCATAACTATATTTTAGTTCTGAAAAGTTCTTTATATATATATATATATATATATATATATTTATATATATATATATATATATATATATTTATATATATATATATATATTTATATATATATATATATATTTTTAATGTCAGCAACAATTTTATAATTACTTTGTTAATCATTTTATTCTTGTAATAATAAATTATTATTTTTTTTTTTAAGTTGTGAAAATACATATTCAGCTACGTCTCATTATGTTTCATTGTGAAAGGTTTTCGTTGAGCCCAAAATATTTATTTATTGCCCAACTTGAAATTGGCAAATACATTTTTGGTTGGGCAAATTTTCAATTAAGGCCAAATCAATAAATGAACTAAAAATGATAATTTAGACTAGGCAAAAGTAAAGTAATTGCTGCAATTTTTTTAAGTGAAGGGCAAAGCGTTTATGGACTAAAAATGTGCTCATGGACTCAATTAAATAAAGGGAGATCGATATATATGAATGGATTTTGAATATGTATATAAAAAGATTAAAACTTTTAAATTTTTAAAAACTCTGATTATGTTAAAGTAAGTTTTATGTTAGTTAAATATTATATGTTTAAGAAAACTTAAAATAATTTCTCTTATTTTTTTTACCAAAAACAAAAAAGAAATGAAATATTTTGTTAACATTTTTAATTTTTTTAATATTTGTTGACTACAATTTTAGTGCATTTTTAATTTAATATTTTTTTTTTAATTTTTGTTAACTATAATATTTTTTTTAATTTTTTTTTTTCTTTTTTAACTTTATATATTTTTATAAATATGCAAAGAAATTTCAGATAATTATTGTTTAATTTTCGTTAGTTCTTAAATTTTTTTATGCTTTAGTAAACTTTTGTTAAGCCAAGACACAATTTGTTAGTTAAGCGACCTTAACTCAGTTTTATATAAGAGTTTTGTTATATAACTTTTGGAGTTTATTTACTCCTTTCAAATCGCTGCACTATTATATAACTAATATTATTAAATTTTGTATGATTTTTTGTTTTCACACGCGAATCCTTGATTATATTATGTTTATTTGGCTATAAGCACTCTCTCAGGTTTGAGCACACTTACAAAGGCTTTAAGTGCGTTCATATTTAGGTATTTGTTGTTGTTGTTGTTGGCTTAGTTTTGCGAACTCGACTTTTGCTTTGTGGTTTATGGCCGCTGCGTTGCCAATGTCTGCCAATGACTGATAACCAATGGACAATTGCTCATCCGTTTTATACAAAATTGCAGCCGCTAACAGCGGACGTCGTAGCAGCAGCAACAGCAGCAGCACGAGTCGCAGCGGCGACAACAGCAACAGAAATCAATGTAAAACATACGTGACGCACAACAGCAACAGCAGCAGCCGTCGTGGCCACAGTAACAGTCAACAAAAGCAGCAACAGCAACACGAGCAGCAATAGCTGCAATAGCAACTATAACAAATATCACAACAGCTATTACAACAGCAACAATTGTCGCAGCAGCAGCAGCAGCAGCAGTCGCTACAACTACAGGAGCAACTACGACAGCAACATGAGGAATAGCAACAATTGTCGCAGCAACCGCAACAAGCCCCACTATTAAGTGTTTCATGAGTTGCTTAACCCAGAGGTCTGCCCAGCAACAACAACACTTTGGGGCACGCATCACTTGCTGCGGCTACTGCCAAAATGAAATCACATTTAAAATAATGAAGACGTTGCTGGCTCAGCTTGGCCTGGCTTGGCTTGGCTTGGCTTGGCTTGGCTTCTGCGATCGAACTTTGACAGGGCAAATTTGTGTGCAGATTTTCAGTGTGCAGTCACAAACAACGATAGAGCGAGAGAAAGAGAAAGAGAGAGGAAGATAACCAGATAGAGAATTGGAAAGTGCAAGTGGCAGAGCCAGAGCATATTTGTTAGGCTGAAATTGAAAATTATTTAATTTCGACTTGAATTTCAGGTTTAAGCAATTAGGCCAGTAGTTGGCTATGTAAAAGAGGTTTGTGGACGATTAGACAATGATATAAAAAATTATTAAAATTGGCCTATAAATAAACACAAAATTTATATTTATTAAATTATTGTTATCTATATATATATGTATATATAAATATATATATATATATATATATATATATATATATATATATATATATATATATATATATATATATATATATATCTTATCTACATATTAAATTTATATTTATTTATATATAAATTATTTTTATCTATTTATATATATCTATAAATATGTCTTATCACATTAAATTTATATTTATTAAATTATTTTTATCTCTCTCTCTCTATTATATATATATATATATATATATATATATATATATATATATATATATATATATATATATATATATATATATGTATATCTTATCTACATATTAAATTTATATTTATTTATATATAAATTATTTTTATCTATTTTTATATATATCTTATATACTTATTAAATTCATATTTATTAAATTTTTTGTATCTACATATATATCTATATGTTGTCTATTTATCTACATATTAATTTATATAACTTCAGCTCCAATTCATTGCACAACTCTGGGCGAGCATTGGATAGTCGTTGACAGCTATTGACAGCATTCTGATACCGTCTTAATGGCGTAGATGTCATAATGCGATTTATTGTTGGCAGTCGACTTCTGAAATTATTCCATTTGACTGATCAATTGGCACATAAGACATATATATCTGATTACCTAAATACATATATATATATATATAAACAGATATATATATATATATGTGGGCACATATTGCTCAATAGCCAAAGAGCTGTCGAAAACATAAGTCAAAAGTGAATGTCTGAAAATTGTCCAGCCTTATCCCTGGCATATCAGACCCGAAAAATAAAACATCTTTGCAGACGACCTTGACATGCTGTCGCCACATAACAGCAACTGTTACTTTTTGCCTTTATTATGCTGTTGCTGCGACAATTGTTGTTGTTGCAGCTGTTACTGCTGCTGTTGCTGTTTGCTGATGTTGATCTTGCATTTACGGCGACAATAATTGAGTTTGCTATTGGCTGAGATTGTTGTTGCTGTGGCTGCTGCTGTTGTTGCTGTGAATGAATGTTATTGAAGCTGCTGCTGCTGTTGATTGAGCTGCTGTTGCTATTGATCCTGTTGTTGCTGTTGATGCTGCTGGTGCTGCTGTTGATGCTGCTGGTGCTGCTATTGATCCTGTTGCTGATGTTGTTGATGCTGTTAGTGGCTGCTGCTGTTATTATTATTATTGCTGCTGCTGCTGTTGCTGTAACTTCCGATGCTGTTGCTCATCTTGCTGCCGCTGTTCTTTGTGCTGTTGCTGCTGTTGCTATTGCTCCTCTTGCTGCCCTCAACTCTGTTATTATTGCCCATTGCTCTTTGCCTTTGCTGCCGCTGTTGTTGTTGTTGTTGTTGTTGCAGTGACAATTTTTGATGTTGCCATTGAAGTTAGTGGCGTCAATTAAACACATTAAATGGGTCACAATTGTCGTGGAGGCGGCACATCCGATCACAATCACGACGCACGTACGACCGTCTGCTTCACATAAGCAACAGCAACAACAAATTTGCATTAAAACGCATTTTTTTTTTTTATTTTTGTCGGTATTTTTGTATTACCAATTTTTGGGCAATTACTTAACCAAATTTCGAGCCCTCTTTTTACCTATTTGCTTTTACTCTCTGCGCCTTAGCTAATCAGCAAATGCAACACACGCAATTGATTAAACAAGCATTTGCCGATCGATTTCTGGGTCGATGCTACATAAAAAGAGATTCACATAACATTTGGTTTTGCAGATGCACTCTGTTAGCATAGCTGTTAACAGAAGCTAACAATGTTAAGCATACTGGTCACAGCTCTACGTAAGTCGTAGGGATGGAATCTGCTCTTAGGTCTGCTGTTATCTTAATTTTTAACATTCTGTTAATGTTACAGTAATTCAGTTAATACAGATTAGCTGCTGTCATTAGGCTTTTACAGCTGCATATATTCATTGCATCTACTGTTAACCAAAACTCTTAAGTCTGGCCTAATAAATGCTGTTACTGAAAGCTATTAAGAGGCCTTTCGGCCTGCTGTTAATGAAAGCTGTTACGACTACGCTCTGCCTATATAATATGTGTGTTTGCATCCTATGTATATGTAGGCCAATTGAGCATATATTTCAGCTAGAGGGCAACGCAAGCCAGCGCCCAGCTGCATTTGTAGCATTTGCAGCATTTGCAGCATGTTGCATGTGGATGTTATGAGTGCGCCTGCCTGGCCCGGGCTGTCTGTTCGCCTGACTGCCACACAAATTGCCCCGCTTACATAACAGTTATTTGTGTGATAAATATGCCAGCGTACTCAATGCGTGCCCCACACAGTGTGAGAGAGAGAGAGAGAGAGAGAGTGTGTGTGCTGCTGAGAGGGAGAGAGAAACAATCATGTGTTTCGCTACTGTCCGGATTATAACTTTCATTTTCAGAGCGCGAATCCCAAATTGCAAATGCAAATGCTTCCTGTAAAGTCAGTTTTAGTTGAATACCCTGTAAATGTGTAGACACAGGGTGGTATGTAAGCTAAAGCAATCTAATTATCAAAATAATTAAGTTTATATTAAGATTGTGCCACTAGAGTCGAAGTTATGAAGGAAGACATATTCATAGAGTGAGAGTGAACAGAGAGAAGTGAACTTTTTAGTCAGCTTTGTAAGTATGCATTTGTGTTTTTCTAATTACAAAGTATCCTAAAGTCATTCACTCCCGGTTAGCGCACTCTTTTATGTTTCCTCTCTCGTTTTTTTTTTCAGCAATTAGTTTCGTAGAAATGTGGGGCATGCAACACTAAACAGCTGTTAGCGCTGTCATTTTGAAGCAGCTCTATATCAATTATGAGGCGAGCTTCAAGTTTATTTTACTGCACAATACACATAGAGATAAGTTTGATGAATATGGATCGATTGAACATGAATTGAATGTGATATACACGAATCGTTTATGATAAGCAGTCAGACAGACAGACAGACACACAGACAGACAACTGAGCTAATGTCGCCTGCCCTGCCTTGCATTGGATAATCAAACCAGTTCTACCAATACCAATAACTGCCAAATAGCCCATTAAGCGTTACCAATTCTCGATGCATTAAGAATCCGATTCGGTAATTAAGTTAAACATTTTATGGCAATAAATTGAATTCATATTTTTCTATCTGCTTCATCTAAATTGGCGCTTGAAGTGTTCTACATTCATAAAACTAGCTCACATGCATGTGAGGTATGATTACCTGAAATAAGCTTAGCTTAAGCATAATTTGATCGTGCTTATGGGTTTGGTATTAAATTTACTCCATTCGAGTTGTACTATATTTGTAATTTTTTCTTTACATTTATTTAATATTTCCCTTTATTAAAGCTTCCTTTATGATTCTCTTATGCACTTATAAATTCCTAAAATTTTAATTAATAGTCTGCTGGGTTTACTATATAGTCAAACATTCATCTTGACTATTCAGCTCTCATAACTTCAAAGCGAATATAAATGCTTTGCTTGGTCTTTACAGTCTTAAGATCTTGATAAAGCAGCTGCTGGCTAGCATAAAAAAAATTATATTAATATTAATATACAGTAGCTCTTAGCCATGTTTTGCATACATTACAACAGCAGCTTACTAAGAAGAGGCTATACATATATATTGATATATATCTTCAAACATTCTTAAGCAGAGTTTCTGATCAAAATTCTTATGAAGTAGCCGCAGCAAATATTGCGCTTCTTTTATATAATTAAGATACCAATATATATATATATATATATATATATATATATTTGTAAATACTCAAATAGTTGTGGTCTCATCGTTTCACGTTTCCTGTTCGCCCACAACTGTCAATCACCTTTGTGATAAATTTATGCCGTTTACCCAATCGATGGATGCAGCGCTGTGTTTTCCATAACAAAACGTTTTCAATTTTACTTTTAGTTTTATTTATTTTTTTATAGTTTGGTATTACATGCTCCTTGGGCTCGATACGAGTTAACGATATCTGCGAGCGATAGCTGCATTTTTGTATATATTTTTTTTTTCTTTGCTTAGACACGCGCGATATATGGAAATTTTTAATGCGATAAAACGTGCTGCCAATTGTTGTTGTTGTTGCTGTTGTTGTTGCATTTGTGCACTTGTCATGTGAGGCGCGTGCACCATTCGCTGTGCGCCTGTTGAATTTTTGAGCGGAATTTTTTTTTCTTTTTTGTTTGAAGCACAAAATTATTGGAAGCCAATGTGGAGCAGCCCCAAAAAAAAAAAAATAGCAAGATTTGTGATTTTGCGAATTGTGCAATTTTCACAAATGCCAATTTATAGCTAGAGGCGCAACCTCTGCTCTTCTTCTTTGGAATATGCTAATGCGAACTGACCTTCGACTGGGTTGGACTGCGCCTTCAGCTTAATTTGTTCTGGGTATACACACTTAGCTTGTTGGTAAATGGGGTGTATTAGTTATATAGACAGTGGCAGGCGTGATGGATCACAATCACTATGGGCTTGATCATAAATTAATAGTCAAGATAATCTAAGCTAGTACATTTGTATACACCTTCCTTCTATATATTTCTAAACATTTTTTCTTCATCAATGGCTTTAGCTAAAAATCCCATAAAGTATAAATATTCTTCAAAATGAATCCCCAATTTGATTTGAGAATTTTACTTGCAGTTGCATATATGTAAATAGCCTTTTCTATCAACATCAACAATAATTAATTAAACAGGGTAACTGTTAGTCCTATATTACCGGCTAAAGCACGCCCTGTTGTGTTTATTCTAAAGAATTCCTGTTTGAAAATTTCATTAAGCTTGAGAATGAGCTCAGCTTTGGCAGCTGTTGCTGCTGCTCCTTAATGTTCGATGCGCTCGCTTACGGCAAGTTGGCGGCGCAGCTGGCGTCGCAGGCGACGTCGACAGCAACATCGACAGCAGCGCCATCATTTGGCAGAGGCGCTGATGAAGAACAGCCCCGGCCTGAATTAGACGACGTCAGCGAGCATGACAAGGTCGACACTTAAAGGTGTCGCCAATTATAAGGCCCCCCAAAAACTACACACACACAAATACACACACACACACACCTGCACAAACGCACAACACCTTTGGCTGCAGTGAAAACTTGCACCAATTAACGCTTCAGCTGTTCGCTGTAAACCGAAAAAAAAAACTAATAAAAGTTAAAGCCAAGTTTTGATGGTGCATTGGCCGCACAATTTGAATTGCGCTCTTTTTAGTGGCTCTAACAAAGCGTAAACGCAGTTCAAGTTGAAATTATTATTATGCCATTCCTTTAAGTTCTGGTTCTTCATAGCTGCTGCTGCTGCTGCTGCCTCTACTACTTTAGGTCTTGGTTCTAATTCAACTGCTCTACTAATTCTACAGCTGGAAAATATCTAAACATCTAACCAAACTCTTGGCTCTAATTGCGCATACATAAATAAACAATGCGCAATATACATGAACGGCATATTAGCTATGTGAAACGTTTGGAATGACGCGGAAAATTTTTATTTATTTTATTTCATTATCTTAATTGATTATATTATTTTATTATATTATATTTTTTATTTTATTTATATTTTCTCCATATTTTAAGTATTAATACATTTATGATTCTTAAGTCAAATTAAAATAAAGTAAATTAAGTCATTGAGCAATAAACAATATAAAGAGCAGCAGGTGAAGTTGGAACTGTGAGAGCGGGAGTGTCGATATTCCTATTATCGCTCTCTTTGCTATCGCTCTCCTTTTGCTCTCCATGCTCTCTATGCTCTCCTTGCTCTCCTATACGCGCTCTACGGCTGCGTCTGGCAGTAAGAAATCTAAGGAGCTCAACAAGCACTTCTGTTGGAGTCCTAAAGTCGTATTGTACTCTGGATCAAGTCTCAACGGGGCAAAACCGTTTTAAAATTAAACTTATGTTTTAATTTTGGTATTTAAATATAAATAAATAATAAATATAATAATAATATAAAATTTATAATTATTTAATGGTTTTTTGCTACAGTCACTTAATATTTTTCATATAAAATGTATGTTTACACAGCATAAAGAGCATTCAATGTGCGAGTCGCAATCAAATTAACTGCGCTACAATTTCTTATTGAAACAATTTTACGTGAGTCATTCCCAAGCGATTAGAGGAAATGGCGGCAGGCAAAAGAAGCAGAAAGAAGACGACGCTGAGAGAAGAAAAAGCCGAAGCAGCAGACATCGACTTCAACGAAGTTACCTCGAAGGCAAGCGCCAGGCAGGTTCGACACCCCAGGCGAGCAGCGTCTCAAGTGGGCGCAGCTAATGATCATAATGATGAACTCTAAAGCGCCAAACTTCGCTGGCGGCGGCAGCTAAATGCGAAGCTAAACGCCAGTAACAACGGCAATAGCAACAAAAGAGTGCGCCGCTGGCTGCGCAGCCGCTGCTTGCGTTGCCGCTGGCTGCGCTGCTTTGGTGCTCATCCAATGAGTTTCGAATACAACTAAATCAGAATTTTTTTTTATTCAGTTTCAATTGTTTAGCGAGTGCGGATCGGCGAGTTCGAGTTCGAAACGCAGCGCAACCAAACGCGAAACGAAAGCGACCAAAGAAAAGCAACGGAACAAAAAAGAATTCAAAAAGAATTGCAAAAAAAAAAACACAAAATTAAAATTGCACTGCAGCTGTAAGGTGTAAGGCTGGGTGTGGGTGTGTGAGTGAGTGATTGTCACAGTGTGTGCAGGAAAGAGATAGCTGGAGCTTGTCATTAGCCGCTTTGCCAAAATGTCAAAGCGCAACGGAAGCTAGCTAATCAACAGTTTACCGTTACAATTCTCAGCATAATTCGGCCGGAAAGACCAAAGTGAGAATCTGACCGCAAAACTTAACGCCCGAGTGAAATTTTAATTGCGCAAAAGAACAAACAAAAAGAGATTTGCCTATTAAAAAAAAAAGAATATATTTTTATAATTATTGCGAGTCGCTTTTTCAATAAATCATTCATCATTTAATCTTTTTTCTCAAGCTGTCATAATAAATTAATTGCCGGCTTCTTTGCCTCCCTCTATCGCATACGCCGGCTGTCTCTTTCGCTCGCGACAAGCAATTAAATGTTTTTAACTAATGTGCGGTTTTTAAGCTGTTTTGCATACCCTGACACTTGGGGTATTTAGGGTATGAGGATTTTATGAAAATTTATGTTACAGACGGAAGCAGACCAATCAACCATAACATTTATATTCATTATCAAAGGAATACAGTTAAAATAAAAAATAGTAATAATTATTAACTATAACAAATATAAAACTGAATTTATTAAAGGGCATTTGATAGTGCAGGCAGAACAAGGCAAGATTACAATTAAATATCTTTTTAGATTTCAGCGCATTTTGTAGTCGTCAGAGTCAATTCTTAATAATTAGACTTTTTGTTTTAATAAAATTTTGAATTTTTGAATATTTGTTTTTGTTTTTGATTTTACATTTGGCCAAGTGCGACGGCAATGATGGCAATTGTATTTACGCATTGCTGAGCACTTTGTCATTCAAATATTGTTAATTACCAAGTGGTCAAACATTTTTGTCGCAAAAGGTCAGCGAGTCGAGTCTCTAGGCGAGAGCTTGTGATGTCATCAAGGAAGACAACTATGATTGGGTCAATGACACACGCGCATGCTTCCTGACACACCCACTCCCTTCTCTATAACACACACATAAAACTAGCAGAATTTCTTTTGAGTGAACACATAAATAAATGAGATCTCCCACATCTCTCATCTCATCTCAGCTCGGCTCGGCTCGAGCCGGCTCACATCTTTAACGATCTGCATATTTTGGCAATATAATTAACGGTGAAAAGAATGTGAAAAGTAGCGAAACGTAACGCGAAAGCCACAAGCAAAAAAAAAAAGAAAAAGAAACAAAATCAAAAAGTTGCTCCAAAGAAATGATGCCCACTGGCACGCGAACATAAGCCAAAAAGAAAGGAGAGAAAGATACAAAGCGAAGAAAGAGCAGAAACAGAAGGTTTCTACGGCGCAAGCGCTTGGCGCTGTCTTTCAGTTCCCAAGCTTCCGTCGATCCAAACAGTCCACTTAACCCAAAACTCGCCACGAGAATGCCAAAGGAAGTGAACAAGTGATAAACGAGAAAAATTAAACAGTGAGAAAAACTTGTGCACAAAAAAAAAAAAAAGGGAAATCATTTTTAGCGCTAACAAGTGAAAATACTGAAAATGCAGCTGATGCAAACTGCGCTCTGGCGGCGTCTGCTGCTGCTCTGGATGCTGCATTTGCTCGCAGCTGCTGCTGCTGCGCTCACCGTGGACAATCAGCTGGTCTCAGCGCGAAATGGTAAGCGTAGGGAAGAGAAATGGAGAAACTGCTAACACATCATTTTAATAGACCTATTAACGTCTATCAAAATAAAATAATTTTATAAAGTTGAGCAAAAAACAGTTAAGTTCTAGACAAAAGATAACTGGTTCTTTAGAGTTTGCTTGGATTGTAGCAGTCTATGTAGTGCTCATAGTATCTGGAAATTGATTAGGTTATCTAGCAGAGATATTTATTTTATTTTATTTATTTATTTTTTTTTTTTTTCAAAAAATAATTTTCATTTCTTTTAAACAGACTTTTTACTACCTAATTGGCAGCTTAACAAGTTGAACATAAATTTATTATTATTTATTTTTAGAAATAAAATATATTTATTAATAATATATAAAATATATTTATTTCTATTTCTAAAAGTATCAAAAAATTAAAATATATTACAAATAAAATTAAAATGTTTTATCATTTAAAACGATCTATCAACTTCATGCTTGCCTGAGCATAGCAGGCAGGCCATGGGAGGGTAAACGCCTTATGGGTGCTAAAGTACAGAGACAGGATCTTAAAAAGAATTAGAGCATACCTATGCTGCTAGGTAAATTGTAGCTCTAGGAGTCACACCCATAAGTTCGCTCAGCTCCCCCCCCCCCCAGATATGTCAGCTCTTGAGGCATGCATCTCACTATAATTTTAAATGATCGTCGACAAGTTTTCCCAATCTAATTTACATACTCAACGCATATGCATGGGCATAAGCCACTCTAAATACCACACACATGCCATAATGCCGAAACGAGTACAGCTCATAAGCCAAATGGTCTAATCCATCATTAATCATAGGGCTAAACAAATAGTTCTTTCAAATTGTCTCTTGGTTGTTGACGTAGTTGACCTTTTTGAATTATTCATGGCGACCCGTTTGCGGCGAGAGAGTGGAGTTCTATGGGCTGGAGTCAGCTATGGGCGCCAACTATGGGGGTCAACTGTGCGGTGCCAGCTATGGGGCTAATGGCAGTCAACTGCGTCCACGCGGCACGCAAGCCAAATAAAATTCTAAACAATTTGAATAAAGAACAAAAGCCTCAAAGTGTGGCGAGACAATAAAACTAACCTACCGTACAGTGGAGCAAAACCACAATAAAATGGCCTTGAAAAAAAAAAAAACAATAAATAAAACTAAAATAAAATAATGCCACTGACATCATAATCACTACCGAGTATAGGGCGCATGTGGGCGTGGCAGGGCATTGCATAAGCTGAACTTTATTTAGTTTTTGGTCAATTGCAATTGGCCAATTTGAGTCAAATTAATTTTTTCCATTTTCTGTTTTCAGATTGCTTTGAGCGCATTGCTTTGGAGGCGATGCTGCCATTTGAGAAGACCTTCCGCACCGAAGACACCAACTCACTGAAGATGTGCAAGGAGAAGTGTTTGCAGGCGGGCGAGAAGTGTCAGGCGATCTCATTCGGGTGAGCGTGCAATTGGGCAATCGCTCGTTGTTTGCGAATGACTAACAACAATTTACAACTTATTTGGCCAACTTCGTGCAGTGTTCATCGACGCGGAAACGGCACATGTCAATTGTCAACGGAGCAGTATGGCGGCGGGAGCGGGCGACCCGGTGGCGTCATTTTCGATCCCGACTTTGATCTGTATGCGCGCAAAACGAATTGCTTCGATTTGAGCGACAATCAGCTGGACGGTGCATCGAGTCCGATCAGTACGGGCGTAACGCCCGTTAATTTACCCAATCGTCCCATCGATGTGAGCAATACACCCGTGCTGGTTGTGGATCCCACACCGCATACGAATCATCCGCCACAGCCACCACCAGTGCCGCCCAGTGGACCGCCGCCTGGTGTCGGCGATCGTCTATATTTCTCGCACGAAATCTATCCACTCTACAAATATCCCACGCTCTACGAGCACAACTATCCGGCGCCCAATGAGGAGGTCTATATACCTGGCGGCTATGCCGCCAATGTGCCCGAGGTGGATGACCGTTACAGGCCGTCGTATGGGCCGCAGGATGATGATGGCATACGGCCTACGCCGCATGGCCCACCACGACCCATTTTCGGGCTGGGCTATGGCAATGGCTACAGCTACGGCACCCCGGAACGCTATGCGCCCACGACTTTGCGGCCTGCTTCCGGTGAGCGCCCCAGCTATGCGCCCAGGCCGGATTACGGCAGCGATAGACCAGATTATACGCGCCCGCCGCACATGCGTCCCTATGATAGCTCCACACCGCCGGCTTATGGGCCACGACCCACAGCCAGTTATGATCGTGAGCCAAGACCCACGACCAGCTATGATGGACATCGTGATCCAAGACCCACGACCAGCTACGATGGACATCATGATCCAAGACCCACGACCAGCTATGATGGACATCGTGATCCAAGACCCACGACTGGCTATGATGGACATCGTGAACCGCGACCGGACTACACTAATCGACCTGATCCACCACCGCACGTAACACATGATGGAGCATATGGCATGGGACCCGTAACGGGACCTGGACCTGCACCTGGCTCATCAGCGCGGCCGCCTGCTTACGATAGACCCTCAGCTCCGCCGCCAAGAGATGATTATGTGCGTCGCAATGGCAGCGCTATGCGTCCAGATGGTTACTATGATGATGATAAGACTATAGCAACTTATTTCAATCCCGGCGACTATATGCATTCCAATAAAAGTAAGGCTGAATCCAGAACTTGGACTTTAATTAATCATCCTAACCAATCTTCTTCTCTTCACCCCCTTGCCAGAGCCAACTATGCCTATTCCTATGCCTATGCCTGGAGACAGGGATCGTGATCGTGATCGTTATCCCATGGATGAAATGAATGGTGAGTGCAGAAATCGTATATAAAATCATCTTAACAAAGTCCCAACTAATTTGGATTCGCGCCCAGCTAACAGTCAGTGGAAGAGAGAAGGTTTTGGATGAGATTCGCATTATTTAACTTTTTATTACATTTTATTTTTCTTTTTTTGGTTTAGTTTATAACAACTAAAAACTAAGTAGAATTAACATTGCGCACAATTAAAACTCATTGCGAGAGGCAGACGGGAGAGGGGGGACGGGAGAGGGAGGCGGTGCAGCAGATGGAGGAGACGGTGTCGACGGTTGACCCACATTTGGGCTTGGCTTTTATTTGCGTAACAAAACTAAAAACCCATTAGACTAAAGCATAAAGCGTCAATCTATTGGCAATGTGGGTGGACACACTGGGTACAGTGGGTCAAATTGGTGGGATTGTTATTGCATGTGCTCCATACTAAAAATAAATAATCGAAAGCTCGCTCGCTCGCTCGCCCATGGGCAACAAAACAAATGAATTTAGCTCGCATGCTGAATGCGAAAATGTCGAGTGCAAAAGCTTATGAAAAATTGTCAACAAACTGGGTTATCGATCACAATGGCTAGCAGCTAGAGGGAACTTTGAAATATTTATAAAAAAAAAAAATTTATATATATATATATATAGGTTTATAATAATAAAAAAAATGATTGTATTCTATTGTAGCTAAAGCGCTTGATATTGGCTATAAAACAAAGCGCACCTAAGTGGGTTAGCTAATTCAATAGAGCTAGGATTTTTTTGTTATTAATATTATTCATGGTATTCACGTTAGGCTTTTTTCATTAATATTATTCGTGGTAAATTTTAAATTCATTTATATGAATTAATATTTATATTGAAAAGCAACTGCAGCTCCTCAAGGTTAAAACTAAATGCTGATTTGTTGCCTGATGAAGAGCTCAACATATACTTAAAGATTGGGTTGCTATAATATGAAAATTTAATTTTTTTATTAAGAGACCTAGAAGATATGCAGCTTAGCTATGCAAGAAAAGCTTATTTTAAAAAAAATAAAATAAAATAAAATCATAGTGACATTGTTAGCTTAAGGATAAACCATAAAAAAGCATATCAATAAAGAGTTTAAAATATTTAAAAAAAAAAAAATAAAATAAAATTAGCCAAACAAATTCGATTTACAGCTCGCTAAATATCTGCTTTGAACTTTAATATCTCAACCCGAAACCAAGCATAAATAATTTATGCTTTACATCTGAAAGTAAAGTATAATCACACAGCTCAATTTGGAAATATTGCCTATTAAAAATTTGTCAATATATAATTTTTAATAAAAATGTGACGAAATATGCTCTTAAATGTAATTAAAATATATTTATAATTATTTAATAATTAATATATTTGACCTCTTTTAAACTGCTTAGATATTGTTCAGATTTTTTTATGTATGTAATTAAAATATTTTATAAAAATACATTTTTTTGGGGCATTGAGATTTGTTTAAGAAGTATTGCAAATTTTGTAATTTTGGCAAGTATAATTATATATATAGCATTATAAAGTTTACTTGCAAGCTCATTAAGCTCCTATTTTATTCTTGTTCTATAAATAGTTTATGCGAGAATTAATTAGTTTGAGCATAACTTAACTTAAATGTATAATGCGGCTCTATAAAAACAAATTTACATATTTTCACGAGCTCTAAGCCCAACTAATTTCAATTTAAGTATGTAGTGCCCACATTATTTTTATAGTACACCCTCATGATGTCAGCTCTGGCTAAGAGTATATGTTTATTTAATTTTAGTTAAGTTGTCAAGTGCACAAGATTTATGACAACTCCTAAAAAAAAATCAGCGAAGAGTAGCTTTGCCCACTCATCAAAGAGTCATTTATATTTTAGATTTTCAGAGTCGACTTCCTTTAGATGTTTTCGAGTGTGACGAGCACATGAACTTTATGAAACCCCAAACAAAATACGGGGGTGACATAAGCCCAAGTTCAAATGCCAGTTACGATCCATGCGACAATGTAATTAAATTGTTAACTCTGCGTGCGCGTTTGTTAGTTGAATTTATTGGGCGTGGGACAGATGGCCAAGCAACTGGAGGAAGATAAGAGTGCGAGTAATACGATTACGTGTTTTTCTTCTTATTATATTATTTAATTTTTTTTTTTTTTTCTTCATTCTTCTTCTTCATTTTTTGGTAGCGGAAGTTTCAGTCTGTGATTCTTTTTGGTTACCATACTTTGCCTTTTGGAAATTGTGCAAGAGCAAGTGCACTTGAACAAGCGCCCCGACAGGCTGCATTGTATGCAAATTTTGTTAGAATGCACCTTAGTGCAGATGCGAAAAAAAAAATAAAACCAAAAGAAACAAAAGCTAACCCATTGAAATGACAGCTTTGACATTGATTAAGAAACGGAAATGCGCTCAGAGTGTTTGGCTTTTTGTGCACTTCTTATGGTAGCGCGAGCGGCAGAGGGAGCTCGGGCGCTGGCAGCTCAGTTATGATCGATGTCGTAGTAATGACTCGGACAGGGTACATGATAGCTTGCCATATGAATTATGCATGCAACAAGTGCGTTATGGGCTTATTCAGGCGAGTTGTTAGAGACTTGGGCAACGAACTTGAGTTGCGGCTTGTAAGCTGGAAAATGTGAAAAAATATGATGTCTTAGCAAAACCAGAATAGAGGAGCAAAATATATATTAATTTAAGTATAAGCATATAAGAGGAGTGCTTGAAGTATCTAGAAACTTTTGAAAGCAAATTTTGGCAAATCAATTTGGGCCAGGGGAATACAGCAGCGGCCACAACACAAAAGACTTAGACAACAAACTTAATTTGTTACTGTGATTTGAAAATCGCTGAAGTGGAAAGCAGTTAAATATCTTTGAAATGAATTGTTTATATGTGTAAAAATGAGATAATTAATTATTTATATGTGTAAAAATGTAGCTCAAATCCAAAATGTATACTAATATTGAAAAAGAACTAAAGAATAAACAAATTATGCTAATCTTTAATATAATATTATTAAAAATTAATTTTCTCCCATATGGAAAATATTTCCATTAGACTGCCAATTCCTAGTTCTTATTAGACTGTAAATTCACTTCATATATGTTAAGTTTGACTCATAGAGGTTATTCAATGTTAAGATATTATAATCAAAAAATGTTATATATTTTTGATATCTATATATATTTAAATTTTTTTATTTTTTTTTTCATTTTATATTTTCTACATATATATATTATATATATTTTTTTTTTATACATATAAATATAAAATATATATTATATATATATTTTATTTAATATTTTTAAATTTAAATTTACATCAAAAATGATGAAAATTTCTGAAAATTTTCTATTGAAAATTAGCTATTATTAATATTATATTAATTACTGAAAATTATTAGTTTGCCAATATTTATATACGGAATTTTCATCAATTTTCTTTCAACAGAAAAACTGTTGTTGACTTTAAAACAAATTTCGCAAATATTTAATTTTCAAGCACATTTCATTGCTGCCTCAAAACCTTATCATACATATATATATATTCGCTCTTATATCTCAAATGCTAATCAAGTAGATTACTAGTTTAATTTCTGCGAAATTCCCAATGAATTTGCACCGCAAACAGCGCTGGTTGAAATTAATACTTATTTTGGCATCCTTGACTGCCGTCAATTAACGCTTGGCTGCTGCTGCTGCTGCTGCCGCCGCTACGCAGCGCTCGAACTATGGATACGAGCTATTAACAGCTGCCCTCGTATTTTCATCTGAAAACTAAAGATAAGGCATCTGCTAGCCAAAAAAAAAAAAAAAGCACAATAACCAAGCGTATATAGTACTCATTAAAAGTGTGCATTTCAAGGCTCTAAAGACGACGCCCCGTTGGCTAAATAATCGAGAAGAGAACAGCATCAAGAGCAGAAAAAAAAAAACTAAAGCTCTGGGAAAAAATTAAAAGCTTTTTGGTGGAAAAACGCTCGAGCGCGCGTTATTTTTTCTAATATCGTGTATAAAACCGCAAGCTTGACCAAAGCAGCGGCTCAGTTGAGATTAGAAACGCCAGAGCAGCGCGTCGGCGCGTTTACAACTAGATCCTGTGAGAGTGAAAGAGAGAGAGAGTGAGCCAGAGAGAGAGAGAGTGAATGGGTGAGAGAGAACGAAAGCTGCTTCAGCTAAAATTTAAATTTTAAAACCGAAAAATCTAATAAGAATCCTGTGCAAGGGAGTGTGAAAGAGAGAGAGAGAGAGAGAGAGAGAGAGAGTGAGAGTGAGAGGGCGAATGTGTTTCATTTACGCTTCGTATTCAAATTGAAAAACCGAAATAAAACGCGACTTACGTAATCAGTGAACACAAAAAAAAAAAAAAAGATTTAAATAGAATTTCAAACCGAGCCCGATTATATAAAAAATTTGTGTGGATTTAGTGGTTCGGTGCGCGCGTTTCAATGCGTTCGCTAATGCTTTTATGGCAGCTGCTGTTGCTGCTGCTTTACGCCAGCTGCGGCAGCAACGCCAAATTCGTGAGTCCTACAAGACACAGCGGCAGCGGCAGCGGCATCGGGGTTAGCGACATAAGCAGCACAATTATAATTGTGGAGGATGCCAAAGGTAGGTAGGGCACAATTACTATAACTCGGTCAGCAGCCGAAAAATTAAAAAAAAAAAAGAAATAAAAACAACATGAATGCGAAGCATATTTAAAGTAATTTGCATAATTTGGCAAATAAGAACTTCGCCGCGAGATAATCTAAGCACAAAGGCCTTGGTGTGGGTGGGGGACAGAGGTTGCTGCAAAGCAACATGACTCGAACATAATTTACAGCAGCAGCAAAAAGAGCGGATGTAAAAAGCAGAACATGTAGCAACATGTAGAGGCAACCGATCTTGGACGCGCTTCACCGACTTCAGCAGCGTCGGAGCCAGCCAGATCTCTATGATTGCTTCACTTCGTGTTGTTGTTGTTTTCTTTTTCTCTGCATCTCTTTTCTTTTCGTATTTCTTCTCATCTTTGCAGCCTGCTTCCGGCGTGTGCTGGCTGGCAAGCGCATCGCCCCACACTGGATACGTCGCTCGATATCCTGTGAGCGTGTGGAGGATTGCATGCGCGAGTGCGGCCATGAGAAGCGCTTCATGTGCGAAGGCTTCAACTATCGCCTGGACCCATCGGGGCATGCGCAGGGCGATTGCGAACTGATTGAGATACCTTTGTCCCAAATGGATTTGTATTCGAGCGCAAATCGAAGAGATTCGAATCTGCTGCGGCATCCGGACTATGATTATTACGAGCGGGATCGCAATGCGCCCAGCAGCTGTCGACGCAATGCCTGTCAGGATTGCTCCAAGGGGCCCATTAGCAGCAATCCCATTTACTTCAAGCCCAGCAGCAGCGGCGGCGGCAGCGGCAGCGGCGGCGGAGGTGGCTATGCCGATAGAAATAGAGATCGCAATCGGGATCGCGATCATTATCGTCCACCGCCTCCACCTCCACCGCATAGCACTGCTGTGGATCATTATCGCGGCCCATCGGCGCCATCGAGTGGCTCCTACGAGCATCGACCCTTCTCCACGGACTATCACAGCTCACATTCGTCCAGCTCGTCATCCTCATCATATGAGTTCTCCTCGCATGGCTCTGGCTCCAGCTCCGGCTCTGGCTACTTTGGCCATACGCCGCCCAGCAGCTACGGTGATCATTCGCGTCCCGATTATATAGATCGACATGATTATGGTCGACCCGAGCCGCCTTCACGCTATAGACCCGATCGCTGGGAAACGTTGCCCAGCAGCTCAGGCTACGACAGCTCCGCATATAGACCGCCACGACCCGAAACGGATCGCATAGACAAATACAGGCCATCGTATCGCCCCGGCCATGACTATTCACCCTATCGTCCGCACGAGCCTAGTCGCCCGGGACCACCGGCCACAGGACCTGCTCACAACTATCTAGATCGGGATGGCCCATCGGGTTCTTCCTACAAGAAACCCAATAAATTTGTACCCTACTTGATTGGTGCCGAGGAGAGCTATGGCGGTGGCTATGGCGGCAAGCAGAGCTCATATTTCGAGTCGGAGCGTCGCAAGGATCAGCACGATTTCAACTACTTTGATCTGGGATCAACACATCGCGAGCCTCCCAGGGAATCGAATGCAGTGCTGCGTTATCCCGGCTCCAGCTACGATCATGATTATCCCAGATTACGCAACGATTACAGAAAACAATGGACACGGCGACCTGGGCCGGATGGTAAGTGAAGTTGGAAATGGGCTTGGGATTAGGACAGCTTTACAATACTTTAATCCCTTTAGAATGCTCTGCAAAGACAAGCGAGGGCTTCCGCTTGCACAAGACAGCGGTGAAGCACGCTTTCAATGTGCCCACGCTCACAGAGTGCGAGCGCTTGTGCTCGGATCAGCGTCCCAGCTTTATCTGTCACACCTTTAGCTATCGCTACAATCAGGCGGGTCGCGATAATTGCATGCTGTGCGACAGACCCGTCAATATGCTCGATTACTATGTGGACATAGAGCCGGACAGGGACTACGATATATACTCCATGGCCGATGATATGGATGTGTGCAGGCAGCCGTCGCCACAGCCGCCAAGACGCAGCGATGGACCAAGCACGGCGCTCTCCGATCCACGAAATGCACGTGAGTTGATGGAAGGAGAAGATATGGGATTAGCTGTGCTAGGGAGCATAAGGAGGGAAGATAAGGCGGGAATCATAAAATAGTTCCTCTTCTTAGCATGAGAAGAACTTAAGCTACGCTCCTAGCCGTATCCCTGGGCAAACCCTAGTAGCTCCTCGACTAATCCCTTCTCTTTTACTCTCCCTGCTTCTTCTCTGACCCCACAGAATGTTTCTTCCGGGCAATCGATGCCACGCGATTCTTCAAGTCAATCGTCCGTGACTCGCTGACAGTGCGCACTGTGGGTGAATGCGAGATGGAGTGCATACGCTCCAGTAAATTCACATGTCGCGCCTTTGCCTTCCGCTATGGCCAGCAGCGACATGCGGGAGTCATAGACAATTGCCAGCTGAGCGATTGGCCCGTTCGCGATATGGACAAGGAGCGACATCTGATACTCGATGCAGCGTTCGATATCTTTGAGCGCGCGAGCTATGGACATGGCTGTGAGATACAGCCCATAGTGGATGAGAAGCACAAGAAATGTGAGTTGGACAAGACTTATTGGAATTCGATTCCAATTGGAATTTCGTTTATTTTCTAGTGTGCTACTTGGGCTATGGCTCTCCGGCACGCTTGCTACCTCCAGCTATAAAGAAGGTGATCACGGCGCCCTCGGAAATGGCCTGCAAAAAGGAATGCATACGCTTGCGCGACACAACGCAATTCAAGTGCTTTGCCTTTAGCTATGGGTAAGATTATTAGATCCTAAGTTCTCTAAGCACTAACTACAATTGTCTTCGCTCAGCTCGCAGTCCAGCTCGTTTAACTGTGAAATGTCTGATCTAGATCAAACGGAGCTCAAGCTCGATGTGCATTACAAGCACACCAAAGAGCGCGATTATTGGCTATTCGCTTGGAATCCATTTGATTGGACGTGTCGGGATAAGGTGAACACCATCGGTGGTTCACGTGTCAATAATGATCGACGCATGGACATATTCCGGGAACCGGGTAAACTGACAATTCTAACCTGTTGCACGTCCATCATTGTGTAAATAATCAGAGAGTTTGAACCAATGTCAAAATTGTCTATAACCCCAAACTAGTTTTTAGTCTTAGATATATAGAGATAGTATGTAATTGGAGTTATGTCTATGTATATACAGCATGTACAGTAGCATTACCCTAACGTATAACCCAGACGAATCCGGGTATCAACAGTATAACCCATAACCCAAACGAATCCATGTATCAAATCCTTCTACTAACTGAATGTTATGCAAATCAATAGAGATTTCCTTTAACTAACTTTACGATATCAAAAATCGAAAGGCGATGTCGCTTGGCGTCATTATACAGTAACCGGCAAGCCTTGTCGCAGGAGCAGTCCCTGCGAGAAAAATCTGATAACCGGTTTCTACTCCTGTGAAACGGACGGCACTGAGATTGGAGCCTGGGACTATTGCTGCAAAACGGATCATCCATGTGGCTATAGTCGCGGCTTTGACTATGCCTGGTAAGTATTAAAAATAACCTTATGTTATTCTCATTTAAGCTATCCCTTTCCCATTCCAGGTGCTTTGTGGGCGATGAGTCAGATCAGTGGCGCAAGTGCAGCGATCGTTATTATCCCGGTGCCAATAATAGCACGAAGACCAATACACACTCCAGCTTGTCCAAGCAAAAGCCAAAGCCACATCAGCTGCAGGCAACATCGGCCAGCAGTGAATACACACAGCATCCGCCACGACCCGGAGGCCTGCAGAGTCTCAGCGATTTTGCAGCGGCCCGTTTATGGCCCGTCACTTATCTTTACAGCGAGGGGCCGCCAAATGCGACGGAGTTTAGTAATTTCGTTGATTGCAACAAGGAGACGTGTTGAACTTGGCACGCAATAAGCCTAATTAAGTAGTTCCCATAAGACACGACTCCCCTCTCTCTCACGCTCTCTCTCTCTCTATCTCTCGCTCTCTCTCTGTCCGCCCCACACTCCCTGTCCAATCTTCACTTAGTTCTAACAATGACGAAAATGATGTTCTCACCGTTTGTCTGCCGCAACACACACGTTTGCAAATGTGTCGCTGTGATTTTTCATTGAGATTGATTGCAAATTGCCCTCGTAATCACAAAAAAAAAAAATAATAATAATAAAAAACCAATTAACTTATTAATTTCTTTAAATTTCGTGCCGACAATAAATCTTTGTACTTATGCATTTAAGTTTATATAATAAATAACTTAGTTAACTGCGTCGTGTGTTTGTGCGGGTTTTTATCTTTATATGGAATATCATTTATAACACTTTTTCTCTATTTATTATTTGTCACATTTTCTTAGCTAAAGAACGCGCCAAATTATAGATAATCGACGCCGGTTACTAATTGCTATCGAAATTGTTTGCTTTACTTTCGGTTATCTAAGTGCGGTCACCCTACACTATCAACCAGACTTTGATAATTAAAAACTTTAAAAAGCCTCATTGGCGCTAATTTATCGATGCCTGATTCATAATTACTATCGAAATCGCTTGGTATACTTTGAATTATAAAAATGCAGTCACCCTACATTAAAAGGCGATACGATATACCTGTTGCTCACGGCTATCGTAATATTCACACTACGGTGCTACGGTCACACTGCCTTTTGAAACAGCTGGCAATGTAAGAATTGTGCAATAAGCAAGTTTTTATTTGTAAATATTATAAATTAAACAAATCATAAAAATGACAAGCAGTAAAGTGCACAACTTGCTAGCCATAGGCGCTACAGCCCTAGGAGCCTTTTATCTGGGTGCTTACAAAGAACGCCAGCAGAGCAGCAATGATGAATACTGTCAACAGAAATTTGCACACTTGCCTGGATTTCCAGGTTTTTCAACCGTTTCCGCCGCTGCGCTGATACCAGCCAACGACGTAAATCTGACCGCCCGGCCATCACGTGTAGCTGAGATTATGAAATATGGTTTTCCCGGCATGGATAATGTGCGCTCCCAATCGGATTATGTGCTCTCCTATGACAGACGCAATCGTGTGCCCCACTGGGTGTTCGAGCACCTGACCGCCGAATCGGTGGCCAAAAACGATCAAGTCGATCGAGCGAAATGTGATTTCAGACAAGACGAGAGCATACATCCGTTCTTTCGCGCACAGAACACTGATTACCGACGCTCCGGCTACGATCGCGGTCACATGGCCGCCGCTGGCAATCATCGACTGCATCAGAAGCATTGTGATGATACTTTCCTGCTCTCCAATATGGCGCCACAGGTGGGCCAAGGCTTCAATCGCGATGCCTGGAACTCACTGGAGATGTATGTGCGCAAGCTGACGCATAGCCACACCAATGTCTACGTCTGCACGGGACCACTCTATCTGCCACACAAGGAGAGCGATGGCAAGACCTATGTGAAATACGAGGTAATCGGTGCCAATACTGTGGCTGTGCCCACCCACTTTTACAAGGTGATTGTGGCTGAGGCAGCGGACAAGAAGCTGCACATGGAAGCATATATAATGCCCAATCAGGTCATCAGCAACGATACACCACTCAAAGTGTTCCAAGTGCCGCCCGAGACGGTGGAGCGCTCAGCCGGTTTGCTCTTCTTCGATAAGATCAATCGGCAGCAGTTGGCGAGCATAAATGGAAAGAAGCTATAAATGAACTGTAGTTAAATATTTTGTTTAGTGAAATTGTATTTTTAGTTGTTGAATTTTTGTTTCTTTTCCAAAGAATTGTGTTCGATTAATAAACAGTAAACAATTAATACAGAGTTATACAAGTATTTATATATATATAGAAATCATATATGTATTATGAAGCAGAGCATAGCGAATAGGTGTGGGTGCGCGTGTGTGGGTGTGTGTGTGTGAGAACTGTATGTGGGAGTGTGCATGCGGAGAATGCCACATTACATGCCGCTGCTGTTGGAGCGCACATCATCGATCTTGAGTATCATCTTGACCAACTGTGTGGAGAGCAGAATCTGTTGCTTCTTCGAGTGCAACGATTCGACCACATTGTGATTCTTCATATCCGAATCACCAGTCAACATGCAATCGACGCCCAGGCTGGGTATCTTCTCGGCCACCTGGCTGGCCTTCAGTTCCGACAGTGTTTCAACTGGATGCAGACCGCTATTCTCAGCCAGAGCTAGGGGTATGCTCTCCAAGGCGATGGAAAAGGCGCGGAATGCATATTGCTCCAATGTGGACAGTTGATCGGCCTCCTTAGCCACAGCCAGGGAGCAGCTAATCTCAGCAGCACCGCCACCATAAACAATACGCGAGTCCTTGACCAACGAGCGAACCGCACAAATGGCATCGTGTATGGAACGCTTGGCCTCAGCAATTATCATGGCATTACCGCCCCGCAAGAAAATTGTAACAGCCTTAGAGTTCTTGCACTCCTCAATGACCAGCATTTTGTCCTTGGAGGTGCCAAAGGCTGTAAGAAAATGAAAAAGAGTTTAGAGCAATTTTTGAGATGCTTTAATTCAACTTACCCATCTCACGCACGAGTCCAGCGAAACCCAGTTTCTCGGGTGTCAATTCCTCAAAGCGTGGCACAATACGACCGCCTGTTGCAATTGCAATCAGCTCAATCTCTGGACCACCCACCCAACGTACGGCCGGCAGCTCCTGCTGAAGCAGTAAGTGATTGGCTTCGTCATCGAAGCCCCATTGGCAAATGGCCAAAGTGGCGCCGGCATCCTTGACCTGCTTCACCATCAGCTTAAATTTATCTTGCTCGTATTCGCGCAGTGCTCTGTAATCCTCAGCAGAGGTCACATCCAACTTATACTTGGTCTTTGGCTTTGGGGGCTCGAAGGGGCAGGTGAGTATAGCCAGTTTGACGTCTTTGAGCTCTTTGGGCATTTGCGAATGGCTCATTGTCTTGTCGACTACCACACCCTTGACCAGCATTGAATCCTCCATGCGTCCACCCACTTTAGTCTCAATTTTGATAAGCTCAAAGTTCACATCCTTCTTCTCAATATCAGCCACATTGAGCACTGCATCGACAGCCATTTCAGCCATCTGGCGATGACATTTATTAACAATCTTGCTGCCCAGAGTGGTCATTGCGATCTGAATGAGCGGCTCCTTGTTCTTGGGATCCACTGGGAAGGGCTCAGCGATTTCTTCCAACTTCTTGATGGCACACTGAGCAGCCAGCTCAAATCCATCGGCAATACGAATCGGATGAATGCCGCGATCAATCAAACTCTCGGCTTGCTCCAGCAGAGCGCCAGCTAGGACAACCACACCGGTGGTACCATCGCCAATTTCATCGTCCTGCGACTGCGACAGCTGCACCATCAATTTGGCAATCTCATGATCCACCTCCATTAACTTCATTATGGTGGCACCGTCATTGGTCACAGTGACATCGCCATCGGAACTGACCATAATCTTGTCAAGACCTTTGGGACCAAGGGATGTCTTCAGCGTTGAGGCAATCTGCCTTGCTGCCATAATGTGCGTCTGCAAAACATGAAGAACATGTTAAAAATTGCATGGTAATTAATGCGCGTGACTCAGCCGGCTACTGCCGAACATCTGTGCACCGTTTTTAACCTCAAAGAGCAGAAGTGACGTCACAAATTGTTCGGTAAATACTTGAATTTTTCTATTTGACAGTCCTGCAATGTACTTTCTGCTTGCAATTAATCATTTAATAACAATAAGTTAGATAATTGCACTACACTCATTAAGCTTTGGTTTCATATACGGCAAATGCCGGTTGCAAAGAACATCTGGAATATTCGGCATACGATGTGTCATTCTATGCATTGATTAGCAACATATTTATGTTTTAATAATCTTTAAATTCTCTCAAATTGCATATTGACAATGACACTTGGTCGAAATGTTTTGTAATATCCCTAAAATTATGGTTTTTCATTTACCTTGATGGCATCTGTTCCTGTGATGCGCTTTTGTTGCTCCTGGTCGCGCAAAATGATGAAAGGCCGACCATATTCGTCAAATGCGAACGTTCCTGGAAAGGCGCTCATGTTTTTTAATTTGAAAGGAACGCGGATTTAAGCGAATTTCACAGATTAAATTAGCTTTCTTCCCAAATCGAAACGCACAAAATTGACGGGCAATGCTGAACTAAGGCTCGCAATACTTATCGACTACAGAAATAGGGTACTATCGATATGAAAAAGAAAACGTTCTCACTGCGCGAGATTTCGCGAGGTGATAGCTTCTTTGTAAATTTTAATAATGTTGTTTTCTATATACATATACTAGGTATTAATATACAAATACGAATCTATTTGACTTTAAATACAAACAACTCACAAAATATGTTTGCCTTTATTGACATCCGATAATTTTTATTATAGTGAAAGCGATAATTCATCGATTGGTACTTCCATGATTAACTATCGTCCCTGAAAACAATCGTTTAGGTGGTAGGTTTCTTTTAATGGTGTGGAATTCGTTCCTGTCATATAGAATTCAGCAGTCGAACTTATAGTGCAGATTTTACGAACGCTTTTCTATAAGCCAGCGCATATTTGTTTAATTAAACACAAATTTTTGTTTCTTTGTGCGTTAAGTTGCAACCATTAAGTTTAAAAATGCCATCAAACATGAATAATAAACTGTAAGTAATGGTTCAAGGCCATACAGAGAAATAAAGTGAAAAAAATCGATTTTGTAGTGAATGATAACAAAAAAAAGAAAAAAAATGGAAAATAGTGCACGGATACCGTAACCAATCGGATCCAATCCAATTGGTGGCATATAAATTATGTAGTTTGTTGGTTGCCAATAAATACATAAAAATTTTCTTATTTAGTGCAGTAGTTTTATGGTGTATATAGCTAATAAAATTACGGATCGGTGGTGGTTATGGTGTAATTGTAATATTTTAGCACTTACGAGTTGTATGCAAACACACATATTCGCATACATACGTACTAAGAAATGTATTTGTATGCGGATGTATTTATGTGTGTGCGTGCGAGAGCCCACATAACCAAACAAAGACATGAGATAAGTGAAGAAAACGGCTGGTAAAGTAAATAATTGATTTCAAAAAATATAATCAATGATGTTTGTTTTTTTGAAATGTGATTTTTACTTTATTTTTGCATATTTTATTTTGTTTCTCTTTTTGTAGCAGCCATCTTGCTCACGTCCAATACATACATACATATGTATGTGGCTCTCACCTCAATACTCAACTGAAATGGAGACGAATTATATAGAAGCAATGAACACTGATAACTATTTATTAGCTGTTCATGCGGGCATCAATTAAAGCTTGATTGCTAAATATTGTGTGCAAAATAAAAACTGAAGGCAAATCAAATTGTTTTGTTGACAGTTTCAATCAGTCAAATCTGGCAACGCTTTTTGCGGTCACATATATTAACCGTTTTAATTCTTACCTAATTTATACTTACACCATTTGTACATAAGCAATTTTGTTTGTGTGTGCTGTACTTTAATTGTAGTCGCTTTAAATGTCATTCGCTTTTAAATGTTCTCAATTCCCGTTAACTTTTGGACATGTTCCGTAATTTATACAGAAAACTGCACTTGTCAGCCAATGCAACAGTGTTTCGTATGCGTCGTCTGGATCTTTCTAGATGGCCGCGTGCAAACAAACGGAGTTTGTGCTAGTAATTTTTATAACAGGTATACTGCGGTAAATATTGTTACTTATTTCATTTATGCCTCTTATCTTAATGTCCATATCCGACGAGCGGCCTCATCAACTTTATTTGCACTCTTTGCTTATCTCGCTGCCAAAATAAACAAATAAAAAACTCGACCCTTAAGACTGTGTAGAAATCTTTGCCAGTTGCATGAAGCTAGAAAATTCTTATAAGAACAGGCAGACCGGTTTGTTTGTTAACTGCGTCATTTATATTTACCCATCTATGTTGTTGTTTTTGCTGCTGGTTTGAAGCTTCGGCCATTCGGTGCAACTTTGTCCATAGAAGCTGCAGTATTTGGTCCACTCTATGCCTAAATTACGTCACAAACAACTCACAAACGCACACATACAAAGTCGAGTAAACAGTCAATTCATGTATTTACAAACAATGGAAATTTCCACTCGCCATGCAACTCAGCTGTGGCAAGTGAGCGTCGTACATAAGCGAATATGTGTATATGTGCCTGTGTTCATGCGGTTGCTGGTGTGCGTGTAGCAAGCGTTGCCAGAACAGCTCAATATTAGGTCAATCGACCAATGAAGCAAAAAGAAAAGCTTTCTATAGAACAATACAATGGAAGAATTAAAAAAAAAAAAGTCGGAAACTGCTGACTTAGAAGGTCACAATATTAAAGGAGGCTGCATATGTAGCCACTTTACACGTTTACGTGTTCATTATCTTATCAGCATGATAAAAATCATAAAGCTGTCAAGTTGCTTATCGCGCTGCCTGTTTGTCTTATTGCCACAATAATAATGATAATATAAATATAACAAAAAAAAAAAAAAATGGTGTGTTAATGCCTTAAATCTTTCAAACTGTGTGTGTTTGCATTCTTATTGCGCTACATATTTGCTTTAAGTCAGAATATTCTATCTAACGTATAGTCATATTTACAGACAGCTTAATGCAGCAGTTTGCATCTATTTGACGTGTTCACTCAGGCGATTCATTTACGTATTTCATTTATACGACAATAGATTTCATTATCTTTTCTCCACAGTTTTCTAGATTGTGGGCGAAAAGCAACTTGTTTTTCTTTACAAAAAAAAAATTACAAATTCTTAACTAATTTTGTTCGTATGAACACGTGATGCCACCCTGTTTTAAATGAATATGTGATAATGACACTTAACGTTAAATGTAATAAAATTGCAATGGGTGTGTCAGACGGGAGCTAATTCACATACTTAAATATACATTATAATAACGTTGATTTCCATAGAAATGGTCGAGCATTTTTTAAACATGTATTTACGTTTCACACAAAAGCTTTTGTTTGCACATTTTCTTATATATTTAAATATATATACATATAAATATATGTACATATATGAATTTGTTGTTAGCGGCCTCTGTAGACAGCGCGTCATGCACTCAGACACCGATCGGTTATCGTTATCGTGTTTGTTTTCCTTGCTATTTTTCGCTATTTATAGCTATATACTAAATATATTTATACTGAATTATTTTTTTTTTATTTCTCTTGAGCTGTGCACGTGCTGACCGTAATTACTATTCATGAACTTTGAACACGACAGAAACCCATCTACATATGTACATATGTATGTATTTAAATATCTATATTGTTATGTACATATCGAATTTTCGGCACACATAATTTAATTTGTCTGGTAAACAAAATTCTAATAAGAAAAAACGCATGCGCTACAACTATTTTTGTAGGTTTCTATATGTATTTGTTTGTTTGCTTAGACATAAGCCCGAAAGAGCAATAACACAAACGTAATGAGTATTTTTTTTTACTACTGTCTGCCAATTGTTTTTTTTTCTTCTTTTTTGCTACCTTTTACAAGTTGCAATGTATGACCTTCGGAGCAAGATTTCTAAAAACAGGCCCAACGGCAGTTTTTTTCTGCATTAGCTAAACTGTACCATTTGGTATGTGTGCCTATTTAACCCTAAGTAAGCAATAGTGTACACATACATCAACATGCAGTTGTGTGTTTGAGTGTATCTGTGCCGGGAAACAACTAAATCTTTTTTTTTTTTTTTTTTTTTTTTTAATAAATGATGCCACAGCTAGTGGGATGCCTTCAGTTGGCATCCACACGTTAAACGTTGCGGTACAGCAAGCTGCTGAGCAATAGCAAATACAAGCGCACAAATCATTGTTGTAAACAAAACAAACACTGAGAATAAAAAGAGCGAGAGAGAGGCATATACCTTTCACAGGCCTTTTCGATGTAAACTTCTAGAACTTTGTTTAAAAACAAACAACTGTGATAACGGAATCAGAGCAAGAGACAAAATAACGTAACTGTGATAAATAAAAAACATATCTACACATTTACATACATACATACATATATACAATTGTAATAGAACTTAGTGATGGCACTCGTTAAAACGCAACAGCAACTGCAGCAACAACAGGCAGACTCTCCCATATCATTGGATCAACTCGGGTAGGTGGTTTTTATGTACATATGTATGTCATGTATTTACCATATTTCCTGCCCATTGAAAGCAATTTAATTGCTTTTGCATACTTGCACGTGGCATCGATTGCACATCGTGTGAATTGGAAAGGGAAGAGTGCGAGGAGACGATGTTCAATTGTATTCATTAAGTTAACCTGCCGGATGGCACCCTGTGCCATTCTCTTGTCCTGCTTTCTCTACTCAGAACTATAGAAAAAAAGCTCTCAATTTGCAGCGTTTTGCCAAGTGCGCAGTTTGTTCAATTGGCATCAATAGTATGTGTATGTATAGAAATGTTCGTATATGCATGTGTGTGTGCATATTGTCTGCCTGCGCCGGCCAGGCACATGGCTTAAGTACATACATATATGATGTATACTCTGATGAATTAATTTCAATATGTTCATCCCCAATTTTGAGCAACCTATTGTAATTTTAAATTTTTTGTGCTGTCTTTGTGTTGATTAACCATTGAAATCGTACCAAAATTGCGAATAAGTGAATAAAGAGAGCTGTCCGTCGACAGTCCAGTAAAGATCGTAATACTGTCATGGAATTGCTCTCTTTGTATGATATTCGACGTTGCCCAAACTAACACGAATAACCGAATTATTAAATTGTTCTCTGTCTGCCAATGTCCTTCGTCCTGTTAGCTTAATTGCTTCACAGTTCAGCGAATAGCGAAATGAAGAGAGCTATCCGTCGACAGTCAAGTTATATATATATTTTAATACTGTCATGGAATTGCTCTCTTTGTATAATATTCGAAAAGCGACGATATATATGTATAATGTATATATATATTATCTAAATGTTTTTGTCCGTTTGTCCTCTTAATTGGTGTTGGCTTCTTCTTCCATTCCTCTAGCCCAAATAAAGAAACGCGTTTCACATTTCGAAATTCAAGTTTCATTTCTATTGTTCTCTTTGACAATATAATAAGATTTTCAACATTATCCGTTTTATGCGTCCCGCCCGCTAAATTTAAATGCCCTTAAATAATATTAGTAGAATGTGCTCCCGTTGATTGCCTTTCTTTACAAGCCGCCGCGTCCACGTCCGCCTGTAGGGCCACCTTGCCAGGCACCACGTCCGCCGCCACCGGGTGCACCAGGTGGTCCACCACCGCCTCGTCCTCCTCCAGGCGGACCCGTTCCTCTGCCTCGACCGCGTGCTATAGAATGACGGAAAACAACGCGTTAGTACATGATGCGAGGGAAAAAAAAATGAATGCCTGACTCACCCTGTGCTCGAAGTATTGCTGCTTTGCCGCGACCTGCCGTCCCGCCCAGACCTTTACCGGTCTGCTTTTTAAACATCGGCGCATTCTTTAACATGTCGGGAAGTATGAGAAAACGTATCTTCGAGCCGCGTATATACACATTCTCCAAATTAGCAGTGCGTCCATCTCGATAGGTAACCGTAATTTGTGTCATTTGGCAATTCATATTGTCTTCCGCCTCGATGAGCTTGCCTCTGTAGACTTCGCCGGTGATAGTCTCACATGTAATTATGTGGCCCTCAGCCTCGTGGAGAACTTTAATTGGTACACCAATCGACATTTTTCAAATTATATTTATTTATTTGTTTTTAATTCAGTAACTTTACTCCTATTTCACCGATGCCGCGAATTTTCGGTGTTTTTTCTTTGCGCAAACGTTTACGAGTGAATATGCGCGAGTGTATGTGCTACAGCTGCCGAAGCCGCCATGCTGTGGTGAAAAAGCCTACGTGCGTGCAGGGTTGTATTACGACAAAATCTCGCGATAATTATTGTTATCGGACTAGCACAGTTAGCTATCGGTGTTTTGAGAGATTTTATTGCAGATAACGTTCGTTCTTATCTTTATAAACAGTTGAACAAGTGTGTGTCATAAAAAATGTGTCGTTTTTACCGATAAAGTTCACGTTTCCAGAACTTCGTGTTAGTTTTGCAAAGGCAATTGCGCCGTAAAGCTGTTTTGTGTGCTTCGCCACTAATTTCCATTTAAAAATGAATTGGTAAATTTGATCTGGAATTCAACTACAAAATCGATACACCCATTCAATCAAACTCTTTTAATTAATATTAAAATGATTGTTTGCGGTTTTTTTTTTTTTTTTTTTTATTCTTGTATTATTCACAGCGACCCAATGTTTAGTAGTACCTTTGTTAGAAGAGATTTTAATGATAGCGGAGTTGCTGGATGTGCTGATGGCAAACTCCGTACTATTTCGACTTCGTCTTGCGCCACGAACATGTCGACTGAGTCCTACCGCATCTCTCTCGGCGTAGGGCCTCTGTGGTGGTCCTGATGTCCCTGTCCACCACAGAACAGATCACGATAGGGCATCGCTCTTAACGGGTAAGTATAGTTGACATCGAAATATGGTAGTTCATAATGAATTTAATTGAATTTCTTCTTTCTATTGGATAGGCTACAGCCGTAAGTCTTCGGTCGACTCGGCTGGCGGCAGCTTGTATGAGGCCAGCTCCCGGGCATCGTCATCCTCTTCGTCTTCGTCGTCGGTTTGCTCTGACTCGGAGTCGCATGACATACATTCGTTATGCTTAGAAGATGACTGCCAGGAGGTGTTGCGTCAGATCTTGCAGCATGATCAACCCGTGCAAATCTCCATCAAATTGCACGTCACCGAAGATCTATCAACCAATTGGATGTCGATCTTAAATCCGACCAATAACATCTTATATGTCGTCTTTCCCACTGATTTGCCGCCAGCTGGCTCCAAGCAGACGTTCACATCGTTGCTAGAGTTTGCCGAGGATAAGTTAGAGGTTGACGGCATTGTTATGGTCATGCGCAAGGATCAACCGGAATGTGCTCGTTTAATCGAGGCTTTCCTGTTCATGGGCTTCGAACCGCTGTCGAGAAAATCCCCGAAGGCACCACCAGCAGCTATCAACGACAATGAAAACTACTACTTTCTTTATACCATCGAGGAGTAGGGAAACGGACACCAACGCGTTGACAAAGGGGAAAAACAAAAATCAAAACGATTTAGAACACAAATAATTTATAATCTAGACACACAAAAAATAATCAAAAACAAAAAACAATTTTAATCACACTTAAGCTAAAATTCAAAACACAATTATCAAAAATATCTTAGGTAGTTATCGCCGTGTAGTAGCGCTTCTGAATAATATAGCCTCAGTCACCCCCACCCAAATCTATTGACCCCGAAAGTGTTCACATGAAAACCTTATGAAATCGTTTTGATGTGTTTCTTTGTCAACGCTGAAAAATTTCCCGTTTTTTTTTCTGTGTAGCGACATTTCGTTAGCCACGTTAAGAGCAAGCTTCAACTTGTCGTACATTATTCTACAAACCACATACATATATAATCGCAAGCAAAACAGTAAAAAAAATATTAAAAAATGTAAAAAAAAAAACACTAAAACTATTAAAAAGTAAAAAAAAAAAGAAATTTGTATTAATCTTAAGATTATTCGTGAATTATTATATTATTTAATGTTTTCTTCAATTAATCGCAATTTATGTTTTCAAAATAATCAATTCTTATTCACATTTTTTTTATATATACACACATAATATATTCTTTGTTTGGTAAATTTCCCACATATATGTATTCTATATAAGCAAACACATATTATATATATTTATATATATTCTACTTTTTTTTTATTATTTCTGTATAATTCTGAAGGAAAAGAAGCATTCGAAAGCAAAATATATTTATATAATAATGGAAAAGAAATACAACAAATACATATATATATAAAATATAACCTATATAGAAAAAGCATACAAATATATCCATATCTACTCAAACGTTAAATAAAACTTCTAAAACAATAGATTAAAGACACACAGAACAACAGCAAGAAAAATAAGAATTTTGTTTTTTTTATTTTCATTAATTTCACCTTTTTGAAAAACATAATTTATCGATTATATGCAATAAAAATTCATGATCAAATATTAATTTAACATATTATATATATTGGAATGGCAGATAAGTACTGATATATTGACGTGGTTTATTTTGGTATGTATAAACTATATCTCTATATATAGAAAGGAAGATGATAAGCAAAGCAGCTACCTTATAAGTATTATAAGTTTTAGCTGAACTCCTTGATTATTTCCATTTGATATACATTATCTTAGCTATACGTTGACTCTGTCAATAAGTCATCCGTCACATGCAGCTGAAATGAACTACCTAGAAGTAGAGTTTATAGCTCTAACCCATCTATAACTCGAGATCTACTTGCTTTCAAATTCATAAACTGAAGCATATGCTACATATCGCTCTTTATAGCCGATAAAATGACACACAAACGAACTCATATAGAAATCCGTGTGTACATAAATATATAAGTGTGTATAGGTATGCATGCATGTATGATATAGGGGCTGGAGAGTCGCTTTACTGGTCATATAAAAGATAACGTTATAAACAGCAGCGGAAGGGTTTCCGAAAGCAGTCGGCACTTGAACGTCTGCGTGTGCACACATCAAACGTGAATTGTATAAAGTTGAAATAATATTGCAGATATCATGCTGAAGTCGGTAAGTTACATACAGAAAGAGCAATAGAGAGAGAGAGAGAGAGAGAGTATAGTGAGAGTGAGAGGTAGTTAGTAAAGGGGCCGATATCGTTATCTTATCCACTGTGATAGCAGTTGTTTCAATCCAGAACCGGATGGAATATGCTAAAACTTTATATACCAAACTGTTTTTAATTTATTCCATAAATGAGGACGCAATATAATATTCAATATATATTTATGTAAATATATATTTAATTTTTTATAGTTGAAATGACTTTCAATATATATTTAGTTTGGCGCAATAATTGGCTTACCATAATTAGCTATAATTAAGCCAAGCAGCTTAACTATCTAAGATGGCCAAAGTTCACTTATTTGGTAATATGTTATATATATATATTTAAATTTATTACATAAATATATATATTTTTACTGAAGGTTAAATTTTTACTAGTTCCATACATATATTTTTAAATAAATTTATAGTTTTAATTTATACTAGATTGTTTATTTTAAATATATATATATATATATATTTTTTTTAAATTTTTTCTCATTATTTTTTCCCATTTTCTCATTATGTCTTATATTTAGTTATTCCATATATTTTTTAGATTTTAGAACAATTGTTTTTTTTGTTAATATTACCTAATTTTGTTAATTAAATTTTTTGTTAATATATTTTTATTTTATATTAATTTTTTAATATTTACAATCTTTAGCTTTTCATTATTGCCACAATGTTGTTGGCCCTCGCGCTGGCTGCCCATCCAGACGAGGACAAACATCGGACACAGAGCCGAGTGGTTGTGGCGCCTCAGACTGCTCAGCTGCCAGAGCACCACCAGAAGCACCGTGCCGTTAATCCAGCAGTTGGTCAGCTGCCAACACAAAATCACAAACATCATCATCAGATTGAATCCAAAGATAAAGAGAATGTGAATCATGGACGTGTCCATGTGCCAATCGCACCTCATCACTCCAAGGCGAATCGCCATGGCAGACGCCACAAGCTGTCCAAGAGCGGCAAAGCCGGGAAGAACAAACATTCGCATCCGAAATCCGCACACCACAAGAAGCAATCGCATAAGGGACATGCGCGCAGGCATCATTAGAAGCTTTAAATATATATAAATATATATATATATATATATATTTGTAAATTTTTAACACCTTAAGTAAAGATGTGAGCAGAAGGAATTCCAGCAAAAAGAAAGCTAAAATGTATATCTATTTATATATATAAATAAAATAATGAAAAGATTTATTTTATTTATATATTTTTTGCGCTTGCCAATTATACATGACATTCTTCGTATATACTTATATACATAAACCCACATATTAACCTTTCTTTATTTTAATGTATGCAAAACATTTTTCGTTGCAACATAAAAAAATATTAAAAAATAAAAATAAAAATATTTAAACATTTTTTTTTTATTTAGTGAAATTTACAAAGCTGTAATTTTTTTCTTGTTGAACCTTTTGATCTGTACTCATTTCGCTTGGAGCTTGTGTGTGTCGTAAATCTTTTTAGGGGGCTTCAGAGTTCAACTTTATATATATGTATATAGAGTATATATAAAACTTGGCTAACACTTTCTGTTATGTCGCGTCGTGTCGTCTACAACTTTGTTTTTATTATCATCTTCTTCGGAAGCGCTTTAAAAACTCTCTTGCAATCCGGTTTTCCAACTACGTTAATCAGTGCAAAAACACAACAACAAAAACAATTAAAACTTTTTTTTTTTTGTCAAGTAATAAATGTTAACTTATTTTATTTTTGTTGTTGTTGGCGTTAATTGTTGTGGGGTCAAACGCATTTATGACGTCAGCGGGTGTAAAAACAAACGAAACACTGACTGAACTTGTTTTCAACACTCGTTCATAAATTTTAGAGAGTATATTGGTTTTGCTAAGCATACGTCGTTTGATAATTTCTACTATATTTTTTTTTTAATTTATAAGTTTGTAAAGCCCATTTGAGGGTATATCTCTGATGTTTAGCTTTCCATAATATTAATTCCTCTTCAGATTCTTGCCTCTTGGGCAAATCTCTTAGTACTCTTAGTATCATCAAGTTTAGTAATGTAGCCGATCCTCTCCACTGATACACCCAAAGGTATTTATTTGCTTCTCATACTGTACTGTGAGCAAGTATCAGTCAGTCAGTCAGGTGAGATCGAGTGTAGTTATCGCTCTTATTTTACTTTGCTGGCTGACACAGTGGTCGAGTGAAAAGAGCAAGTATTTTGATAATATATATATTATTAAGATATTATGTGGTTAGCAAAGATGTATAAATCTAAGAACAAAATACATTTTGTTTTCTATTTTAAATTTTAATTTTATTTAGTATTTATTTTAAAATTTCAAATATATTTTTAGAAAAATTTTTTTATCAAAAATTAAATAATTTTAATTTTTTCAATAAAAAAATTTGTATATATTAAAAAACATTTTTATTATTTTTTTTTTTATCATTATTTATTAGTTTGTTAGTATCTGAATTAAAAGTGCAATAAATATATAAGATGTTATGTAATTACAAGTGTTTTATATAAATATATGCTATAATACAATTTAAATGGCTAACGGTCCGTAGTATTGCGTCTTGGTCTTAGCCCCAAACGGGATAAATGGGTCGGCGATAGTAGCGTCCGTAGCCGCTGTATCCGCCATAGCCATAGCCGCTATATCCACCATATTTGTAGCCGCTATAGCCACCTCCGCCGTAGTAGGGGCGATAGTATGAAGGTGCGTAGTAGCCTACGCCTATGCTATCCGCCGTAGATAGGTCATCGACCTCAGCTGAGGCATCAGCGACTGCTATGCTCTAAATGAACAAATAATTGGAAATATATTTAAATAAAAATATAAAAGAAAATAAAAGATTATATTAAAATAAAAGCAAAAATTTAAAGGTCAATTAATATTTAGAAAATAAAACCAGTAAAGAAAAAAAAAAACATTTATGTAAATGAAGGTTATAAATTATAATTATATAAAATGTATATTATTAATTACCTCTGAGGGCGCTGCTTGGGTATACATTAAAGCAATAACAGTCAAAAATAGGAAACCGAGCAAAAACTAGAAATAGAGCACAGTTAAGTAAATGAACGAGGTCCAAGCAAGATCTTTTACCTTTGCCATTGTTAAAATTTATTCGTATTTGTGAAATCTAGCGATAGCAATTTGTTGTTTTTCTTAGCAAATTAACGCCTTTGGGTTCTGCTTGGTAGCTCTGTTGTTATTGAACTGTGCTGATCGTCAGTCTGGAGTAGATCTTTTATATAGTGCGCAAAAAAATACAAATAGCCGGAGATTGATTTTTCATATGATGTTCATTGATTGGTCAAACATAAGTCTGGAGAAGTCGTCAATTACGTGCGAATTGTTTATAATGATTGTACTCATATAACCCAGGGTCATATATTACACACAAATTGTTTTGTTTCGGTATTCAAGAAATAATTAAATCTAATCACTAAATTAATAAAACATGTTTTCCGTTGCATATATAAACATTTCAGATATTCGTCAGTATGTAAATATTCTGACGCACAACTTATCAAAAAGGCTATAATAAGAAACACAAATAAATATATACCGCTTATTCATTCTTGCAATTAGAACATGGTTGGGGATTTCTTTAGTTTATGTTTGCTTGATTTGAAATTGATTCCCAGCTCATATTTGCTTAGCGTATAAATATCGATTATTTTCTAGCTAGGCCAAGTCCACCTATCGCCTATCGATGTTGGCTTGCAAATAATATTGGGTCATCTCTGAAAAATGTCTGCCGCATCGTAAACGTTTTGCAAGAGTAACCGGAAAATTATTAAAAAACCTACAAAAAGTGCTTCAAATTGTTCCATTAGGTAATTATTCAATGTATAAGAGTTTTCTATTTAGTTGAAATACTGAAATTTATATGCGGCGCATATTCTTTGCACGAAAATAGCTGTGGTGAAAATAGCAAAACGCGGCGACGTCTGCTCTCTGCTTCTTGCTCTTTTTCATCGTAAACGAAACGTGTGTATAGTTTGTATTTCTTTTAAGTTAATATATACGTATATTTTTTCGTTTATCGATTTAAAGTTGACTGAGCGATGTCTATACCGCCGTATATGATACCGCCAAATGCCTGGGCCGCCCAACTGATGGCCCAGCAGCAGGCATATGCGGCGGCCCATGCACAGCAGGCACAACTGCATGCCCAGCATCAGATGGCCAACCAGATACAGCAAATACCACCACCCGGTGCGCCATTGCCTCCTTCGGGTCACGCCAATGGCATACCAGTGCCGGTACAGGGCGTGCCTCAGCCACAGCTAGGTCAAATACCCACACCAAAGCCGGATATTTTGACCGAGGATAAGCTGCAGGAAAAGGCACTTAAATGGCAGCATTTGCAGTCGAAACGATTTGCAGAAAAACGCAAATTCGGGTTTGTTGATACACAAAAAGAGGATATGCCGCCGGAGCATATACGCAAGATTATACGCGATCATGGCGACATGACCTCTCGCAAATATCGTCACGATAAACGTGTCTATTTGGGCGCACTTAAATATATGCCGCATGCAGTGCTTAAGCTGCTTGAGAATATGCCCATGCCGTGGGAGCAAATAAGAGATGTGCAGGTTCTATACCACATAACGGGAGCCATTACCTTTGTCAATGAGATACCCTGGGTAATTGAGCCCGTGTACATAGCGCAGTGGGGGTAAGTTTTATTAAAGTAACTTCCATCTAAACTAAGCTCATCATTAGGTCACATTTTGCAGCACCATGTGGATTATGATGCGTCGCGAAAAGCGTGATCGTCGTCATTTTAAACGCATGCGTTTCCCGCCCTTTGACGACGAAGAGCCGCCATTGGACTATGCCGACAACGTGTTGGATGTCGAGCCGTTGGAGGCCATACAAATTGAGCTGGACAACGATGAAGATAATGCTGTCTACAAATGGTTTTATGATCATAGACCACTAGTCGACACACCGTAAGTATTAAAACTATATAATGTAATGAGCTATAAAACTAATTAATATATTGATTTTTTGTAGTTTTGTGAATGGTTCTACTTATCGCAAGTGGAACCTGTCGCTGCCACAACTGGCTACACTCTATCGGCTGGCCAATCAGTTGCTCACCGATTTGGTGGACAATAATTTCTTCTATCTATTTGATCCAAAGAGCTTCTTTACTGCCAAAGCACTCAATATGGCAATACCTGGAGGGCCAAAGTTTGAGCCGCTCATCAAAGATCATAATGTTGGGTAAGTAAATGAAATAAATTATATATTTATATTTATTTAAATTTAATATATTTGCTTGCAGTGACGAGGACTGGAATGAGTTCAATGATATAAACAAAGTTATTATAAGACAACCAATACGAACTGAGTATCGGATTGCATTTCCATATCTATACAATAATATGCCGCATTTTGTGCATCTCAGCTGGTAAGTAACTAAATCCATTTTGTATAAATTAATTAGATATAGCTACACGGCCGTAGAGTTTTCAGCTTAAGATGTTTGCTGCCAACACTTCAAGCCTTGTTAGATTGAAAAACTACGCCCAATTTACTACGAATTTAGCGATTAATTCCGAATGGGATGTGCAATGTAAATGTTCGTTACGATTTGTTAGACTAAATTGTAACCGCTGATAGTTGCATACAAAAATAGACTGTAGAATTTATGTTTAGATTTTATTTTTTATCGCTTTTATATTTATAGTTTCTTAATTTCCTTTCTAGGTATCACACGCCGAATGTTGTCTACATCAAGACCGAAGATCCTGATTTGCCTGCATTTTACTTTGATCCCCTAATCAATCCTATTTCACATCGCAATACTAATTCAAAAATCCAAGAGCCAGTGCCAGATGATGATGAGGACTTTACGCTGCCAGACGATGTGCAGCCTTTTCTGCAGGACACGCCGCTTTATACGGACAACACAGCCAATGGCATTGCATTGTTGTGGGCACCGCGTCCCTTTAATATGCGTTCGGGTCGGTCGCGACGTGCCATCGATGTGCCGCTGGTCAAGTGCTGGTATAAAGAGCATTGTCCACCAGGTCATCCGGTCAAGGTGCGCGTCAGCTATCAGAAGCTGCTCAAATACTACGTACTCAATGCTTTGAAGCATCGCAAGCCAAAGCCACAAAAGAAGCGGTAGGTTAACTATACGTGAATCTAAATATGATAAATATATATTATATTTTCAATTCTTTTTGCAGCTATTTGTTCCGTTCCTTCAAGGCCACCAAGTTTTTCCAAACCACCACCTTGGATTGGGTGGAGGCTGGTTTGCAGGTCTGTCGCCAGGGCTACAACATGCTCAATCTGCTCATTCATCGCAAGAATCTAAATTACCTGCATTTGGATTACAACTTTAACTTGAAGCCGGTTAAGACCTTGACCACAAAAGAGCGTAAAAAGTCACGTTTCGGCAATGGTAATTGACATACAATCAGTTTACTCAATTAGCCTTAAATTCATTCAATTTTTTTACAGCTTTCCATTTGTGCCGCGAGATATTGCGCTTGACTAAACTTATCATTGACTCGCATGTACAGTATCGCCTCAATAACGTGGACGCGTTTCAGTTAGCTGACGGTCTACAGTATATTTTTGCCCATGTGGGTCAGCTGACGGGCATGTATCGCTACAAGTACAAGCTGATGAGACAGATACGCATGTGCAAAGACTTGAAACATTTAATCTACTATCGCTTCAACACGGGACCCGTAGGCAAGGGCCCTGGCTGCGGCTTCTGGGCGCCTGGCTGGCGTGTTTGGTTATTCTTTATGCGTGGCATAACGCCGCTGCTCGAACGCTGGCTGGGCAACTTGTTGTCCCGTCAATTCGAAGGTCGCCATTCCAAGGGCGTGGCCAAGACGGTGACCAAGCAACGTGTTGAATCCCATTTCGATTTGGAGCTGCGTGCCTCGGTTATGCACGATATTGTAGACATGATGCCCGAGGGTATTAAGCAAAATAAGGCGCGTACAATACTCCAACATCTGTCGGAGGCTTGGCGCTGCTGGAAGGCCAACATACCGTGGAAGGTGCCCGGTCTGCCCATACCCATAGAGAATATGATATTGCGCTATGTCAAAATGAAGGCCGATTGGTGGACGAATACGGCGCATTACAATCGTGAGCGCATACGACGCGGTGCCACTGTGGATAAGACAGTGTGTAAAAAGAACTTGGGACGCTTGACACGTTTGTATTTGAAGGCGGAACAGGAACGACAACATAACTACCTCAAGGACGGACCATATATATCGCCCGAGGAGGCGGTGGCCATATATACCACAACTGTGCATTGGCTGGAATCGCGTCGCTTTGCACCCATACCCTTTCCACCGCTGTCCTATAAACATGATACCAAGCTGCTGATCTTGGCCCTGGAACGTCTAAAGGAAGCGTACAGCGTAAAGTCGCGTTTGAATCAAAGCCAGCGCGAGGAGTTGGGTCTGATAGAGCAGGCCTATGATAATCCTCACGAGGCGTTATCCCGTATCAAACGTCATTTGCTGACACAGCGCGCTTTCAAGGAGGTTCGTTCGATCTACATTGCTCAGTTGTGCGTAGTTTTTCAGTTTTCGGTTTCCCTTTCCAGGTGGGCATTGAGTTCATGGACTTGTATAGCCATTTGATACCTGTCTATGAAGTGGAGCCCTTGGAGAAGATTACCGATGCCTATTTGGATCAGTATCTGTGGTATGAGGCCGACAAGCGCAGACTTTTCCCGCCATGGATCAAGCCCAGCGACACTGAACCGCCACCACTATTGGCCTACAAATGGTGCCAAGGTAGCAGACGCTTTCATAATGCATTATTACTGTTAACGAGTGTTAGAAAATCTGCTCATTTTGGGCGTGTGATTTGTGGCAAAGTGATGAGCTTTGATTCCATCCCCTTGTTGCAAACCTCACGCCGAAGGTGACGCGCTAAAGCAACAGAACAAGGAGAGACTTAAGAGTTATACATAAGATTTACCATGCTAGAACTTCCTCTTAAACCCTTCTCTTCCCTTCATAGGCATCAACAATCTGCAAGATGTCTGGGACGTGGGTGAGGGTGAATGCAATGTGCTGCTCGAATCACGCTTTGAGAAGCTTTACGAGAAAATTGACTTGACTTTGCTCAATCGTCTGCTGCGTCTCATTGTGGATCACAATATCGCCGATTATATGACAGCCAAGAATAACGTGGTCATTAACTACAAGGACATGAATCATACGAACAGCTATGGCATTATACGTGGCTTGCAATTCTCTTCGTTCATTACACAATACTATGGACTTGTTTTGGATTTGTTGGTGCTGGGTCTGCATCGCTCTAGCGAAATGGCTGGACCACCGCAAATGCCCAACGATTTTCTAACATTCCAGGATGCAGTCACAGAAACGGCGCATCCCATTCGACTCTACTGTCGCTACGTGGATCGCATACATTTATTCTTCAGATTTTCCGCCGAGGAAGCACGTGATCTTATTCAGCGTTACCTGACCGAACATCCAGATCCGAATAATGAAAATATTGTGGGCTACAATAACAAAAAGTGCTGGCCTCGCGATGCGCGTATGCGTTTGATGAAACACGATGTTAATTTGTAGGTTTATCACGACCATCTTTGCCAGCTTTCATTTGTTTAATGTTTGCTTTCTTTTTTCTAGGGGTCGCGCTGTGTTTTGGGATATTAAAAACCGTTTGCCTCGCTCGGTAACTACGATTGGCTGGGAGAGCACCTTCGTCTCGGTCTACTCCAAGGATAATCCTAATCTCCTATTCAACATGAGCGGCTTCGAGTGTCGCATTCTGCCCAAGGTTCCTTTACATGCCAATTACATTGAAGTTCAGTTAATAATTTGGTTTTCTATTTCATTTCTTTAGTGTCGCACGCAAAACGAGGAATTTACGCATCGTGATGGTGTTTGGAATTTGCAAAATGAAATAACAAAGGAGCGCACGGCTCAGTGCTTCCTTCGCGTCGATGATGAGTCCCTGGGACGTTTCCATAATCGTGTGCGACAAATTCTAATGGCCTCTGGCTCCACTACGTTTACCAAGGTGCGTCCAATTAGATATGCCTTAAAGAAGTGTTTAGTCTAATCCCACATTAAACATTTGCAGATTGTCAACAAATGGAACACCGCTTTAATTGGTCTGATGACCTATTTCCGTGAGGCTGTGGTGAACACACAGGAGCTGCTAGATTTGCTGGTGAAGTGTGAGAACAAAATACAAACGCGTATCAAGATTGGCTTGAACTCCAAAATGCCCTCGCGTTTTCCACCCGTTGTGTTTTATACGCCCAAAGAGCTGGGCGGCCTGGGTATGTTGAGCATGGGTCACGTGTTGATACCACAATCCGATCTGCGCTGGTCCAAGCAAACCGACGTGGGAATTACGCATTTCCGTTCCGGTAAGTGAAACAATATTTTCTATATATTTCTTCCTTAACGAGCAAATCTTGACAGGCATGTCGCATGACGAGGATCAGCTTATACCAAATCTGTATCGCTACATCCAGCCGTGGGAAAGTGAATTTATTGATTCGCAGCGTGTTTGGGCCGAGTATGCTCTAAAGCGACAGGAAGCGAATGCACAGAATCGTCGCCTTACGTTGGAAGATCTGGAGGATAGCTGGGATCGTGGTATACCGCGCATCAATACGCTCTTCCAAAAAGATCGTCATACGCTGGCCTATGACAAGGGCTGGCGCATTCGCACCGAGTTTAAACAGTATCAAGTGCTCAAGCAGAATCCGTTCTGGTGGACACATCAGCGACACGATGGCAAATTGTGGAATCTGAACAACTATCGTACAGATATGATACAGGCATTGGGTGGCGTGGAAGGCATCTTGGAGCATACCTTATTCAAGGGCACCTACTTCCCAACGTGGGAGGGTCTGTTCTGGGAGAAGGCATCCGGCTTTGAGGAGTCCATGAAGTACAAGAAGCTGACAAACGCGCAGCGATCTGGTCTCAATCAGATACCGAATCGTCGCTTCACACTGTGGTGGTCACCGACCATCAATCGGGCCAACGTTTATGTCGGCTTCCAGGTGCAACTGGATCTGACGGGTATTTTCATGCACGGCAAAATTCCAACACTGAAAATCTCGTTGATTCAAATCTTCCGTGCTCACTTGTGGCAAAAGATACACGAGTCCATTGTGATGGATTTGTGTCAAGTGTTCGATCAGGAACTGGACGCTCTCGAGATTGAGACGGTGCAAAAGGAGACCATACATCCGCGTAAATCATATAAAATGAACTCCTCGTGTGCTGATATCTTGCTGTTCCCCGCCTACAAATGGAATGTGTCCCGGCCATCACTGCTGGCGGACACCAAGGACACCATGGACAATACGACGACGCAAAAGTATTGGCTGGATATACAGCTGCGTTGGGGTGATTACGATTCGCACGACGTGGAACGCTATGCGAGGGCAAAGTTCCTTGATTACACCACGGATAATATGTCCATTTATCCATCGCCGACGGGCGTGCTGATTGCCATCGATTTGGCTTACAATTTGCATTCGGCCTATGGCAATTGGTTCCCCGGCTGCAAGACACTCATCCAACAGGCCATGGCCAAGATCATGAAAGCCAATCCGGCGCTGTATGTGCTGCGCGAGCGTATACGCAAGGCCTTGCAGCTGTACTCATCGGAGCCGACGGAGCCATATCTTAGCTCCCAGAATTATGGTGAACTCTTCTCGAATCAAATCATTTGGTTTGTGGATGATACGAACGTCTATCGCGTCACCATACATAAGACCTTCGAGGGTAACTTGACAACGAAGCCCATCAATGGCGCCATTTTCATATTTAATCCACGCACCGGACAGCTGTTCTTGAAGATAATTCACACCTCCGTGTGGGCGGGTCAGAAGCGTTTGGGCCAGCTGGCCAAATGGAAGACAGCTGAGGAAGTTGCTGCCTTGATTCGTTCGCTGCCCGTTGAGGAGCAGCCCAAACAGATCATTGTCACGCGCAAGGGCATGTTGGATCCGCTTGAGGTGCATTTGCTGGACTTTCCCAATATTGTCATCAAGGGCTCGGAGTTGCAGCTGCCCTTCCAGGCCTGCCTCAAGGTGGAGAAGTTTGGCGATTTGATTCTGAAAGCCACCGAGCCGCAGATGGTGTTATTCAATCTGTACGATGACTGGCTAAAGACGATATCGTCATATACGGCATTCAGTCGTTTGATCCTTATACTGCGCGCTCTCCATGTGAATACGGAACGAACGAAGATTATACTGAAGCCGGATAAGACAACCATAACGGAGGCGCATCACATTTGGCCAACGTTAACGGACGAGGAATGGATCAAGGTGGAGGTGCAGCTAAAGGATCTCATTCTCGCCGATTATGGCAAGAAGAACAATGTGAATGTCGCTTCGCTGACACAGTCCGAGATTCGAGACATCATTCTGGGCATGGAGATCAGTGCACCATCGGCGCAGCGTCAGCAAATTGCCGAGATTGAGAAACAGACCAAGGAGCAGAACCAATTGACGGCAACGACGACGCGCACAACGAACAAGCACGGCGATGAGATTATAACCTCGACCACCTCGAACTATGAGACGCAAACGTTCAGCTCGAAGACGGAATGGCGTGTGCGTGCGATATCCGCCACAAATTTGCATTTGCGTACGAATCACATCTATGTCAGCTCCGATGACATCAAGGAAACCGGCTATACGTATATTTTGCCAAAGAATATATTGAAGAAGTTCGTCACGATATCCGATCTGCGTGCCCAGATCGCTGGCTATTTGTATGGTGTGAGTCCGCCGGATAATCCGCAGGTGAAGGAGATACGCTGCATTGTGATGCCGCCGCAGTGGGGCACACATCAGACAATCAATTTGCCCAATGCTCTGCCCACGCATCAGTATCTGAAGGATATGGAGCCACTTGGCTGGATACACACGCAACCGAACGAGTTGCCACAGTTGTCGCCGCAGGATATCACCACGCATGCGAAGATCATGCAGGAGAACTCCAATTGGGATGGCGAGAAGACAATTGTCATCACCTGCTCCTTTACGCCCGGCTCCTGCTCCCTGACTGCCTACAAGCTAACACCCTCTGGCTTTGAATGGGGCTCCAAGAATACGGATAAGGGCAATAATCCCAAAGGATATCTGCCGTCGCACTACGAACGCGTTCAAATGCTGCTCTCGAATAAGTTCCTTGGCTTCTTTATGGTGCCGGCGCAGAGCAGCTGGAATTATAATTTTATGGGCGTGCGACACGATCCGAATATGAAATACGAACTGCAATTGGCTAATCCGAAGGAATTCTATCACGAACTGCATCGCACCTCGCATTTCCTGCTCTTCTCCAACCTGGAGGATGGCGGCGACGGCGCCGGCGCTGATCGTGAAGATGTCTATGCTTGAATCAACAAAACTTATTCTAAGCGCGTACAAAATATCATTTTTTATAAGTCAACTTTTTGTGAGAGAAAAAAAGCCTTCAAATTAATTTTCACAAATTAACCAACTTTTTTTTTTTAATATTTATATTTTTGTTTTTTGTTTTTTTTCTTTTTCTTTTGCTGCAGTTGCCATGGCAATGAATGAACACACATAACTTCGGGCCATATTTACACTTCAGTTGAACTTAATACATAACATTAACTATATATGCCACAAATATCTGTCTATATAGCTGTTGCATGGGCAATACAAAAATTTATTTTTAGTTTTCTAGGTACGACGTCGTTTAGTTATCTAGGAGCACTTCCAGAGCACTATAGCCAAATTGCCGGCAAAGAAAAGATAGAGTATATTCTCAGTCTCATAGGATACTTCGAAGCCGAAACCCTCGCCGACCACCACGTGCCAATAGATGCCAAACTTCTTGTCCATCGTGTCCTTTATCATTTTGGCACAAACCTGTGAATGTGAATTAAATTTTAGCTTAAGATCTGATTTCATGTGTGAGATCTGATAAAAAATACTCTGTATGAGATTAGCGGGTGTTTGTAGAGGAATGCCTCTTATTATATGTAAATAATTAGGTTATATATATATATATATATATATATATATCTACTAATAATAGATCGCTTTTCAACTAACCTAATTATTTACATATAATAAGAGGCATTCCTCTACATATATATATATATATATATATATATATACATATAAAAATTGAGTTAGCTTTATTAGATCATAGCCACAATAGTCTTTAAAATATTTATGTAAATTTGACAAAACGTTTTTAATTTTTAGGATACGTTATTTAACCTTGGCATTTCATAGCTCAACTCTGTAAAATTTATATAGTTGTAGCATTCCATGCACATCGGTTGACTATATCTTATAGCTGTCATAGAGAATATCCTTTATATTTCAAGATTATGTATGCGATACTTTGGGGTTGTAGAAGATATCCTAAATCAGTTTGATATTTAAGATAGTTTTTGTGCTCCTATGAGTATCGATATATTTTATATTATATTCATTATTCTTATAATGATATTATATCAGTGTATTTTATATAGTTGCATAGGAAAAAAACTGACAAAAAATTAGCATTTGTATGCAAATGTTTCTTAAGATATATAAAACAAATTCTTCAAGTGAAGCAACAAGTTGATATGTAGCCCAAGTACTAAGCAAGATCTGAGGTATATCTTATTAGAATCATTAGTACAGATATAATACAAATTATATATATATATGATATCTATATAGATACCATATTTCATAGCTATAACTTCCCTCTCTTTTAAGATAAACAGATTAGTTAAGTTATATTATAAAAGAAAGACTCTCTTAAAATAGAGTATTTATAACTATACCATACCTATATCATATATAGCTACACAAAGAGTATACCTATACCATACTCAGCTTATATAGGGTATTTGAGCTACGTCTAGCCTTGCTTAACTCACCTCATAATTGGATGAAAATTTCTCGCACATGCCAACGACCAATTCGATGACCTCGTGACGCATTTCCTCCTTCATATCCGAGTGCTATACAGAACGAGAGTATTTATAAATGAAGAGTATTTGAGAGTTGGAGTGAAAGTGAAATTTGTGGAGAGTAAACCAACCTTGACGAGCGGATAGATGTGAACGATTTTCTTGTCGCCCTCCTTGACGCCTTCCTCGTCGGCCATATCGAAGCTGAGGCTTAAGAGTAACTAAGCTGCAAGACTGTGAATGTTACCTATATAACCGACTAGGATATAGATTTGAGGACACGCGAAAACCGCGCTAACACACACACACACACACACACACACACGCGAAGTCAACTAGTAATGCAATAAAAATTGAGTTAAATTCCGATTTATATGTGACATGGAATTCAAGGTAGTATTTCCTCTATATATATAGAGAGAGGGAGAGTGAGGGAGCGAGCGGGTATGTGAATGAATGCTATTGTGAATGAGTGAATGTTTATGAATTTGTTGGCACGACAGGTAAAGGTAGCTGCTATGGCAATCTGTTGTGTGTTGTTGCCTGTCCTGTAGCTCGTTTCACTTGCAACTGACTCGACGTCAACTACATTAACTTTGCTGCAACACACACACACACACTAACATATACACACATATATATATATATATATAAATATATGTATATGTATATTTAATGTCGCCCCGTCTGTTAGCCACCCTCTAGTTGCCAAACAAAAGCAATTTCCGTGCAACGAAGGGTGCCAGCTAGACGAAACGGCTAACGGCTAACGGCGGATGCCTCGTCATCGCCATCATCTTTCCAGCAACGGCAAACAATTGTTAGGCCAATGAAGGAGTCTGCATTTGCTGCGAAAATTGAATAGTTGACCCAAAACAACCCTCGGCAAAAGAGAGAGTCCTTCAGCAGGATTGTCTTATTTGATTTATGCGCTGCTGCAGCACTTACTACTTGCGTGTGGTGCCCTACAGCGGAGCTCCGGCTCCGGAGCACTCATTCCCGCCCAGCAGAAGAGAAGCGAGTATATGGGTATATGGTTTAACTTAAATTTAATAATAAACAAAAATAATATATTTTATTTAATGTATCATATAAATATTCTTTATTATATAAAGCAGTTCATTAAATTGTTTCTTTTTTATTTATTCACACAGATATCCCTGTCATGTCACGATTTCTCCTGTCTCTTCATAGAAGCTCAATTTCTCTCATTATTATATATATATATATATATCCTTCACACATCCCAATTTTCATGCTCTGGACTCGCCTCGACTGGCTCGCTCTGCTGGCACCGTGTACTCTCCCAGTCGCCGCACTCGTCCTCCTCTGCCTCCTCCTCGATCAGTACACAATCATTAACAATCACTTTCTTATGCTTTGTCAATAGCTTTTCCAGTAGTTCACGCGTGGCGCCCAAATACTCCAATCTGCGCGCCAACTCATCCAAGGAGATCTTATACGCATAGAGTTCGCTATCGTAATTATCCTCGTCTTTGGTGCACTGATATAATTGCGTCTCAACTTCAGACCAGATTTTCTCTTCGGGCGTACGATCATCTTTATTAAATGGAAAATGCACAATGCGCAAACTTTGATAGTTGGACACAGTATCTAGAGCGGGGTGTATGGTTAGTGGTTCGCTCAAGGGCAGTGCGAGCATATCCTTTCGCACGAACAAGGCTATTTGGGACACGTGACCCACAGCTTCGTCGCCTTGGGGCGGCTCACCCACTCCAAGCAGAGCGAACATATAATTCGAATACTTTTCTGTTATGCCCAAGCACCAGGATTTGAACTCTTCCCGTGTCCATTCGAATTTATGGTCGTGATGACGAAATCCATTTGGCAGCAGCGGACTGAAGCGCGTGAAAATTGCATTGAAATCCGAATTGGGCGTGCTAAAAATGGCAATTTTTGGCTGCATAAAACCAAAAATATTTACTGGTATCTTGGCCAAAACATCCTCATAGACATGCTCAATGCTGCAATGATAAAAAGTATTCAATAATTATATATATATTATGCCAATTAAAACTTACAGCTCCAATGCTATTACCGCATCTGTATTTCGTAGCTCATCCGCTGCATCGGCAACGCTGCCAAGCAAGACTTGAACTTGCAAAGGTCTCTGTCTTTGTCTCATAAAATCGCTAACCAAAGGATTTGTGCGACTTAAGAACGCTCTTAAAGTATCAAGATCAATGTCCACCTGTAAAGTTGAAGGAAAATGATTTTAAATAAACATTTGAAATTAACCGTCTGGGTGAATGGCAAATTGTTTCACAACAATATGAAAAGTCAAACAGTCTGGCAGCACGTTGCATAGAAACGGGTCGAAACAAAATGGCGAAACAGCTTGGCAATGAAACATTGGCTTGTCACTTTAGAGTAAGTGCGTGCGTGTGTGTGTGAATGTGTATGAGTGTTCCGAGGCACGGGTAGCAGTGCACGAAGAATATGTAATTTGTTGTGAAAATTAATTTAGTGTCTAAATAAATTTATTACATTGCTGAAAATTATGTTAATGTGCAACTAATCACATATATGCAACAGTGTAAGCATTAATCGTATGTCCGCAATGAGCGGAGTGAAAATTTTCTTGTATTGCATTTCATGGGAAAAGACAACGTGAAAACAAGAAGAAGAAAACTTGTAATACGTGAAAGAAATACATACTGAAAAGTGGCAAATGGAAATTAAACAAACGTTTAGCCAACTGGCTGGGAATTGTGCGTGCGTGTGCTTAAACGAGTAATTAATAGTGCTCAAAATGAAATTAAGTGTATGCAGACAGCTGTGGCCTGTGCCGGCGGTCCAGTTAAATCAATATTCCCTTCCAAGCAAGCAAGCCACTGTCTGCCATCTCTGTCTTATTTATTCGTTTCGTCGCAGACATGGCGCTTGATAAAATTGTCGTGTATTGTGTCGATGAATACGAAATTCGCATCAATCTATGTATAAATATATATGTACTATACTTTTGCAGTTTTAGCAATAGTGATTAATTGTCGAAGGGGAATTATCGGAGAATTGTTAAAATTATTTGTTTTGTGTGTGAATACAATACATATGCAAGTGTGTTATGGTGTGAGTGGATGTGTATGTAGTATGTATGGAGATATGTATGCATGTGCCCCGTGCCCATAATTTTGCCATTCCGCTTTAATCGACGATGTTCCATTCACATTGTGCCGGCGCAACAAACGAAATTCAAAACAATAGAGCGTGAAACCTGAATTAGTGGTGGCAAAACAGAAAATAGAAAAGAATAAAGAGAGAAAAGGAAAAAAAAAAACCCAAAGATAATCAGCAGCTAAGACAATAGGAATATTTTTTAGTATGAGTTATTCGCTTTCTGTTCAATGGTAGCAGTTAAAGAATAGCCGAAAATAAACTGATGAGTGAAACTCTTCTTCTTTTTCCCACACAGCAAAGACGAATGTCAAGAGCAAAGCAAAGTGTGATTAACAAAAGAGACTACATATAAAAACAAAACTCAATTTCAAATTCAACGTTCCTTTATGCGCCCCGTCTACGTTACCTTGAGACTGACTGAAACTGTCAACTGATAGATCAATCCACTAGAGGAGGACAATTTCAAAATTGTTGAAAATTGGAGCGTTCCTCCAACGACTGTCGCCTATTTAAAACATGGGCAAACGGATCGCAGCAGAACGCACTCACCATCAACAACAACAACAACAACAACAACAACAACAACAACAACAACAACAAATGACACCACAATCGGAAACAAAAACTCAACCATCAGATCGCAGTGCACGAAAACGCAAACGTTCAGCCGTTAAAGCCTCCCGGGTGGAGAAATGTCAACGCCTGGGCGATGAACAAAAAAATCAATTCGATTGGCATGAGAACGATGACGAGGACTCATCCTCATCTGGTTCAGCGAATGTCGAACTATTACAAACACCACAGCCGCAGCAATCTCAGCAGCACTTAGCACGTAACCAGTGTCCAGTTAATCCGCGTGCCTCCTTGTTATCATTGGCCACGTTCGCCAGCGGCGGCTACAGTGATCACAATAATTCCAGTACTACTGAATCGCCGCGTCCAGTTTACACGCTACGTCCCTCTGTGGTCAATGGCACCATATTGAGGGATGTACTGTCCAAAGCCTGGCGTCTAGGACGCCCCATAGGTGGGCATATATATATGGCTTAGCTAATTCGATTCGATTAACAACGATTAACATGTGTTTTCACTCATAGGCAAGGGTAACTTTGGTGAGATATTTCTGGCATCGGATGACACTGTTTGCCCGGTTAGCTCAGAGACCGCCAAGTACGTGGTTAAAATAGAGCCACACTCGAATGGACCGCTGTTCGTAGAAATACACTGTCTTATCAATACAAATCAGTCGGAGAGTAAGTGACACGAAAGTAAAACTAAATTGTGTTATTATTGTGTTAACCATTTGTACTTACAGCTGTGGCAGAGGGCAACGAGGCGTGTGCTGTAGAGAAGCTGCCACCACGGATTAGCCATGGGCCGCCCACAGGTATTCCTAGTTACATTGCATCGGGCACACATTACTTTGGGGATGGACGCTACAGGTTTCTGGTGCTGCCGCGCTTTGATCGAGATTTACATTCGTTGATCAAGAATGCGCGAGTGGCACAAAAATCACTATTAGTTTTAGCTATACACATCATCAATGTGCTGGAGCATTTGCATGATAAAGGCTATTGTCATAATGATATAAAGGCACAGAATCTAATGATATCCAAGTGCAAGTATCTGAAGCGGCAAGCTGTCCAGCAAGGCGGCAAAGCCAACTACGAAGAGCACTACGAGGAGAAACAACAGACAACGGATAGCGGCAACAGTTCGGAGCAGGAGACCAACGATGATGACTATTTTATTAAGAATGAGAACAAGTATGCTCTGAAGCGCATTGTTGCCATCAAAGAGGACGTAGACGAGGTGGACGAGGATGAGGATTTCGATGATGGTGCCACCACAAATAGTAACAATAGCAACAGCCTTGACATGTATCAGACACCATTAAACAAAAATAAGCGACGTCCACGGAATAATGCCGTCGAATTTAGTGGCTCGAATCCAATGCGTTCGTGTCGTCGCAATGATAATTGCAACTCTAGTTCCATGTACGAGGAGATGGTTAAGTCACATTATCTGCGGCCGGCCAAGCGTGTCAGCTACTCGGAGCTCTTCAATGAGGATGGCTATCCAGTGAAAGCCGATGCCAAGAGTGAACAGTCGGCGGAGAGCTCAGACAATGATTCAGATGAATTTGTGCCTGCGTTTGTGCGACGTTCGGGTGGAGTCAGTGCATCGAAGCGTGGTGCACGCACATCTAGTCGCATTGTCACCCGCCGCCAGGAAACACAACAGAAGCTGCTCAAAACCGAAAGCATTGAGACTCCGCGAAATGGAGGAGCGAGAAGTAAGCACTCGGCGACGCAGTATCAATTTTTGCCGGTGGAAGAGGAGCACATATTTCTGATTGATTTTGGTTTGGCCTCCAAGTATCAGGATCGTGGCGTGCATAGACCCTTTATTATGGATCAGCGACGTGCACACGATGGCACCTTGGAGTTCACCTCGCGAGATGCTCACTTGGGAGCCCATTCGCGACGCAGCGATTTGGAATGCCTTGGCTATAATTTGCTATATTGGTCGGAGGGCTATTTGCCGTGGAAGGATGTAGCACTGCAGCAGCAGCAGGAAAAGGTGCATCGCGCCAAGGAGCTATTCATGACGGATGTGTGCGAAATGCTGCGACAATTCTATGGCAAACAGGTTCCTAAATATTTGGGTGAATTTCTGCAACAAATCGGCCAGCTCGCCTACCAGGAGCGACCCAACTATGAACGTTATCGCAACATCTTTAAGCGTGAGTATCGCCGCCTCGGTTACGACTGTAGCCAGATGCAGTTAAGCAGCCATGACATCCAGCGCACACGTGTCTCGGTCAAAGACGAGGTTGATGGCATCGGCAAATGCGATTTATTTGAATTGAATAGCAAAACTGCATGCAATCTGCTACGCAACTCAACGTATAGCACACCATTCCAAGAGCATTCGCTAACGAATCGTGTGTCACCCAAAAATCTGCGTTCCAAGTCCAACAAGAAGAATGCCAAAAAGTTGAAATTCTCATGGGCAGAGGTGCTATCACAGGATCCTGATCAAATTGCGCGCGAGCGTGCGGTCAAAGAGTTTGAGCGTGAGGAAGTCATCTGTCCACTACACTCGCGTTTACCGAGGCGATACGAGGGCAGGCCGACCTATGCGATATTGGCTGTGGAGCAGAGCAGAAGAGACAAGGGGCTGAGCGTGCAGGAGCATAACAGCGAAGAGGCAAACGATCAGGTAGATGAATCTATAGAGGCGCCGGAGGATGAGAAGGAGGAAGATGACGAAGATGAGGAAGAGGAGAATGAAGATGAAGAAGGCGGAGAAGAAGAAGCTGAGCAAGAGGCAGTAAGTGATTACGAAGAGGCAAGTATTTCTCTGTACATTTTCCATATTTGATATGAAATTAATGATTCTTTATACACATATAGATGGATGCTGATCAGCAGAGTGTTGATAGCGAAAGTACAACGGAATCGAAGCAAGTGCGTCGTGCACGTCGTCAGCCGCGCAAAAACAGCAGCAACAGCAGCAAAGTGAGTCAAGTGCAACAGCTGAGCAAGAGCAAGGGCACCACGCGCAAGCGTAGCAGCAACAAGTCAAAGAGCATCAATGGCGGCCACACTCAACAGCAGGCACACCGAATAATTGGCACACCGCTGACAACAGTTGGTGGCAATAATAAGCGTGGCTGCGCCACTCGCAAGGAGCAAACGGCGACAATGGCATCCGCCACCGGTGAAGTGGAACAACAACCTGCAAAGCTAAAGTCCAGTCGAAATGTGGCAGCGGTGGCGGATGATCAGAGCAAACAGCGGCGCACGCGTCGTTGTCTATATAAGACTGAAGCGGATGTGGAAAACAACTATGCCACACATAATGTGCAGAACGATGTTTACAGCGTGTGGCAATATGATGATGAGAACAGCTATGGCAAGGGACGGAATGTCAACTCTTCGTCCAGGCATTGTCGCAAGTGATAGTTATCGAGTTATCAAGTTATCGATACGATACGTTAGATATTGAAGAGCAAACTGTTAAGAAAGTGAAGCAAAAAAAACAAACAAGTGAAGCTGGCAAAACTACATATAGATACATACTTATAGTACATATACATATATATAGAATAACAGTTATGCTGCGTTTTTCAAGTATTTTTAGAGAATAAAATAATCGTTAAGTTCAGTGAAGAAAATGATGATCAAAAGGCAGGCAACATTTAAATTGGGTCTATTCACATAAACAAATTGTTCAGCTATAATAATAGAGAAATGTGTTTTTGTAATTTTTGATGTTTTTCCTTTTTTATACATCAATCTAAGCAGAAATTGTTACGATACAGACAGACATATATACACATATATATTAATATATATATATATAGGTTACACATTGGCCTTGATAGCAAATTCTTGTTTAATTTTATTTTTTATTTGAATGTTTTTTAAGTTTCTCATTTTAAGTTTTCACCCGGATATCGGTTATATTACATAAAAGATTATCCTCTTACAGAAAAAAAAGAAGTATTTACTATAAAACTAGATGAAGGTTATTGCATAAATCATAATTATTAAGTCTAAGCTAGGAATTAAACTGCGTATATTGATAAAATAAATAGAAATTATGTCTTTAAAAATTACCCAGAAAAGATCGCTTGTTTGTATTTCTCACCACTAATAACTACGTAAAATGCAATGGGAAATTATGCTGTTATTCGCATTACCCACCTGCAAAATGTTCTCGATAGTTTCAATGCGTCGCATTAACTGGAAGAATCGCATCTCCGCGCAACTGCGTAAATTAAATGGTGTTTCATTAATAATGTGCAACATAATGTGGAAAAGTGTGCAAATGATGCGTACCCGAATTCGGTGACCTTTTTGATTTCGTTTATCCATCGCGGATCCTCTAATATTTGAATGGCAGCACAGTAGCGCTGCTCGTACACAGGTGGATCAAAGCTTATGCCCGTCTCTGTGATCGTAGTTAGTGTTTTAAAGCCCCCGCAAGGCAGTGTGTAACTAAACATTAAAATTCTTTTGTGAATTGATTTAAATTGTTTACGTTTGTTTTTTTTTTTTTTTGTTTTTGATTTTTTAGGCGTCAGTGCGACCGCAAGTGGCATAAAGTAAAATTCCAATGTGATTTGCAAGCGGACAACTTAACGTGAGTATTATATTGCGTGCAGCCAACTTAGTGTTGTATGCGCAAATTGCGCAAAGCTAAATTTACGCATAATTGCTTTACGTTGCGCAGTTTGCGCTTATGTTGTCTATTTCGAGTTTACGTGGATTGCTATCGTATTTTTTCGATAACAATACAATTGGGCGCTAATTTTTTATTTAAGTTTTCTAAGTTAGGAAGTAACAATTTTTGTTTGAAGACGTTTTGTATTTTAGAAGAAAAACTTTATTGTCTCGTTTACTTCCTAGTCGCTTCAAGTTCCCAGGATTTGACTTTAAAATTTGAAATGTGCAGTGTTGTGCATAAAATTCATGTTTTCTTTTGTGACCACTTTTACTTTTCGATGGCTTGGCTTCGGGCAAGGCAAACAAGTAGCCGCAGCTGGTCAGGCAGGTCCAAATAAAAAGGTTCCCCCTTTTTGCTTGCCAAACACCCACGCCGAACAGTCAAATGCCCAAACATGGCATGACCCTCATTACGTTTGATATTTTCGTAACACATTAAGGACCTTACAGGACAGCAGCAAGTTAGTTTTTAACTTTGTTGTGCTGCTCAAGCTCATTTGCCTTGAAAGCATAAACAAAAAACAACAACAGCAAGCAGACTACAAAAAATAAAGTAAAGTAAACATTTAAGCGGCCTTTGGGCAGCCCAAAAAAAAAGTAAAGAAACGTAACGAGTTTGTAAAAAGATTCGCTTTCCGCTTTCTGTTTTCTTTATGGCAATAATATAATTTGGTACAAACGGTTTTCCGTTTCAGTTGCTGTTGCTTTTGTTGTTTTATGAGCAAAACATTTAGGGGCGCTAACTTGGCCTCATTGAATTTGGCCGAAAGAAAAAGTTCGCTGAATGAATTGTTTTCGTTGTTTTATTTGTATGCAATTTTTCGTATAATGAGCAAGATATCAAATGGAAAGCTCAGACTATAAGTCTTCAAACTTACTCACACACACATTATCTCTTGCTCCCATTCCCACTCCACGCTCCACTCCAGCTCACTGTCTAGCACAGTTGGAAAGTTGGCTTTGCGCCATTATGTGCCGCACGCACAAGTAAACAAATTTGTCGAGACGACAATTTCAAAATGCGACAACAACAAACAGAAGAAAAAGAAGCAGCAGCAGCAGCAGCAGCACAAGGAGTAGGGGGACTAGCAGTAAGCGCTGGCCAAGGCAGGTGAGCACAATATGAAAAATACATTGGACTAAGGATAAAAGAAAATTATGCAAAAATAAACACAGTGCCAAAGTGTAGACAAAAAAAAAAATAAAAATAAAAAAAGGAAAAGGCGCACGCAGCATACGAAAATAAAAGCAAAAAGTGCGATAAAAACAACGCTTGGCGCCCTGCTTAAAGTCTGCTCTGTTTTCAAGGTGATTATCCATAAGCCCCGCAAACATTGCGTAGAGTGAGAAAGAGAGGGACAGAGTGAGGGGAGTATTGTAGCGCGTAAGTGAAGACAAAGTTTTGCTTTTGCTCTGAAGATGGCGTTTGGACTGCGCTGCGCGTTGAGCTACAGTTGTCGCTGTGTTACTTCTGCTGCCAGCTTCACTTTATCTTCTGTATTCTGTGACAGGTATGAAATCCAAGCGTTAAACATTTTTTCTTCAAATTTGTAAATTTGTTGCCCGCGTTTTTTTTTTGTTTTTTTTTTTGTTTGTGGGCGACAATGAAATGCGGATAAAGCATTTTACGTGCAGACGCCGCTGGCAGCTGTTAGTTGGGCTGACGGAGAGGTGGATTGATGCCGTGGTGTGTTAGTCGCTGGTGGGTAGTGGTAGCCATTGCTGCGTTGTTTTCGTGCAGGTTGTTTGCGTCGCTGATTTCGCATAAATTATGCAGGTATGGGGCGTGGGGCATGAGGCGGATTGAGATGGAGATTGGTGGCGGCCAACGTGGCGGCGTCGCTTACAACCCAATGGGTAAGTGCTATGTGTTTTATGCAGGCGCGTCGACTTCATTGTTGCCCAACAAATTACAAATGTGCCGTTATATCATTTTTTGTTTTTTTGCTGCCCAGCCGAAACAAGGAAAGCAATATGATTACTCTACTCACACCCGGTTAGAGGGCGTACGCACTTGGGACACATTTGTGCGCACTAATTTTACATCAGCTTTGTGCTTCGGTTCTAGACTACCTTATCGGCAGCTGTTGTTGTCGTTGTTGGGTCAGCGGGTAGCGGGTTACCGAATGTCGCCTAAAAGGGAACCCAAAAACCACACGAAATACATTTGCATTTGAACATGAACGAAATTAGTTTGGTAAACTGAGCAACTTAATGAATTTTTATGTTTGTATGTGTGTGTGTGTGTGTGTGTGCTATATCCTTCTCTTTCACTATCTCTTTGTTTATTTATGTGTGTGCGTGAGAGTTGAGGTTATGCTTTTAAGCGGCTTTTGCACAAAAGATTCCAATTCAAATAAATATACGAAATTATATTAAAAAAAATGTTTTCAAAATATAAAATTCAAGCTCAGAGCCAAGTTCATTTGACTGGAAGACCGCAAAACCAATTCATCAGCTCACAAAAGCCATGAGCCGCAGAGCACTAAAAAATAAGCAGAGCTTGTAAAGCGGGTGTTAGCAACTGTCATATACTCTGTTAAAGCTGAACTGTTTGAGCAAGAGACAAGATGTTTTGTTCACTTAGTGCCTCTTAAACTGTTCAGTTGCTCTTATAGGATATGGCCTTCAAACTGTATGCCAAATCAATTTTGCCAGCCAATATACCCTCTTTCAATGTTTTGCAAAAACAGCTGAGTAAATGAAATAACATTCATGTTGGCTCAACTCATACGCAGCACATGCCACACTGGTTAGAGGGCGGAATGGGGGCGTGGCTGGCAAACGTATTCGAGATGGGTTGAATGGGTGAGAAGTTGAGCACTCGTGGCGTGAGTGGGTGAGGACTTAAGGCCATAAAGCAATAGCTAACGTTGCCGCAAAATTGCAGCAGCCGCAGCAGCAGCAGCAGCGTAAACAGAGGCAGCCGCAGCCGCAGCCGCAGCAGCATCGGCAGCAGCAGCGGCATCAGCTGAACACGGCAACAAGTTGGCAAATGTTAGCTCAGCTGCTGATGCTGCTGCTGCTGCTGCTACCTTCTACTGACGCATTTCTGTGGCAAAATAACCCCATCCCAATTGCCCCCGCACATATGAGATGGTGGCTTTACAAGTGGAGAAACCGTCGGAACTTGTTGGCAACATAAACATTCATGTTCGTTTGCCTGCATGGCGACCGCACATGGAAATCAAATGAAAACTGCTCTCAACTGTTGCCACAAGTGCAACACAGACTGACACCAATAATTTCCATGCACATGCCCCCAAATCTACCCTTGCACCCCCGCAGTGAGCCTGCGCTTCTTGTTGCCATAAATATGCAATTTTATGTTACATACCTTGGAAATGCAAAAAAATGTTAACCTCAAGCGAAAGGTCATTTAAAGCGGCTTTAATTTGTGAAAGAGAAATGTGGAAGGTGGGAAGATGGGAGATGATGGAAGATAAAAGGTAGAAAATAGAAGATAGAATATAGAAGATAGAAAATATATAATATAAAGATAGAGTTTAGGAGATACAGAAGATAGCAAATTTGAAATTTAAATAGAAAATGGAACAAGCAAAATATAAGATAGAAGATAGATGACTGAAATACAAAAATTGAGAATAGAAAAAGAAGGAGAAATAGAAGATAAATGACAGAAAATAGAAGATTTAAGATAGATAATAAAGAGGTTCTGCCTTATATTTTCTCAGCAAATAAAACATAGAAGAACAATCTTCGTCACATAAATTAGCTTTGGGTCAGGTAATCCCAGTCGCTGGCATTCTCATATATCTTACTATCCTTCCTTCTTCCCTCTTATATCCCATTTGAGCTATTTCTTGTGCATTTTATGCTGCTGCTTATTTTATGACAAGTTTAATCTTCCGATTACAAAACCAAATTCGAGCGCATAGAATAATCATTTATGTCGTTGGCTATATTAATCGCATGTCCATCAGAGCGCCAACAATGGGCCATGGATATGCTTGAATAACTTTGATGTGCTTCATTTCCGACAACAACAACAACAACAACGAGAGCAACAAACAATGAAATAACAACAAAACAATTTGTTGTTTCAGCTGTTTATTGGTAATTTGTTGCGGTTATGTTAGATTGTAGAGCATTCGACTATAGGTGGACAACGGGTAGGGGTATTCGTGTCAGGGCAGGCGGCATTTCATGTTTGTATAAGCTATATAGTTATGTAAATGACACGCCCCCCATCCGCCGTAGCCAACCAGCAGCGCACGCCCCAAAGACCCAGACAGGCGATGGCGTATGCTAAGAGCCCCAGCGTCAGCTGCCGAAATATTTTGAATGCTTTTAATAACTTTACAGACACGCACACGCACACACAGACAGAGACACGCACACGTATATATATATATTTATATACACATGCCATCACGCACACGCACACACACACACAGACGCACAGACGCACAGACTTAATAATGGACTCAAGCTGGCCTTTGCTGGCTTTGCCTTTGGCTTTAGCTTATGCTCAGCTGCTCACGTGTACTTTATTCACACACACACACACACACACACACAAATTTTCTCTTTTGGGTTCCACTTTAAATGCAAACGCAGCTGTATTGAAATATAGAAAAGCCTTGTTCTGCTGCCTAAGTCCTACTGGCTCACCTTTAGACCTAAGACCTGCTGCACTAAGGATTAAAATTGCTGACAGAGGCCATATATAAGGCTTCACCTTTTCCTTGTTCTGCTGCTGCTGCTGCTGCTGCTACTGCTGATTTATATTACGAAACTTTTGACAAAAATGAAATCAAAAGATAATTAAATCACTGCCGACAACAACATGAAGTTAGCTTATTAAACACGCTCCAAGAATACAAAGAGGGGGAGAGAGGGAGAAGAACATCTACCTGCTCATAAAAATGTCCAAAGAATATGCTCGAGCGCAGACTTTGAATACGTTTGGCAGCTCACAACAAGACGCACTTAATTAAAAACAGCTGCCAAAGCAGTTGCTATACTTGTACCTGTATGTCCTTTGGCCAGCAGGCGAACACGTTTTGGGGGTAAAAAACCAAATTACAAAAGCTGCCCCAAATGCTGGACCAAATGCAAAACACGTATACGTCATGCGGGCCAAAAAGCGACAGCGCATAAATCGCCCAATTAGACGTGTTTGTGTGTGTGTGTCTGTGTCTCTGCTGCCCAGAGCAACAGCAACAGCAACAGCAGCTGCACGTCACATGCAGTCCTGTCCGGCGTGTCAGGCAAACGAAAACACGGCAGGCACACCGAAATAGCAGAGACACGAATGGACGCATGTCAAAAAAGTGATAAGAAAACGGTAGAGAAGAGCAGGTATGGAACTATAGTTCCGGCACACACACACACTCACACACAGCAGCATATTGTAGTGCAGACACCCTAAACAGCAATGCTGAAGGCAAAAATTGCATTGGTTATGTGGGGTAAAAGCTATTTAAGAATAAACAAAGAATCAAAATACAATTTTTTTTATTAAATATTAAATATACAAATCTTCTGTTCACACTTCTGCTCTTGCCTAACTTTTATTGTTATGCTTCTTATCTTGCTCTTCCCTTCGTATTCCTGTCGGTTTCTCTTACTTTATTCTTTTGTGTTCTTCCTCTTCCCCTCGCCTCTTTTCCCCTCTTCCTCTTTTTTCCTTTTATTTTTTTATTCTTTCAATTATCTTCTTCTCCTTCCCTTACATTCTTACACCCGCTCATTTTGTCATCTTTTGAGTCTGGAATTATTCCCTTGAGTCGATTAAGGAGGCTAAATCTAAGCTATAAAAAGCTAAATCGACAGCACTTGCAGACTTCACGCACACCCATGAGCATGCACACACATACAAGCACACTTTGTGTTACGTGCCTGGCCATGTTTGCTGCAGATTTATAGCCTAGTTTGAGGCGCTCGTCTAAATGCATTTTGTGGCCAGCAAGAATGCAGCGTTAATCAGGCATCAAATGCAGCAATCAACGAGGTTCTTTTTTGCTGTTTTTAGCTGCCCTACACACACACATACAGTCTCACATACACATTAACTGTTAATCAATGCGCAGCCAGCAGCCAAAGTTAATTGCTTAAACCTGACAGCAGCGGCTGCCACACGAAGCGCACTGAGCCAAAAGCGTGAAAGCGGCAAGTGGCTAGATGAGCAGGAGGAGATAAGACTAGGAAGAGCCCCTAGAATGGGCGCCTGTAACAAGAGTTTAGCGCTGTGGCAGTGGGAGAGGAGAGCAGAAGAGCACTGCAGAGGGGGAGAGTAAAATTGGAGAGTAGAAATTAGCGAACAGAGAAGGGGCAAAGGAGAGAAAGAATACTGAGGAGGAGGGGGCCAGAGGATACAAACAAGCGGAGGAGAAAGGCCAAAGAAATTGCAAGAGGGGCAAGAGGAAAAATCAAGCGAAGTAGGCGAAATGGTAGGGGAAGAGGCCGAGACAAAAGGAGGACAGAAAAGAAGGGCACAAAGAAAAGGAGCAGAAGACGTTCAGGAAGAGGCAAGAGCAGCCTGGCAAGACGAGTAGCCAAGAGGGGAAGTTAGAGCAGATGGGAAAAGAGTCAGGCAGGGGGCGGAACAAGGGCAAGCAAAAGAAGATGCCATGGGCAAGTACCGGAGGAGGGACAACGCGAGTGGGGCTAAGACAGACGCAGGGGCTGTGCGTGTGCTCTGCCTTTGGGGTCTGTAATCAGCGAACGCAGACTTTAACCACACGACTGAGTGAGTTGAGAGCGACGTTAAGGTTTAGATTTAATGCAAAAGATACGATTTAGGATTAGGACTAGGATTAAGACTTGACTTGGGTTAAGATAATACATTTCAAGCGCGCTTTAATTGCAAAAGTTTATTGTGTGTGCTTGTGTGTGTGTGTGCGTGACAAAATATGGCCATTTATTGGAGTTTATGGCAGTTTTATGGTACATTTGGAGCAATTTCCGCAGTCGAGCAAACAAAAACAAAAAGCTGCCTGTGTAAATACTGTATGTGCGTGTGTGAGTGAGAGACTGTGTGTGTAAATACTATTTACATGCCAATGGGCATTACAATTGAAACTGAATATGAATAAACGAACGAAAAATAACATAAAATGAGTGACAAACAAAGCGTGGCAGAGAAGAGAGGGAGAGGCGTATATAGAGAGTGAGACAGATTATGCTGCAGATTCGCATAAATATTTTAATGGCATTTGCATTATTATCATATAAATAACTTAGCCTAAACAAAAGAATATTATTATTTATGCATATTTATTCTAATGAGCTTTGGGAGTATTTAAGCGTTAATATTAATTGGATATCAGTGCAGAGCTCAGCTGAGAGCAGGGGCGGCCTGCCCTTGAGAGAGGAAATATGGGTGGATTGCTTGTATGAGACTAAATAAATTGCTTATTGAAGTCTATATAAATATGTAAAAAATATAAATATATATATTTATTATATATACGAAAGAATAGATAAATCATTCATATATGCAAGCTTTATACTTTTTTTTATGACGAAATCAAATATTTTTATTTCAATTATTATTTCTTGTGTGATTTGTTGCAAAATCATTTTGAGAAGTTCCACGATTTTTATACTTTGAGCAGTAGTAAACTAAATTTTTATTATTTTCGATCATTTAATGAGTGGCGCTAATGCAGTTCTGGCAACAGTCTTTATATATTTATTGAAACAATTTTATTTGAAAACTTTTCTGCTTGAGCCTTTTCATTAGCATTGTAGGGTGTACGTTAAAGCCCTGGGATTTTCGACTATTTTTTTATTTTATTGGAATCTCATTTTATTTAATGCTGCAGGCTTACCAGATCCAACCAATGCTTTGTGCAGATAAAAGCGAACGAAAGACCGATATATCTTTAATCTTGATGTTTAACTAAATTAAATTGATTCACTTTAAAGGCTTGTCTCTAAGCAGTGGCCCAGATGCGGATTCATCTTTTGTTAAAGCAGAGTATAGCGCAGTCAGTTAAAATGCATGCACTTTCCCTCTCTCTCCCTCACCCTCTCCATCTCTCTTTCTTTTATGTCACATTTAGTTATTTGATTAAATCAGATTTTCTATGAATGCATTAAATTATTTGCCGTTTGTTTTGCTGCTACATATTGATTAAATGTAGGTTACAGCTTGCATGAGTAAACTGTGGGCGCGAACAGTGGGCGTGGCCGTTGAAAGTGGGCCAGTAGATTCAATCACATAATGGACGGCTGTCAGCTTTTTTTTTTGCATGCGCTGATCAAGTTCTGCAGAGCAGCCAGTGCAATTATGCAAATGTTGTTGTAGTTGTTGTTGTTGTGGTTGTTGTAGTTGTTGTTGTGGTTGTTGCTGCTGCTGCTGCTGTTGCTGTTGCTGCTGCTACTGACAAAATTCAAATTGCAGGCCACTCAATCAGCGTGCATCGAATATGAAGCGAATGCAATGAGTGTGTGTGAGCGGGTGTATGAGTGTGTGTATATACATATGTGTGCCTGCAGGTCGACAAAAGCTGTCAGGAATAAGCGACTGGTCATGGCAGTGGTAGGTGAACTCATTTGAATTGCATTTGCCTGCGCACAATGCGAGAAAACTTTGCGCGCTTATCAGACAACAGACAGCAAATGGTAGACAGCAGACGGCAGTCGGCAGACGGTAGACAGGAATAGTTAGCATCCATTTGATAGTTGACAATGTGCTCTGCAATGTTGTCCTGACCAGCATAATCAGTGAGACCGTGGCTATTTGCCGTGTCTGGCCTGTCAGACTGTCGAGCTGTTTGCTTGCAACTAAATGCCGCTCATTGTGCTCTGATTAGCAATTCGTGCCAGTTGCAGCTGCATTAAGTGGCAGCTATTGACATTAAGATGATAGCGATTGAACTGACCGACCTGAATGGTAAAAGAACTAAAGCTCTTTTATATTTAAGAGCGCACACAGCTGGCATTGCAAATGATGTCCGACCCTGAGCTCTTGAGTACTTTAGTTAGGTGTCATTGCGCGCTCGAAAATTCTGTTCGAGTAACCACAAAAATCTATGCATGGACTTAGGCCACACAAACACACATCTGCCCAGCATATGGGCTTTAGTTAGAAATGGGAGAACACATGGCAGCAGGTGTCGTGCCTGATATATCGAAATGCGTGCTTGTTATGTTATTCTAATTGTTTTTACAGCGATTAAGACAGTGGCAGAGAAATTGTATTTGTATAATTTTTGAGAAAAACTTGTAACATTTTTATATTATATTATATAATATATTTTATTTGATTCATTATTATGTATAAAAAGATATAAAAATTCTCATAACAAAGTATAAGAATTTAATTTAATTTTTTTATATATTTTTATTTATTTTAATTTATTTATTTTTTCTTAAAATTTATTTAAATTTAAATTTATGTAAAATAATTAAATTAAATTAAATTTATAATTTATTTTTTTAGGCGTCACATAAATATACTTTTAACTGGGATTTGTAATGCCTCAAGAATATTAATATCATATTAATTTCATATTTATTATATATAAGCATAAAAATGTCAAGATTAATATATATTAATAATTTCATTGTATAAATAATATATTGATGTTATTAAATTTTAAAGCATTATGTAATGTTTTTTTAAGTTATTAATATTTATGAATATAAAAAAGTTAATTTTTATTATTATTATTTATTTTATAAATATTCGTGCTTTCTACTTTTTGCTTTCGCTTGACTATCGTAAAGTATCGACGAGCGCTCATCTCTAGTAGATTCACTTAATTTTCCCGACAGCAACTCAAGAGCAGAATCATGTAGTTGCCTGTACAACCCCAACAAGTGCCTATCTTTCTCTCTCTCTCTCTCTCTCTCTCTCTCTCTCTGTCTCTGTCTCCCTCGTTCTGAAAATCTCTTGCCAATTTGGGCGAAAATAATTGCTGGCATTCGAATCAGATTTTAACGAAGCGAATCAGAATTGGAAATGCGAGCTGGCATACAAAACTCGTTAAAACCATTGAAATTTCCATTATAGATTATTGTCGATGCATTTTAGATGGAAAAGGAAGCGTGTATCTATGTGTGTATGTGTGTGAGAGTGTGCACGTATTGTCATGCATTGAATATTTGGCATAAATGGGAATATATTATTGCAGTTTATGGATAAATTTGTAATGAAATTGAAATATTGTATGGCCAAAGTTAATTTCAATGTTAAACAAACCGCAGCCCACAAAAGGCAAACAATGATAAGGAGAACGGCAGCAGCAGCAGCAGCAACAATAACAAAGTTGGCAACAGCAGATGGCCAACGACATTTCAACTTTAAACGAAGCGGAAATGCGAGCCCACAACGGCATCATTAATCATGACTAGCAACGGCAAACCAAACTCGTAAAGGACTCGCTCTGCCCAGCCGACGGTACGACTGTCCCTTTTTTTTCTCGCTGTCTCTTTGTTATTTTTGTGTTTTGTGCTGGTTCGGTTCAAGTCCAATTCGCTTTCAGTTTCGGTTACAGTGTTGACTTTAGTTAACTCGCCTGCCAAACCTTGTTATGACTGCTCACGGTGTCAAAGCAGTCTATGCGCTTTGTGCCAGGCTTGTCTGTCTGACTGTCGAGTCTAAAGAATTAATAAATTAATTTTAGAGTTTGCTAAGTGGCAATAATTATTATATCATGTGCTTTATAGAGTTGCCTTCTAGCTTCCATTTGGTCTTCTGTGTATCAATTACTGATAACTCGCTCATCAGCAAATTCACATATTTTTTTTTTAAATGCAGCTGCTTTGCTAGGTATTATGCGGTTGCTTACGCCCGTCTGAAATACTTCCACTAGTTTTTCTTTTACTTTTTTACTTTTGCTGTAGGTTTGTAACCAACTTTTTATCCCCACTCTAAGTTATTAAAAATAATCCAAAGTCTGCCTCTTAAAGAGCTTAAATAGTTTTTATACTAAATATGTGTAAAATAATGATTTGCTTATACTCTAACTATAATAGCAACAGTTACTCTTAGTCTGTAACTTTATTTTGAGCTCTATTTTGGACAACATATTTCGAATTTTCTCTAATTTTAATGATATTAAGTATACGAACTTTTCTTATTTTGTTTTATAAAATTAAATAGGCGAGCTAGTCTTTTGGTTAAATATATATATATATATAATATTAAGTTAATTTTCTTTTATAATTTTTTAACATCAAGTGTACGACTTAGATTTTATATTTAATATTATAATATTAAGTGCAGAAAATATATTACAGATCTGGTATCAAATTTTATTTGGGCAACTGAATAAAATATGCTGGACTGAGGTTTAGAAGGATATTGATTTCATTCTTTAATTCGTTATATATATATATATATAATATATAAATTTATTGATTTTACAAAATATATCATTATATTACTTAGCAACAATTAAAGTTTATTAACATTTCTATAAGCATAATTTCGTCAAGTTAGAAACTCAAGTTCTTTTTCGAATTCCACGAAATTTAAATAAATTTCATTCAATTAAAATACATTTTTATAATTTATTTTTATTTTCAAAAGACATTTAAATAATATTAATTAAATTATAAAAAATGTTCTGCAAATTTTCGCAGTATTTTCATTATTTTTAGTGTATGTTTGGCCTTAGTTTTAGGTTTTCGAGTGCCGCATGAAAAGTTGTCAACAAGTTAAGCAGCAGTGTAATCGACAGTCGCCGCAGCTCAAGCATGTATTTACTTTGTTGTTGCAGAGTATTAAATTTTAATCCAGCATAAAGGACGAGGTTTTTACAAAAGCTACAAAACAGTAGAGTTAATAGCATTTTGTGTGTGTGTGCCCCAAAACGAAACAGAAAGTTGACCCAAACTTTTGTGCGGTCCGACACTGGGCAACAAACATTTTTGATGCTGTGGCAATGGCAAGAGCGAAAAATGAAAAACCCAAAATGAAAATGGAAAAGTTTTTACGCTATGCGCCAAAAGCCAAAAAGTGTTTGCGTTGTTTTCTGGCCGCGTGGCAAGTTAATACGATGGGCATGTGCAACATCCAATGACAACAAATAACGGCGTGTGTGTGTTAGTGTGAAGCCATTAGGCTGCTGCTGCACTCGTGTATACTAAAACGCGGTCTAAACTAATATAGGTTATGCCAGAGTGCATATGTCAGCCTGTGTATGTGTGTGTGTGTGTGTTTGACTAACTCTCTTTGAGTGTGTGCGTCTGTGTGGTTGTCTTCTAGCTGCTGTCACATTGCATATGCTGTGCGATGTGTGCCATGTTTGTTTTTGCACTTACTGCAGCTGTTGTTCTGGCTTTTCTGCTGCTATCTGCTATTTTCTAGCTATTCCTGCTGTTTGCTGCTAAAGTTGTCAAGTGCTTCACGTGGCTAACAATAAAACTGCAAAGTGCCAAAAGTTTCTGGTTTACAGTTCAAAAGCAACTGGCAACTTGCACTTGACTTTGGCGAGTGTTGGCAAAAATGTTGCAAGACGTGCGACAGCTGACAAATTAACTTCATTAGCTGGCAATTAAGCAATGCGCTTAATTTTAGTTTATATTCGCGTGCAATCAAATTCAACTTTTATTTGCCTTTGAGAGCTGAAAGTGTATTAAATATATGTTGCATACTTTCAGGGGGTGCAAATAATTTGGCCATTTGTGAGCAAAGGGCTGACTGGTTGGTTGGTTGGTGCTCTCCTCATAATGAGCGGTTATTGAACTCGTTTGACTGGCAAATAGCTTCTTAAGCGTTTTAAATTGCGCTGTGCACACAAAACTTGCCAAGTGTAATCTCTTATGTTTGACAAAAAGCTGCAAAAGCTTGGCTGAAAATCGCATTACATTTTGTAGCATACTTTCGGGCGGCGACTTGAAAATGCTGTCAGCCAAGTGGCAAGCGCTGCAAAATTTACTTGCTCAACTCACATAAAACACGTAAATGCTAGAGATAATAGCTTATAAAGTATGTAATTTGGATATATACAAACAAAGCGAACAGCATGCTTGACTTGGAAAGCCTGCTTTGCTCTCATATATCACAAAATAATTTGCTATAATTATATGGAATGCTATAAGATAATAGCTCAACGTTTATAGTAGATACATATACATAAATACAGCTTGTAACTCGAAACAACAATGAAAACAGCTCGAATTGATGGTTAGAACGCATTAAAATTTTTAGTGCATACTTTCGGGCGGCATCATAAAATCGCGCTGTAAAACGTGGCTAGAAAAGTGCAGCGGAAAAGTGTTTAACCTGCCACATAATTATCAGCTGATGGAAACATTAAATGGAGCAAACCGCATGCCTGGTTTGCCTGGAGATTTATGTCTTAGCTGTTATCTGTTCGCTTATTGTTTTTTTTTTTTCGCTGAACGGTGGAATCAATCACAGGGAAGCGTTGCCATTGTGGCCGCAGGACATTGTTAACAAGCTTAACAACTATAAATGCGATCACTTACAACTCGTAATCAATGACTAACAAGCAGCAGCGGCGGCGGCAGCGGCAGCAGCAGCAACAGCGACAAAGGGCATCCAAAAAGTTTGGCATCTATTTCGCTCAAACAGTCTATGCAGCAAGTTGTTCGCCCCGAAGCTCATAAAAAAAAGAAAGCAAAAAACTTTTGCCATTACTTTGCCGACAGCTGCGCGTTTATATATCCTCGGGCCACGAAAAAGTTCGCTCAACCCCACCACCGGCTCAAATGAAACTCATTGTGTAGCGCCAGAGAAGGGCAGAGAGTGAGAGTGAGAGTGAGAGTGAGAGAGAAAGAGAACGAATATGAGTGGGAGACAAAGAAAACATCTCGTGTATTATTGCCAATATTGATTGATGTCCGGCCATTCAGGTCTGACGCTCGGCCAGCAGACCCTTGACCAAGTTGACCAGCATATCGAGACCCTGCTGATTGTTCGCCTCGTAGTAGGGCAGCGCCTCCAGACGCTTTATCCACGCCGTTAGCTTGGGATATTTGTCCGGGTCGATGGGTGCAAAGGCCGCCGCAGTCGTCACCGTTGCCACGCTGCACAAATCGGCAATGGTCAGCCTATCGCCGGCCAAGTAGCTGCCTGCAGCCAGGCAGTGCTCCAGGCCGTCGTAGGCCCTCTGCATGTAGCTAATGCGATCCTCGGGTATCTGCGTCACGCCAAAGTAAATCACGGGCTCCACAATGAAGCGCACACGCGGAAACAGGTGGCCGCAGTCGTAATAGAGCCGAGCGTCGATCTGGCGACGCTGCGCTGCGTCCTTGGGATAGAGCGCATCATCCGGGCCGGCATACTTATCCGCCAGATAGCTGCAGATCACATGGGAGTCGCTCACCACGACACCATTGTCATCCAGCACGGGTATTGTGTGCTGTGGATTGAGCTTCAGAAACTCCGGAGTCACATGCTCGCCGGCCTTTAAGTTGACGGTGCTGCAGAGAGAGAGAGAGAGTGTGAGTGAGTGAAAGAGCTCGTTTCTTCATACCAAGCCAAAGCCTAACATTATTTTTGTTTTTAACATACTCTGTTATTTACATAGCACTTGCTTAACATGACACTGTTAACTGCAATGTCTCACTTTTAGTTCCAATTACACCTCGTTTCGAACTATTGAGCATGCGAAAGTCGACAAACAATTTTTTCGATATCGAAACTTACCGCAAATCCAGTTCGAGTCCCAACGCAGCGGCTGTGAGCAGAACGGCGCGACAGGGCGGACTGCGCGGCGCATAGTATAGAACTGGTTTATTAACTAATCTATATATTAAAAAATGCGTAGATACAGATACAGATACAGATAGAAATATAGTTAATGTTGATTACTTCATTGCATGCAGAGAGCAAAAATAAAAATGAATGAAAACAGAAACAAACAAAGTTGACCTTACCCGGTGCTCATTTTGATTAATTGCCGGCCGCAAGAAGCAAACAGAACGCAAAACCTTTCAGCGTGAAGTGCGAACAGCAACTGAGGAACAGTGAAAGCAGCGCGAAAAGCGATCACAAGTCATGATAAAGTGTGAGTGGCAGAGACCGACAAAGCGAGAGTGAGCGAGAGAGCGAGAGAGCGAGGGTGCGAGCGCGTGCTTTAAGCTTTATCTAAATCGAATTGTATTTTGTGGGTCAGCGCAAAAGTATGCTTTAAATAATTGTTGCGTGCACGCTAGACAATGGGCAATTTCGAGAACATTTTTGGGGCATCTTTTAAGGGCTCGTTAAAAACTTTTGGGCTTGAAGCGCCGAAATTAAAATGAACAAAGAACAGATTTTGCTACGCTGCAGCTCGTCGTGGCTAATGCTCTGGAATTTAATGGATTTTTTATGTACGAGCTGAAAATTTGATTGATTTGATTGTCTTTTGCGGCTACGACCGTATGAATGTTTCAGTCAGCTTCAAACTGTGGGGCAGGGAGTGTGAGTGAATCCAGGAGTATATATACAATAAGGTTGTACGACTAATATTTATTATTATTATTATTGCAAAACCAGTTACATACAAACTGTAGTGCTTGAATAGCCTCCCTTTTATATGTAGAGCAATTCTTGATGCTATAAATAGCACTGGCCTTTAGTCGCCGTTAAACTGTACTGAAAGTGGTGAATTTTAAGCAGTGTTACTTAAACTGTTATATATAGAGAATATAATTTTTATATATATATATTTACTTTATATTAACTCATGTCACTTTTTACGACAGTGAATATATAGTCAATCGCTCTCAAGCTGTATGGTTGGTTAGACACTTGTATGAATTTGTTGTATTTCTATTACATTTGATTTGATATGGCTTTAAAACTGTAACGCAAACTCATTTTTATGGCGACTCTCAAACTACGAACATATATTGTATAGATTATAATGCAAATTGTGGGCAAGTGAAGCATGTAATTGCTTTCAAACTGTAATACATTGAAATTTTATCGATTATTTATAAAGAGACATTTTTTCAAGACATTTGAGCAGCTCTATAGACTAGAACTAAAGTAAGTCAAGGCCAAGTCAAAGCGTCTTTTAGACTAAATAACCAAATGTTGAAATATGTAAAAGAAATCGATAATTATGGAGCTGAGGGCAAGACAGCTCAACTAAAAATAACTCTTAGAGTATGAGATATCATTAAAATATATATCTATTTACACATATATATATTTTCAAATATATATATTCATAAAACTAAAAACTTACTTGAAATTCAAACCAAATATGCTCAAAGTACAATTGTAGCTTTTTGGTTGGAGGCTTCGAAATAAATGATTTGCTGCGCGCCAATTGAGTTAACAATTTTCAGACTTAAGTGAGTTAGAGACTTGACGAATTAATTTGCTTATGTGTTAATTAAATTACAGACAAGTTGATGAAGCTGCCATTGCCGCTGTTGCTGCTGCCGCTGCCGCTGCGAGCATATTGAAATGGGAAAATGAATGCAAAATGATTTTCACGCGATTTTCCGTGAGCACAAATGCCGTTAAGCGGCTTTTCGCCCTTAAGGTAGCCCTTTACTCACGTTTTTTTTTTTTTTATTTTTTTTCGGGAACAGGTGAAAAATTTTCAGCACGGCTCTCACTTTATTTTTTTTAAGCCGCTTTCAGAATTAGTTAATGGCTGAGCTCGAGGCGCGTTCGGCATTCAATTTTTTGCTTTAATTGGATTTTTGGGGCATGTATATATATATATATATATATATATATATATATATATATATATATATATGTGTGTGAGTGTGTGTGTGTGGGTGTATGCCTTGGCATGCAGCTCGATAACGCTTCAATTCGAATTCGTGCTTCAAGTGCTGCTTGAAGTGTCCTTAAAATATTTGGTCACGCGCCGTTGAGAGTAAAGCGAAATACCAAAAGCCCAAAAAGCCTGGCGACAGGTTACACTAAGGTATGCACGTGAGTGAGAGAGAGAGAGAGAGAGTGAGAGAAAGGCTGAGACAGCGTGTGTTAGAGCGAGAGCGAGAGCGGAGCAGCTTCAGTTAGTTGAGAGTTTTTCGGTCTTCCCGGTGCGGCTCGACGTAGTTGCCCCTGGATTGTGTCAAAAATTTTGTGAAAGCAATTTACAGTTATTAAAGCTTTTAGTGCGATCAAAAGCCTGAGCATTAAATTTAATTTCGTAATTGAGCAATTTCTAGGCGGTAGGCGCCCAGGTAGTGGGCGTGCCATTGATGAGCCCTTGACGAATGGCATTCATCTTCATAAGTTTCGCAGCGCCTTGTGTGTTTTGTTGGGCTGCTCTAATTGAAATCGCAGACAGAGGAACGTGTGAGATTAATTGAAGGAGCTGCCTGAGTGTCCTCCCATTGGCATTGTGTGCCGCAGCAAATCCCGTTTTATTAATGGTTGCCCGAAGGTCTGAAAGGCGAAAGGCGCTAGGCGCTAGGCGTGTGTGTGGGCCGAGCTCAATTGCTTTGAGTTTCCGCTGGCCAAAAAGTACATAAATATTACTTAATAGCTATATCTAGCTATCTGCCATCTCTCTCTCCCTCTCTCTCTCCCTCTCTCTCTGTCTCTCCGCCCACTCTCTCACACTCACTCTTTGGCAATTAATAACAATTAAATGTCAGTTGGTTTTTGCCAGCTAATTGCTGGCATCGAAGGCTGCGGCTTTAAAGACTTGGCTCAGACGAGAGTGCCACCCGCAGATGTCCTTCGGCAGTTGCCAGGGCATTTACTTATATAAAGACATAGTATATTAAATTGCTGGCTAAATTATAAGTGACATGCCGTTGCTCGCACATCTAGATATGAAAACGAAGACAAAGCGAACAAAATAAAAGCTGGGTCCAGTCCGCGGCTGGGCCGAAAGTTGTCCCAAAACAACAAAACCAAAAAAAAAAAAAAAAAAAAACATAGCTGACGGCCAATCAATGGCATGCAAATGAAAAGCAGCAGCCCCAACAACAACTTTCTCGCAATGCTCCATCAGTCAAATACACTGAGAGAAAGTCACGTTGGCTAAGTTACCGCAACACAAATCCACTTCAATGGATGCCTTCATTCATAATTTCAAGAATGATTTCATTTCATTTCATTTCATTTCATTTGATGCGAGCTCCATTTGAGGCGAAAACAAATTTTTTATATTTAAGCTAAATAGAAAGAGACAGCCAGAAAGCGAGGGAGTGAGTGAGTGAGGAAGTTCGAGCAGCATTTGTTTGCTTGAGTTGCTCGTTGTGGACTTAGTCGACGCTTGGCATAAATTTCTAAGCATTTAAAGTGTTTTTTTTTTTAGAATTGAACTGGCAAATTGTAGTGGCAGCAGGAATGCGGTTCATTGGAGGTCATTAGTCGAGTTGCAATTTACTAGACGATTAGCAGCAGAAAGCTAGAAGGGATTATGATACAAAGAAATGGCTTAAGGCAGCAAAATGTGCTTTGAAATTAAATGAGAAATATTTAAAGCTGACTTACTAAAAATGTACAAATATATATAAATATTGTATATATATTTTTGTATATTATGTAAGAATATTCTGCTTACTATTATTATAATTAATAATATTTTAATATTGTTGTAATTATTATTATTATGCATTTTTTTATTGCTATAATAATTATTATTAATATTATCAATATTTTTTGTAATTTATTTTATATAAATATTTTTCTTTTTAGCTTTAATATTATTACTAATAATTTTATATATATATATATATTTTTTTTATTATATTTTTATATATGTTATTATATATTATATATATATATCTTTTTTTTTATTATTTTTTATTTTATATCTTGTAAGCTAAATTATTATTATTAATAATATATTTTTCAATATTATTATTATTTTTAAATTGTATAACTAATTAATATTTTTATTTATCTCCCTAATACCTCTTTAATATGTAAAAAATTTTTAAATATATATATTTTTTTTAATATATATTTGGTTTTGTTTATTTCTGCAGATTTGCCCAAATAAATATACTTTGAAATATATATTTCTAAGGAACTTTGTGCTACAGTTCAGGATCAGCTCTCTCTCTCTCACTCTGCTCGAAAATGCATCGAATTACAATTATTTGGTAAGCCAACTGTGCCATGCACATTATACATAGCGAAGAGTAGCTAAGAATTCCAATGATATCACATTATTATTATTTTTTGCTCTGCTTGATTACTCTGCTGTTGAAGTCAGTTTGTAATTCGATACTAAAATTGCCCTTTCTTTGCTGATTGGTTTCCAATCAGATATTTATCGTATTCCCTGGTCGCTTTTAGTTGTTTGGGTCTGGCAGTGTGCTCGATATATCGGCAAAGGTCGCCCTGTCGCTGTCCATCAATGTCCAGCCAGCGCCCGGCGCTGACCTCCTCAGTTGCTCGAGGCAAAATCACAGTCGGTTATGGATTGTGTGGGGCGGGACGTCAATTGGCTGCGACTTGGACTTAAAGTTATTTGTTTTTGGTTTTGGTTTACTTTTTTTTTTTTCGAATTTTCCTTTTTAAGCGTTATTGCTCTGCGGAAAATCGTGCGAGCTTTTCCTTTTCCACTGCCATTTTGATGTCATTTGATTGAACTTTATTGGAGCATAAAAATGAAACCGAAATTGTTGTTGCTGCTGCTGCTAAGTCCTCGCTCAGATTGCAGGTGATGCGAAATGCATGAGAAATGTATGCGCGCAGTGGGCGTGGCAGATGGCTTTTACATTCGCTTTTATGGCCATAAAAAAGCGAAGCTCGCGTATGCATATGAATACATCGTATGTATTCTAATGGAGCTGAATCTGTTTGCTGTTCGCAGTTCGCTGTTCGCTGTTCGCTGTTCGCTGTTGTTGCGGTTCCGTTAGATGCATTGGAAATTTTATTGGCATTATTTATTGTTGTTGTTGTTGGCACTGCTGTTGATGGATTAGCAAACGTTAGCCAAACAGCTGTCGCCGCCCAGAGGCACGTCGAGTCCACTTTCCACATTCAATGCATCATGTGCTTGAAGCAACGAGGACAGCGCCGACAGCGCCGACAGCACTTCCAGCTTGCTCCCAACGGGCATTCGATTACATTGTGCTTGATATGAGCTCATACTGTTATGCCATTAGGTTCCCAGCCAATTGGGAAATCATTTTCAATAACAATTTCTAATTTGCTAAAATAATACTCAGTATCAAACTATGCCTCGGCCTCACTGGTTTTTCGTATACAATTCAGTGCCAAATATATTATAAATGGGAAAAATATTTTGCTTTTCAGTTATTTTTTTAGGCTATTATGATTTAATGTTAATGTATTTCTCTCAATTTAATAATTTGCTTTTATCCTATTGGCAGATATCAGAATGACTCATTGTTAATAATTCTTATAAGAATATACAATTGCTTTATGCATAAATATGGCTATATATGTTTTATATCATTCATCTTTAATCTTTGTATATTTATTAATATTTTTGTATTATATTTATTATAAAAATGTTATATTAAAAATGTTTTTTTTTATATTTTTTACTGCATTATTATTTAATTGTTTTATACTATTTATTGTATTTTTTTTTCAGGTATTTATATGTTGTTTAAATTTTTTTTTATATTTATAATTTGCTACTATTTATTAATTAGTTCTTATTTTTTAAATTTATTATATATATTTTATTTATAATATTTTAAGATTTATTACATTCAGTTTATTTAATATTAATTATTATTTATTTAATTATTATTTATATGATTATAATATATTTTATTATTAGCTGTATTTGTTTTTATATTTCTTAAATAATATATGTTTTTTGATATTTATAATATTTTATTTTTCTCGCAATATTGTTTATTTCAATTAATTTTTTATATCTTATCTCTTTAGGATGTTTTTAATTTAACAATATTTGTTTAAGTTTATTGTATATATTTTTATATAAATTACTTTATTTATTATATTATTACAAACTTTTATTGAATTATGTATTTTATCTATTTTAAATGTATATATACTTTCTTTTATTTACTTTATTCAACTAAACATCTTAATGTGTAATTTTTGACTTTCGAGAATTCACACACTTGGCGTGCTATTTTCCACTTAAAACTTAATTTGTGCACTCAAAGGGAATTTCTAATGAAGAGCCACAAAAATGGCTTTACATCTACTTGTCTTCAGCTCAAATTACACTTGCGCAAACCAACAAAACAAAATTACACAAATTGATTTCCGTAGAAGTTTTTGCAAAATTTCGCTTGAATTGACTTTCGAAAATGTTCACAAAAAGACATGAGACATGAGAGAAAAGAATGTCAGTTGTATGTAGAAAACATAATTAACAAGTAACTAAACTCTAGTCGAGACTGCTCGACTAAGAGATACCCTGAATCCATTGCGCTGAATACCAATCATTAAGAGCTTCATTTATTCATTAATAGTACCCAACACAAGCACACACACACACACAAACATATGCATGCACGTAATATGCTCACTGCACAGTTTTGCGGCTGCAGCAGAGGCTGTGCTATGGAAACTTTATTGTTTAATAACTTTTTTTCTCGACCTATGTTCTTAATGAAATTTTCGGGGCATGATTATGACATCAAAATGTACCTATTTGCCAAATTTCAAGTCTCTAGTATTTGATATACGTGAGTTATCGATTTTGTTGAATTGTGGGCGAAAGGGGCGTGGCATCAAAAATCCAAAAATGACAAAATGTGCGGATTCAATATAGCTATCAACCACAACTTAGTGCACGATTCTATCTTTAACGGTGTGCACGCCAGACCTCAAAAACAAAGCGATATTTTCGATAGTTATCGATAAAAAAGAAATGGGATGAGTTATCGAACAAAAAAAATAAACTCGTACAGCGTATGGTATTATCGAACATTTTGCTTTTTATTTGAAGTCTCTAGCTTTTGTGGTTGCAGAAATCCAGGTGTTTACACGGACGGACGGACGGACGGACGGACGGACGGACGGACGGACGGACGGACGGACAGACGGACAGGGCTAGTTCAACTCAGCTCATCGAGCTGATCAAGAATATATATACTTTATGGGGTGTGGCACGCCTCCTTCTGCCTGTTACATACATTTGCACAAAAACATTATACCCTGAAATTTCCATTTTCAATGGATTCAGGGTATAAAAAGTGTTTGCTGCACAAAAAGCACACTCAATGAAATCCTTTTGGGGTTTATTAAGTGTACACAGCAGGACGCAACATCAGCTAAAGACACACAGATATTGGAATAGCATATACATATATATAAGACCTGGTAAAATTGTGCTCAGATACAGGTGCACAAATACTACAAATACTATGCGGCTTCAAGTGCTCAGAGTGCAGTTACAGATACTGAAACTCAACTTTAATGGCAGTTGTCAGCGTCGAGGTCTGTTTCAAGTGCTCTGTTGCAGGCAGGCAGGCAGCCAGCCAGCATTGGTGCTCCAACTGTTGGCTAACTGTAATTTTGGGGCTTGCAACGAGTGCAGTCCAAAAAGCAACTGCATCAATTTACTGACAAAGCGGCTTAAGTTGCCGCCATGAGCTTTGCTCTCAGCTCACATTTGAGGCAAAAAGTCTAAAATTGAATTTTCAACACCTGCAAATGTTTCTCCAAATATAACATATATAAGTATGTATCTATATATATATATATACATATATAAATATATTTTTTTTATATTTATATTCTAGATTGTTTTTCTCTCGTCGCTTTTATGATGGCAATTTAAGCATTGAAATTGTCAGGAATTTATGAGCATCTCAACTTTTTGTTCGGGTTTTGTGGCCCATTAAACATTGACCCTTTTTTCTTGGGGCCATAAAATGTTGTTGCTGTTGTTGCTTTGCGCATTACGCATACGCAGCGTGTGCAGTGCGCGTGCTAATTGGCAACAGGACAGCCAACTGGGTTTGCATACACACACGCACACGAGCACACAGCAAGTGCTTAGTAAATCAATTAATTTATGCAGCACACACACACACACATATATATATATACACACACACGCACACTTGTGCAAAAAGCGCAGTCCGCTGGGCACACGCAACAGGAGATTCAATTACTGGCATCAAACAAAGAAAAGTGACGCCGCATGACGCTCAGCAGCTTATTAACTATTGAAATTGATTGGGCGCTGGAGCAGGCACCCAGAGCGAGAGAGAGAGACAGAGAGGGAGTAAGAGATAGAGAGAGAGAGAGAGTGTAAGAGTTATTTGGGATATGCTAATGCTTAAGCTGTAACCCATTCTTAAAGCTCTTGCTACCTAATCATGTTTAATTTGCAGCAGACGAATAAAGACACCTGCGTGCCACAGTTGGCTGGGTGGGGGTGTGGGTTTGGGTGTGGGTGTGGCTGTGAATGCGGGCGCAAAGCTTTTGTTGTGCGTTGCCCCAAAAAGTTCGTTGGCATTTTGCTGGTAGCTGCTTGCTGGCTGCAAACGCTGTAACTTTGGCCATTATAATAACGGCCTTTATGTGAATGTTAATGAAAGAATTTTGCTACAGTTCAATGCTGGCTGAAATGGCCGAAAAGGATTGTAATTAGGCTTTAAAGTCGACAGACGGCAGACGGCAGTCGGCAGTCGGCAGTCGACAGTCGGCAGTCTAATGGGCAACTTCTGTGCAGCTGTCACGTGTGCGCCTTCAGTCACAGTTCATAAATCTACCTGCCTAATTTGCGACAACGGCACAAAAGAGCATTAAATCCTTGTTTGCCACAACTTTACATGCGAGAGTGTCTGTCGCCAGTCGACTGTCTCTCTGGGCGACAAATGGGACTAAAAGGGTTGTTTTCGTGTCTTGTTAAGCTCATAAAAGTAGCTGCTTTATTTTTATTTATATATATTTATTTTTTTTTTTTGGTTTCTTTTAACAACTTTTTGCACACCTTGATTAGCCGTCATCAGCGCCAGAACAGTTGTTGCAATTGCATTTGGCATTATAAATTAAGCTAATGGCAATTTGTTGCATGAGTCTAATTCGAGTTAAATGATTAAAGCAGACGCGCCGCATGACATGCATTTTAAATGCGCGCCAAATGGCAAACGCAACGAAATTGGAATGAAACGAACTGGAACATTGAGCTGAAGCAATTGAGCGCGAAATGGACTGAAATCTAAAGCTCAATCGTGCGCTCTCTTTCGCTCGCACTAGCTCAGCCTGGTTGCTGTGCGCTCATTGGCGCTTTTGCTTCGGCGCTGCTACGATGCTGTCTGCCCGGGATTGACATACATCCGCCAGGCAAAAAAGAAAAAAAAAAAAAAAAAACCGCTGCAACACTGTATATGTAGATATAAACGGTAGTTAATGCCACTCGATGCCTGACTCAAATTGTTTATCTTATCAGCGTGCAGATGGCCCCCCCAATGTTGGTGTTTACACATCTAGCCACACTTGGTCGCAATCGGTGGCGTTTGCGTTTGAAAATTAATTGTTAATTTCATCTTGCCAGTTCGTAAAGCAAATAAACAGGCAACAACAAAAGCTGTTTACATACTAAAGTTTGTTGCAACAGTTTTAATAGTTCCAGCAACATTTGGTTATGTTGCCGCAACATGGCTGAGGTCGAGCTACAAGTGTCCCTAGCGCAACATACTAGAACATGTCTCTCTCTATCTCTCTCTCTCTCTCATGCACACTCTCACCACCTTCAGCACGTGGCGTGCACTCACTCACACTCTCTAGCGCTATGCTCGGTTTCATTGCCAGCTCGTTTCGTGCAGTGAAGCTTTTGTGTGTGCGCCTGTTTCACGAAGTGCCTGGCATTCCATTTGCCATTTCAGTTCCTCGTTGTAGTTCAAAGCGTACGGTACATTTAGCGGCTGCAGCAGACTACATAAGAGAACATTGAGAGGAGAAAACAGTTCAATATAGTTTGAATGCGAAACGTGCGCGAAGTGAGCAGCGGCAGGCAACAGCAGCCAGCCCCATTGGCCAACTGAGTGAAGTGTAAATAAATGTGTGCTCACCTACCTCCCTCCACTTTCTAACGAACACACACACACATACACATGTACGTGCAACTTTAGTGTGTGCGTGTGTGCGTGTGTGTTCCATCTTCATCTGTTTATGTTTGGTCTTGTGTTGTGTTCTCGGTTCGATGGCGCTGTCAAACAGCCCCTGCCATCGATGCAAACCAGGTGTTATCCATTAGCCAGCGTAATAATATGCTTAATTTATGTGTGCTTCCTCTTTGCATACTCTTTATTACTCTTTATTATTGTATACGCTCTTGATGGCTTTCTGCATTGTATTAATATATTTATATATACATATTCTTTGTTTCTTTTATTTTGTTTTTTTTTTTTTTTTTTTAATGGAATTCGTTTGCATTTATCATTGTCTCCGCCCTTCGCATGCCCATTCGCAATTCCCAATTTGCATCCGCGGCGGTAATCTTCCGCCGTTGATGGAGATTGATATTAAAATGTCAACAATGCTTGCCAATATCCAATTTTGTATGGATATATGTGGCTGTGACTGTGGCTGTCTGTGTTCTCTGTGTGTGTGTCAACTCTTATCAGCACAAAAAACCAATTAGCTGTTAGCAATCATAGGCCAACCCCAACTCACTCACAAAACAAAAAAAAAATAAATAAATAAAAAAAAATGATATATATAAGGGCTTTTGCACAGGTTTTTTAATTGAAAAACTTTCGCCAATTGAACTTCAATAAACAACAAAGAAGAAAATTCTACATAAATTGTGCAAGGCTACAGCTAGAGCTATCAAGCCCCAAGGACAAACTTCTGCAGGTTTCACTCTAATTTTCAATTAAAAACAAAACTCCAGCGCGGCCCTCCGCCCAGTCAAATCCCCAGCCAAGTGCATTGACCACAACAAAAACTTAGAGCTCGACATCCGCGCGGCGCGTCCTCTGAGCCTGGTCAACTCCATTGTTCAGCGCTTTTTCTTTCGCTTCTGCAGCGGACAGTGCAAAAGCTGCCTTCGAATTTTTTAGCCTGCGAGCAATTAAAATATGCATAAAATGTAAATGAGAGAAGACCACTTGGCGGAGCCATCCACATCCACCCACAGCACCCAGACTCGAACTGAACTTTTTCTTCTTCCATTTCTTTTCATCCAACAACACGCAAAACTCGTTTAGCGCAAACGCAATTTTGTGCCAACTCATGTAATTAAAGTGCAACAACAACAACAACAATAACAAAGCGGATGGACAATGTGAATGAATATAATTTAATTATGAGATAATCGTGCAAATCACAAAAGAAAACAAAAAACAAAACAAAACAAAATCAAAATCAAATACAGGCCAAAGAGCACGTAACAAGGATATCAAAGTAAGTAAATGAGTATAAGGCAGGGGTATTTAACGTTGGTAAGCCTTATGCTTAGCTGACCAGCTGGCCATTTAGTAGATCAATGAAAAACGCGGTCAGGCGTTGATATTTATTTTTAAAATTAAAGAGTCAGAGTGAGAGAAAGGGAGAGATAGAGAGAGAGAGAGAGAGCGGGACTGAGGATGGTTAGAGTGAGAGCCAGCTTTGCCGCGTAATTAGTTTTAGTTTGCTGCGAATGGAAATGAGGCCAATAATTGCCACGCCCACAAGCTGTAAATGCTTTTAACAGACACACGCTTATATTAACCTAATTGAAATGTACAATGGAGCGAGGGAGACGGATACGAAGAGGTAGAGCCAGACCCAGAGCCAAGGACATAGCTGACACGCTTGCTTTTCATTGTCTTCAGCCATAAACAAGGCCGCATCCTTTTTTTTCTGCTCGTTACCTCAAAAAAAAAAAACTGTTATTTTTTGGGCATTAAAAATGTTTATGGCACGAGCAGCAGTTGGCCATATGAATATAACGGGGCATAAAACTGTACTACATCTATTTAGGCGCTGGCTTAGCCTTAGCTCAGAGATTAGCCACAGAAAAAATAAAGTAACAGCTGCTCAATGCGCGCTCGGGCTCTGAATAAATATATACAAAAATATTTTTTATATGCACGAAGTGGAATATGGATTATATATAATGAATAATTCACTTGGAAATATATTGATATAAAATATATATAATATATAATACTCCAGAGATTTCAGATATTTATTATATATCGGCCCATTTAATATACATATATATTTTATATATATATATATAAATATAATTATTCGCATATGCACTAAAATTCGAAAACCTCATCAAAAGTAAGCAAAGACCACCCTTAAGTTTCAATAGCACGAGGCAGCTATATACTCTCTTCTCCATGCGAGCGAGCATTAAAAGTTTGGGTCAAGTTCTTATCTTTTTTTTCAGTTAATTACAAGTTGCTGCGGCAACTTTAACTTCAGCAACGTGCCACAAACAATGGCCCCAAACAGCAAGGCAATATACATATACATATATATTTATCTGTGTGTGTATTATATACACCTTGTGTATAAGACTTGGCATGAAATGAAGTTTTCTTTTTAGCTGTTGCCGTTTATAAATGTGCCTCAAATCATACTCTACATATGAACAGCGGCACAGCGGTTGGTATCCCCTTCCCAGCTGAGCCGTGAGTGTATGGGCGTTGCGTGGGCGTGGCACATGCGGCGACGCTTCTAATTAGTGCTCTGGCAAGCAGTTGATGAGGGTTAAATTGGCAAATAATTAATCGCCGGTTAATTAAGGACTTACACGAACCAATGCCAAAGTCAGCCGAAAAGCTCTTGCTGCTCTCTCTCTCTCTCTCTCTCACACACAGACACACAACTTTTTTGCTATTTTTCTCAAGTTTTGGTTATTTGCTAATTAAAAATAAATTGTAATTCAGCAGCCAAAATGTAAAAATCATGTTTAAAGGCAAAATGTAATTAGGATAAGAATTTGGTTAACGATATGCGATATGCTAAGTGGGCTAAGCCAAGGCGTTGCGGTTGCTAGACATTGAGCGTTGAAATCTCTAGTCAAACGTGCTGTGACTTAAGAAAAGCCGAGTTTAGTAACTCTTCAAATCCAAAGTTTGATAAAGATTAAAAATTTGATTTCGAATTAAATTATCACATCAGTGTTTAATTTAGCAATTTGCATATTTAGGCGTCGAATTAAAAAAAAGAAATTAATTCCATTTGTAATACAATTTTCTAGCCATTGAAGAATTTAACTTTTGTGAAATATATTTTTGGCCAGATGTATTTTTTTATGTCTTTTTGAGATATTTTTTTGAAGCTATTTGTGTATCAAATATTTATATATATAAAGATAAAAATATAAAAAAAAAATAAATATATTTATATACATATGGAAGAAAATATATTTTTATTCAAAGTCTATTCAAAAAGTATCACGAATTCGACATGCATGTATTTTATTATATTTTTATGTTAGTTCGATTCATGTGCCTCAATTCTGGCAAAAATGTTGGCTACGAATTTACAATTGATTTTTGATATCTATTTTGCTTAGACGTGCTTTGGCTCGTCCTCCATTTTGGCCCATTCCAAGAAATGGAGCAAAGAAACTGTAACAAATGTTGACTGTGGCAAATGCTGAAGTTAACTTGTCACAAAGTGCAAGGCGATAGCAAGAGAAGGGCGAGGCATGCAGCTCTCTTAGAACGTATGAGATGCACTACAGAGCTGAGAATGTGTATTTCAAGTTGACACTCAACTGACTTTCCTCAAGGCATTTTCGTGCATTCAATTTAATATATGATAAAATTTATTGAATAAACGAAATGTTTGTGTAGTTAGAGATAAGATCAAAGTGTGGTATATATTTTTAGGAATCAGAGATATAAATTCAGATCAGAAACTAACTGAAATGCACCTAAAGATTTGCTTAAAGGCTTATTACCATTTTTAAATTAAAAGAAAATATTTTTTATTAAAACAATTAACATGGCTGCACATATTTTCATTAAAATTTAATAAACAATTTAGCAAAAATATTTTTTAAAATGATTTTAATCAAGTTGTGGCGGCAGCGCACAAAATTAATGCACAATTATTTCGCCAAATTGATAAATGTTAATAAAATATTTCCATGAGCTGTTATAATTGCTGACTGCTATGCCTCAATTAGGCTGTGTATGTGTGTGTGTGTGCCGAGAATTAGCAACAATTTTTGCTGTTTTTATTTCATGGGCCGCCTTGGCGTATGCGTAATTTTTGTTGTGCGCTGTTGCCATAGCCGCTGCGCTTGCTGTCTCTGAGCTCTGTAAACATTGAATACTTGTTTATATTTGCATTCGCAATTTTCAATGCTACACACACACACACACAGACTTACACATATATGCACACACTCGCTCTGAGCAGCAAATTCAAAGTGCGAGCATTTTTATTTTAGTTATTTTTTTTATCTTGTTTCATTTGCCCAAATCTCACACAGTCATTCATTTTTGAACAATTCTTGTCTTGCTGTTGTTTAACACACTCAAGTTGAATATTCATTGAAACTATAAATCTTTTATTGAGCATTTAGTGCAGCTGAGTCATGCTTCAGCATATGGTTTTTCCCAGATTTTCCCCTTTATTTCTTGGCCTTGACTAGGCTTTGCTTCTTGCCTCCTGACTTATTTTTGTCTGATAATTGTTTGGCTTTCAGCCGGTAATAATTTTATTGCATCCGCATTTCGCTCTCTCTCTCTCGCTGCTCTTGCAGCGCCCAACGTAAACAGACGCTAGGGAAATGTGTGTATCGAAAATACTCGTATTTGAAGTGGAAAACGCTTCGCTCAACAAAGTTTAGATAATGTGATGTTCACACAACCAAACGAACTAGCAGACAAAGCAAAGCAAGCCAACAAATTGGCATATGCTGAAAACTGAAAATAAATATTGATTTATAATCTGAATACAAGTCGGAATAATTAGTTTATTATTTACATTTATACTATATATATATATATACATTTCTGATAAGCTGCGAAAATATTCACGTCTTTCATATACAGAGCATCTATGTACTTATTTAATTATAGATGATTGTGTGAAGCTCGAAGCAAACGTAAATAGGCACACGCTCTCTAATGAGCTCCACAAATAAGCACGATCTGTCCAGGGCTTTATGAACTTCAAGCTCTATTTAGATGTATATTTTACTGTAGTACAGTGAAGCTTGCATAGTAAAAATTAAAATTATGAAGTTTCATGAATTTTAGTTTAAGGTGAGTGCATTCAAGGGGAGATAGAAATAAATGAAGAGAGATAGAGAGAGAGGTAGACTAAGTGAAAGAGAGACAGTTGGAGTTGGAGTCAGAGAGACACAGGGAGATGAATAGACAGACTATGAGGCAGTATGAGAGATACAAAATACTTGAAGAGAGGGAGTGAAAAATGAAAGAGATAGACAGTGGTAGAGAGAGAGTCAGAGCTAAAGGAAGACAGCGTTATAGGGAATCTGAGAGAGTGAGAGGTATATATACAGATAGTTGGTTAGGCTGATGGTCTCAGCTGTGCAGTCTCAACAGCTCTTCCTATTGCTAATATAATTAATAATAAAATATTTGAAATATCTAACATCAACCACGCCTCCTTCTACTTTTTATGCAGTCACCATATATATATTATATTTATTTTGAGCTTAAAATTAAGTTAAGTTCAACAACTCAAAGTGAAGTTTATTTAGGAATTTTAATATTAACATATTTAATTATTATTTTTAATATAAATATATGTTCATTTAAGTTTCTAATTTATTTTGCATATTTCATTTATTTTAAAGCCAAAAATATTTTTTTCTATACTAGAAAAGCAATTTATTTTAATAATTCAGCATATATTCAGATGCTCTGCCTGTCCTGCTCCTCTGCATGTTCCCTCTCATTTCGCTTTCACTGCGCGTAATCAAATTGTTTTTGGGGTATAGCAATTAAGTAGAGTGTGGCCTCTATATGCGTCTGGCCCGTCTGCCTGCACCGCTCTTTAGCCGGCCTTTGTGTGTGTGCGCTCAATATTTGTGGCTCTGTCTGCGGCTCATATGGCGTATGAGTAATGCGCTTTAAAGCATTTATCTATCACACACACAAAATGTGCGCATAAAGTTGAAATATAAAGGTAGACACACGCACAGGCTGCGGCTGCGGCTGCTGATGGTGCTGGTGCTGCTGATGGTGCTGGTGCTGCTCCTGCTGCTGAGTGTCCTTCAGCGCGACGTGTGGGCGATGAGGGCGTGACTGCGGTTTAGTCGGGCTAAGCAGAGCGCTGTAAAGTGCTATAAATCAACACTCGAACCACTTAATAAAAAGCAACGCCATTAGACAACAGCCACGGCAGCAGGACCTCGCTGCCGCAACTCATAACAATGTCACACACACACACACACACGCACACCTGTAAACACACACACACACACACACACACTCACTCACTCAGCACTCAGCGCAAAAATGTTTCGCGTTCTCTCGCTCTCTAAATGAATTATGACAGAAGCTGCTGCCATAGCAAAAACAACAACAACGTGAAATAGTAAAAATAAAATCTGATAGATTCGAAAACAAGAGGCCCGAGTGGGGGGATGGGGCCTGGATGGGGTCAAGTAAAGGGTAAAGTTGATGGAATAAAAATTATGAGCAAATGCTAACAGCGCGTGTAAACAAATCTCAACTGGAATGCCAAATGTGGGCGTTTATTTTGCGAGTGGTTAGGCGTGGGCCTGCTGAGTGTGGGCGTGGCATTGCATATATTTTTGTCACGCGCTTCAAGTGGCCATGTCTGCGTGTGAGCCGCACTCACATGTGCGGTGGGCGTGGCAGGCAGGACAGACCTAGCCCAAAATTTATTTTGCATCTGTTTATAATGAGGCAATTGCAAATTAGACAGCATTTTCGCTCTATTTTTCACTCTCTATCTCTCTCACTCTATATATGTCTTTCTCCCTCTCTGTGTGCGTGTGCCACGGCTGCTGTTATCAGCAGTTCCGCAATCACAGCATTCATGATTTTTAAATATTTGCACAACGTTTTCATTATTATCATTTGCCAAGACGATGACGTTGTAAGCCATAAGCTTGACGTCGCATTGAACAAAAACACACAGCAAATATACAATTATATATATACACACACACACACACACACATACACACACTTATGGAAATGTTGCCTTGTTTTATGCATTTGTGTTGAAATTAGTTTACTTCGTTTGTGCGCCACAATTTTAATTAAATATCAACTGCGCCCAGCCAAGACAGCTGCAAACAGCAATAGCAACAGCAACAGCAACAATAATAATTATTATTGTAACAACAACAATAACAGTCAGACATACCCACAGCAATCGAGACACACGCAAACTTTGAACTGGGTCACAAAGAAGTTTTCTATGCCAGTTGTGCAATACTTCAGCGATTTATTAGCTGTTAAAACATTGAATTAAAAGTTTTTCCCGTTTAGCTCAAGCTCTTATATAATAGAGAAAATAAGATAAATAGCCAAATATATATAATTATATTTATTTATAATTATTTATATTTATTAAAATGTGTTTATAATTCAAATATATATTTTTTTATTTATTTATAATTGTGTTTATAGATTTTTATTTATTTGTATTCTATTATATTTAATTATAGTTATTTATTTATATTTTTTTATGATATTATTTTAATTTATTTAAATTTAATTATTTATAATTATATTTAGCTATATTTATTTATTATTATATTTAGTTGCTTCGGTTAGCTTTGCTTTCGCTTTATTTAATTTTATCTCTACTTTGATTTTATGAAATTTATGATTTACTTAACAGCTTTAAGAAATTGTCTTTAAGTCTCATTAAAATGCTTTGTTTTTTTCTGTATTTCTAAGGCTTCCTTATTTAAGTCTTATTGAACGCAAAGCAATTTAATTTAATTCTGCTTTGATGAAATGCAACTATCAGTGAGATAACTATGTTTAGAGTTCTTCGGTTTCGTCAGCTTTGAAACTTAATGCTGAGAAATTGAAATATTGTATTTATTTCATTAAAAGTATCGCTTTGAAGCTAAACAAACGTCGCAATTTGTGGCTCTGTTAAAAGAATTGAGGTGCTGTTCAGCCAGTGGATGAATCATAGCTCAGCAGCAAGGATAGTTGGAAGGGCAAGTGTCGGATGTCGCTTAAAGTGCGCTTTAACGTTTCCTTGAAGAGCTACCAAGTGTCAGAGAGACTGCCATTAAGTGTTATCGTTACAAGATGGAATAGATAAAATTAAAATTAAAAAATAACTAAAATATTACGCAAATAAAATAATTGTATTAAAATTGTTTAATTTTATAAAAACACTTACAAAATAATATAAAAATGATAATAAAAAAAATAATAATAATAATAAATAATAAAATATAAATCAAAATTTATTAGTCTAAAATGAAAAATTAAAAATTAGATTTAAAATTATACATGTGAATTTAATTTAACAATTGCTTGACAATACTTGATTAACAAATATAAAATGATGTTAAAAGTTTGCTTTTAATTTTATTCAACTTCTGCTCATTTACCCAAAAAAATCACAATTAATTTCAACTTTTTTTTGTAATACTCTTAAAGTTTTATTTTTGCAAGTGCACTCCCTAAAGTTGTCTCTTACCAACAGCAGCTGTGAGGACTTTTTATATATATATATATATATATCTTATGTACTTCTTTCATAATTTGAAAAGTTAAATCAAACCACAAAAGAGAAGAAAAATGAGTACAGCAGTTGAACGGCGATGAAATGCCAACACAAACAGAGCAGTTTATGCGTTGCACTATGCCAAATTGCGTGCTGTGCGATTTTTTATGGCTCCAAGGCAATGTGATGTTACCTCTCCCCACACACAGCGCACCTCTCTCTATGTTCATCTCTTTCGCTCTGCTTCATAAATAAACTGTTGCATGCTTCTGGGCGTCGCGTTTACTGCGCTCGTTGCCCATAACATGTAGTTAGTTATTGGTTATTGTTGTTGCTGCTGTTGTTGTTGCTGTTGTTGTTGTGGTTATTGCTGTTGCGCAATCTGCGCCATTTTATAGCCATTTAATGAATGTTGGCACTTGGGCTGCACAGCTATGCGGCACACACACAGCGCTCGCGGCTAGGGGCAGCAGCAAAAAATAAAAAAAAAGAAGACAAAAATAGGGCATAGCCTTAGCTATTGCTGTCTGGCATATGCAACTGGGCAAAACATAATGGGAATTGCGAAAATGAAACTCAAGCGAAAGCAAACAAGGCTTAAGAGCCAAATGGCATAGAGACAGCAGTTAGAGCCAGAATTTGGCCTTTGAAGCAGAGACTGAACACTAAGACCTGACGTTAGGCTAGGCAGAGGATTTTCATCAGTTTTCCTTTTACCTCTGTGCACAACGTGTGCTGCTTCAAATGTTTCACTTAATTGACTGCTTCCTTTGTTGCTTCACTTTTTATGCTTTTTTATCGATATTCGAAAGCTTGAAAATTGATTTGGAAAAGTTGTTGCCGCTTAATACGCCTAATGAAAAGTGCAAATTTCTTTACAGCTCGAAGGACCAGAAAACAAGCAAGCGTTGTTACTTCCACCTCTGGCAGTCTCCTCCTTTCTCCCTCTCTCTCCATTTTGCACTCTTTCCTCCAATCTCGCATGCCTTGGTTCTCCTCGGTTGCCACATAAGGCATTTTTGAACTTTGTCTGCACTTGGCGCCTGCAAGAAGTTGCCGCTTGCCACAAAATTATTTTATGACTTGGCAAACAATTTGGCCAACTGACTTTTTGCGTGCTTAATTGCAGCCTCTTACAGATATATATATATATATATATATATATATTTTTTTTTTTTTATATATATATATTTTATATAAATACTTTGCTTTGCTTATATTAAATTTCTTTCCTTAAACCAAATAGTCTGAGCAGCTGTCTTTGGGGAGGCTTTGCATGGCTTTTGCTTTATGAGCTGCCTTGAGCCCACTTCAGCTCACGCAGCCTTATAAAAATATATGTATATTATATATATATATATATATATATATATGAAATATATCATTTAAAGCTAACACTTCGGCTTACTTTAATATGGGCTGTAAAACACGTCTTATTAATTTTAATATGCGTTGTTTGCCAAGTTTGTTGGCTTTTGCGCTTGGCAAATTTTTATCCCAATTCATGAATTTACATTAAGTTGAGCTTATGAAACTTGAGCCAAGCTGACTGTTCTAATACTCGCTAAAAAAAATTCAATAAATACTGATGGGCGAATCACAGAATTCATGGACTCAACTCAAGCTGAGGTCAACTGCGAGCCATGCACAAAACTCACAATATTTAGATACATTTGCCACGCCCACAGCGTGCAGACTTGTTGTTGTTGAGAAGGACAGTTCTCAAATTCTCGTTGTTGTTCCCAATGGGCACAGCTTTGTAACCTTGACATTTGTATCTGGCTGCGATTTCAATTTCAATTCCCTCGCTCTAAGAATCATAGCGTTTATTTTTACTAAAAATGTATTTCTTTCCCTTTCGGGTGGGGCATGCCCTCTCAGTGGACGCATACACAAAATGTGAATAGTATATGAGGTGGGCATACTCAGGCAATAATGATTGATTGGCTATAGCAAGACTCCAGCGCGCATTTATATATTTATATAAAGAGAGAGGTGGACAAGCTAAAAAAATAGACAACTCGACATAAAACCAATATACTCTTTTTTTGTACACTAGCGAGTATAGAAATTTAATTGCAAAAATGATGTAAATTCAAGGAGTTTCGAGTTGTTTTTTTTTTAAGGTTTCAAGTTTCTGTTATATAATGTTTCAATTACTCACTCAACTAAATAATAAACTACGGTTTTAACAAGTTAAAGGCAAACTAATTTAATTGAGTTACAAAAACTGAATAAAGCCTTAACTTTTACTCACCAATGAAAGTACTTGAGAGAGAGAGAGAAACGTGCAGTAAGGGCTGTGTGTGTGGCACACTGCAGCTTAAGTGGCCTTTGACTATATATTGGGCTGAGCATTGTTGTTGAAGACACAGTAGAAATTGGCTAAGATGAACAGACAATGAAGCAGAAAAACTGAAAGTTTTTCAGAGTGGGCAATAAAAATATTTATAAGGTTTATTTAGTAACAATATGAAATGTAGTAAATATTTAAGAATATTAGAGTTGGCTACAATTAAAAGAAGAAGAAAGGGCTTAGATTTAGAAGTTACTAAAAATGTAAATTAAATGTAAAATAAAAATACAATTTCGCAACAGACAATAGTTGTTCTACAATTAACTCATTAATGACAGTGAAGCTGCCTTAAGTTGACCAAACGAAAGATTGCAATATTTCATAATATTTAAGAGCAACTGCAACTATATATATGTAGAAAAATACAGGGTATTTTCGATATACCTAGAGTCCACGCCAACTGATTTCCGTAGTTACAACTTAATTTAGGCTCCAAAAATGTGAAATTACTTAATTATTTAATGCATCCAAAGACTCGCTGAAAAGTGCAACCTGATAGGCTCTCATGACCTGCCACGCCCCCTTTGGGACACATATATATTATAAACTACATCCATAATAAATTAACCCAATTGTTGAGTCCTAAGAGGGAAATAAACACAGCCAAATTTCAGGCCAGGCACTTCATCATCATCAGTTTATTTACATGGGGGATTTGAAACTCGGCCCCTGTGTGTGTGTGAAAGTTTTCAATTGTTTTAGGCCTGGCCAATAATAAGTTATTGATGGCAGAAACTGTTGACAACTACAGTTAGATAAAATAATAGTCATAAATAATTAATAGAATATTTTGTTTTAGTAATTTAACTAATTCATTTATCGCTTAAATCATGCATTTTATTAACTTGTTTATGGCGCATGATTTGTGTGTTTGGCTCGATGGCAGCTAATCAGCTGGTATAGCCAGCAAATGTAACTTAATCAAGTGTGTGTGTGTGTGTGAGTGTGTGAAAAAGGCAGAGAGTGTGCTGAGTTGTAGAGAAAGTTGTGAACACTTTTGGGGGTAATCAATAATTTTTAATCCCTCAGCGACAGCAACAGCAGGTCCCACACATGTCTTGCTGCTGGTGTTATCGTAGTCACTGATTGTTGCTGTTGTTGTTGTTGTTGTTGTTGGTTTAGCCAGAAAAAAAAAGAGAGAAGGGAAAACTTTGGCCATGATTGAAGCATACGCGTCATGTTTGCTCGCAGCACTCAAAATGAATATGAAAATGAAAATAATTTCACTCAGTCTCTCTCGCTCGCTCTCTCTTTCTCTCTAGGTGTGTGTGTGTGTAGGTGTAAGTGTAGGTGTGTGCGCATGTAACACGCATCATTAATTTGAAAGCAGCTTATCATATTTGCAATTACGCGTAGCTCAGGCAGGTTGACATGACTTCCCAAAGCACATTTCACTGTGATTGCGCGCGTTTTGATTGATTTGCTCAAGCAGCGATGCCAATTGAGCAGTTAAATCAACATTGTATATATATATATATATATATATATATATATATATATATATACATATATATATGAATTCGCCTACCTCTACGCTGTTTACTTTCAATCCTAAATAATTAAATAGCCCACAAAAGCTGAGCAGTCTCAACCCTCTCTCGCAGCAACTCTTGACTTTCATGCTAATAAAACGCAAATAGATAGGCGAATTGTAGCTAAATATATTTAACCTACATATATATTATTTTACTTGACTTTTATTTTATTTATTTTCTTGTTTTTTTTTTTTTTTTCTTTGCGAAATTTGTAAATGCGACAAAATTCATTGACATGAAATTTGGTGAGGAACATTTTACGTGACAATGGCATGAAATCGAATTTGCCAAGCGACCGGAAAGTAGCACGCCAGTTAACATATGTATGTGTGTATGTGTGTGCGTAGTGTGGGTGTAGTGGGTGTGTGTATGAAAGGCTTTGCTGGCAAACAAAGCGCTGGCGGGTAGCTAGGCCTCCAGCACATTTTGATTTATGCGGCATTTTTGCTTCCACTCTCTGCTCCCTCTCTTGCTTACACTTATTTTGCTACTGTTTGAATTTAGACCAAGTCACGAGTCCTGGCCTGAATGTAGTCGAGCATGAATTGCGTGAGCTGCTTGTGCAAGTTGTATTTACTTTTGCAGCAGCAGCAACAGCAGCAGCTCGAAAAGCCGCTTGGCGTCCCAAAAACAAAGAATGGCACAAAAGTGAAAGACACACTTGAAAATGTTTTTCTTTTCATTTTGCTTTATATTCCTTTTGTATGGCAAAAAATGCGCTGAGGAGAAAAAAAAATGTTTGACTGAAATGGTTTTAATAAAGTTGTGCAAATGTGGCCAACACACAAAATGAGGCAGCCAATACCCTGTAAAAATAGTTTGTATAGGTGCGATGCATGAGCAGAAGAGAAAATGTATTTGAATGTAGATGGAAGAGGGTATAGAGAAGATGGAAGAGGGCATAAGGAAAATGAAAGAGAGAAGAGAAAAGAGGAAAGGTAGAAGATAAAGAATAGAAGATGGAAAAAGTTGAAAATTAAATTAAAGGGAAGATAGAAGTTCGAGAATTAAAGATGACATATAGAAAATGGAAAATAGTAATGGAAAATGAAAGATGGAAAATGGAATATTCAAGAAAAAGCAACCAATAAAAAAGTGCAATGTAATTGATGCCCAGCTCTAATCAAAGTTATTGATATGACTTAACTTAGCTCTCAGCAACAACAACACTCACTTAAGAGCTCTCTCTGAAGGGTATATTTTAGTCTTTCCATACTCAAATTCCACGCCCACTTTCTTTTCATTTTTATTTGCATTTTGTTGTTGTTGGTGTTGCTACTGCCTGCTGTGCATAAGTTAACGTGTCCTTCAGCCGCTTCAGCCTCAGGTAAGATGCGCGGGAAAAAGAAATGTCAAAGGCATGTCGAGGATTTCATAGCCTGAAATTAAAAGTCTGCTCACAATCAAACGAATGCCAAGCCAGGGCAGGCCAGGCCAGACCAGGCCAGGGCAGGCCAGTCCAAAGGGTAGACCCATAAATGTGTGCCAGTGTGTGTATTCATGTGACAAGCCGTCAAGGGTCAAGTTGCGCCCTTTTTTTTTTTTTTTTTTGGTGTATTTCTCAGCTTAGGCATTCACTTACAGCTGCTGGCTTCACAATGAAAAAGGTCAGCTGTCGAAATTAACTTCATAACTGCCTCGGGTGTCAGCAGCTGAGCTGTTGACCGGCTCTGCGTTGCGTATACGCCAGCAATTGTGCATTCCATTTGAGTCAATCATCACGGCCATGAATCAGTGTTGCACTTGGCGCGCATGCAAATTGGCCGGGGCCGATGATCGGTCACGTGGCTGGCTGATAATGGCCCCAGTCAACGGTAATGGCCAACGAGGCACAGTTAAAACATCAAATTGCTCAATTTTCACGCATCATCTAAAGGTCCAAACGGAAAGAAATAAAAAAAAAAAGTATCAAAAAATCAATTTAGGTCGACAGCAGCAGCAGCAGCGGCGGCAGCGGCAGCGGCAGCGGCAGTGGCAGCAACAGCAGAACTTTCAGCAGTTACAGCCACAGCTCATTTTGTATTTATCAACTGGGAGCAGGAAGAGGGCAGACAGCGAGCGAGGTGTGGGTGAAAGCGAGTGACAGAGGGAAGAAAGACCTGCCCAGCCACGTCTGGCCTGATGGGCGGCATAAACTTTTATTTCAATGAGTGCGAAAAACTGGAACTGTACTCCCAGTCCATCCTAACCAGGGGCTAGGGGCCAGGCGCCTCGACAATACGACCAAAGCCGCCCAGGCCAGCTTCGCTCGCTGCTCCAGTTTCGGTTTCGGTTTCGGTTTCGTTCTGTGAGTCTCAGCTGTGCTCAGAATTTATTTTGTTTTCGTTCTTGTTGCTCGTTGCTATTTTTGTTCAACGGCCGAGACACAAAAAAAAAAAAAATAAAATAATAATAATAAAACATAAATAAGTTAGCAGAGCAGAGCCAAGCGCTGCTTGACTGGAGCACATCCTGGATCTCGGCTAGGCGCTAGACGTGCTGCGGCTGCTGCGAAAGTATCTTCAACTTGAGTTTAATTTCTTATAATATTTTTGTTTAATTTATATATTAAGTGTTGAACGGTGCGTATACTTTATTAATTGAAAACAATTTTTAATTATGTTTGCTATTAATAATCTGACTAAAATCTAGTTCTAGAGCGAGAAACAAGCGAAAAGGCAATAAGAGTTGGGTAGAAATAATGACAGAAAGTCAGAAAGAAAGCAAAAGAGAGAGGGAGAAGAATTTGAGAAAGGCAGAAGAAATGGAGAGATGGAGGGAAGGAGAGACTAACTGAGAAGAGGGAAGGAAGTGTAACACAGGGGAGAGAAGGGGAGAGTGATAGAGAGCACTGTTAGATTGAATAATAAAAAGAGAATAATAGAGAAGAGTGAAAAGAGAATAGGAGAGAGAGAGATGGAGAGATAGATAGAGACCGCGTCACAATCCAAACAGAAACTGGCAGATCTAATAGGCTACGTCTCAAATAAAATAAAGAGATTTGTCATTCAGGCGTCTCGACATAAAGTCAAAAAATTATATGAACAATATACAAGCACAAGAGAGAGACGGAAAGAGAGAGAGAGAGTGAGGCAGCAATAATTTAGAAAAATAAGCACATATCTGTCTACAAATTGCATCGACGATGCTCTTGAAGTCTGCAACAATTTCTTTTAGCCTCTTTCCACTTGCAGCTAGACAACTTTTCTGTAATACTCAGAGGGTATTTATATAAAAAAGCGAAATAAGTTCGTGGCATACTTTTTGGGTTGGGCGGGACCCATGTGGGTCGACTCTTGGACAATTTTGAAGCAACAAAGTCGGCGCACAAGTTTATGCTGCCTTGGCATATAAATGCAGGCCATAAAGGCGAAGAAACTTGTTTATATTAGAGAGAGGGCGAGAGACAAAGAAAGGAAGACAGAGGGAGGGGAGGGGCAGACGGTGGCAGACGTAACAGTTGCAGGCAGCAAGTGCAAATGAATAGCAACTGCTCTAATTTTGGATGTCGGAATTTGGCTTAAATATTTATAAGAAAAATGAGCAGCTAAGCGAGGAGTGTGTGTTAGTTAGTGTCTCTGTCTGTGTGTGTGTGTAGCACACACTCACACACACATGCGCTGCGACGCATTTAATATTAATGCCACGCAATCGGAATGAGTGCCGGGCGGCACATACGTTGCATGCTACACGTTTCACTAGTTGTTGTTGCCACATTGTTTATTTGCTGAATTTGCGTTCTTTCGTTCGCTTTCGACCATTACTTAGCGCTGCCACGCCCCTTCGCCCCTTCGTCCATTTTGCGTCTGCTCGCCGTTTGCCATTTGGGCTCGACTTGTGCTTGCTCCACCACCGCCACCTGCTTCACGTCCGTGCCACATTTTGGGGCAAGCTGCGCATCGCTTTACTCTGCCAGCCTGTTGCGGCCTTTGACTTATTACCATTAATTTATTTATGCGTAGCGCGTCACAACCAATATTTTATTTTCGGTTACGCCTCCCTCTCGGCTATCCGGTTCCATTCGTCCCTCCTTCTTCCGCCTTCGTTTTACTTAGCTACATAAAGAAGAAGCAAAATCACTTGGCTTTTGGGTGAATTAAGTTCTGTGGCTGCGCCCGATTGTGCAGCTCGCCCGGGGGCCAAAAGTTATGACTGTGTAACTTTCGTCCCGAACCGAACAGTGTTTAAAGCTACATAAATACGCACAGAGAGAGAGAGAGAAACACAGACACAGCAGCAAGGGAAACCCTAACTGCGCAATTTTAACTGTTTTATTTAGCTTTATGTTCGCTTAATCAGCTCTTTTTTTTTAATTTAATAATTTTTTCTTTTTACTTGTGAGGCGAACTGGGTCGACTTATTAAAGCAAAGAATAAAATGCCTTTTGTGTGAACATATTTAATATATATTTATATATATATATAGCATATACATAAATATAAAGCATATATACTTTATGATAATTTATTATGCATTCACTCTGATGGCTGAGGACTGTTTATTGTGAGAAGAAACTCGCGGTAGTAATAGGAATTATTGAAAATGGAAATTAAAGCTTGTTCTTTGAGAGATATATAAAAAAATTTATGTATATAAATAAAATATTATTATATTTATATATAAAATATATGTATATGTATGTATATCATTAAAAAAAATTATTCATTTATATTAACTACATTAAAAATATAAATAAAACAATTATAAATATGTATTAACTACATTCAACTCTAAATAAAAAAGAAAAAAATTATTTAAATTTCGTAATATTTTCTTAGAGCAAGTTTATAAATTCTAATGTATAATCATATCAATAATTATGTAAAATTATATTATTAATTATGGATAGAGAAGCAGCATGAAAGAACAAAATATAGTTGAATAAAGAGAGAGTGAGAGAAAGTGTGAGAGAGTGCGATACTCTTACATAAAAAACAACACTCGCTCTTATCTATCTAAAACCCGAAATATTCAAATTCTGTCTATTCATCACACGAGCACACGCAGTAAATTTGAAATTTACATGCTTTCAGCTGTTCAAATTGCGTTCTAAAAATCACATCAAATGATTGATTATTATTGATAATAAGATAATAGGATGAGCTGTGAAAAAAAATAAAAATAATGTTAGGGTTTTAGTGGTTATTGTATGCAGGAATTCAGATTTAAAATTTCAAGTCAAGTATGAATAGACGGTTGGATGGATGGTTGAACGAACGAATAGAGCAACGGACGGAGGGACGGTCGGAGAGACGGTCGGAGGGTCGGACGGATGGACTGAGGAACGCATAAACGTACAGATGGATAGACGGAAGGACGGAATAAACATAAACTACTTAATAACATCCAATAGAGAAGCTAACTAAAAATTGTGGTTCACAATAGTTAAATTTTCCGTACATAATCCAACAAATTGTGGCCTCAATTATATTTCCGCCTTAGGCCTGTTGGCCATATTGAGGGCAAGGCTGGCTGCCAAATGCGGTCGATGCAACTGTTGCAAGGCTGCGTTCGCTGTTTGGTAAATATTTATTAAAAATCGAAAATTCCAGCTACCAATGCTTAGCTATTTCAGCTCACTGCAACGCCCCTAATGGAAGTCATTTGACAACGGGGCAGTGTCCCGGTTGCTCACTGATAAGAACAACGGCCAACGGTGTGTGTGTGTGTGAGTGGGTGCCTTGGGCCATATGTTAGAGCTCGTGTGGACATTAATTTTCAGCACCCACTGTCACATGTGCCGGCCAACGGAACAGAGCGCCCACTGTGTGCAGGAAATTGAGCAATAATGGGGTTAATCGGCATACGGATCGCTTTCATTATGGCCTAGGTAATTGTCTATTGCCATGGCTCATGGCTCGGCTTAGCTGGGCGCCTACTTTCGAGAGTCAATGTAAAAATCTTGCCCAAATCTATGAGCAGCATATATAATTTTCAAAATGATAGCAGCTGCTTACGTTCACAGCCAGCGCTCATTAGACGCAATTTGTGTGACTATTAAATATTTATTGACTTAAGAGGAGCAGAGGGGATTCAAATCGGATTTGGGGCAGGAAGTTAGAGTTTGGGCTGCCTGGCTGCCTAGTGGAGTGTGCTGTCAGTGCAAGGCCGCTTTAGGTAATTGCAGTACGCGTTGCCTTCGCACCTTTGATTAAGATATATACATATAATATATTTATTTATATAAACACACACAAACATATTTATATATACACTCAGTGGCAGCCTTTGAGCTTGGCTCCTGCCAATACTCAAACGAGCAATTTAGCCAACTCATTGAAGCGGAATTAATTGCAATCGATTTTGTTAGCCAAAGAACTGGTCGCCGGCCGAGTCTTCATTAGACCTCTCACTCTCACTCTCACTCTGCCTCAGCTGTTGCTTAAGCCCTGGCCCAAAGCCTGCGCCCATCATTTTCTCCGCACTCTATTAAAGCTGCGAACGCGTTAAGCTACAAACAACACATAAGAACTACACACAGATTCCATTTATGGCCCACGCAGACGCCTTTGAAAATCCACAAATTTATTAACATTTCATTTGCCGAATTGTTAAATAAACAACAACCAAATTGTGCGTGAAATGTGTAAAAAAAAAAAAATACGTTAAATTTTCTGTGTGTGTTTACCTTTGCTAATTAAAATACAAATTAATGTGTGGTCGATACAAAGAGCTCTTATGTTTGATTAATGAATTAATTGCAGCTCTATTAATATTTTATTTCAATTTTTTCATGTGTGTGTGGGTGGGCGTGAGAGAAATAGTAATAAATTTGATACTTAAAGGCAGTTAACAGACAATGAACAATTAGACTAGCAGATAGCCTCGAATGACTTTTATGCCTATTAGTTAAATACATATACACATAAATACACACATAACTATATATGTCACTAACTGTCTAGTTTATGGAACTAATGAGTTCTTTCTTCACATTGCTATTGAGTGTAAAATATCAAAATTTTGGCAGTTTCTCTGCGAGTTGTAAGATTTTGATTCATTTTCTAAGAATGTTATTAATTCTTGTTATCTAAATTTTTTCTTTCATGATATCAAAAAAAAACGGATATGTGACTTTTTATGACTCTCAATAAAATCTACATAGAAAAATTTGGTAGCTCTAACTTTAAAGGTTTCTAAGTTATGCCTTAAGAAACATGTTTAAAATCGATGCTTATGAATCAAATGATGAGAAAAACAAGCAAAAAAAAAAAAATACAAAAAGCAGAAAAGCAAGAGGGAAAAGAAGATGAAGAAATAAGTAAAAATTCAAATAATAATAGACTCATACAGAACATAGCTAAAAGTGCTTAACAGTGGCAGAACAGAACAAGCTTAACAGAGGTAGCACTGCTTGCTTAACAGAGACTAAACTGCATATTTAAGAGTTCCACAAATTAGTTCGTTAATAAGAACTAAAAAGTAAACAGATGCAGCGCTGTGCACACAACAGAAGTAAAATTGTATGCTTAACAGTTTGACAACTATTTTCTAATATTAACTAAAAAGTTAACACATTATTTAAGAATTATAAAACTTTCTTTGCCTTATGCCAAAGGCTTTAATCCAAACCCCACTCAAATTGCAGCTAAAAGCAAACTAATCTAAATGGACTTTCATCCATTGGTGTGATTCAATTTCATTTACTCAATTAGTTTTCCATTTGACCCACTTCTGAGCATGTATCGAAAGTGGTCGGAGGCGAATTATTGTCATATGATTTGCGCAATTCGATATAAATTTCATTTTTTGTTGCTGTCGCAGCTTGGTGAGAACTTTTTAGTTTCAATTTGGCTCAATCTACGAGAGATGCAGTCAACTGTTAACACACATGGCACAGATTGTGTCAGCTCGATGATCATAAAACAGCGATTCGCGCCAGAAAAACTTTGTAAAAAGTTTTCCATTTATTTTCTTACTGTTTTATTTACTTTTTTTTTATATATATTTTTTTTACATAAATTTTTGCCAATGCCATAAATACATTTACGCTTTTCAATTTGTATTTTGCAGGCAACGACGACGAGGACAACGAGCACGCAAAAATAAAAAAGGGTTCAAACTTTGCCACGCGGATCGCGATGCACACGAGACAAATGTTGGCGGCAAGCTGCTGGCAGGCAATGCAAACACACAGTTCCTCTGCGCTATAGACAGAGAAGCCCACACACACACACACACACATATATATATATACATATATAGTTACATATGTGCAGCTATAGATACAGCATGCATGCGAATTGATGCTGAACATGTGCCAAGGCTTTGCGCTGCTGTTAGCTGCCGCGAGGGCAACAACAACAACAACAATAACAACAACAACAACAACAACAACGACAACGACGACGACGACTTTGCCATTTGATTTTGGCCAAGTTAAATAAACAGGGCAACAGACACGCACACGGGGCCATTTCTCGCATACGTTTTTTGCAAAGCATAAATAAGGCCAAGCGAAAGTTGTCAGCAAACAGCTTTTTTTCCCCCATCTTGTATTGGCTTTGAAGCATTTGTCCAATAAACATGGCTGCGCCCATCGATGAGAGCGTCCTCAATGCACTGCGCGGCGTTACCAGCGCTCAGACACGTCTGCCCAAGCCGCTGCTTATCAAAATTTACGTAGCCAGCCTCAAGCAGGAATTCAATCAGGAGCGACGCATGCTGCTCGAGCTAGTTGGACCCGAGCTGCAAACGCTCTACGATGATCGTCAAATCGAGGTGAGTGAACATGAAACATATGTAACTGGCCTAACATAGAAGACAGTTGAGACTTCTACTAATGATAGATTGATATATATATATATATATATATATATATATATATATATATATATATATATATATATATATATATATATATATATATATATATTTATATATATATATTTATATATATATATTTTCTAGTGGAAACGTATGCTAATGGTTGATTGCTCTTCCCATCTTCAATAGTTCTCTCCTCCTCCTATTCAGATCTGTGGAGCTGCTGGGCTATGCCTTAAAAGCAGAATCTACTTTGTATTTATGTTAAATTATGAGCAACAGATATATTTTGCAGCTTGAGTAACACTTCAAGAAAGTAATTTGATGTTTTATCACCTTACTCAAAAAGTAGATTCTAAATCGATATATAACCATTCAGTCTTGGTAGAAACTGCACATGTTTTCATCATTTAATAGCTTTACCAATTTGAGCTATTGACAAAGGCAACAATTTTATAATTTTGGCAATGTTATCAAAATGTAATGTGTATAGAGCTTTTAAGCAATTTGCTGTATTCTTATAATATTTTGTTCTCTTATATTTATAGCTTATGGCTTATGTGAACGACTAAATGCCAATTTTTGTTAATACTTAATAAAAGAAAGTTTCTTTTATAGATAATTTATAAATAGTATCATTTTTCTCTGCCTGTCAACAGAAATATGTAATGCGACTTGTATGTCATAAATATTAACTCAGCTACAGTTGGAATATGTGCACAGAATATGTATTTAGTCCGAAGTCGAGTTTTAGTTATATAATATAGGAGAAAGCAGAAAGTGCCCGTTTGTTTCTACTGTGATACCAAAAAGATCTGCTCTAAATTTGTTAGCTGTACCTAATGATAACTGAATTTGCCTATCAAGCCCATTAGCTCTCAAGCAACCCTCGCTATTCACAATTTATAACTCAAAAATGTTCTCCCGCGTGCAGCTGGAAATTGTGGACATGCACTTTGGCACGGGTGCTCTGGATGTGACACAGCTTGACCGCGATCCGTACATGCTCGCCGACTATCTGCACGAGATCGACACTTGCCATGCGCACTCGAAAAGTGTTTTCTTCTTGGCTCTGATTGGCGATGGCATTGGGCGTCCGCCGCTGCCCACGCACATCGATGCGGACATCTATGCAGCTGTGCTGGCTGCGGAGCATGTAACAGCCCAGGACAAAGAGCGACTGGCGCGCTGGTATACACTTGACAATACACAGAAGCAACAGCAGCCGCAGCATGTGCTCAAACGGGACTATTGGTAAGTTGTACGACTTCTGCAATTATACTTGAGTCCTTGCTAGTCCTTGTTAGGCAACTCAATTGCAGCTGCAACCACAAATATTTACACAATTTCATAAGCTTACGATGACTGCGCCTTTTTCTGGGCGTAATGCACCTTATAAGACTTCCAATTATGGCTCAGCTAGTTACACTAGCCAACTGCCAGGCAATTGCATAAAAATGCTTCAAATATATATTAAATAAATACAAATAAATTACATTTAGATAGAATTTTATTTATTTATTTATTTGTATTTATTTATGGTATTTACCTTTAGATAGAAATTGATATTTATGGTATTTATTGTGTTTCAGTTATTTAGTGGACATTAAGTCGAAATTTATTTATTTTATGAAAGAACTCGGAGAGAAAATTTGCATGTTAAAAATGTTTTTATACTTGTGATATGTTTACTTAGCTTACAAAATTTGGCAATTGTAATTAAAACTAAAATCACCAGTTGTAGCCCCATAAATCATAAATGAACTAGAAAGCCAATTGAGCTCAGAATTAGGCCAATTTTAATCGCAATAAATTGCATTAGTGCAAAAACTGCCTGCTATAACATTTTATTAAGCGTTAAGCTAACATAATTCTGTTAAATAAATTGCTAAAAGACTTTGCAGTTCGTGTTAAGAGCAATTTAGTTATATTTAATATTGACTTCAAGTGCCGTTAGTGACATTAGAAATTCAGTCTTCTGCTTGCTCAATGAATGAAATTTTCAATTAGAATTCGCCCTGCGGCAAGATTAGCAAAGCTGACGCTCAGCTGTGCTCTTGTGTCAATAATTCCTTGGAAAAGTCAAGGTGTCGCATGATTCATGGCTTATAATTTGTAGGTGAATTAAGTTTATGTCAAAAGGCAAAAGAAAACTTTCTGAAAATTGATAATGCTGAGTATAACTTCAGCTGTTAGATTTGATAATAGATTTATGGAATGAAAATTGTAAATAAATTAAGGATTGATAGATTATGACAAATTTATATTTTAAATTTGAAAATTAAGGATTGATAGATTATGCCAAATTTATATTTGAAATTTTCTTTTTAAGTGGATTTAATATTTGTGAGGTGTTTTAATCTTAATAAATTTTGTATTGTTTGTTTAGTTAAATAGCTCATATTTAGAATAAAACAGTGAATATTATGAAGATTAGTTAAACATAATCTGATGATTGAATTCGATAAATTAAAATCATGAGAAACATTTATAAAAATATGTATATTATAAACTTTTAGGAAATATTTATAAAAATATGCATATTTTAAAATTATTTAGTTTGTATGCAATAACATAAATCTGCTCTCCCTGTCTCCCTGTCTAATAAAACCTGTCAGCTGTTATTTAACATTCTATTGCCTCGCAGCTTCTGCTAACTATGGAGCACATTAACTACTCTCTTTGAGTGCTTTGCATTTGCTGTTTAAAAACATTTTTGTTGTCTACTCGTTGCCACTGCCGCTGCCTCTTAGTCAACATACTTAAGTTTCCTCTTAGCCGGCGGATATGCAACTAAATCCTTAGCACACTGCGAGGCATTTACTTTGACAGCGGCACGTTTATATCACATATCCTTAATACTGCCTGTTCAAGGCTCAAGGCTTTTCATTTGTGCTCATGTCGCTCCCATGCTGATGGCGATGATTGTGCTTAATGAAATTCTTAGTTCTTCACCATTTATTGCTACTCACAATAAAGCGTGACAAGCTGTTCGATACATACACACACGCACCCATCTACAGGGAGGTTATATGTCTGTGGACCTGAAATTTCTTTCAAAAGAATGAAATTCAATTTACTATTAACACGCTTGACATTTATTAGTTCAAAGTTCATGATTGTAGTTTGACTAAGTTAGAAACACTTTATCAAACTAAATTAAATGGAAACACTTAACGTTGAGATTTAACTCAATCTTTTGTGCTTTGATATGGACAGCAATAAATGTGCGAGAACTGCAAATTGACAATTCAATCAATTCAGAATTTCAAAAAGGAATTAGCTGAATATATAATTTTGAATTTCTGAATAAATTAACGCCCGTCACGAAAAGTGAAGTGGTAAAGTTTCGAATGAAGCAGGAAATGAAGCCTTGTGGTAATTAAGGCACGGCTCTTGGTGGCAAAGCAACAACTCTTGAGTGGCCCTTAAAACTAGTTAAAAACTTAAGACAAATTAAAAGTTATCATCAAATGGTGTTCAAATTGAGCCGACAAAGAGCTACCCTGCAAGAAAGCTGATATTTATTTTTATTTTTTTGGTAAATAATGCAAGGAACAGAGAACAGCCAACCATTTGAATAATGACTGTAGTCATTAAATATTATGACTGCGTACCTCCTTCTATGTCTTCTTTTCTATTCTCCCTATTAACATCATTTTTGATTTACATTTTAGATATGCAAAGTAAATAATATTAAATTATTGAATCGAATATAAATATTTATATATATTTATTTTATTTTAGTTTTTAGTTAAGAAAAATGTCAATAAATTTATTAAAAATAATAAATATATATATATAAAAAAAAAATATATATTTATATATATATATATATAAAAAAAATATATATATATTTTATTATTAAATATTTGTAATATATATATATATATATATATATATATATATATATATATAGACATATGTATATATATATTACAAATATTTAATAATAAAATTCTTTTTATTAAATTATATTTACAGACATTTTTCTAAGCTACTTAAAACTAAACTAAACTAAGCAACAAATTTTGAAAATGAAAAGAAATTTTAGATTTATACCAAATTTTGCACTGCACTTTAATTTATCCAGAACTGAAATGCGACTGAAAAGTCGGAACAACAGCTGCGCCTTTTATAGCTGCACAGTTCACTCAAAGTTTGAGGTAAAGATTTCTGAGCTGTGCTTAGAGTTCGTTTTGATGCACGCTCAGCTAGAAGAATGAGCATATTAGTCAAAATGGAGCTGGAGAGGCAGAAACTTTGGTATACATAACTAGATCTACTCACTGTGCTCTGCTCTTCACTCATACACGTATTCTTATGAATGAAGAGCTAATTGTAAGAGCTCCAATATACTCTTTATATATAATAGATAATATATATATATAATAGATAATAGATGCATTTCACGCTCATTCTGTGAGTGCATGCATATGTCCAGATATATATATATTTCACTGTCTACATAATTTACAGCTCGCTGGCCGCAGATGAGTGGCTGGAAGAATCACAGCAGCTGCGACAAGTGCTGGACAAGACTTTACAGCATCTGGCGACGACGAGCAAGGCAGATGTGCTGCGGCGCGTGCAGCTGCTGCGACGCACGCAAATCGAGCAGGAAGTGCAGCAGGCAATGGGTAAATGAGATTGGCAAAACGAAAAGAGTTAAGAGCATAAATAATCAACTATCTACACACACAGCACACTCGAGCGAAAAGATATTGGCCGTGTTCCGTGAACGTGCCGCACAGTGCAGCGGCCGGGATGTGGAGGCCAGCGAGCGTTTGCGCAAAATCAAGGATGAGCTGACCATGAACCTATCAACGGATAATCACACGACGCTAGTGTAAGTGGCCGGATTAACATTAACAAGGGGCTCATTAATCTAATTGGCGACACATAATGTTTATAGCCATTATTGTTATTATTATTATTAGCATTGGCATTGTCATTAATATTGTGATTGTTATTGCTGTGATTGTTGTAGTGTGCCTGGCAACGCCAGCAGCGAGGCCATCGATCCGGACAACGAGGACCACGAGGCATATTTAAGTAAATTCAAGAACAAAGTCACCGACAAGTTGCGTCTGCTAATCGAGGCGCACATTACTAATGATCCCGATGTAATCAAGGGGAGGAAAAAGACTGTGCAGGTAAGCCAAACACAAACGAATAAGCGGGATGGGGGAGCGAGAGTGAGAGAGAGTGGGATGGGGTGGGTAGACTCTGCCGCAATTAACATTGCAGACAGCTACAAAGTGGTTTTTGTCGGCGCCAGTGCGAACATTAAATTTAATTTATTTTTACTCAAACAGACAGCCCACCATTTGTTTCCGCATACCTTAATCAGTAATTGTAAAGCAAGCGGATAGAGAGGGAGAAAGTGAGAGGGGGCGGTTGAGGTCGAGCTACATTCCAATTGCTTAGCACTTAAAGCAAAACATTCCACAAATAAGAAACAGTCATAAATTAATTCCAAACATTACCAGCACCAAATTATGAGCTCCTTTGCAACTGCTATCTAAAATTGCAGAGCATATTTTCCTAATAATATGTATAAAAATATGTTTTTCTTTTTGGCCAGGCATTTCATATATTTTGTTACTTATTATGTGCCTTGAGCAAGGTTAATTAAATATGTGCGTGAGTCTATGCGAGGCAAGTAAATTATGCATGCTGATTGCATGGAACAGCTGTTTAGAGTGGCTACTGGTAAAGAGCAACTAGAGTGTAAAGGAGCATTTCATATTTACTTATACTCAGCGAGATCAGTAAAAAACACACGCACACACATGTATATTTACTTGTAGAGCACTGTGCATTTGAGCTGCTTGCAGGTTGCATTCTTGCAGAGATCAATAAAGTGCGCACACACACATGCATAATTGTAGAACACTATTCAATTGAGCTGCTTGCGAGCAGCATTTTTGCATAGATCAATAAACAGCGCACACTCAACACACACACACATATGCACACTTGTGGAGCCTTGCTCACTGGACTGCTTGCAAGCAGCACTCTCGCATAGATCAATAAACAGCGCACACTCCATTTAAATGAGCTGCTTGTGAGCAGCATTCTTACAGAGATCAATAAACAGCGCACACTCATACACACACACACATGCATAATTGTAGAGCACTATTCAATTGAGCTGCTTTCGAGCTGCATTTTTGCAGAGATCAATAAACGACGCACAGTCATACATGCACACACATGTATACTTGACTTAGAATTGTTCGTTTGAGTTGCTTTTAAGCAGCGCAGTCGGCGCAGCAGCCAAAGCTCCATCTGTTGACGAGCGCACCTAAATTTGATCTTTCTCCTTAAGTTATCGCGCTCCTTTACTCTCAATGCAGTCAGACGCATAGCATAAATTGTCTTTGTTCAGAATTGTCTACTGACTGAATTTAAAATTTCTGAATTTTCTTTGCTCACAGCATACACTTTAGCTACAATAAGGATTTTCAAATAATTTATTTATTTTATTTTATGAATAGATTCATAGAGAATAATATATATAATAAATGCTAATAAGAAGATAAGTATTTTTAAAGAGTCGTAATATTAAATATATATATATAATATAATATAAAGCTATAGCTAAACCACTTAATAACTCTTAGCTCTTGGCATTGTTATACAGAAATAAAATGCTCATGCTTTCGCCTATATTTCTAGCTTTTAGCTATTTAATATGAATAGGTACAAGTGTAAGCTTCATAAATATATAAAGATATATGAATAAATGGCTAGAGCGCTGCTCTGTCTTGGCTATAATTTCTACCATTAACATAGATATGCTGTCAGGTAGCTAATGCCATTTACGGAAACACACATTAATGTTATATATTTATAAGCTCATCAATTATTTATTAGAGAAAAGTCGTTGGGAACTATTGTCGAAGTCAATCCATTATTAAATATAACCTCTGCTGATTTATTGTCGACTTTCCATTAGAGTGTGGCTTACATAGCATTTTCGCTGGCTTATCAATTTCGTTCGTTCAATATTTGCTGAAACACCTGTGAAATTGAATTGCCAAATGGCTGATGGGCGGGCAGCAACAACAACGACAACGACAACGACCAGAAATGAAAACGACAACAGAACGAAAGAAATAATAATGGAGGAAAATCCAAAAAGCAAAACCAATAACAAGGCATCTTCATTTTCTGGCATAAACAGGGCTGGATTTCTGCTCGGCTTTCACAGCCGCCAGCTATAAGTATTTTTGGCAAGACGCTGCCAACAATTTACTTTTGGGTATGCTTTTGGCCGCCTGCCGTTGCTGTGGCTGTGTCTTCCGGACTTGCCGCACTGCTGGCCACGAACTGGCGCTTTGGCTTTTGTTAAAAGCATTTAACATTTCAACTTGGTCGAAAAAAAAAAAATAGAAAAAGCAAAGGACGCCGCGTAATGCGAGCTTTGGCTGCCCCATTAGCGGACGCACAGTCTGCCACCCACTCTCCCTCCCACTCCAGTTGTGGCCGTGGCTGGCCCCAATGCTCGGCTGCTGCATGACATATTAACACACTTACACTTGTGCACAACTGCAGCCCACACGAACTGCACTTAACGGCAATGGGGCGCCCCGCCACACCTGGCCCCAGTCACAAAATCCTTGAAATTTAAAAGCCTCGCCTTTGCCACTATCTTAAAGTCTAGCCAAAGCGCCTGGCCACAACTCAGTGTCCCATTACCTCGAGGCAGCTTTAGCACTTTGACAAAATGTTGTGGCATTTGGAAGCCGTCAAGTAACCGAGAAATATGCAAAGTGTGCACGCTCACACACAGTGATAAAGAAGAAGTAGATGTGGAAGAGCTGTTGACACCACATGGCGTATGCGCAATATTTCTATGCATTATAAAATTGTATGCAAATGTCGAGCTAATTAAGCGAATACTTCAGCCATATCTGCAGTTGCCACACATACGCACATACGCACACATACGCACACACACACTCACACATATTTGTAGCATAATCCTCTCAGCCTCTCCACTTGACCACTGCTGCTCCGTATCCCTGTGGAAATGTTGATTTAGTGGCTAAGCCACAGTCAGTGCAGCGTTCCAATCAGATTTACAAAGCGAAAGCTGCTTATTGAAACCAGAAATACACTTGAAGCGATGCGAGCCGAGGCGCATTTGTACACTGAGCGAAACGCAAAGTGTGGCAAGTTGAGTAAAATTTAACTTAAATTTATTGAAGCTAAAAGTGCTTTGCGCTCGACTAAAACTTGTTGATCAAAGAGTTTAACTAATTCGCTTGGTGCACAGACACGTTCGTACACGCAGCGAAATACTAGCTTAATTACGAAAATAAATGCAAAACATGCAGAGAATTAGGTGTTGACATTTATTTAAATTCGCCCAAGGCTATACACTGCAAGAAATGCAAAGTAAATTGCAGAAGTTGAGAAGCAAACAAGAATAGAAATAATGCAAAAAAAAATTAGATATTCATATGCGCATAACTCCAAAGTTTATTTAAACTAAATATAGCTAACCTATACACTGAGCGAAAGGCTTAAAAAAAATGTAAAACTTTTGCTTCCACAACTTGGTGCAAGAGAATGAAAAGTTTAATTAGTTCATGTTTATGCAAGCGCTACGTGACTGTCTATGCACTGAGAAAAATACTTGCTAACTTTCATACGAATCAATATTTGTTAAGTAAGAGAACAGCTGGGCAAAAAGAGGATTAAGCTTAGTTCTTGTTGAAGTTTATGCAAATTAAACAGGGCTAAGCATACACTGAGAGAAATCTAATTAAAGTAAGCTTAGTTCTTGTTGAAGTTTATGCAAATTAAACAGGGCTAAGCATACACTGAGAGAAATTTAATTAAATTAAGCTTAGTTCTTGTTAAAGTTTATGCAAATTAAACAGGGCTAACACTGAGAGAAATTTTGTGTTAATTGCATATTGAAGAAAAGGTAAAAATGTTGTAAGATAATTATTTCAAGCATATTTAAACTAAACTTGACTCGTTGTGCACTGAGAAAAATGCTGTGAGAGAGTAGCTGTTGTCGATGTTTGAGGATTACAAATAATTTACTTTTAATACGGTTTATCTAAGCCATTGAGTGGCTATGCACTGAAAGAAAATTCTACTTTAAGAGTTTTCTATAGCTTCAATTGTCGTTATCTCACTCACACTCATTCTGCTATACACTGCAATAAATCTAGGTTTTTGGAAACAAAAGTTAACTTTATTCTAATCATAATTAGCTTAGAGCAATAAAGCCAAGAGAAACTTCAAGAGCTGCTGTCCACTCAAGTCACTCGCCTGCGAGAGAGCTCAACTCATGTCTTAGTTGTGCAGTGTATGCATGAGCTGCGTGAGATGAGACTGAAGAGGCCTCGAGAGCATGAACTGAATGTGTGCGGGTGTGTGTGTGTGTGTGTGTGTGTGTGAGTGTGGATGGCGCTACTTGTTAGTGGTAAATATGCCACTGTCAGTGAACGAGCACAAGTAGAACCACAAGGATGGGCCAAAGGATGAAGATGTCAGTAGCAGAAGCTCAGTTCAGCAGGTGGCACAGGTAAACAAAGTTACAAACACACACACGAGGAGTGGGGCTGATGGGAGGGGCGGGGTACATTTGTAAGACAGACAGGCAACAGCGGATGCTACTTTGGCATAATATATGCCTCGGTCAGGAAACGAGCTGAGGGGGGCGCCCTTGGGCGTCGGTCAGCCGGGGACATGTCAAGTGTGCAATTTTTGCTGCTGATTGTTGACTATTTGAATCCCATTTAGTAATGACTGCCAACCACACACAACTTACACTCACACACACACACACACCTTTACTCTCCCCCGTAGGAAATCTTTCACGAACACGCCACACATTTGCGCATACTGCGCGAGCACACGGAACGTGTGGTGCTCTTGGAGACGCCCGTGCCGGCCCAGCTGCGCCAGAACTTGATGGCGAATTTCAGGAATGGCAGCCGACATGCACCGTACTTTATATGCGGCGGCCATGGCAGCGGCAAGAGTGCCCTGATTAGCGCCCTCTACGGCCAGGTGGGCGGCTGGTTTAGCTCGACGCGTGTGCATCGCGTCATACGCTTTGCGAAGGCCACGCCCCGCTCGGCATACAATCTGGAATTGTTGCGCGTCATCTGTCAGCAGATTTCGATTATCTTCAACATACCCGAGGGCTATTTGCCCAAGGATGCCTCCTTCGATCCGCTGTACATTAGCAACTGGTTTCAGAATCTATTGCGTCGCATCGAGGACATGAACAATGATGTGCTCTTCCTGTTCATTGATGATCTGCATCTGCTGAATCCGCTCGACTGTGACATTGTGGCCGCCCTGTCGTGGCTGCCCACCTCGTTGCCATGGAACGTGCAGATCATCTGCAGCTCAACGACGCCCGTCGAACAGCTCAAGTTTACGCCCATGCAGCGCGATCGCTTCAAGTCGGCGGAATATCAGTTTGTGTTGTCGCACGAGGCGAACGCCACGCAGCTGCAACGGCCGACGGAGTGTGACGCCGACGTCGACTTTGTTACGTATGTGGAGCAGCAGTTCGATGAGCTGGAGCAACAGTATGGCAGGCAGGCGGTGTCTAGCCTGGCTGCGTACATCACCTGCTCGGAGTACGGGCTGACCGAGACGGAGCTGCTGGAGCTGCTGATGCCCACCGATGATCCCGAGTCGCTCATCGATACGCACAACGGGCACTTTAGCTTCGCCAGCTTCAAGAAGATACACAAGCAAATGGGTAAGCGAAAATGGGAAGCGGAGGCAGCTAGAAAGTCATCTATATATATATATGGAAAATAATTTCTCTTATAGATCAGCGACTGCTGCTGCACGACAAGATCATGTCGGGCAAGGTGCTCATACAGTGGCGTCACAACTATTGCGCCAGCCTCGCCAAGCGACGCTACATGGATGTGGAGCGTAAGCGCTGCCTGCACATGGAGCTGGCCAATTTGTTTTTCCCCCAGGACGAGGACGAGAGCACGCTGGAGAATGATTCGACCAGAAGCGACACACGCTCTGTCGTCAGCTTGAAGGAGCGCGAGCCGCAGCACAAGGACAAGGAACGTGAGAAGGATAACGTGTCGGCGGGCCGTAAATCATCGTCAACGCATCACAACGACGACACGTCCACCTTTTACAATCCCATTGCCGCCGATGTCTCCTACAGCATGCGGCACGTCGAGGAGAGCTGGCATCATCTGATGCGATCTGATGACACGACGCGCTTCAAGCAAATCGCGGTCTGCAATTTTGATTTCCTGCTCGCGGCGGTAAGTTGACAGCAAGCACATCCTGCCCCCCGCCCATACCAGCCACGCCTCACCTATCCCCAGCCATTAGCTACAATCTTAACGAGCATTCGCAATTAGTTGCGCGCTGCGGAAATTAGTTTAGCAGCTGACTTTGTGATCAACTCGATGACTGTCAGCCAGACAGCAACAGAAAACGCGGACTACAATCAACTTTGAAAACAGGACAACAAATTGGCAAATTCATTCGACCTGCTCTGCCTTCACTATTTCAGCTAAAAGTTTTACAGGCTCATATCTTTTATTTATGCTTCATAAATTTTGATAAGATTTACCAGCTGCAAAACTGTTAGCAATTTGTGCCAAGGCAACAATAGCTTCAGACATTACCAAAACAAAAATGAAAATTTCAGAAACTTTTGCCTTATCTATAAAATGCATTAAACATTTAAAGGCAAAAATTTGCTTAACTTGGCCTAAGTTTTCAATTGAAACTTTTGCTATTGACTCGTCTTTGCCTTGTTATAATCATTTTTGATGCTCATTGAAAATTTAGAAATTTATGTAGAACAAGGCAGCAGCTAGGCTTGGTCGAGCAGAAAAAAATGCATCTATAGAGAATGAGGTTTTGGTTGAGTAAGTCAATCGATATAGACTTTGACTGAGGTTAGCCATGCTGCTGTTTGTTGTTTGTTTATTTTATTATTATTTATTTATTAAAATTATATATAATTTTATATATATTATTATTTTATTATTATTTATTTATTAAAATTATTATATATAATTTTATATTTTATTATATATATTTTTTTATTATATATTAATTTTAATAAATAAATAATAATAAAATATTATTTATTTATTAAAATTATTATCCATAAATTTATATTTTATTATTTTATTATTAATTATTTTTTAAAATTATTATATATATTTTTATATTTTATTATATATCAATTTTAATAAATAAATAATAATAAAATATTATTTATTTATTAAAATTATTATTATATATAATTTTATATTTATTATTATTTTATTATTATTTATTTTTTAAAATTATTATACATAAATTTATATTTTATTATTTTATTATTATTTATTTATTAAAATTATATATAATTTTATATTTTATTATATATTATTATTTATTTTTTAAAATTATTATTTATAATTTTATATTTATTATTTATTATTATTTATTTATTAAAATTATTATTATATATAATTTTATATTTATTAAACTATTCTAGGCATTCTCTTCTGTAGAAAATATAATTTTACTCAATATCCCACGCCTGCAATGAGCAAAGATATATTCGCCAAATCTTTTTGATTTTGGCTAGTTTTAAGACTCAATTGAAATGTTTTCCAAAGTCCTCCAGATCTTGCAAGTATGTGTCAACAGTTAAGGAGCTGTGTTTTATCTCTATGGCAATATTTCGATTTGAGTGAAGAATTATTGTTTTTGATGTTCCTATAAACTAAAATTATTTATTTAATTTTTTTTTAATAAAATTTCTTTTTATTTACTCAAGAAAATTGCTTTTGCTAAAAAAAGACAAAATATTTATGTGCGTCTAATTTTTGCATTGCGATTGCGAAAGTCTGCGAATGCAAAATTATCTTTTCGCAACTCAGCCAACTATTAGCAGATTTTTTTCGCAAAAAATTCGAACTTTTATTAAAAACATATTTTCGATTAATTAATACATGCCCAATAGTAAATAAAACAACTTATTTAGTGCGTCTAAGCTAAGACGAGCAGTGTAAGTGCGCTTTTCCTTTTTTCTCTCTGACCAATATATTGATTGATTTGATTTAAAAATGCATTTTAAAAAAAGGCAAGTTTTAAAATTGATAACTGCAAGCATAGCCAGCAGCTCACTAAGTTTGCCTTTAAGTTGAACCATCTCAGAGATCTTTTATGAAGCAATTCTAGCATAAAGCTTTTACAATTTGTTTGGTCAAAAAAGAAATGCGAAAATAAATAGTGCAAGAGCTCGGCAACAATTAGGCTGGCTGTCCAGCTGGCTGAGAGTTTTCAAATTGCAGCAGCGAATGCTGCATTATGGCTCAAACAATGGGCTGACAGGTCCGAGTTGGCGAGTTGGCGCAGCTGCCAACGTCAGTTGGTGTTTAATTGCTTAAAATGTCCTCATTCATTATGAAAGTTGTTCGTGCGGAAATTATGCCGAGTCGCGCAGAAATTGGCAGAATTTTTGGTGGCCTGGTAGATGTGGGCGGTGCGGGGCCAGCCATGATTATTTAAGCAGCTTTTATGTTGGCAAATCGAATTAGGCCAGGCAGAAAGTGCAGAGTTTTATAGCAAATTATAGATAAAATATGCATTTGGGCCGAAATCAAAAATAAATTCAATTAAGCCCAGAAAGGAAAGTGGCACGAAAGAAAAATGGCAGACAAAATATGCTTAGTTTGAAAAATATTTATTTATGACACTGTTGCAGCTGCTGCTGCTGTTGCTGCTGGAGCCACACGTGCCACAATTTTGGCAGCAAGCTGAGCGGCTTTTCAATTAAATGAATGCATAAAAGTGCTGCAGCTGCAGCTGCAGCTTGATTTAATTAACATTTGGGTAAAGTCCAAGCTCGGACGAAGGTCGAAAGCAACTTGGCAACAGTTGTGAGAGAACCTCTCATGCATTCAACTGTTGCTCAAAAAAAAGTGTTTGTCAGTTGCTGACATAAAGTTTGCTTGCAGTTGACATCAACTTTATTTAATAGAGCTGCACGGAAATGAGTTTCGCCTTGCAGAGACTTTGATAAAGTTGACAGATTCGAGTTTTGAGCGGGCAAACGAAATAATTAAACTAAATTCTTTACTCAATTTTGAGTAGATTAAAATGATTTAGAGTTTATGCTTTAGTTGCATTAAATAAATATAAAATAATTTATTTAATTAACCCATTATTATTCCCATACAAAAAGTTTATTTAATATGCAAAACTTTATGCTAAAATTGCATAAAAATAACTATTAAATTAATTGATTTGAATAACTCCAAAATATTCCCATATAAAATATATAAAAAAAAAAATTATTTAAATAAATCTATAATATTTCCATATAAAACGTAATAATAAATATAAAATAATATAAAAAAAAAAAATAATATAAAAATATAAAATAATTTATTTAAATAAATCTATAATTCTAAATAAAAAGTAAATTTAATATGCAAGCCTTATGCTAAAATTGCATAAAATAATTTATTTAAATAAATCTATAATTCTAAATAAAAAGTAAATTTAATATGCATGCCTTATGCTAAAATTACATAAAATAATTTATTTAAATAAATCTATAATATTCCCATATAAAAGTAATACTTGTTATATTTAATATAACAAACGGATAATTAATTTTAATAAATAATGTAATATTAATTTTATAATTTATAACTTAATAACAACTTATATTAAAAACTTTATGTTTAAAATAAAAAAAAATTAAAAAATTTATAAAATTTAAATAAGAACAACGTTTACTCAAACTATATGAAATAATTGCACAAAAAATACTAAATAATTAATTTAAATAACTCAAAAATATTCCCATATAAAAATATATACTTTATATGCAAATTAGTTCTTGATATACAAAAACAAAGGGAGAAATATAGTTAAAGAGGGTGCTTAGAAGGTAGTTAAAGAGAGAGCGTAGAGGGTAAACAGCTTGCGGTAAGTCAAACAAAGTAATTTGAGAGGCCCAGCGTATGATATTTTTATAGACGGCGGGTGACGTGACTATCAATTGCTGTCAAGTTGGTGTATGTCTAGTCGCTCTAAAAGAACTTTGGCTAGTGTGGCCATACCCTAAAGGTAAATAGTTAAATATAGATAAATAGGTAAATATAGATAAATAGGTAAAAAAAGGTTAGATCTTCCTACTAAAACACCCTTTATCTTTCTTCGGTCATTTATTTCTGCCCAAGTCCCTAGCTTAGTCTTTTGTCCAGCATAAATTGTGCAATCAACAACGAGGCGTATGCGTAATGCATTGCAAGCAAATACACAGCGTATGCTTAATATTTAAGCTGCATTACGATGCGTAAATTTTTCAAGTAGATTTCATAAGCAGCTCATGCTTGATTTTAAAGCTAAGTTCTGTACTTAATATGCACGCTGCTGCTGCCAAGGATTATACACCTTGCGCAGGCATTACGAGGCGTATGCGCAATATTTTGGCAGCTGCTATAATATGCCAAATAACAAAAGGGCAGGCAGGCAGGCAGGCGTACACGTAATATTGCCTTTGCTCATTATTAATACAGAATTGCAGGCGAGCACAAAGCACGAGCTTATTATGCATATATTAAATAATAATAATAATACCTGAACGTATACGTAACATGCTAATTCATGCCCATTTGCAGGTGCAAACGGTATCGATTAGCTACTTGCGCTGCCTAATCGAGCACGTGCGCTGCTACGTTCTGGATCGTGACATCGAGCTCATTTACTACACCATACGCAAGTCGAGCGATGTGCTCACGCGCGATCCCATGCAGCTGGGCTCACAGCTGGTCTCCTGGCTGCGGCCAATTGGCGAGCACGACGACGACGATAACTCGCTGCTGAGCATGACAGTGCGTTCGGCGACCGCTTGGTGCGATGGCTACGCTGTGCCGCTGCTGGTGCCGCTCACCGGCTGGCTGCCAGCGCCGCTGCCCTCCCAGATACGCACCATGACGGTGACGGGCACCGGCGTCATACGTGCCGTTTGCCTGGCGCCGTCGCGTCAGCACTTGATATTGGCCACCAACTCGGGCGACGTCCAGCAATGGCACATCATGAGCAATTCGCTGGAGCATACGTATAAGGGTAAGTGTGGCACAATAATGGGGCTGCCATTAGGCTACAGCTAATCATCATCAACGTCATTGCACACAGGACACACGGCGGCAGTCACGTGCCTCCTGGTGGCGCCCCAACAATCGCAGCTGCTGCTGACCGGCTCCGAGGACACGAGCGTCTTGGTGTGGCACGTTTCGCTGCGCGAGAGACGAGCGCACATTAAGTAAGTGACCTTGCTGAATCTCAGCCAAGCAGTCAGCTAATTCTTCGCTTTAATGCCAACTCCTTGCAGGGCCCACACCGCTGCCATAACAGGCGTCGCAGCCGGCGTCAATAACACGCTCATCATTAGCAGCAGCGAAGATGCAACAATTGCCATCACCGACCTGGCCAGCGGCAAACTGGTAAGCCGAGTAGCAGCGCAGCTTAGCTCACGTTTAATTGAATACCGTTTAGCACTTACCTCGAATACATTGCAGTCATCGTTGGCAACGAGTTGAAAATGTTAACTGCAAAATGTTATATTTTTTGAAAAGCATTTTGCTGTCGCCTAATTGCGCGACCGCGACGTTATCCACAGCAAACAAACCGCATTAATTTGCATAATTCCTTGCCTTTGCCTCTGCCTTTGCCTCTGCCTCTGCGAGGTCATAATCACACACACACACACACATGTATCTCTATTTGCGTGTGTGTGGCTTGTGTGCTGTCAGCTGCTGTACCCTATATCATAGTTAAAGTCACAAGAGGTTGATTTATGTTTGCATACGCTTAAGCATTTTTGTTTGGCTTCAAATTAGTTTAGCTTTGCTTTTTTTGGGGCGTTTTCTTTTAGCCAAAACTGTTTACGTTTAGATAATTGATATATTTTTTAGCTGACAGCATATTCACATTATGCTAAGCAGCTGTCAGCTAGTTGAGCTGTTTGTAACTTTACGGCTTAAACTTACTTAACATTCACATTACATGCGCTAAGCATTGTTTATAGATATGCTTGCCAGCAGACTTGCAACTATTAAGCCTAGGCAAACAATATACCTAAAAAAATTTACATATTGTGCACAGATCTTTTTCTGACTCTGTTAAGCAACTGCTATGTAGTTTTTGCCTTTACTTAACTCTGTTAAGCAGTTGTTGTGCCTGCGCTAGAAATTTCTCTATGCAAATACACTTCTCTGTTATTCACATTACATGTGCTAAGCATGTTATATAGTAGCTAAAAATCCGAGCTGCTTATATATACAATTCTTATATATTAATGTAAACAATGTACAGAATACATTTTAAATATAATTTAATTATTTATATTTATTTATATTTATAATACCGTATTTATAGCATTTATATTTATAATGCCCAAATCATATTATTTTATCCACTCTGTTAAGCAGCTGTTATGTAAACGTTGCTTTTTAACAACTCTTTTAAGCAACTGTTGGGTCTGCAATAGTAAGTTCTCTACTCTAACAGCAGCTTAACATAGCGTAGTGTAGTATCTACTTAACATAACATAGCTGAGTACTTAACATAGCATAGTTGATTCTTTCACTCTGCTATGTCAAGCTGCTGTTACTGCAACAGCCATGCTAGAGTGCTTCTCTCTCAATGAATATCAACAACAGTCAATGTTAGTTAACAGCGTAACTGTTAGTCGATTAGCGCTACTCAAGCGCCACGCTGCTAGTTAAACATGAATTTGTGTTTGTGGCATGCCTGACAAATGAAGCGGCACACATTCTGGCCAAATACCGCCGCCTGCCTATGCCCATGTAACCATAAATCATATTATGTTGAAATTTCGCACACACACACACACGCACACAGAAGCAGGCACATTAAACTGTGATTAACTACAATGCAATGTTTGCATATAAAGTGCGGCTGGGCCTCGTCCTTGGGTCTCCAATGGCTGCTTTTGCTATGGGTGTTGAGCAGCAGCCGCTGTTGACACACACACACCAAACACGCCAAACACACACCCAACACACACACTCGCACACATGTATAAATTAGATTTATTGCCACTTGCTGTGCGAAAGCAGAACAAAAAAAGGAACACGAATGTTGGCTAGCATATTTTAAAAAGCCAATTTCGCTGACTGCCGCAGAATTTGAAAGCCAGTCAAGTGCAGATTTTACACTTAACATGTGGCATGACGCGGCAGACAGCGCAGAACTCACGCACGTCGACACTGGCGAATTACAGGCGCTTATTAAATTAATTACAATATTAAGTATACGCCATGCTGGCTGCTAGCTGCTGGCATTGCTTTCATGTTGCTGTCGCTGCTTGTGGCATTTAAAACTTGTTGTTGTTGCTACATTTTTTGTTTCGGTTTTTTTTTTTTTTTTTGGTCTTCTTGTAATTTATCAAAGTTTTGGCATTTTTGTGTGACTTTCACCTAGCTGTGGGGGCGGCAGGAAAGGGGCAAGGGTCCTAGTTGGGGCTGTGGCTGGTGCTGGCAGCATTGTCAACATCGCATGCCAAACGGTAATTAACTTAATGCATACAAAGTGTGCCGCATACTCAGATCGAGAGAGAAATACACACACACGCACACCTGTGACAGCTTCACACGTGTCACGCAAACTCTTTATATATATACATATATTTCACCTGCTTTTCCTCCTGACCTCGTGCCATTTAGTTACTATCGAGACCATAAAAATACCAATTGCATTCGGTGAGCTCATCTCTTAGTTGTTTTCTGCTCTGATTTGATTTACAGCTGCATCGCATCACCTTTCATCGTGGCCCGGTTACAGGCATTCTGGTTGCCGGCGCTTGCGATGTGCTCATCTCGAGCAGCCACGACAGAAATATTTGCGTCTGGGATCTGGAGAACTACAGCCGATTGAATACCATGCAAATGACAAGCTCTGTGCTACGCATCGACATCTCCTGGAATTCGGTAAGTCCACCCATCAGCCCCTGCGCCAAGTTGGCCTTGTCTGCTTGACAAATGGCCCTCGCTCTTGACGTCTATGCCATGCAGCACGCTCATAAATCCATTTGATACATGTCGTCAAGCCACTAGGCTAGGCTAGGCTGGGTAATCAGACATGGCAGAGCAAGAAAACTATAAAATCTTTGACAAGGCAATTGTGTCAGAGACACAGCATAAGAGATTGAGATAAATTAAAGAGTCGATTTTATAGATTTTATTTAAATAAGACATGAAATTCAGAATTGAAAAGGAATAATATAAAGCATAAATGATTTTTGCACGTGAAAGTTAATATTGTCTTCAGTAAAATATTTGCACATGATTTAAATACCTTTTTCAGTTATATATATACTATATCTACTATATATTTTAATATGATTATTTATAAATTATACGAGCAACAGCTTCTTATTTAATCTTGAATACAATTGTAATATTTTATAGAAAATTTCATGTCTATTTTCTACAAAATATTTTCGTATTTTTATATTATTTTATATTATTTTTTTTTTCGTGGATATTTTCTATCAAATATTCCAATTGTATTTCAAATTAACTCAAATATTTTTATAATATATTTATTATATATGTCGCAACGCCAGAGCATGGCTTGTTGTTAGTCAGAAACTGAGAGTTTCGATAGAATCATCGAAGAGTGAAATAAAGAAAGCGGCTGCTGAGTGTTGTCTGAGTGAGATGCAAGATGGCATTGAAAAGAAGCATATTTCCGGGAACTCTTTATATAGCATGGCTAAAGAATTCATATAATCGAAATGGAAAGTGAATTAGATAACTGACTTAGATAACCTGCGACACATATATATTTAAATTAAATATATTATATATTTGCATATAAATAAGCAGCTATTTATTTGCAAATAGATTTAAAATGAAATGAAGTAATGTGAATATATAAACTTATAAAATATAAGTGCACCAAAGATGCTTAAATTATTTTCTAGTCTATGAAATAATCTCATATTATTTTCTTATCCAATTTTTTTTTTCCTTTTTAATATACGCTCATAATAAATAATTTAAAGCAAAGAAAAATTAACTTTAAATTCGAGCAGAAATAATTAAATATTTACCATTTTAAACTAATCTAAATAAGTTATCTTAAATTTGTCTATAAACAAGATTAATTTTCAATTTCAAGTCGTATTTTTATTATTATTAATTAATTATTTTCTCTTCTTTAATTTATTTAGAATCTTTAGATACTTTTTAATTTAAATGTAGCTCAATTTTATTTTTTTTATTTTAAGATACACCTAAATAGTTTAAGTTCGAGCTGAAATTTCTTCATTTTGATTCATTATCTAATTTCATTTGAAACAAGAAAATATAAATTTAGCTAATAATAAAATAAGGAATTTCAGACATTTTACAGCAAATTTAAATTTGATTAAAGACATGCTCGAATCTTTTTAAATTCATTCTATTCCTATTGCTTTATATTAAATTATGTATAATCAGCTAGACACATTTTGCTTTGACTAAAGAAATTCAAGATTGGGATTTAATTCCTTTTATGCATATTTCAAATTTTATTTGTTATATAGCAGCAGCTGCCAAAGACAATTAGTAGACAATCAGAAATAAATTCGGCTACTCAAATATTTTGTGAATCATAGTCAAAGCTAGAGAAAGCCTAGCTGTTTCGGCTCGCTTAGTAAATATTTGTGTGCGTCTCTTGAGCTGCCTTAGGCAACAACAATTAGAAGCTTAAATTTTCTATAAATTTTTGGAGCATATTTGTGCGAATTATTAAACTCATATTCAATGCATTCCAGCGTCTGTGCGTCTGGCAGCGCTTTAAGGCCATAAAGCATTTGTGACCATCATAAGTATGTCAGCCAGAAAAAGAATAACAAAAATAACGAAAATAACAAAAATAACGAAAATAACAAAAATGGCAAAAATCTCTGTCTTAGCAAAGAATTTCATGAGTGTGTATATGTATGTGTGTGTGGCACACAGTTTAAAGCTGCAGCTAGCAAATAAAAATGCTCGAATACACAAAAGTGCTTAAAGCAATGGCAGCTGAAGCTGTGACACGTCCTGGAGTGGGGGCAACTTGAGTGAGTGAGAGCAGCTGCAGCAGCAGCAGCAGCAGCAGCAGTGTCGTCTGCCTGGCGGGTTGATTCTAATAAGTGATTTTGGCTTAGAAGATCCGCATTACGCGGCAAATCCTTTGTTGTCAATCAGCTTGACAAAAAGCTGTAGCAACTGCTGCTCCGCTGCTGCTGCGCCGCCGCTGCGTCGTGTGTCTCTATCAATGTACATTGCATGGCAGCAATTTGGCACGCAAAACAATATCAACGGAGGCGTTTGTCAGTGGTAACTACGAGGTAACTAGGGGGCCTAGGCAGTATACGAGCTGCGTGACAATTGATGCATGCCCCAACTGCGTATGCTGCCTCCGCCTGCCACTAGGTGAATGGCTGCCGCAGGCCTTTACGGGCAACAGATAACATTTTGCGCTCATGGATGGGAAGCGGCAGCGACTTGAATTACCAAAGCATAGACAAGACATGCCTAGGGTTGGCTTACATAGTCTCTCTCGCTCCCTTTTCTCTCTCTCTCTCTATCTCTCTCTCTCTCTCTCTCTCTCTCTCTCTCTCTCTCTCTGTCTCTTTCGCACTGCTGTCAATTAGACAGCTCGCATTTCCTGTACTTTCAGCTGCTTTCTATAACCGAAATTGTTTCGCTTATCGCATCAAGCAAAAGTGTCGAAAATTGAACAAATTGGCTATAAGCAGCGGGCCAGGCCGATAAGCAGCGTCTAAGCAGCACAAATTTTGAGCCTCAAATTGAAATGTAATTTTACACACACACACACGCAGTCATGTGTGTGTGTGTGTGTGTGTGTGTGTGTTATTTCCAGCTAGCCAGCCACTTGAGAGACAATTCCTTTATCCTGCCTTGCCCAGTCGGGCATTCCTTCTGGCTCGTGGCAAAGGCAATGGAGATGGCAAATGGCAAATGGCAAACGGAAATCAACTTTCTTACACTTTAGCTTACATCCTGATGGCTTTGCGGCACGCTCAAGTCTCTGGCCCCACTGGCCCCACACTGGCGCCCAGCCCCTCCAACAGCTCCAGCTCGCGTTTCGTTTTCTCAACGTCTGGCCAGGCATTTCCCCTGAAAATTGAAATGTTGCAATGAGCCAAATGGCCCCTGCGACTGGCGTCCTTGTCATTTGCTACAGCGTGACGACTTCTTCTTCTTCGTCCTCGTCTTCGTCTTCTTCTTCTTATTACAGTTGTTGGCATTTTTCAATTTCCCGACTGCAGCCCAGTCGGCTGCTCTGCCACTGTCTTACCTCCCCGAGCACACGGCGAGAAATTTATTAATATTTAAAAGCAATCGGAGCAAAAATGGAATGTGCACAAAAAAGAATACACAATGAAAGAAAAACAATATTCGATTTGGCACTTTGTCTGAAATAAACTTAAAATTTAAGATCTCTTCATTTTTTTGGCAATTTTTAAATTGAATTTGCAGAGAAATTTTAAGATTTATTCAATTTTAGTGTTGAGTAGTAAAGAGGGAGAGGGAGAGTGAGAGAGAGGGAATGCAGAAGAGAAACAGTGATAGAGAATAAAAAATAAAGAAAAGAAGGTAGAAATAGAGGCAGACAGAGCAAAACGAAGCAGAGACTGGCAGAGTGCGTAAAAAAGAGCCTGAGTGATGGGCAGAGTGGGAAAAAAATAATAAAAATAAAAATAAGAATAAAGGAAATAACAAAAGAGCATGGGAGAGGTGTGTAAAGAAGCAGAAAGAAATAATTATAAAGTGGAAAGGATAGAAAAAAGGCAAGGAAAGAGAGATAGATGGTGAGATAAGACAAAATAGATTAAGAGAGAGAAGAGAAAATATGAGATAAGTTAAGATCAGAGATTATTATTATTATTATTATTATTATTATTATTATTATTATTATTATTATTATTATTATTATTATTATTATTATTATTATTATTATTATTATTATTATTATTATTATTATTATTATTATTATTATTATTATTATTATTAATATTATTATTATTATTATTATTATTATTATTATTATTATTATTATTATTTTTATTTAATTTAATTAATTAATTTAATTTTATTTTATTTAGCTGATTCTCTCTCACTTCCTCTCTCCCGTTCTCTCGTTCTCTCCACCATTCAACCTCTCTCTATTCACGCTCTCTATATATCTGTCCCTCAGTTTCTCTCTGTCTGCAGTAGGTAAATAGAAATGATTATCTATTGGCAGAGTGCGAGAGAGAGAGAAACACACGCTCACAATGCAGCAGAACCCAGAAGGCCTTGAAATCGAATCTATATATTCCTCACTTTTTAAATTCTATAACTCAAGCAATCATTTCGCTCAGTGTAGCTTAACAAAAGTTTCAACGGTGGAATGCAATTTATTAATATTTGATTGGGTATGGCCATCCAGTGTAAGCAGAAATGCGTAGGCGAAGAGAAAGTGAGAGAGAGATAGAGGTAGACAGAGATAGACAGACTGAGTGAGTGACTGAGTGACTGACTGAGTGACTGAGTGAGTTGGCCTTTTGTCGCCATCAAATGGCAGGGAATGCATTAAAATGGCGTTGAGAATGTCAATTAAATGCATTTAATACAAATTGTACTTTTCGCTTCTGCTCTGCTGCAGGTCTTTCTGCTGGCGCTCTGCGAGGACAATGCGCTGTACGTGCGCACCCTGGCCACTGGCAAGGAGCTACACACGCTCAAGGGACACAAGTCGCGGGTGAGTAACCGTCAGACAAGATGTATATAGATAGATATATATCTATATCTATATCTATATCTATATCTATATCTATATCTATATCTATATCTATATCTATATCTATATCTATATCTATATCTATATCTATATCTATATCTATATCTATATCTATATCTATATCTATATCTATATCTATATCTATATCTATATCTATATCTATATCTATATCTATATCTATATCTATATCTATATCTATATCTATATCTATATCTATATCTATATCTATATCTATATCTATATCTATATCTATATCTATATCTATATCTATATCTATATCTATATCTATATCTATATCTATATCTATATCTATATCTATATCTATATCTATATCTATATCTATATCTATATCTATATCTATATCTATATCTATATCTATATCTATATCTATATCTATATCTATATCTATATCTATATCTATATCTATATCTATATCTATATCTATATCTATATCTATATCTATATCTATATCTATATCTATATCTATATCTATATCTATATCTATATCTATATCTATATCTATATCTATATCTATATCTATATCTATATCTATATCTATATCTATATCTATATCTATATCTATCTGAACTATAGGTGCGCAGCATTTGCATTGGCAAGGACAGTCAGCGCTGTGTGGTGGGCTGCGAGGACACGCGTGCCCTCATCTATGACATGCACTCAGGCAAATTGGTGCGTTCGATGCCGCCGAATCCGGGTCCCGTTACCGCCGTCTATGCCATGGAGAACGACGACTTTCTGATCACGGTGGGCGGTAATAAGATCACGTTCTATTCGTTCCGCAACGAGGAGCTCTACGTGAATCCCTATTCGAGGCATCCGCGCCGCAAGCGCAGCCTGAAGCGTCACACGCAGGCGCAGCGCTCGCCGTCGACGACGCTGCCGCCCATCACGTGCTTCGACTTGTCGCGCGACTCGCAGCAGGTGGCCATTGCGTCGGGCCGGAGCGTGCACCTGATGCGCATCAATACACCGGAATACCAGAGCACCCTGGAGGGGCACACCTGTGTGGTCAACTGCCTCAAGTTTGCGCCGAACGGCGAGTTCTTGGCCACGGGCGGCGATGATCGTCTGGTCCAGGTGTGGACCTTGGCGCAGGGCGAGATCACCAATACGTTTAAGGGTCATGCGGCGCCAGTTATGCAGCTGATCGTGCTCATGGACTCGCTGCGCGTGATCTCCACAGATCGCGAGTCCATGATGCTCGTGTGGATGGCCGACTCGGGCAATCTGCTGCAGACCATACAGGGTCCCTACAAGAATCTGGCGGCCACGAACAACATGCGCTTCGCCGTCTCCAGCAATGGCGATAATACCCTGAAGATCTGGTCGCTCACGCAGGAGGATGAAAAGTTTTCCGTCTCGCACTCGGACGAGATCACGTGCTTCGAGATCAGCGCCGACAGCATGCACATAATCACTGGGTCGCGCGATATGTCGCTCAAGGTGTGGCAGTCGATGGGCGGCAAGCTGAGCCAGGTGCTTGTGGGGCACAGCGATGCGGTCACCTGTGTCGCCGTCTCGGTGACCAACAAAACGCAAGTCATCTCCGGCTCAAAGGACATGAATCTAATCATATGGGACCTGCTGACGGGCGAGGAGGTGCACACGCTGGCTGGCCATTTGGGCCCAGTCATTGGCGTCAAGGTCTCTGCCGATGGTAAGCAGTTAATCATATGCTCCATGACAGAACTGTAATCCCCTTACCCCCCGCCCCTCCTCCTCACACTCTGTGCTTTGCAGGCTCCACGGCTGTGTCGGGCAGCGATGACAAGACCTTAATTGTTTGGGAAACAAAGCGCGGCCTGGCGCTCACCTCGCTGCAGATGCACGTGCCCTTCACCCACTTCGACATTAGCCTGGAGGTGTCACGCGTGCTCGTTCAACTGGTGGACAGCTACAATTTGCCAGTCATCTGCCTGCATAATACGCCGGCGCAATATGTCAAGCTGCCCACCTACTCCGGCCCCAGCAAGGATGTGGAAGGTATGAATTGAATATGAAAAAATTCCATTAAGTTTGCCAGCTCAACCCGATGTGCCTCCCCTCAAGATTTGCGTCCCCAAGGCCCCAAGCGTCAGATGAAGCGTTTGCTTAAGAAGGAAGTCTCCCTGGACACGTACACCTGGCAGAAGAAATACGGCCATCTGACCTCGTCGGTTATGATGGCCCAGGTCGACGAGCGTTTGAAGCGACGCTTCAGCGTCTCGGCCAGCATGGAGGAAATCTCAAAGATAGCTGAGACCAAGACCGGCGCCTCACAGGCCAATCTCGGCCCTGAGCAGGCAGCGCTGGCGCAATCGCAGCACTTCGATCAGCTGGAGGCGCTGTGGAACAAGCGTTCGCCGCCGCGACGTCGTCACAATGCGGTAAGTCGATGCTTGTAGCTGTGGCACTGTCTGCGTGTCTGTCTGTCTGTCTGTCTGTCTTCTGTATGTAGCCAACACCAGCCAACGCGCGTGCGTTGGCCTTGCTGTAGACGCCTTGTACATTGTAATTTATGCGTTTTGATTTTACTTTTATGTTTGACTTCTTTGGCTTCGTCTCTGTAACGCTTACACAACTTGCCACATGTGCCACACTTAATTAGGGTCTGTCGCGGCAGACGTCGCTGGTGGAGGACCGCTTAGAGTCCTCCGATGATGATGAATACCAGGATGAGCGCGCAGGTATGTTGTCAGCCTCCTACGACCACATCCACATGCTCGCACGCTTGCCCGGCATCCGAACCCTGCACGATGCATGGAAGACCAGTAGCTTGCGTGTCTCTCGCACTCGAACCAAGTTCTATGTCAGCACGCCAACCCACAACACCAGCCACAACAATAACAACAAATCCAGCAACAACCACAACAGTAACGACCTTGACAGACCCTACAAACTGCACAGCTCCAGCTGCGAGGTGGCAAAGGCAACTGGCAGCCCGGATGCGCCCGATTTGGTGCGCGATCTGCTGCAAGCCGAGCACAGTGTCACGCTGCGTCAGTTCTTCAACTGGCCCAGCCTGAAGACGCATTTGTGGCGCAATCGCCGGCAGCGGCAGTGCCAGTCGCTGCAGCCACACTTTCGCCTCAATGTGCCGCAACGTCTGCACGCCACGCCCATTATTGTGGTAGAGAACTATGACTGCCGTCACGTGCAGCGGCTGCGCACCGATCTAGTGCTGCATCCGCACACCACACAGGCCACACTCGGCACCATTCTGGCCGTGGAGCCGGCCAATGTCGCTCAGTCCGGCAAGAAGCTCGTGCGTCGCTCGAGCGACTCCTGCGGCTTCTGGGGCAAACGCTGGCCGCTGTTTCGCAGCAAATCGCACCGAAAAACGCGCGTTGCCCCCACCGAGCCCACCACGGCCGATTGCAATGACTGTGTGACGCAATGAGCCAGCCAACACCACTTGAACGAACGCTACTATCTCCACACCTCTGACCATTCGCACTTACACAACTTTTGCTTGAGTAGTTTTTAGCTAACTTTTCATTCTAAGCAATCTGCGCACCCTGCAGGAGCAGCATTTCATCTGGAATGTGAATACAATTTTCATTTTTTATGTTAAGCTAAAGAAACGCGCTTTTCTTTCAAAGGAATTTCCATTTATTTATTGATATATATATATTGTTATTGTTGTTTATGTTAATTGTTATTGTTATTGTTAATTTTGTAGTTATTGTTATTAATTAATTGTTAATTTCTGTAGTGTTCTACTGTAAATAATTGTATCTTTATGTTCAACTTGTTAAGCTGCCAATTGGGCAGCAGAAAACTTGTTAAATAAATGTAAATTAATTTTTTGAAAAAAAAAAAAAAAAAAAAAAAAAAAAAAAAAAAAAAAAAAAAATTTATTTATTGAATTTTCTTATCAGCGCACCAAAGTAGGCAATATTTTTGTAATCCGTTTTCTCTTTGTTTAACTTATTTAAAATGTTTAATTTAAGCAACAAATTGTTATTAAATTAATGCAAAATGTTAATTACTATTATTATTACCATTATCATTATAATTATTATTATTATTAATATTAATATTTCTAATATGTTCAAATACATCGTAAGTAACATTTTTGTAAAAGGTATTGTCGAAATATCCCGAATACTTGGGGGACCTCCTTAGTCCTTAAGGACCTTAGCAGGACATTTTTTTAAACTCGTGGAAGAATTAGCTATAGATTGACATTAAATGATTTTTCCAAATCTGTCTTGTATCTAAAATAATTCAGTCGATTAAGCTGGGCATTCAAATAATAACCGACAATTTGCCCTTTGGGTTATGCAACAAAAAAGTTGAGCCTGGCTACTTTCTGTTATTTCGGTTCGCCTGGTATCCTTGCTGCATTTTTATCCAAATTTGGGCTGCCAGCTGATCGCAAATATTGCCCTTTTTGGGTATGCAATGAAAATTATTGTAGTATTTTTTTAACTACTTTCTGCCATTTCTGTTCGCCTGGTACTTTAGCTGAATTTTTATGCAAATATCGGCCAGCCGACCGTAACTATGGGCCCGTATGGGTATGCAATGAATTTGTATTTTTCTAGTTTCTTTTGGGTATGCAATGAATTTTTATTTTTAATTTGCGAGTTTCTTTCTGATCATTTCTGTTCGCCTGGTAATTCAGCTGAATTTTTATACAAATTTCGGCCAGCCCGCCGACCGCTACTACGGGCCCTTCTGGGTATGCAATGCATTTTTATTTTTATTTTGTTAGTTTCTTTCTGCTCATTCTGTTCTCCTGGTATTTTAGCTGAATTTTTATGAAAATCTTAGCAGCTTCATTCTTCCTCTTTCATTGCGACCGTTGACTCTTTAGATTTGAAAATTCCCGCCCTTTGAGGTAAAGAAAAGGAGTTTCTGTTTAGTTTTTAATATAATTTATTTTATATTTTTAACATTTACAAATTTGTGTTTTATTTAAACTAAAATTATTTATAACTTTTAAAAAACAAATATACAGCTACGAGTAGAATTTATACAATATTGTTTGATTTCTTATAATTTAACATGTTTTTAACTCTTACTGGCAATATTCCATGCAGATCGCATCTTAGACTGCAGATATATGCCTGTTTGGACTTTCCAGGGGTCACAGCATAGATCTGAAAATATAAAAATGAATAAATATTAGAAAATTTTTGGGAATTTAATTAAATTTATTAGGCAGAAAATAAAATTTGTTATGCTGGATGAAGCAGCTGGAAAAGTTTGTTTTCTCTTATAATTATTTTTATTACACATTATTTTTTCACAATATTTCCTGCAGGGTAAGTATGCGTAGTTAGTTTTGTATGTGTAGTTTTTATTCTTTGAACTATATATATTATATATATATATATATATATATATATATATATATATATATATATGTATATATATATATTTTATCTATAAACAAAAGGCAGACAACTCGAATTAAGAGGTAAGTATTTAACAAATTAAATCTTTTCGACAACAGGAAATGTTATTCTCCTTTCCGGCGCTTACATATAAGTTGCGTTTTAAAGCGTGAAATATATTTATATATTGCACACACACATAAGCACATACATAAACACACACACACACACGCACAAACGCCATAAATTGGCATGAACAGAATTTCAGCACGATTAACTCGATAAAAATGATACAAAACGTAAATGGTGTGGTGTGTGCGTGTAAGAGTGTGCGAGAGTGTTTGAGAGTATGTATGTGTGTGCGTGTGTGTGTGCTGTGGCATATGCCACATGTTGCCCAGCAACGTTTTTAATCAATTTAATCGCGTCATTTAATTGAATTAAAGGCAATCAATATCCGCAATGCACATGCAATTGCAATTTCCCATCGAATAGTCCCAATGTGAAACTTCGCTAGAAATCTGTGCCGAGGTAAGCGCTGCGTTTCCACCGTTTTCACAGTTTAACGAATTCATCACACACACACAGACTTCAGGCATGTTTTGTTGCTTACTTACCGTACGTCTAAGCTCCCTCATCAGACCTGGAGACAAGCAATCAGAGCAAAAAGAAAAGAAAATCAAATCAAATATAAATTGAAAAGTTTTTGTATCATATGTAAATGTTACTCTATGTTTATAACAGACTTAAGCTATAAGAAAAACTAAGAATTGTTATATATATATATATATATATATATATTGATAGCAATCGAAAGTTTTATGCCCGTTCGTTTCTCTTACTCATTCACTTCACATACACACTCTTGTTGTTCTCTCTCTCTCTCTCTTTCTAATTCTCGATGTGTATATATAAATTTGACAGTTTTTTTCAAGTTTTGTTAAATGAAGTTGCTTTTGCAACTCAGCTTGTTGGTTACACATACATACACACACACACACACACACACTCTATCATTCTCTATGTGTGTGTGTTTTTATATTTTTTGGCAATAGCAACAACTGCCAAAATAAAATGAAATGCTATTCTTTCATTCTCAACCAAAAATGCCAACTGCCAACCACAACCAACCAACCAACATCAGCTAGCACCAGCTTGAAAACCAGTTCCCGCAGCTCACTGCAACAGTAAAAACAACAATAACAACAACAACAACTGCAACAGCTACAACAACACAGCAACCAGGCGTATGATAAATAATCAAATAACTAAATATTTATCAATTACAATTTATCACTTGGCTAAAACTACGTCAGAACCAACAACTCGACAGCAAACAAGAATTCTTTCTCCTATTCTTTTTTCGTCTATTTAATATTTGGCATGTTCTGTCTCACTCTCTCAAATCCCCTGTCTAGCCCTCTGTCTCATTCTGTGTTTAGCACATTCCAATGGCCAAGCTCTGCTCGCACCGAACCCCAACCCAACCCGAACTTTTTTGTGCCCTTCTCAACCGACTCTGGCTGAACATTTCTCAAATTTATATCTCTTAATGACGTGCTTAATTTATCAAATTTATACTTTCTAGACGACTTCGACGAGTTCTTTTAGTCTGTTCAAAAAGTGCAAGAAAACACACATATTCCAACTTATCTCGCAGTCCGCATTACCTTTCAAAGACACAAGCATACCTCACTGCAAATGCTGAACGATTTTTGAGAGCTCTACATCAGATTTATATAAATATAAATCAATTATAAATAAATTCAAATTATAAAACTACAAAGCATAATTATAGCTTAGATTGTACACTTAGTTGTTGGCCGCGTTTACCCAAAATAAAAAAAAAAAAGAAAACAAAACAACTCTCTCTCTCTCCCCCTCGCACTCTGTCTGCAAGCGAAGCTGCGAACTGGCTCAAGTAAGTAACAACAGCAACTAAAAGGCCTACATTCTTATATCAACAAATAACTATATATATATAAATATCACTGATTTGTCATAGAACTCTTAGAGATGCTTTCGCAACTTGATTTGCAATCACATTTGACTTAAAATATTACTTATTTCTTTTACTTTCGTTCACCTGCAACTAAAATTATTTAGTTTCTATTAGTTAGATATGCTAAAAAAAAAAATACTGTAGTAGCGCAATAAATAGCAAAATCATCAAAACTTTACTTGATCTATATAAATTATATATAAATAATTTATCAAATATTTTACTTAATTATTCCCAATGTGCAGATCATTTCGCTACAGGAGGAGGAGGATACCATAAGGGATAAGGACTAAGGCAAACACTTGGCTAAAGCATAAACGTTAATTACCATAGTTTAAGTAAATGTCTTAAATGTTAAGCAATAATTGAGCAATTGGCATCAACACACACCTAGACACTCCCCCACACACACACACACACACACCTACTCAGCCCCAAAAACTCAAGTGATCTCTGTTTTATAGAATTCTCTTAAAACTTTACTTTATGTTGTCTATTTTTTTTTCGTTTAAATTTATCTTAAATATTTCTATATACTCGAGTAAAACTCAACTGTTTTGTTATGCTAAAAAACCAAAAACCCTTTTCGAAAAATTGTAGTCTCTAAAAGCAAAAACCACCGTCTCAGACTTTATATAGAATTTAGCTTGATAAGTGAACAAATTTTGAAATTTTAATGTTGTAGAATGTTTTATGTACTTAAACCAGAAAAAAAGAAAGAAAACAAAACAAACAAAACTAATAATTAAATAGAAATGTAGATTATATAGAGGACAGAAATAGAAAAGCCACAAAAACTTCAAAAAGGGGTTAAAAGCGTAACTATGCTTAACAAAAAAACTTAACGAGAACAGTTTACAGTTTGTCACAAAAGTAAAGCCACAACAAATGCTGAATCGTATGCAAACTAGAAATTTATAAACAACTTAATCAAGCAGCACATTTGCTATCACTTCTGTTCAGCATTGTAAATATTAATCAATATATATATATATATATATATATATATATATATATAAATATATATTTATTTAGCACATATCCCATGTGTATCGTGTGTGTATTTAGTTTAAGCATCGACTCTGTTCTAAGCGCACTTATTTTCTATCAGTTTCGCACGCATCTTAGATCAACTTCAATAACTATCTGACAATCAGAAGTTCTTGCCTAGAACAATAAAAAAAAAAAAAAAACAACAAAAATGGAAAAGACCCCCAATTTGTAGTATCTAGAAAGAACACACACACACACAGATAAATAGTTGGGGCCTTTGGCAGAGATAGGCCGAGGCCCAGTCTATATAGAGAACACACACACTGTCTATGTCTATTACAAGAATTAAATTAAACTTTACTGCAAAACGGCAACAATAAACTGTGTTTTATTTATGATCACGAATAATTAATTGCTCAATGCTGCTTTGCAGTTAATTTATGCAGGTGAGTAGCAAACATATTCGATTCACTTTGATCGATGGCTCGGCAGCAACATTTTTATTACACATTATGACACCGTGTTTCTGGCCTTGCTGCATGTCAAATGGCTAACAAAGCGGGCCAACTGAGCCGCAGACTCAGCCATTTTGTTTGCACTGTCTAATGAGAAAAGTTTGCGCAAAACATTGACAATGAAAGCAAATGATAGCAGCCAGCGCGACAGAGACAGAGACAGCACGAGAGGTAGAGAGGGGAGAGCATAAAACAGACAACCTGAGCCCCAAATTGTACGTGTGTGTGTGCGCCTTTTTCTCCCCCTCTCACGCTCACGGTGTGTGTGGTTGACATTGAGCAGAGGAAACATGAACCCATTTTCGGTTTCAATACAAAACGAGTAAAAGAAATCTTTATGCTGCGCACATACACACATATACATGCATATATATCTGGATACACACACTCTCATATGCTCTTCCCAGTGATTGGGATTTGAAGTTTTCTTTGACCGAAAACAGAGTCACATATTGCAATTTTTATGTTGTCCCTTAAACTAAATATATATCAACTCATATCAAATATTATGAAGGGTGTAGTGTGTTCAAAGTATATTTAAGATGAACAAATTGCTTTATATATTTATTATTTAATATTTTAAATTTTTTTTAGGTATAGCATATGAAATTTATTTTTATAATCCGCTACAAAGTTACAGCTTCTTATAGTAAAATATTTTATCTCCATCAGCATCACACTGTATTTACAATTGCGCATTTGGAAAATATATAACTTAGGCAATTTAATATATATATTATTAAATTAAATATATTTTTAAAATTTTTTTATATTACAATTCACACTCAATACTATTTATTACAATTAAGTTTTAAATTAACAAAAAATTATGCCTTAAATTAATTATGAAACTGTTTAAGAAATTTTGATTAAGTGCAATTGGCATATTTTTATCTGAATTTGAATGAAATGGAACAATAGATATTTAATGCATTGATATTGATTCAATAATTCTATTTAAATTATTTAAAATTAAAATAAGACTTTGCTGCATCAATTTTCTTTATATATGTGTGAATAAATCCAATTAGTTTACTTTACAATTGGCTTGAGCTCACTCATACAATAATAATGAATTAATTGAAGAAAGTTATTCAATTTCAATATAGCCACAAGAAAAAGGCCCATCAATATTCGAGTTAAACAAGAATTTCACTCAGATGCTTGATTTCGACCAGAAATAAGTTCAGCGCAATTATTTATAGCCAAACTTTTCAACTGCTGCTGCATAATATCAGAAAAGTCTATTGTACTCGTGCCGTGCTAAACAATGAATTCAACTTTAACTATATATAATATATATTTATATATGTATTCGTATCGCCCACATATTTAGCTTTGTCTAAACTCAGCTGCCTTTTCGCTGCTATAGAAGGACAGCAAAAAAAAAACGTGGCAACCGCAAGGCTTAACTAACCTTTTTTTTTGGCTTTTGTGTTTTTTTTTCTGTGTGCAGCGCGGCTATTGTGTAGATGAATTCTTTTTAGCCATTTTCGCTTCAGCCGGAGGGCTTCTAATTACTTTTGTTTTAGCCAGCGGCAAACCGCATGGGCCGGCTGCGGCCCTGTCGAGTCTTGTCGACCGAAACTCATTGAAAACTGATGCTGTGATGAATTGTGTGCCGCTCGAATGGAATTCAGTGCGGCTTTGTGCTCGTATTTATTGAACCGCAGTCAAATGAAGTGCATGACTGTGTGCCAGCAGCTGCCATTACACTGACTAATTGAGGAGCACCAACAGCAGCAGCGGCAGCAATCTAGCCACAGCAGCAAACTGTTAGCTAGATGAATCTGAATTTGCTGCCAGCTTTAACAAAATTCGCAGCGCTTCAGTATATTTTGTGCTTAGCTGGCGCATTAGATGCACGAGCGACTTTCGACTCTCGAACTGGGAACTGGAAACTGAGAACTGGGGTAATTGCAGCTGCTCGAGAAGGATGAGCAGAGTAGCACGCATACGCAGCGCATGAGGCACATATCACGCATACGCAGCGTCTGACACACGCACGCAATTAAGGCGACCAGCTGCCAAAAAGTTTGCAATCTGTGCGCTTTTGTCAGGACTTTTGCCACAACAATGACTATGTATTAGGAACTTTTGTGTAGGTTTTTTTCCCAGAGACTTGCCAAGTTGCGCTGAGCTCAAGTAAGCTAGTTGCCCAGCAGAGAGGAAGAGAGGGAATTAAAACAGCAACAGTTCAGCTCTTCTTCTGCTTCTTCAACTATCTATGCATAATTTGCCCTATATTCAGCGCAAAATGCATTAAATGCTACAACTTGAATCGCTTAGCAAAACAAAAGAAACAGGGAGAGAATACAGATAGCAGACATCAGTTTTATGACCAAGCTAAGAGGAAGTGCAGCTTGTCCACTGCTTGCGGATTGCCCTCAGTATTATTTATCATTTTAATAAGCAGTTATTCCCGCACACACACACACACACACACACACAGCATGCAGTTATGTATTTTTGCTTTTCTTCAATACATTTAAGCTGCAAATGCGCGCTCTTGGCAATCAGCTAAAAGCATCCAAGCGAATGCTAAAAATGCATTACGATTATGCCATGCTCGCAGCAGCGCATCCTGCTGCACACAGATATCAAAAAGCAATTTCCGCTCAGCACTACCTAATCCCACATAACAATGAAATGACAGCGGGTGTTTATGCAAAGCAGGCCAGGCGACGTTGCCCGGGCAACGTCTCAATAGCTAATAGTATAGCTTGCTAGCCAATCAGTACCGAGTCCCAGTCAAGTCGTCCAGGCAACTGCCGTCAATCGAACAAATAGAAGCAGCAACAGCAGCAGCAGCAGCAATAGCAAACGAAACTTGCTTCATTTAGTTTTCTTCAAGTCCGAACGAGAAAATGTTTTGGGGCCTGAGCAGTGCTTTGGATCTGTACGAGGAGTACTTGAAGGCCTTTAAGATTAATGATGACCCTGGCGCAGATGCAGCAGAACAGCAGCCTGAAGCACTGAATATACTCATCTGTGGCGGAGCAGATCCAAGACATGTGATCAAAACGCTAGCCAAGCGCTACACGCATGTGGGCAAGCCAAAGTTGAAGATCTATTTGCTCGATGGCTGTGTGGAGATTATGGCCAGGAATATGCTGCTATTGGCGCTGGCACTCGAGCCGCCCGAGTCATTTAGCCTGGTGTGCAAGGCGCATCTCTTCATGGACATCTATGGCAATTCATTGCTGCGTCCCAGTTCGTATCATTATGTGGCGGCCAAGGCGCGCACCCTGCTCAACATGGTCTGCGACGAGGAGCAGCTGCAGCGCCTCGCGCCCATGATCAATATTGAGGCACTGAAGTACAAGGAGCGCGACGGCCTGGAGATGGCCTTCAGCTATTGGCAGCCGCAGGAGCAGGTCTACGATATACAACGCTTTTGGGAGCAGCGAGTGCGCGCTTTACTCGGGCCACGCTACGATCATCGTGAGGGCGCCTTCGACTGGGATCTGAGCATGACGCTCAAGGATCGCGAAGCACAGCAGATATGCTCGCAGGAATATCGCTATTGGCGTGAGTCGGGCGTGGCCTTTGTCTTTCCCGAATACGAGCACTGCAAGCCGAACAAAACATTCGCTGCGGGACTCGTGCGCAACGGACGCACCTATTTGCATCGCGGTTACGTGGGCGACATACAGACGGGCCCATTTTGCGGCTTTGGGCTGCGCAGCTCGGAGGAGCGACTGCACAACTCGGTGCACGGCGACAATGACTATCGGGCCACAGATATAACCGAGCGCAATCTGCTCGAGTTCTTTCACGAGCTGCAAACGCAAACCGTCTACGAGCACGACAAGAGCATCTCGCGACGTTATGGCTGCACGAAGCTGCTGATGACGCCGCTGCTCACCCACAACGAATGCGACGACAACGAAGGGCAGCTGAGCTATGACAAGCCCTGGATGCCAGTGCCCGATGTCCAGGTACACTTCATCTCGCCCATGGAGATATTTGAACTGAAGAAGGGCGCCCCACGCTGGCACAACTATTTCGATGTCATCTTTTGTGCCTATAATTATTACACATTCTTAAGCAAAGAATTCTTTGATGCACTGCGTGAAAAGTCACTCTTCGTGCTGGAGACGAAGCTGCTAACTGTGGAGCGCAACGAGCATACGCAAAAGTACGAGATGACGGCTAAGAAACTGTTTAAGGAGGCGGGTTTGCGACCGTGCATCAACTATCAATCTATCAATTCGAAAAATATGCAATTGAAATATAAGAAAACACCAGGCGGACCTGGCGATGATGCGGATACATTTCCAGATGAGCCAGAGGAAGTCAAAGAGAAGGACTTTGATGATATGGGAGATTATGAGACTGAAATTCAAGAAGAGCCACAAAATAAGCGCTTAATGATAGAAGAGATTCAAGAGAATGCCATAAATGAATCGGATAAGAAAGAGGAAATCGCTAAAGAGATGCAAAAAGAAACAGTCAAAGTCAAAGAGAAGGAATTTGATGAAATAGGAGACTATAAGACTAAAATACCTGAGGAGCAACGAAATGAGGGCTTTATAATAAAAGAAATACAAGAATTTACTATAAAAGAATCGGATAAGAAAGAGAAAACAGCTGAAGAGATAAAAAATGAAACCAATTTGACAAAAGGCAATGAAAAGCAAATTGATAAATTAATAAAAGAAGTGAAATGGCAAGAATACGAGACTGAACAAGAGGAGCAGCGCAAGGGACTACTGATTGAGGAAATATCAAATGAGCCTGCAAGCCACGATCATTATAAAGATGCACAGGATCTACAACAGGCCGACTCGCCACAACAATCGGATAGCAGTGAATTTGAGTACCATGACGCTCTCTCAGAAGTGACATTCGATGCTTAACTAATCTTGCATTTCAGCTTTTAAATAAAGAGTTATTTAAAATACCTTAGCAATAGAAATAGGTTTTACTTACTTGTTTCGTTTCGTTGTCTTCCTTTTGCCCGTCGCCCAACTGTTTAGGTCGAATTCCAATCCCTCTTTGTGTTGGCGCACTTTTCGGGGTCTTCCAAAGGGATTCGATTCATTATTTGATTGATTGTTTTCGTCCTTTAACAAGTGATCGATGCGTACGTTGAGCTGGTTAGCTCGCTTATGAAAGGTTTGGCGACGTTTGTATTGCTCTACGTCCAGATCGACTACCTTGCGACGTGGCACATGCTTCAGCGCCGTATCCCAGTCGCCAGTTTTCTTCAGATCCAACATGATATTTATCATTTGATTGAGAGTAAGCGATTTCCCCGAACCAGATCCCCACTGCAGGAAGCGATCCAAGGGTAAACGTGCCATGCGCAGACCTAAGCGCTTGGCTTTGGCTAGTGAAAGTGGTTCGTTGTTCACGGTGTCGACCATTGCTCCAATTATGTAAATATCATCCGGATTATATGTGACTAGATCTTCCCGACAGTGGGGCGTGAGGTACACCAACTGACTTTTTGGAAACAATTGCGTGAAGCACTGGGTATGAACATTCATGGGAAACTCTGGATTAAGCATTGTGGGTATGAAACGGTGCAGGCCCTGCATGCATCTACCTTTTAGGTTGGCATTGCAATAGTGCAGATCAAAAGGTTCGTCATTTGCGCGATTCTCAGCAAAGCTCAGCATCAGTTGCTTGGCAGCATTAGAGCATTCTCTTTGGTTCATGTATGTGTCGTAGGAGCAGTCGAGCACCATTTTCGGAGCGAATTGCATGGCTCGAGTCAAGCGATTGTTTTGCCAATGATTAATAGTCGTATCGTAGACGCGTAGAAACAAGGACGTATGGCCCAGGCCATAGATGATGTGTGTGTTTTCCTCACGCTCCTTGCGCAGGTCAGCCAAGCGCTGTTCGGTGTCTACAGCACGCTGCTCCTTCTTGCGTTTCTCTGACTCCTTTTTCATATCAATTTGCCAAAGAAAAGCATAGTATTTGATGCGTGCCGATTTGGTTGGCAGTGTCAGCACATGAGCCCAGTGATGTTCTTTGAAGAATTCTAAAGGTGGTACACGGCGTCCCTCCTGATGGGCTATGTCTGCCTCCAGCTGCAATACCTTGAGCCTCTTAATACGTTGTTCTTCTGATTCAGCCGTACTACAATCTTGCAAAACTGTAGGCGTGGTTTGTGCAAAAGGATTCGAAAATTTCCTGTTTGCCGGCTCTAGCTCAGTTTCCCCCAAGGTGGCATTTTCATTCACTTTTGTTGTAAAAGGGGCGCATAGACAGCGCCTTGCTTCACTTCGAGTGACTCCATTTAACAGTAATTTAGCTGTTCGCCATTGCACAAGGTTTTTTAGCATGTTTTAGCTAAGTATTTACAAAATACACAGCAATAGGTGAAAAACTACGAGCACGCGGAACTTAAATAACTGTAACAGCTGAGTTGCATTGCTGCCACACATCGTGAGCTAAACGATGAATTATCGATAAGTGTAAACGTTTACAAGCGATGCGCAGTGAATGTCAATGTTAAGAAGAAGCTTCACTTGCCGACAATTTTAGCGCTTGCTTCTTTAGTAAAACGCGTGTAAAAGTTGAAAAACATATTTTAAGCAGACGAAAACAATAAAAATAATTGTCGCGATGGCTTTGGTTTGTGCACGTAAGTTGTACCTACTGATGCAGTCATAACTATTGTAGCTAAATAAATATTTTTTCAGTTACAAACGAGGTACCCGAGTCGCCTGTGATCTCGCCGTACTCGGGCGCCGTTTTCGAAAGACGCGTTATTGAGAAGTATATTCTGGAAAACGGCTGCGATCCAATCAGCGGCAAGGACTTGAAGCAGGAGGAACTCATTGAAATCAAGACACCAGCAGTAGTAAAGCCAAAGCCGCCAAGTGCTACGAGTATACCGGCAACGCTGAAAACCATGCAAGATGAGTGGGATGCGCTGATGATCCACTCATTTACACAGCGCCAGCAGCTGCAGACAACAAGGCAGGAGCTATCACATGCGCTGTATCAACATGATGCCGCCTGTCGTGTGATTGCGCGTCTCAAAAAAGAGTTGACCGCGGCACGTGAGGCTCTGGCTACACTCAAACCTCAAGCTGGCATCGTGAATGCTCCATCAATGATTTCGGAGCCTGCACTAGCTGCCGAAGCTGGTGCTGGTGGTGCTCATCAAATGGAGCAGGCTGGCATGAGTGCTGAGGTAATACAAAAACTGCAGGACAAGGCCACGGTGTTGACACAGGAGCGCAAGAGACGTGGACGCACTGTGCCCGACGAATTAGTCGTACCGGAGCAAGTCAAGAACTTCCTGACCGTTGCTTCGCGACCGGGTCTACACTCGGCTTCCGTGCCCGGTATTCTGGCTTTGGACATCAACAGCGCGGATCACAGCAAGATTTTGACTGGCGGCAATGATAAGAATGCCACTGTATTCAACAAAGACACGGAACAAGTTGTGGCTATACTGAAGGGTCATACCAAAAAGATCACCAAGGTCATCTACCATCCCAATGAAGATACTGTTATCACCGGCTCACCAGATATGAACATACGCATTTGGCACGTCCCTACCTCGCAGACGCAGCTACTGCTGCGCTGCCATGAAGGACCCGTCACTGGCCTCTCGCTGCATCCCACTGGTGACTACTTGCTGTCCACCTCATCGGACAAGCACTGGGCATTCTCCGACATACGCACCGGACGTCTTCTCACTAAGGTCATCGATACGGCTGAGGTGGGCCTGACCACGGCCCAATTCCATCCGGATGGCTTGATTTTTGGCACTGGCACCGTCGACTCACAAGTCAAGATCTGGGATCTGAAAGAGCAAAGCAATGTCGCCAATTTCCCTGGCCACACTGGACCCATTTCGGCCATATCCTTTTCGGAGAACGGTTACTATCTGGCCACAGCAGCTGATGATGCTTGTGTCAAGCTGTGGGATTTACGCAAGCTGAAGAACTTCAAGACCATACAATTGGACGACGGCTATGAGGTCAAGGACCTATGCTTTGATCAAAGCGGCACCTATCTAGCAATTGCCGGCACGGATGTCAGGTAAGCACTCTCACTTTATTAATAGGCAAATAGATACTTATGTATGATTGGAGTTTCTTCAAACCTTGTGTTTGTTACGCAACGCTTGCCGCAAGCGATGGTGCTTCTTGAAGTGTTCCATCCAGTTATGCAGACGATTCTGTTTAACCAAAGCGCGTCGTGACATTTCCTTTTGCTTAGCAATACGCCGACGCACAGTCTGCTCCATGCGACGCAGATCATCTGGCGGAACGGCATCCAGTTTACGCAGCAGTTCCTGCAAAGACACTTGAGCCGATTAAGACTTTGTAGTGTATATAAGAAATAAGAGCTACCAATGCAAACGCTTGTATTTTCTCCACTTTGGCCAGCGTTGTGTCCTGTTCGTCCTTGTAGACAGCAGTGGTCTTTCTAGTTACAGGCGCGCGCATATCCTCCAATGTGCGCCACTGCTTTGAGGACTTCTGTGGCGGTGTCTTCGGAGTCTCCTTCTTTCGCTGCTGCGCCTCCGGCTCGACTTTGTTTTGCATTTGTTTCAGTATGACAGGCACAATGCTGTTTAGCTTCAAGCTCAGCTTGCTGGAGAAAAGAAAAGGAATATATACATTAAATATATCTTAAATTTGATGCAAGAAAAACTCACTCCTTGCAGTAGGACTGCTCGTAGTCAGCAAACAGCTCATGTGCGCGTTGCTGTAGCGCAGCCACACGACGTTGCAAGAACTCTGGATCCTTAAGAAACACCACAGCACTTGCGTTGCGCTTCTGTGTTTTCTCCTGCAGCGAAAAAAATATTAAATCAACTTTAATTTTTTTGAGCTATTGAAACTTACAGCCTTTTCGTGGAGTATGCCCACAATGTGATTGAGCAGCGCGAGTTGAGTAAATCTCTTATTATAATTGGACACCTTCATGCGATTGCGTTCGTAGCCCCTGATCCATACGTCGGCATTCAAATGGTTACGTTTCGCCAAATAGGGTCGTATGACGAGTTCCATATAATCATTCACCTGCTTCACTTGCTCCAGCCCAGCTGGATGCCTTTCGCTAATCACCATATTAATAATTTCATTGGGCATAATTAGCTTGCTGTCCAGCTGCTCCGTCTGCTGCTCGACAGTGTCGTCAAAGTAGCTAATTAGCTTGAGTAAATACTGAAAGCGTCCAAAGATCTCTTGCACCTCCATGAGCACACGCTGATGCTGCAGCTTCACCTGATTGAGTTCGTCGGCCACCTTGTTTTCCTTCAACTCTTTGAGACTTTCTTGTGCTTCGAGCATTTTCTTAAATTCGGTTGCCTTCATTTTCATCAGCGAATCATCGGCAATCTTGCGAAACTCTTCTGCTTCTTTAAACAATTTGTTCTGATAATCCACTTCGCGTTTTCTATCCAAAAACATTTCCTGCGTGGCATAGCACATGAATTTGTTACGCGTTATATCACGTAGCAATAAAATGTCACTGTAAATGATATGATATAGATAGAGAGATGGGTGTGAATGGGAAAAGAGATGTGTAGATCTGATTAATATACGTTTTCATGCGAAACTTCTTGGCCAGACGCTGCCGACCTGCATCCTTGATATACTCCGGATCTATAGTGGTGACCACGCAAGGCGCACGAGGGTTGGCGACTTCGCCGCGCTGCCATAAGAAAGAAAAAACAAATGTTATTTATGGTCTTAAAACTATATAAAATAAATATATAAAGTATTACAGATTAGCTAAAAGACAAAAAATATACAATTTCTTACCGCATTGAAATCATCAATGCAGAGATTGATTGATTTTGGAGCATCCGGCTCCAAATAGTCCTGCGGACGTATATAATCTGTAAATGGGATTTATTAGAAAATTGTTTATATATTATTATATACATCTCCAACTTACCCTCATATTTGCGATAAATTTTACTCTTTTTAAACTTTTTCATTATTTAAGCTAAGCTACTTCTACTAGAAATTATTTTACACCTTTGTTTATTCAGTTGCTAGGGTAAAGGGAAAATCTTATTGACTACATTTTCGATTTCAATTTATTTTTTACAGGGTTTACTTGTGCAAGCAGTGGCAGGATCTGAAGGTATTTAATGACCATACGGCCCTAGCGACCGGCGTAAGATTTGGCAGGCATGCGCAGTATATTGCCTCCACCAGCATGGATCGTACTTTGAAGCTATATGCCATCGAATAATAAAGCTGGAGACCCATATAGTTAGCCATAAGTTCAACATTTATATACAAATATATGTAAACGTATTTAACAACTCCATTTTTGTGCGTAAATTTCAATTTCTGCGTCAATAAACCAGACTTCTTTATTTCCGATCCAAAACTGAAAGTTTCTATTATTTTAAACTACAAAAAAAGATTTACACTTAGATCTAGTCGAAAGCAAGAGGATATTGATACTCCTATGGCTTGTTAGGATGCAGAGATTTGCTTGAGCGGCCTTTCCAAATACGCCGCCAGCGACAATGTCTTTTGTTTCAGCATGCCGAGGCCAACATGCTCCTTGGCATAGAGACACAACAACACACTAGCCACCTGCATGAGTTTCATTTATAGTAAAAAAAAAAATAAAATACTGCCACCTAAAGTGAGACACCCACCTGCGTGATGGCCACATGCCCACACTCGCAGTCAATCAGTACAAAGGTCAAACGATCTTCGCGGAATGCATTACGTCCATGTTTTTCATAAGCAGCCCAAATATTACTCGCAATGGCTGCCGTAATACGTGCATCCTTATCTCCATAGCCGGAATAGGCCAGCAGAGCGCCCTCCTGACTAAGCAACCTGCAAGAGCAATAAAAAGCTATTAATTTGCTAAACTGATTTATTTACTATACTTACAAAGTATTCTCGACGCCGCCAGTGTTGGCTTGACTTAAAACTTGGGTTAAAGCTTTCGGTTTAAGCATTTTTATTCTAAGTATTTGTTAAAAACAAAGCAAACAATTTACGCCTTGAAATATTTAACATTCACCGTAAACGTTGACACATCATATGTTCAGTTAACAGAATGGCGCGGCACTGCAGCAGAAATGGATTTTAAAAACATTTTTTACAGCACGAATTTTGATATATTAAACAGCATTTTTGAAAATATTCAATATGCTGTATAAGATATATTGAATTAAAATTTAATAATTTCAGCTTTTAAATGCGCAAAGAAATTACTTTAACAGAATAATTCACCGTAAACGAGGACATGGCATATGTTATGTTATTTTTTTAAATCGTTAACATAATTTTACGGTTCTTAACAACTCACAAATATTTAACCAAATAAAACATTCTTAAAAATATACAAACTTAAAATACAATATTGTATCTAAATTAATACTATCAAACGTAGCTATCTTCGCATACATTTAATACTTATACCTCTTAAGAACTCTTGTCAAAATAATTGATTACTTTTAACTTGCCAAGTATTGTGACGTCCTCGGTTTTGATAAACCAGGTCACGGCCTTTTTGCGCAGCTAAGACTGTGCACTCAATGCAAAGAACAACAGCAACAGATTGGGTTATCAACCACCACCACCAGCACCAAAAGAAATCTCAAATGCCAATGCTTACCTGCTTTACCCCACATCCGTATAGTTTTGGGGTGCATTTCGCTACGCGCATGACTCAGCACTTAAAGGACTCGATGCACCCGCCGAATTCATGAATTGATGTCGTCACAAGCAAACTGGGTCAGCAGCGACGCAATAGATTGCAGAGGGGTTGAAGATTGACAGGGGAAATTACACGCGTTGCGATTTAAGACGCCATAAAATATATGTACATATGTATTTTGTTACATTAAAAACGTTTATTAACTTAGAATCAACTCATATTATAGCCAAGGGCGGCTTTAATATATATATGCATATATATATATTATTTTATCGAGCAAACTTTGTTTAAATGTTGGGCCACGATGCCGCAATAAAGACGTAAATCTTAATTATAAAATTAAATATATATCTATATATCTAAATATTATGTACACTTTAACAAAAAAAAATACATTGGAAGTATGTAAATTGCTTAATTGGATAGTTTCTAGAGAACATTAGCCAAAAGACTCTCTATGAACTAACTGCCTCTTGGCACATACTTCCTCTATATGAGATTGTTTGGTGTAGCCTTCGGGATTAGTGTGTGGTGCAGGTGTGAGCGTGAGAGGAGCATAGCAATACTTGAATGTATATACTGGTATTTTATATATAGAGAGTATAAGTAAATGTTTATAGGGTATTTAATTGGTTTGTGTGCGCGGGTTTTTTTTTTAGTCATTTTTGTTTTTTTTGTCTATTGTTGGGTAGTTGTATTCCATAGAAATTTGCCTCCTGCCTTAACTAAACTATATTTACGTCTTATTTACATGCTAAATAAAACATGTTTCGCCTTCCACTCGAGTCTACGAAATATCAAAATACATATATATATATATAAATATAAATGTCCTTCGTATTCGATCACAGCGCGCGCTCACAAAACTAAAAACTGTTTTCTTATTACTTTTTTTTTTTTTTTTCATTTGAATTGAACCAAAAAAATAATATTTGTATATAACTCCACCAAAGGGACAATCACTCACGCCATAATCTCAATTCACAACTTTATTTTTTGTTTTGGGCAGGGATTGGGATTTAAAGCTCATTTGCTGAAGCTAAGCCAATTATTGCATTTGGGATCGGGTACGTTTCGGAATTGAGTACAACGATGTCATTGTCATTGACCCCGGGTCACCCCTCTCTGTTAAGAGGCGCTGTGGCGGCAGGCGTTCCGTAAAACTCTTGGGTATGCCAGCACTCAGCAGAGTCTTGCGATCATATAGATCTAAATTATCGTTATAGTAGGTGATGGCATCCCAGCAGATTTCACTTAACTTTGGTATGGTCATCCACATCTTGTAGAGATCATTGCGACGCTTTAATGTCTCTTTATCGTTGTACTCGATGCCACCAAAGATGTACATGCAGCCATTGTCCGAATGGGCCGCTGAGTGGAAATACAACGGACGGGGCAAACTGGCCGTCTGTATGATGGACCACTGTTTGGTGCGCAAGTTCAGCTTCCAGATGTCTGAGAAGTAGGTCGAAAAGTCGCCCTACAAGAATTATGAGAGAGAGAGAGAGAGAATTATTATAAGTTCTGGGAATGCTTTAACGCATGCTCACCTGGAGGCCGCCAGTGATAAAAGCCTCAATGTCGCCATTGGATGACTGATGCTGTACACAGGAGAAGCATTTGCGCGGCCTCGGATAGCCCTTATCGTTTTGGCTCCACGCTCCGCTCTTGCTATCCGGTTTCGTATTAAAGTAATCCCAGCTATTTGCATCCAGATTGTAGGCCGGTATACGTTGCAGATCGTACACCGAATTTGAGGTGCCGCCACCGAGCACAAAGATATGCTTGCCATCGTAGACGACCTCGTGGCGATAGCGTCCCTCCGGATCGTCGCGCATCTCTGGCCGGCAGATGTACACGTTCTCCCACACCTTGGTGCGCAGATCCAAGCGATAAACATCACAGGAATAATCGAAGCCCGTCGTGCCGCCAATCGTATACAAATAGTGCTTGTGTATAACAATGCCTGGTCCATATTGTGCTGTGGGCAGGTCTCCACTAACCTTCAAGCGTTCGACGCCAGCGTTGCCATCCTTCGTACGGTACACGTAGCAATCGTTCGAGCAAGACTCGCCAAAGGGATACCCTGTACCACCATGCGACTGTAAGCAGAGCAAATAAAAAAAAAAAGAACAAAAATTACAATTTAATTTATCCAAAAAATATTTCACTTAAAGCGGAAACCAATGTAAAGCAACGCACGCTCCCGCTGCTGCTGCTGCATTCAAATAAGAGATAAGGCATGCAACAAAGAAGCTGCATGCTTATAAGTATACTCACACACACACACACACACACACATATATTTGTATATACATTTATGTTACATACAGACCGCGGGCCACTCTGTTATCTGATTAACTTTCTAATTAAAACTAATTGTGAGCTCGCAGTTTGGGCTCGGCAACCAGCATAAAGTCGAAATCTCAAATGGTGAACAGCCTACTCAACAAAAGGACTCTAATTAATGCGAATAGCTGAACCATTGGGAATGTGGAAAGTTCTAAATTTGGAGAGCATTCGTTACTCGAACAGCTTCCAGCTAGCTGTAGCAGTGGCATTAAATAATGCAATATAAAGAGCTTGACCTTCGGAGAGAGAGCGAGAGAGTATGAATGGGGAAGTGCATGAGACAAAAGTCTGCCTAATGCGTACACACGCGCTATATGACTTTCGCTTATGTATGCATACACACATACATACATATGTAGATATAGAGATTGAAAATGTTTGTTTGAATTATGACGACTCTATGCTGACGAAACCAAAATGCATACATATTCACTCATTTGCCCTTTATAAAGCAATTCAGTTTTAGTTTTATACATACATACACACATATATTAAAGTTATATATCTATTATAATTAGGCCTCTCTCTTATTTGTGATTGTCTACTCGCCAGTGTTAGTGCGCAACGAAAATTGAATTTGGGCCACTTAAGTGCCCAGGTGAATGCTGGTGGGGATGCTGAAGTTGAATAATACGGTACATCTAGTAAAAGCTACAACCACAAGACAATCAGACGCCATACATATGGATGTATGTATGTATGTATGTATGTGTGTACATACATAGATACGTGAAAAAACCACGTCAAAAGAAAAAGCGCGCGCAAGCCACAGTCTCATGAAGTGGAGCCAAATCATTGGGGGCTTTTCATAATAGCGAAGGTGCGAGAGGGGGCTGCGACAGTTGGAAAACCTGGTAAACAAGTTGTTGCATGCAGCAGCAGTAGCAGTAGCATAAACAACTGCGTAGTTGCCAAGAGGGATGAGCTACAGGCGTTGGGCATGCGCACAAAAGAGATAGCAACATAAGCAGTGGACAGCGCGCAGCTGTTTGGCTTTTATTACATGCCTGTAAATGCGTGTGTATGTTTTTTTTTTTGTTAGTGGTGGGGGCGAGAGGCAATCGAATGTTTAGAATGCATAAACAAAGCGAGAGCGGATAAGCAAAGGCAAGCAAGCAAGCAAGGCAGACAGTGAACTAGCAACGTGTAGCGTTGTGTGTCGGGCGTGGCATTGAGCCTAGGCTGAGTCTAGCGTTGACGCTGACGTCGATCGGATCGGCGCCCAGCGACGCGACGAATGCAAATTATGTCGCACGATAACGATTACGACTACGATTATGTTTTGCTTTTTGCTTTTATGCCAAACTAAAACAAGTTTAGCCTATGCAACAAGGGCGATGGGCGTTGTGTGTAGGGAGCAAAATGCCACCACTAACAACGGTCGTGTTAGTTTTTCTAAATACGCAAACAAACAAACACACACAAACGCACACACACCCACACACAGGTACAAAGCTTCAGCTATTTTTGTACACTGCACCCATTGGATATGACAAATTCACAGTTGTAGGTAGGTAAACATTGAATGTATAGCAGTATGCAAGACTGAAAGAGCAATTGATAGTCGACTTGTGAATCTTGCGTTCTCTCTTTACCTTTCTGCTGAATATAGCCTCAAGTACACACACACACACAGACAGAAAACATATGTATTTCATACTCACAATCAGCACATCGTTGTGAATGGCAAGCGCCGTGGAAGCCAGATCTGTGGGCATATTGCTCGCATTGTCCGCGTTCAGTTCGAGTGACCAGTGATTTGTGGCGAAATTGTAACTCCAGAGCTCCTGGAAGAGCAGACACCTGCCACGCCGGGCGGCCGTCAGTGCACTGCGTGGATTATAGCCGCCAAGCGAATACAGATTCGATTTGGATGCGATAATGCGATGACCACTGCGTCCCAATGGAAAGCCGCCAATGCAATGTTTATCCTTAAACTGGCACTTGGTTAAACGCGCTGGCTGAAAACTGTACATGGGTCGTGAGGACTGTGGTATTATGGGCTCTAATGGTCCCAATCCGACGTTCGATGTGGTTGTCGACATTTCGCTCTCATCGTTCGATGTTGTCCAATCATTATCGGAATACATTTCCTCCAATTCGGGATCAGATTCATCATCGTCGCTAGCATCGATCTCATCATCATCGACATCTCCATCCTCATCATCGATATCAATGTCAGCATCTTCGTTCTCCACATCGCTAGCATCCATTGGCTCGTCTTCAATTATGGCATTGAGAATGGCATATGCGGCCTGATTCTGATCCAGTTGTTGCTCTGGCGCCTCGTCTTGGACTTCTTGTTCCATTACGTCGTTATTGTTATTGTTGTTGTTATTGTTAAGGAGCTGGAGCTGCTCCTGACGATTTATCGCTTTACGGCACCAATTATTGAGTAGCTTACCAACAAATACAACAAATGTCCAAGTCCAAGTGTGACGCAGTGTTTGTAAAATTATGCACTTGAGTTTATACAGATTGAATATGTGCATAACAATTTGTATTACAACCGTAATTCAATAACGAATAATTTTTTAGATAATATATATTCTATGACACTCGCGTAGCGGCAGCACAATAAAAATAACAAAATTTTGACTGAAAAATTTTGTTCCTTATTGGGGGAGCCTAAAAACAGAAATCGACCACGACGACCTGCACAGCTGGCTGGGGGCTCTCTCTCTCTCTCTCTCTCTCTTTCTATCTCTCTCTTTTTATTACTCTGTTGTTGTTGCTGCTGCTGTCATGTTGACGTTTTGCTCTCACTCGCGCTCACACATGTTACGTTATGTATATATATGTATGTCTATATGTATTTTTATGATTGTGAATGTTGAAAAATGTACGCACAACCTATACACAATTTTTGCTAAATATTTTTTTTTAAATTCTCAGGCTGATGGAGTTAATGTGGTCCTTAATTTGGTTAATTTCCTCTTTTTGTTGTTGTTATTGCACATATGATTATGCTAATGCACTGCACACGCACAACATTTCAGCTGCAGTTCAAGGAACACAATAAAATATGGCAGGCAGATTGCGTTCTAAATTTTACCTCAAAAATACTAACAAATTGGTATTACAGACTGTCAACTTCTGCTCACCATTTTTTATGGTCTAATTTAGTTCATTTTTTCATTGTGCAGTAGTTCAGTATTTGCAAAAAAGACAAATATATAAATTAATACTGGTTCATAAATATAAATGTATTATATAAATTTATTTTAATTTAAATGCTAACTACATTAAAAGATCTTTCTTATTATATAAATAAATGCGAACAGTTTATCGATACTTAAAATAGTTTACAAATCACATAACGGCTGGTACTATTGTTTTCTTCTTCATGGGATAATAACATTACTTAATATGTAAAAAACTCGATAACGATTTACTGTTAACGAACAGAATAATCGACTTAAGCGTTTTGGTTTCTAAACGATATGCGGCGTAACCAGTCAGTTTTGATGTGGAGTCGTGCAAGATGATGTTCTATCATAGAATTTCTAAACTTTGATATTTTCTTATACATAAACTCGGATGTGGTATAAAAAGTCTTTGACCACGAGGTCGTCGGGCGTCGTCGTATCCAAGTCAAATTGCTTAGAATAAATTGAGAAAATAAAGAAAAATTGGCCAATTCTCTAATGTGTTCCCACGCGCGTCTTTTATGAACCATTAAAAATGTCCAAAAGCACAATACTTAAAGGATTTATAACAGTCAGCAAGTAACATTGGTAATTGAAAAAATTCAATCAATCCGATGGCAGTAGAGATATAGAAATAAAAAATGAAACTGCTTCATTCTCTATGAAAATGCTTACATATCGCAATTATTTTGCAGTCCACAAAATCTCTAACCTTAAAAGCAGCACGTGCACTCCAACGTAGAGCGTGAAAGAGAAGAGTACGGTGGAAGGCTTGGCAAGGATTCATACTCACATTTGGGTACATTTGACGTAAACAGCTGTTGCTGTTGCGCCTGTAAACCATGGCAACAACTGCCGACCAAGTGATGGCAGCTGCCCTGGTCCCGACCACAAATGGGCAGCAATCGAAGCTGAGTGTCGGAACTAAATTGCAACCGAACTGCACGTCCTTAAACTCAGAATCGAATTCAAAAAAGAAAAAGGAGCAACAACAGCATCAATTGGAGAACGTTAAAGTACCTTCTCTTAAGCTAAATGAAATGTCCAGCTTAAAGCCGAAATTGGGCTCTGTACCCTCCGCAAGAAAATCTCGCGTCTATAAAATTGTTCTAACTGGCGGTAAGTGAAAACCCTATGTCTATATATATGTATATTGTATCTCTGTATCTGTTTGTTTATGATATGTGTACATATAAATATGTATGTCAAGGTCGCCAGGACCCTGTTGGGGTAGTTTCCTTCATTTCGCCTGCGCAGCTAACCCCACCATAAATACAAACTTTTTTTTAAAAAAAAATTCAATTTTGGTTAGAATTTTCTGTCCAATTAATGCTACTATTTATTAAAATAATTTTTAGTTCGCTGAGTTCAATTATTTTTGTTGTTCATGTTTTACTTCCTTTTTACGTCAAATAATATATATAAATAATATCGAGAGCAAAAATTATCAAAAAACCGGCGAGCAGGGCAATCATTCAATTAATTAAGTTCATATTGTAGCTTGATTAAACATACTTACATTATCTAGGTATTTATGTCACGTGTATGTACGCTCACATTTAATATTTCGGCCTCGAATATTATTGTCAACAATTTCCTTTTTGCCTAATCTAATGAACGCAACCAAGACTGCGTAATACTCAGTGCCCGCAGGTGCTATTCACTTGGAAACATAGTATAATAAAAATAACACCAACAATTCGCATAAAATTGCACCTAATTTTTCTGAACAATAATAGCATTACATATAACATAAAAGTACGTCAGCTTCAGGCAACCACAAAATAGCAAATTCAAATTGTAATTCAAAACCTCAGCTTCATTTTTGTAAATGTAAAGCAAATGGTTCACAACTGAACTTGGCTTAAATATCGATAGCAACATTAACGAGGCTTCCGCTCATATTGTAGATCATTTTATGCTTGTAGTCTTGAACTTGGCCAAACACAATATCGATAAGTGAAAAATATGATCCCGAATTAGTTCGAATTGTAAACTATATTAAATTGTAAAAATTCTATGGTTAAATATGTTGACAGGGTCAAGGCTCGTCAATGAGTTCGCTGCGCAGTCGGTATCTCGCCTTTAAATTCCTTTGGTTCAAATCAATTGAAATTTGCATTTGATTTCCTCATCGCTGCACACAAGCGACAGTTGTAACGATTTTCAATTTTAATTGTAGAGTCAGGGCCGGCAATGCAATACTGAGTGCAATGAGAGTCATTCAAGTGTATTAATTCACATATTTTGATATTCATATTTTATTACAGGTCCATGCGGTGGAAAAACGACTGGCCAGAGTCGTCTATGCACGTTCTTCGAGAATCTGGGCTGGAGGGTGAGTCTCGATCAACTAGAATTTTAAGCACTTCTACTAGGTTTTACCTGCGGCAGTTGTAAGTACTGCCAAATTTATATATATATATATATATATATATATATCTATTTATATATGCGTTTCATTGTTATGATATAAAAGTATTGCAGTAGCAATTGCAAGAAATAGGTTTAAAAATCTATAAAAAATAAAAAAAATCGATACTCGAAACAAAGCAATGAGCATGTTAAATATTTTCAGGTATTCCGCGTGCCAGAAACGGCGACAGTTCTACTCAGGTAAATTTCTTAAAACACATCAATCAACACAATCGAACCCAAAGAAAAATAAGCGAGAACGCTGCAGTCGGACGTAACCGACTTGGTGATACTCTGGGTCCATAACAAAAAAAAATCATACTCAAAAATATGTAAATTCCAGAGTATTTTGAGTTCCGCGCGCCTAAATTGAGGTACAATTTTGATTTGATGCATCGGTAGAGGTCAACAGTAGCTCAATAATCCATTTATTAAGTTACTAGCTCAGAAGAAATGAAATTTTGATGCTTGCAACACTCTATTCTAGAGTTAGTTTCGAGTTGCTACATCTCGAATGGGCCGGGATATCAATCTATTGGCAATCTGTAAAGAGTTTAACTGTCTAAAATTGTTGGGAAGATAAAGTTTTACCCGATTTGCCAAGCCGCCACATATCTTTTTGATCTTGGATTGTCAACGCGAGTATTTGTTTAAAATTTGTCTTCGGGTTTTCAAATGTCTAGCCTAGACATTGCATAAAACAAATTTATTATTTTTCGTTCGATAACAGACTATAAATATTTAGACAAGGACCGTGTTTGTCCGCGCTGTCCCCATGTTTGTTTATATTTATTTGTTTGTCCGGCATTCAAGAATCAAACGATTTGATCTGATTGAGTGCTCTACTATTTGTCTATATATACATATATATGATATTTAATATATAATAAAAATATATATTTGATATTTCTTTAACTGAAAAATATTAATTAAAATGTATTTTTTAATAAACGAAATTATAAATTTAAATATATTAAACGTAGCTATTTTTCGTGAAGCATTTCAAAAGATTTAATTTAATTCATTCGTCTATTTACTTTTCTTATCTCTTCCCTCTACCTAAAATTGTAGCGGCGGCGTCAAATTCTCAGATCTAACCGAAGAGGAAGGTGAGTTTTAATGTAAAATAGAGACGGTTGTCGATGAAACGAGGAGGCTCGAGATTTTACCTTTGCAAGCATTTTCCCGTAACAAAAACTCTCGCAAACAACCTCTTAATCTTTAATCTTAAAATATGCTAGAGCAGCTAGATATAGATAAGTTTATCTCTTTTAAGATATTTTGTGGTCATATAATGAGAACTTGAGCATTTTCAATGTCTGTCTGTTTCTTGGGAGAATTGTCAAGTTCGTTTTTTTTTTTTGAGCAAGAATATAAAATAAAAATAAAAATATATACTTGCACATGCGACACCCTATATATACCTATATAAATATATACACTTATTTCAGTGTTTATATTTGTGTACAACCTCCCACAAAGCGTATTTTTTGAATAGCTACAGCAGCAGCAGCGACTAGCTCAGCTGCCAGCTAAAAAGTATATACAGTATAGTCTCTATAGTAGATAAACGCTATAGTCTGCATAACTTATATATATATATATATATATATATTCTACAGACTATTTAGTATGGATTATACAGAGTAGAGAAAAAAATATTGTCAAAATACTTTGCATGTAAGACTCTATATATAGTATATATCCTGTATACATACATATATATATATATATATATATATATATATACTCTACAGACTCGATAGTCTCTATACTCGATATTCCTTTTCTTATTGTTGTCAATAGTGGGCGTAATTGTCCGCCCTCTTTTTGAATGTCACGTCTTTTGCTAAAGGTTCGTTTATGTAATTCGCTAGAACGTTTCAAAAGAGACTAAAGAGAGACACACAAATACACACGCAACCACTCTTATATCTATATATATATATATATATTTGTACCTCATGAAGTCAATAAATAATGCCCGTGAATCCTTAAGAATTTGCGTGTCTGCCTGTCATTTGCTTAACGATTTTCAAAACTAATTTGTCAATTGTGTACTTAAGCCATGTGATGTGCCTTTTAATTTCGTATACCCTGTAAGTGTAGAAGCAGGCTTATTAGTTGCTGCAATTGTCATAGATTCGTGTTTAGGGGCCGCCGAATTCGTCTTTTAGAATAGACAAGAGATAATGAAATTGATGTATATCAACAAGTTGAAATACTCCAAACAGTTCGAGCTGATATACCCCTCACTCTAAGTTTCTACCATGCATATACAACACACAAACACACACGCAAGCAAAAGCACGCGCTCTGCTTACTGCGCAGTTCAGGCAGCGGCAGCGCTGGGGCTGTACTAAAGTAACTTAATTGTTAAATTAGTTTTCTTTTAGATTATAATTTCTAATCAAATTTTGGGAACGTGTTAATGACATACATATTTATATATTTGCCAAAGCTCAAGTCCCTGGTAAGAGTAGCCACTTTAAAAATCACCCAAAGGAAATAGAAATTTTCATATCTTTTACTGTTGTCAGCCAAAATTAACGATAGTAAAGAAATAAGATAAGCACGCCTCCTTCCTTCGGGCTATAACAATTACGATTTCAATTTGTAATCAGTTAATGGCCATACTTAGTATTGCTCTTCTTTTTGGTCACGACTTCGAATAAAAAATAAAAATGACACGCGATAAAGTTGCTTCGTATAAATATATATATCATTTTTTTTTTGTTTGGGTTTTTTTTTTTTTTTGTAATTTTAATTTTGCGACATTGATAATTTCGTAATGAAACACAAATAACACCGCACACAGACCCCCCCACGCCAAGCACCTTCGTTCATAAAGAGCTGCCTTTTGCTGCACCGGAGCACAGCATGATCGATCTGACTGCATCCTGTCCGCGTTGCCTGGCCAAGGCTGCATCCAAGTCCTATGGCAGCGAAGGTGAGAGACAAACACAAATTCGATTTCAAATGTTTCTTTGCTACAAAATTCATCACCTGTTTTCGCTCTGTGCTTGTGCTCTGTGCGCCGTTTGTTATCAAGACAACAGATAACCATCTTAAACAGATTTGTCGTCTTTGTACATATATTTGTTTATATAACCTGCATATGACCGATCCACGATATATCTTTAGTTGCAATTGCTTTACCAACAATTCTTGTTGACATATGACATATTTCTACTCTCTCTCTCTCTATCTGATTGTATTCTAACAAATTGAGCTTATGTAAACATTGTCATGATATCTATGTATACATATAATATCATATCATAATAAAATATATATATTATAAATATTTATGATATGAAGCATCTCTCTGTTTGTTTATCGATGTTGCTGCTGTCTCTAATATCAATTTTAATATATACACATATGTATCTTTATTTATCTAAATACATCTATATATCTATCTATATATATATTTATGTATGTATGTGTAATTCACGTTTATAGTTAAGATACAAAGTTTTGAAATCATTTTCTTGCGAATTGTTAAATGGGACATTTATATTTAGACACACATCTTGTACGCAAATTTCGGTCTAGATAGATGAAATATATATGCGTATATATGCAAATATACTATAGATATATATACACATACATACATATATATGTCTTATGAAACATTTTGCCAGATTTAGCTGCTGACTAGCACGTGCCTATGAGCGCATAAAATAATTTTTATGGCAAAAAAAAAACGAAAAAAATTAAAAGGCAGAAAAAGCTACAAAATTAAAATTTTAATATATTTATTATGTATATAATATAAACTAACAGCTGTTAATAAGCTAGGCTGCCTAACTGTAAAAAAAGCTTGTACTGGCATACACCTAATGTACTAGCGCGCACACGTATGCAGAGAGAGAGAGAGAGAGAGTTAGCAAAACAGACAATTAAAGCCCACTTAATAAACGTTAATTGCAGCCGTTAAATGAGTATACAAAAACAAGTCAGATCACACGCCGCAAGATACCCTATATTGCCTGATAAACTGCTGTATCAACTCTGTATTTCATTTTAAAAAAAATTTAAACTTCAGTTACTGCGAAATGAATTATTATCCGACTTATTTATATTTTTACTTATATTAAAATATAAGAGGAAGTCGGTTATCGCAAATCGGGACCAACTTGAACTGTACAGAAGGGCATAAACATATAACACATTTAGCCAATCGCTCTTGAATAAACTTTTGAGATCGATGCCAATAAATCGACTAACGGATGGATGGGCAAATATATAGGAAGACAGATCTATATGCAGACTGACAGAGACAAGCAAGAGAGGCACGACAGTCGGACGGATAAACAAAAAACAAATCTATCAATAGACAGGCAGGCAAATAGATAAGGGGACGAAGGAAACACGCGAGGGAACAGACAAGCACGCATTTGTCCGATATGACCAACGTCTCGCTGCTTACTGCCGCACATTCGTTCTCCATGCATTCCAGGGTATACGAAAATAATAGACGTCAGCTTAGATTTTATTTTCGCCTAGGTTTATTATCCCATTGCGCAGCAATTTCAGTATACGAAAATGCTGTTTATTTATGCGATATATATTGTATATTCCTACACAGACTGTGGCAAATCAAATTTCTAACCAAAATGGAATTTCTAGTCAACAACATCACGTGCCAAAATAAAAAAAAAATAAAAAGAAAAAATAGATTATATATATTTGTACATGCCTGCCATTTACGCCAGGCATCTCTCTCGCACTCACTATCTCGCTCACACTCTTCGCATTCGAACGTTAATCAATGCGTTTATTCTGTTTTGAGCGTTATTATAAATCAGAGTCACAGATTCAGATACTTCTGGTTCTAGTCGGCATTCACTTAACTTTTTTTCTCTCTCCTTCGTTTATTGCTTAAATTGATAGCAAAATGAATTTGTTTATCAATTCAATTCAGCTTGAACGTTAGACATAAAATTTGCACTTTTATTAGTTATTCAAATGTAACCAAAGCTAATTATATAATTATATATGTAGCGCCAAAGGAACTAGTTTCCACAATTCCAAAAGCTAAAAGAAAGAAATTTTGTGGTTTTCATGTTTTATTTTTTTTTTTTTTTTTTTTTGTTGCGGCGTAGTAGAATGAATGACTCGATATAAATATATCTATTTATATGTATGTATATAATCTGTATCTATGAGTATTACCATCTGTATTTGGCTATTTGCATCAGTTGTTTATATCGTTTGCTAATTGAATTAGCCAAAAAGAAAACAAAAGCGGAAAAGCAAAACAAAGGCAACGCACAGCGCCAAAACGCCCACGTATGGCATGCCAACCCAACGCCCCCCTTTTTGCCTTTGCTCAATTGTTTTGCTTCATTCCAGTTTCCCTTTGTTATCGATCGATCAATTTCCCATTTCTCAATGCGTTCCGCTATGCATTATGCACGCAGCGCGCGGCGCTCCCCCGTTTCAAGTTCAATGCAAGGAATCTACATTTTCAATGTCAAAGCCCCCCACAACAAAAAGTGTTCACTGTCAACTGCGCGTGGGCGTGGCTCAGAGGGCGGCCGTGGGATTTTTCTCAGCTTTGTTGACATACGCTTATGTGCGTATGTGTGTGGGGCTTTTTTTTTCTTTATCAATAAATATATTTATCTATAGCAGCCCGATGATTTATTACCCTCAGACTTATATTTAGTTTCTCAGTAAATTATATAATTTATAAATTACTCAGCTAATGTATAATATATATAATGCTATCAATATAGAGTAAAGATTACGTTTTTATAAAAACCTAGCAACAAATCTTGCTCTTTTGTTTTCTAAAGTTTTTTTTTTTTTTAATATATTTTAAAATAATATAAAATATTATAATATATAAAATATATATGTCCCCAAATTGTTTACGCTTAAGCTTAACTGCATATATATATATATATATGTGATTAAATATATATATGTGTGATTAAATATTATAAATATTTATAATTTTACATTATGAAGCTATTTGTAACAACTTACAATCTTTCCATGAATAATAATTTATTACTTACTCAGCGAGTGATTAGAACTGTTATCTAATATAATGTAATATATATATATATATATATATATATATATGAATAGTCACCCGATGATCGCATAACACAGAAATACACACACACTTACACTCTTGCATATACAGCACGGTCCAGTTGTTTAGTAACAGCTTCAAGGCCTTGTCATTGACTTGGATTCTCTTTTTGCTTAAGGGGATTGAACTTTGTTTGTCAACATACACATACACACACACACACACATACACATCCAATTAGTGATTTATATATACATATTGAATTGTTACCATCTCCATTGCTGCTGCTGCTGCTTGAAATTCATTCAATTGTTCACTCAATTGGTTACTGGAATCGTTAGTCCCTACTCCCGACTTGCTGCCCACTCTCCAAAGCATCAGCTCCTTTTTTACAAATTAATAAAGTCTAGCTCTCCTTCCTTCATTGAATTTGCTTGCAAATGTATTTCTTTAAAATAATATTTCCATACTCAAAACTTATTTTTCTTGTTCTTTCTCTATTGCAGCGTATAAGTTTCAGGAGAACTTGATCCGCACCATGGTGCAAATTGAGAATACATATTTTGAGCTGGGCAACTCGAACACACGCAACTGTTTGATCATCTGCGATCGTGGCGTGATGGATGCCAGCGCCTGTAAGTGCAAAATGCATTCAAAGATTTTCAATATGAACTGAAATCTTCGCTTCTTTTTGTTTATGCAGATATATCCAAGGACAAGTGGGAGAAAATGATGGCGGCTAACAAATGGAATCCCGTTGAGATGCGCGACAATCGCTACAATCAAATCTTGCATCTGGTCTCAGCTGCCAATGGCGCCGAGGATTTCTACTCCACAGAGGTGAGTAACGCACTTATGCTCCATTCGATACCTGAAACTCTTTTCATTTGGCCAAAACTTTATCAATTTACTTTAAATTAAAGAAAAGAAAGCGCATTTATCAGGTATAAAATGAATAGTCTTTTGAGTAGATATTATGCTCGAAAGTAGCTTGATGTGAAAACTTTTGCTTAACAATTGTAGAAAAGTTGAGCTTTAGCTAAAGAATGTGCTTGCAGAGCTTTTTGTAGCTTCAGATTTGAGAAGGGAAGACTCAACTTAAAGTGAATAAATTAATGAGCTTAAATTTGTTATCTTTAGATCTCTAAACAGTTAAAGTTTGACTTGTGCTTGCCTTCCAAGTTAGTCACGGAATTGGCTAGAGAACTTATTGCTGTCTTATATCTGGGTATTTTTTAAGATTCAACTCAAATAAATATTTTGTAAAATTCTCATCAACATTTACTAATCTCGAAAACTTCTTGCAGGATCATGCCTGTCGCTCAGAGGGCGTTGAGCTGGCCCGTGAGCTGGACTACAAGTCGGCCGCCGCCTGGGTGGGTCATCCCTACTTCGATGTGATAGATAACTCCACCAATTTCGAGACGAAAATGAATCGCATGATTGAATCCGTGTGCCAAAAACTGGGCATCAATACAGGCGACCGGTTGCAGTCCACCTCAAGGAAGCTCAAGTTCTTGGGTCAGTATTTACTTAACATTTGCCTCATCGTCATATATTGATTCAAATTGTTGTTATTGCAGTTAATGGTCTGCCACCTGCGAGCGTATTTCCGCCACCGTTCCAAGACTTCGAAGTGGAGCATCATTATCTGTTGTCCGGCGGGCCCAAGGTGCAGGCGCGCCTGCGCAAACGCGGCCAGAAGAATCACTGGAGCTATATACATACACAGCGTCGTCCCAATGTGCATGGCCAGGCACGTATCGAGGTGAAGACACAGCTAACGTATCGCGACTATATGAATTTGCTGGCGCAGGTGGATAACGCGCACTTCCCTATATATAAGACGCGTCGCTGTTTTTTGATCAACAATCAATATTTCCAACTGGATATATACAAGGAGCCGGGTCATCCACGGTACGTTCATCATAGAAAATCCCATAGCTAAGATCTATTTAAATAATGCCTCTACTTTCGATAGCTGCAAAAACTTGGTACTATTGGAGACCTACTCCTCGCTGACGGGTGATGCGCTGCAGAAATGCATGCCAACATTTTTGAACATTACCAAGGAGGTCACCGGCGATCCGGACTACTCAATGTTCAATCTATCGTTGCGAAAGGACTGGAAATCCAGCCGACCGGCGACGCACGGTAAGCAGCAGCAACAGCAACAGCCGCAACGTCAACCGGCTAAGTCTTCGCCGGAGAGGCAAGAATATCATTCGTACGACGAGAACAGTGACTAAGGCCGAATTACAACTACCACTACCACCACTACTACTACAACTACTACTACTACTACTACTACGACAGCGATCATACACATCAAATGCTTTTGCTGGCGCCATCAAATCAAAATCCAAAGAATTTGTAGTCAACTACTAGTTGTTTGTTTATCATTCATACTTGCTGTACATACGATACGCCACAATACTTAAAAGCCTGTTGTGAACCCAGCCTGGCTCGATGACAACCTTCTTTAGCCTAATTCATGTTTGCTTTATTATTATTTTTTTTTTTTTAATTTTTGTTGTAGCGCCTAATAAGGGCAACACAAGCGGAGTACCACGTAATTCAGTCAATGGGCATTAGAAACTAGAATCTCTACTATATACACACACAACACCCACACCCTAAGATGCTATATGTGTAAAATGAGCTTCGAAAATCTTTTTAAAAAAATTATTCAATATTCAATGATTATCAAAATGTTGCCTTTTTTTATCCGGCAGCTCGGCTATTTTTGTAATTCAGAGTACTTAAAAAACACACACAATTTTGCAATTGTGAAATATTGTTACTAAACTGAAGATTGCAATTAATTATTATATGTTTGTATGTGTACGTTGATTGTACTTAATATTTGATTTGTTTACCCCGTCATACATAGCCAATAACTAATTATATATATATATATGTAATGCAAACTGCATGTGTAAATCTAAAATTGTAATTGCTGTTTTAGTTGTATTTCGCGTTCGTCCGCTTTAACGTAATTCTAGCGACATGAACAGCAGCAACAAAAACAACAAAATACCTTTTAAAAATCATATTTCTTTTGGGAAAACAAAAATAATAAATAAAACTAGCTAAGAAAAGACCACCAAAAAAAAAACCCAATTTTTTTTCCTTTGCAATAGCTTGGTTTGTTCTAGTCTATATAATTTAGTAAATGCTAAATAAATAGGTATTGGCATATAAAAACATGAAATACACACTGCGGAGGACTAGAGCGAATGTAACTCCTTTTTACTTATCCTTATTGATGCACTTGATGAGTTCATCGACAGCGCGATTAATTCGCAATAGCAACACATAGCCCACAATGAGCGCCGGCAGACCGACAAAGGTTGCCAGCGCTTCGTAGATGAAACGCGGCGCAAAGATTTTCCACACCATCAGGTGGCGACAGTGTATGGTGCAGGCCAACATGGCGCAAAAGATCTGCCAAACGAAATGGTTTCATCAAAATTGCTTTGCAAATTCTCAGTTAACTCACTTTGAGGCCCTGCAGCATGAAGAACTGCGTGGCCAGCTTGAAGCATGCGCCTAGAAAAACATCCTCGTACTCGTACAAGGTCAGCTCGCCACGCGTCATATCAAAGCCCACAGCCTCGTTGGCCAGATCAGACAAAGATGTAGTCGTAGCCGTTGCATTAGCTTTGCCATTGCTGCGATTGTTACTGTTGCTGCTGCTCTTGATGAGATTAGGAAACAGAGCAAACAGCGAGAAGGTCTCCGTGCTGAGCAGCGAATACATGCAGTAGAAAAAGATGGGTCCACAAAACGTGTTGAGTATGACCAGCGTGCCAGATATGAGATGCGATTGCCCCAAGGCGCTGGAGCGACCCACAAAGGCAGCGCGCCAATCGATCTGTGAGAGCGTAGTCTGATGAGACGTGGCAAAGAAGCAAAAGTGCGCCAACAGGAACCAGCCGACGACAGCACTAAATGTGGGCTGCACACAGCTCTCTACAAGTAGCAATTAAGAGTTTCATTAAAATCTTACAAACATCAATTAATTGAATGGGAAAACTTACCAAAGCTGCTGGCGGTGCGATAGCGTAGAATGCCATGCACATTCAATAAGATAGCTCCGACGACCATGCAGACAATGAGCCCAATGGTCGCGCGCGGCTCGAGCAACACAATCATGAGCATGGCCAAAAAGACGCCAAAAGAGATGATGATGGATGAGTAGACGGTGGCCAGGCCATAGACGACAGGTATCTCATAGCGACGCTCAGCAAAGTCGCCTTCGTACATGCGCTTCATTTTACGAAAGATTTCCGGCACAATACTGTCCCGTCCATTGACGGTTATTGTATTTGGGTTTTTGGGCGGCAGCACAAATACCATCAGCGGTGACCAGGAGACAATCAGAATTTGCACTAGCAACAAACCATAGATGACCAAAGCCATGGTATCGACGTGTGTGCGCTGAATATTCTTGATGGCGCTATTGGCGAGCAGTATGTGTCCGCCGGCGCAAATAGAGGCGACAGTCGGACCGTAGCGTGCCAGCAGCACATTTGGCGAGTTGCCGGTCAGGTTGCCGCAGGAGCGCAGATAAAGGCGCGTTAACGTAGTGTACAGAACAATTATGACGACAGCGGCTATGTATGTCTTGCCCATGGCGGGCTTTTTCACAGAGAAGCCCGCCGTGCTGGCGCTGGCGAAATCCGCACAATTGCCCTGCTCCTCGCGACAGCGAAATAGCGTATAGGCGAAACGTATGCAACAGATGGCCAATAAGCTGGCCAAAACTAAGCGTAAGGCAGTGGAGCGCAAGAGCTGCGACCATTTGAACTTGTTCTTGAAATCGAAACGCGCACTCAACTGCAGCAGCTCGTAGACAAGCAGCATGATGATGGCAATCAGCAGATAGGACAATATCTTGGCCTCCTGTATGACAAAGCTGTTGGAGAAGAACACGGCCATGCTGGCAAAGAGCAGCAGGCGAGTAGGCATATGCGCGAAGCGCTTCACATTTGCCCAATTGCTGGCGATGCTCTTCCACTGACGCAGCGTATAGAAAGCGAGCAAGACGGCGCTCAGCAAACTGGTGAAGAAGATGACGCCATGCTCCTCCGTCTTGAACGAAAAGTTCTTATAATAGCGATAGCCAAAGACGCCAGCAGCGATGTTAATCAGAAACGTGTAGAACACTTCCTTCGGCTTGAATATCTGCGCATAATCGCTGGTATTCGAGTTGTTCACCAGCAGAAAGGCAAAGAAAATGGGCAGAAAGCTAAAGAGCAAGCCCTGCGACATCTGAGTGGGCTCAAACTTCACCCAGATCTCACGGCAGACATTGAGTATGTCACGTAAATTGATATTTAGATCGCGCACAAACGACTTGAAGGCTGCCTCATTGTAAATGGTTTGCACACGATGTGTGAGTAGTATAAATTCGGTTTCCAACTTATCCATTTCCTCAACATTAAACGTGCGCTTGTTCTCCATGGCATAGTTAAAGAAGTAGCGATAGATTTGATGGGCATTCTGCCAGGCGTGCAGCAGCAGTGTTTGAAATTTACTCAAATGCGGCACCGCAACAGCTGGCACAATATTAAAATTGATGAGGCCCAGATTCGAGTAGGGTATGGGCACGCCGAGTATGGTCGCTAGCGTGGGCACCAGATCAATCTGTAAGACAAGTAGTACAGTTAGTTGTGCTTATCAGTGTGACGTCTGTGTGTTTGCTGTGCGTCTCTTGTCTTATCTGGTTTTACCTGCTGCAGCATTTCGCTATCAGATCCCGAATCGTTGCTTGTATAAAATTTATGCTGTTTTGTGTAGGCAAACAGCAAAGCATTCGTTTCGTCATCAGTATCACCGCCATGATCCCCACTGGCCGTCATGCCATGATCGCCCATTATCAGCAACGTGGTCTCATTATCCATGCCAGCCACGACGGAGCTATCAAGAGATCATATATGTATATAATAAATATCTAAAGCATTGTTTTATGAACTCTTTGCTACCTTATAATATCATTCATTTCGCTCAATTTGCGCGCCATCTCATCGTGAATGGGTCCATGCTTGTGGCCACAATGATCGACGCCAAGGAAATGTGCAATGAGTACCTGCCAATCGTTGCTGGTCAGTTCCTTGGGCAGATGCTGCATTATTTGATTATCAACGCTATCCAAATCGAATATATCAAAGCTGGGATACGAGTAGGCGCGTTTGAAACGACGCGGATATAGATCAGTCCATGTGCTGTCGCCCAGAAAAACTAAAGGCAAATCGCTCTTGACCATCTGATCGATGACATTATCCTCATTTATCTCCGGCGAGGCAAAGTTGGAGCCAATGTCTATGAAGGTGGGCAAACTGCCTGTGGTGAGACCCTTCAGGCGCTGCAACGTGGTCGTAGGCGGGTCCGCTTTAAAGCGCATTAGACGCGCCTGCTCCGGCGACTGTTGCAACAGACGATGCAGCACATCCAATTTATTTTCGTAAGGCAACGGCGGTTCAGTGGCATTCTCTTTGTACACACCAAATTCATATTTTAGTGCATCTACGACAAGGATAATAACTTTCGATTTTTGTGGAAGACATAAATTGGACGATGTCGATGCGTTGACATCCTTAAAAATCTCCTGCACCACCTCCGGCGTCAGGAAATACTCCTATTGGCATAAAAAAAAAATTTTTAACTTACACCACCATCTGTAATAACTCAACACTTACATCATTGGGATTTGTGGATAGGCGGCGGCAGGTGCTGGTCTCCGTTTTGGAGACGCGCGCTAGCAGAAATCCTCGGGAGAAGAGCAGCACACCGCCGCATATCAAGTAGGCCAGCCAAATGAGAACGAACAAGTATGTGTAATTCATTGTGAGAAGCCACCGCGCTTATATTAATTAAGACTATTTTTATTAATTTTAATTGCACTTTCACTCTGGAGCCACTTAAATGCGTCAAGTGTTCTTCTGCATCTCGATACGAACTTAATTTCATTTAGAGTTTGTCATTTCTATATTTTTTCACGGCTTTTCTGTCGGTCACTGTAAATTGTGCGCTACAGCGTTGCCAGCTGGTTTTTACATAGCAGCAGCTGTTATTTTATGTTATGCAGCCCTGCTCGCATAAAGAGCGCTGCCAGATGGTCGCACACTACTTGGCACCATATTTAAAATTGTTTAGAATCAGACACTTAGATTTTGGGGCACAAAAATTTTCGTTTTTATTTAAAGTTCCCATACACATATAGCAAATCTTAGATCAAGTGTAGTTGCAACAAATTAGCTTTGTGTTTGTGTGTGTGCATTAAATTTTGTAAAAATTCAACTGCCTTCTGTTCTTCATCTTCTTCATCATCTTAAATAATCAATTTATTTTAAAAAGCTTGCAAGCTTTATTTTGTTTTAGAATAACTTAATTTTGGAATATGTTTCTTATTAACGCCATTTAGCCACACGACCCAAAGTCTATAGAAAAAAAATAAATGAAAATATAAAAATATACATATAAATATATATAAAGATATATTATACACATATTCTCTTGCTAAGTCGAGCGGCAAAAAGTTAGGAATGAATTTTGTTTTTTTCCTTTAACTGTTTTATGTATGTCCGTGTATGTGAGAGTGTGTGTATATATGGTTAAGAATGCATATTCGCATAAACAGACACTTAGTTACATATGTATGTATGTATGTATATGTACGCAGAGGTTTATAAAAGTTTTTTTAAACGATATTTGAATTGAATGCAAAACACACACGCACATGCATATATATATATATATATATTATGTATGTATGCCAGGCAACAAAGTTTGTTAAATTTAAGATACATACATTTAAATAGTATAATAGTAGTAGTAATAATAATAACACACAGTATTCATTTATAAATAACTAAATTCCGTTTTTCGTGTTACGCGTATAACTGCATTTAAGTGTTATTTATGTATGTGTATGTGTATGTGTATGCGTTTGTGTGTGTGTGTAATTTTGTATATTTTTTATTATTTTGTTTTGATTATTTTACGCAGCTCTTGTTATATATATTTTTTGTATTTTTATTTTGTTAGAGAGTCTGTGGGTGAATTCAATCCCGATGATGAATTGTTCTCATCCAAAGCATCTGGGAAACTGGAAACCGAACCCGAACGCGATGTCACCTTCGTCTACAATAGAAACAGAAATAGAAGAAAACCGAGACACATTTTGTTTAGACAAAACACACAAGAAACTAAAGAAAAATCTTGCATGAAACATGCGATTATTAACTAATTTAAACTAAAATTATATAGCAAACTAAGTCCCACGGAATTCAAGTGTCTTGCAGAGAGTGTTAAAGGCAGTTAGCTAAACTTTGTGTGTGGGCGTGTCAGTGTGCTGTGTGTATGTAATATCTTCTTCTTTTTTTTTTTGTTAGTTAAGAATGTTGTATGTTATGCATAGAAAGTATACGAGGCGTGGCTATAAAACAATGAGACTAACGCTGATCCTCTGCTCTGGCTGCCAGAGGCAAAACTTTTGTATATATCTATATTGTTTAACAATAAAAATTTATGCTAAAATTTCACATGAAAATTTGGAAAAACGGTTGGCGAAGCATGATTAAATTATAAATGAATATTAGGGTAGAGAACACATAATAATAATAATAAATCTAATAGGCTTTTAGCTAAGAAGTGTGGTTGAAATTAAGGTTAAAAACCTTACCATAAAGCATGACTTGATTAAATCGAATGAATCGCAGAGATAATTCATCTTAGCCTAAGAATCTATAAGCCGACAGAAGCCTTTTATGAATATTACAGAGAATGACGGCTTTAACTCTGTTAAGATTTGTATATGAATAAAACTCAAGAGAAAGAGAGAGTGAGAGAGAAATTGAACATTTGCTAAGAATTCTATAAGCACTCAGAAATTTAAAAGAATAACACTTAGAGAGAGACCTCAACGAGTGTTTAAAATTGTATCCAAAGTACTTAGAGACTGGCTTCGACGAACGATTAAGTATTCATGCCATTGCAAATATTATAAATTATTATTAGATTATAAAGATATTTCAAGAATGGAGCTAACACTCTTCTGCCTGAAAGTGGAATAAACTAGGCCACAATTAAATCAGACGACTCTGCGCTAACGATAAATTTCCAGCTGCTTAGCAATTTTAAATGGAGATGACGAAATGGGTTTTAAGCTCTCATGATTTCCAAAGATTTGTCACCTGGCCAAACATAAAATATGTAATTAATTCAAAATCCAATATTTAGTCTCGTTATTTTGTAAGCACACACCGCGTATATGAAAGATGTATATCGATTATATATATTTATAATAAAAATAGTAGTTACCGCATTAGATTGGCACAAAAAATTGTTCTGTTCATAGCTTACTTTAACGTTCTCATAGGCAGTGCCAACTGAAGCTTCGATAGAACGCATCGATTCAGAATTTTTCATTTGCGAAAATTTCGACGTAATGCCGCTCGTAATGCTGCCAAATACCGATGCCGTTTTCTCACCCGTTGTCTTCAAAACCGATTCCGTGCGTTGGAAACTAAAAAAACAAAATTCAAACGAAATTAATAATCACAATAAATTGAAATTCTCTAGCGAGAGTGTTAAGAGTGAAAGTGAGTTTTGTTATAGGCGTACAAAAGCAATAATTTGGATGTAAGGGAAAAAGCTGGAACTCTATTGATCCGTTTACTTACAGTGGTGCTTCATGCACAGCTTTTGATATGTTGCCCACACTCTGTTCCACTGATTGAAAACTAAATGAAATGCAATACAAAATCAAATTTTCACAAATTAAGCAAATACAAACAGAAAAAGCCGGATTAACATAAATCTAAATATAATCTAAAGGTCTATGTAAGTATTTAGCTGTTGTTCTGTCATTAGACTTACACATGACTCTCTTTTAAATTCTTAACGCCCTGATTAACATCGTCTGTCAGCTCCTTCCAGACGGTAATACCCAATTTACGCTTCAAGTCTGAAGCATGACGCGTCTTGGAGGCCAGCACCGTGCGCAGCGTATTGATCTCTTCCTCAACACGTGCGAGCTCCTATACAATAAGAATATAGATTAGATGTGCAATATATATAAATATTATTATATACGAGCTCAGTTTAAATAGTTGATTTTCGGAAAGTTGACAAAAAGTCACATTGAATTTTATTACTTATTCAATTTTTAATTTAATTTAATGATTATGCATATTTAAATATTATTTATTATTATTAACTTTTTTTATTATTGAAATATTAATCTTTTTTTTTAATTTTTTATTAATTTTGCCAACTTGCCCAACTTTTTCAGCCTGCTCTCGTATCTCTTAAATGTTTAATCACTCACCTGGCTCCATTCAGCGCGTCTTTGTTCCTTCTCCTCAACGGTGAGCGCTGCAAATTCAGCTGCAATCTCTGCAGATGCCACCGATGCTGCTGGGGATGCGGGCTCCGACAAATGGGCGCTGTTATCTAAATAAAAAAAAAAAAATATTTAGCAAAATTCTCTTAAATAAACACAAATATATAAACAAATACTATTTATAGAGAAAACCAAAAACAAAACTCTCATAAGTTAATTATTTTCATATTTAAAAAATCCAAAGAAAATGAGGTTTGGCTTTTATGTACCTCCATGGAAGACAACTTCCTCAAAGACTTTTTCATGCGCTGTGTAATATCGAATTTCGTTTTGTTTCATTAAAAATGTATATTAAAAATATATATATATATTTTTTGGTGCAACACAAATTTTATACTCACAAACTGTTATTTTTTTTTCGCATAACGTAAGCAAAGAGGGAAATAGAGAGAATTGAGAAAAGCTGATTAGTCACGAAGCAATTAAAGCGTGTTAGTCGTGTTCCCAATTTGAGTTTCGCATACAAAATTATATATATAATTATTTGAAGTAATACAAGTAAAAATTTCGGAATTGTGTTAAATTACCCTCGCTACAAAAGAACCATAAATATACGTTCTAAAACGCTTTCACTGTGCCCAAAAAATTACAGTAAAACAAGTTCTAAGTTAAGTTGGTATTATTACAGGCTGACACCCAAAACTGTTTAGGTTTACCTTTCGCAATATTTGGACCTATATTCAGAAATTTTTTGTAGTTATCTCTATTTGATATTTTGGCCAGATAGGGTTTCGAGAAGTCTATGAACGTGACCTTAACATCGCGCATTGTGCGCTTCGTTAAGAACTTAAGACGGAAACGTTTTGCCAGCGACGAGGAAGGCGTCTGATTGGATAGCTTCGATGCCATGAATTCTGTTTCGACGGCTTGCAGCTCGAGCGTATTGGCATAGTCCGAATCGACATCATAGAAGATCTCGTCGAGTGTCAGATTGCGTAGATAATTCTCGGCCGTTTCATTGTACCAATCCGTTTCGCTGTCTGCAGTAAATTCCAGTTCATCAAGTGAGGGGGTCGTGGTGATGTCATCGATGCGCGGCAGATAAGAATCCTCGATGAATTCCAAGCTGACAGGCTCTGATTCGCTGCCCATACTGTTGCCCTCTCTCACACACACTCTCTCTCTCTCTCTCTCTCTCTCTCTCACTCTTCCTCTCTGTGGTTTATCTCATGTTCAGTAGAAGTAGCGAGCACTTTCTAATTGGAACGTGGCGGCGTACATTTCAAAGCGAGCGCATCGAACAGTTTTGTTTTGTATTTTGTTGGCTTTGTTAAGACGTCTCGGATCTTTTGCTTTTACCCATAGTATTTCTACAGATTCATGTCTGAAAAGCGTTTTCCCCTTTTTCCACTAACAAAACATAACTGAATCGCGCACTTATGCTGCCACGCGCTGACACAGCTAAACTTGAACTGAGCTCAAGTTCCAATTGGTAAGCTTGCAGAGCGCTGCTGGCCGAACTAACTGTAACTCTAACTCAACAAGTTGGCAACACCAAAGAAAACAAATGAGAGACATTGAGAGAGCGCGAGAACAGCAATAAGCTGCAAGATTGTCTTCGTAGACGCGATCGCTCTCGCACTCACGTTTGTTTATCTAGGGTTTTCCTATTAGCAATATTAAAGAGTTGCATGATCAACAAGTGGAAGATTGGCTCATGCTGTACATGTCTCTCTCTCTCTCTCTCTCGCTATCGCTCTTTGTCAATTTAGAGAGATGAAAAATTATATTGAAAATAATTTACGTTCACAATTGACGTCGCAACATAAACAAGCCGCAACATGTAATAAAAATGATATTTGCTTGCCATAGTTAAATTTTTGTTGTTCTATATTCAATTAAAAATAAACTAGACGAATTGGAAGGCGTTGCTAAGGCTTGTTGTTGTTGCTATTGCAACAATATCTACATTGTATACAAAGAACGCAGCAGATTCACAAGCTGTTTGCCACGTTGTCAGATTTTTCAACGATAATGTAAATATTTAAATGTTTTTTTGTATTTGTGGCAATTGTTGAAATAATTGCAATGCATTGCAGCAACAGCAGAGGGACAGGCGCAGGCAGGCAGCCAATCCAATCAGACTTTTGGCCATGACTCATCTAAATTGTGAACAGACTACCCATTTGGTAGTCAGACTAAATGTCTTCCCACCTACAATGAAACACCTTTTATGGCTAAAACCGTCATCCATTTAGTGCTTTTTGGCAGAAAACAGATTTCAAGAAGCGAACCAGGGATCACGGAGAACACGCGACCACTTTCTCAATTGCATGCGGCTAATAGCTGTCAAAGGCCACAGTCGAGAAACTATATTATTTACACATAGCGCACACTTACGATCCTCCATTGCTGGGCTGTGGTTATGTTTTCCTTAATTTTTTGGCTTTAAATGTAACTGGTTTTCAGCACAATTTAGACAATTTTCGCTTTGTTGTTAAGAACTTTTACGAAAGAAGAAGCGATGAAAAAGTAGCTGTGCTTTCTGATAAATTAGAGATGGGCACTTAGACAGCAAACAGACCTGTCGGGCTTATCGATAGCTGTCTGTGTGGTGTTGCCAGCTGTTTATTACATTGTCTAGCGCGAAACTCAAAAAGATTATTTTAGTTTATATATATATAAATATATACATATGTATTTCAAAAGAAATAAAAATACATCAATTTTTATATTTGAATAGCCTGCTTTAGAAAAAAAATGCATAAGTGAAAAAAGTGTTACTTTTTGTTGCTCATCAGCTTTTTTCGTCGCTTCGTTTTGCTCTTACATTTGATTTACGTCCGTTAATATAGGAAAATATATACATTTATATACTTTGTATCGTATCTACTACGTTTTCTTAGAGTTACTAATGCAGTTGGTTGTAAATATGTATATATTAAAAAATTTACAATATCAGGTCTGTTTTTCTTGGTGTTTCTTTTTTTCTGCTTTTCTTTCATTTCGTTTCTCATTTTCGTTTTTGTTTTCGAAAGAAAAAAATAAAAAGAAAAGAACCGAAGAAAAAATTAAAAATAAAGGAAATCAAACGATACAATTTGTTTACGTTTTTTATTGGTTTTATTTTGTATGTTTTTTGTTGTTTTTTTTTTATATTTTTTTTTTTTTTTTTTGTTGGTAAGTAAAAAATTGTAATATTTTTTGTTTTTAAATTTTCATACTTTTTGTGTTTCAACTTTAAATCATAAAACATGGTCTGAGCGCCTTGTATATATATATATGAATATATATTTTTACATATATATTGAAAGTTTTTAAGTGGAAAATATAAGTCGAAAACAATTTAATATAAATCAAGATGATTGCACAAAATTAAAATGTTTATATTCATTTTGAAATGTGAATGGGTTCTAAAACTGGAGCAAAAGCAGGCGTGCGTTAGAATCGAGTATATATTTATATATATATACGAGAAAAATTATTATATTATAACTTCATACATCATTCAAGTGTAATTTTTTCTCTTCTAAACGTTGAAACACGCACATTTTTCCCAAAAATGTATTAATAAACTAATAACTCGGTTCGGTTCAGCTGTTTCTGTATAAAATACACAGCGAAAAAAATTGGGTTAAACAATATTGATTTGTAATGTAAAATAGAGCAGCAATCGATATAGTAAATATTTAACATTTTTTTTTTTTTTTTTGCTTACAATTAATATATATCGTTATATTGTTTTCCTTCTTCTTTTTTTGTTTTTATAAAATATCAATGTTTTTTGTGTTTGTTTTACTCTTTCAATCAATTACATTTGTTGCAACCACTTTGAACAAAAATGTTGTTGAACTTTCTGCTTAATTTTAGGTAGCTTGAACTAATTAGAATATTTATGCATTGAAATGAAATATTGTTATAAAAAGAAATTGGCATTTAAGTCATTTGAGGGAGGGCTGGGGGTTGGAGGGCGAACCAAGAAATCGAGTCAGGAACAAGGAGGCGTAAAAAGTTTAAGAGGAAGGCAGAAATTGGCGCTAAATTAAAGTGTATTTTGTATTCGTTTTGTATAAATGCAATTTTAAGTGTCTGAGTATGCGTGTGTGTGTGTGTGTGTATGTCAGAGTTTCTCTGTATCAAATTATATAAAAATAGTTTTTTCTTATGAACATTTTGTCGTTAGTTTTTCTTTTTTTTTTAATTGCATTGTAGAAAAGCTCCTGGGAGTGGTGAAAGAGTATGTGTGTGTGAGAGATAGATAGATTGTGAGTGAGTGTGTGAGAGGGAGACAACCTGTACCATTTTTTTTTTGTTTGTTTTGTTTTTGACACTAGTTTTCGACTAAGGACTCCGACAGAGCACGCCTGCTGTTCAACGCCCACCCGCCCGTTCCATTCCGTTCCGTTCCGTTTCGTTTTTGCCCCGAATCCCCATCTGCGGCAGGCGCTGATTGGACTATTTACGCTCACTTAGTTCTTCGGTCCCCACACAGAGGTGATGGGCGCGGCCGCAACAGGAGCACCGCCGGCAGCAAAGACCGGGAAATCCTCCTGAGATTGGGTATTGGGCGCAATTAGATTCTTGGCCTGCTGCTTCTTCTCCCACGGAGCATCCTTCATTATGAAACCGTTCTCGTTGCTATTGCCACCATTGCCGCCGCTGCCACCCGAACCGGAACTGGCGCCAGCGCCAACAGAGAGAAAAGCGGCCACCGTTTGCGGTTGCGGCGATGGCGGCAAATTCTCCAAATAATCGCGCTCATAATCCTCAGCCATGCTCAAGAGCATCTCCTTGGCATTCTCCACATCTTCCTCCTTGCCAATGATGGTCACCGCATTGGGATTGGCTTGAGCATCATCCGACGACGGGAACTTGATGTCCACCTAAATTAGTGAATAAACAAAATTATAATCGATGGATTCTTTCAGTTCCATTCGAGCTGTTGTCTTACCTTGCAATCATCGATGACCTTGCGAATGGTGCGTCCGCGCTGTCCAATAATATGCGAATGGATGCGCGTATCAATTTCGATGACCTCGCGATGCAACGTCTGCAATTCACCCACAATTTCCAGGATGGCGTCACGAGCTGCTTCAGCCTTGGCCTGGTAGCCGGTTATGGTAATGATGCGCTGATTGGGATCATCGCGTTTGGGCAGCGAGATGTTGACATCGTGATCGGCACGTAGCTTATTAATGACTGCACCCTGGCGACCGATGAGCTTTGAGTGATATTCCGGATCGACCTCAATCTGGAGCACATATGAGCGTAGTTCGCGATCAGCTCGATCTGCCTCATAGTTCTCAATCATCTTTTCGAGCGCTTCGCGTGCCTCGGCCACATGAGCCGGTGTGCCCGAGACCTTGATAATGTCTGACTTCAGATCGCTGGGCGGCAGCTCGACATGTACATCGTACTTGGACATAAACTGGCGCACATTGGCACCGCGCGGTCCAATAATGGTGCGATGCAGATCGAAAGGAACATTCAGCTCTTCCTCGACGGGTATTAGATCGAGCAGCGCCTGCTTGGCACCATTGCATTTCTCGATGCGTCCAGTGATGCGAATGACATCGCATTGGCGCACTGGCTCCGCAGCTGGTTCACCCTCGCCGACAGACTCACCATCGCCATTGACGCCATTGGTCAGAAGCTCGACGGGCTCAGTGGCATCACGGTCGGGGAACTTGATCTGCACATCGAACTCGGAGGTGACCTGTTGCACCTTGAAGCCGCGTGCACCCATAATGGTGCGATGTTGACGCTGGGGTATGACCACCTCAATGGTGGTCTGTGCCTCCAGATCGGCGACGGTATCCTCGATGCGTTGCTTAGCCGCCTCAATGCACTCCTTGGCGCCCTTAATGGTCACCTTATCCGAGTTGGTGCCGGGACGTGGAAAGGAAATCATGACTCCGCCACACTCCTCCGAGATGCGATGAAGAATGGTGCCACGCTTGGCCACAAAATGCTTATGATGTTTGGGATCAACGATTACTTCGCCCTCAGTCACCTCATCGCACTCCTTGATGATCGCCTCCAGCTGCTCTTTGGCCTTGTTCACGCTCTCCTCCTTGCCAATGATAATGATGGCTTCCTTATCACTATCCTCGTTCGAAGGGAAAATGATGCGTGCGCCCGTCGCATCACGAATCTTGCGTATGGATGCACCATTCTTTCCGATCAAGAACTTATGATGCTGCTGCTTGGCGCGCACCTCAACGCTGAACGAGGCCTGCTGGCGCTCATTGGCCAGCTCGAGAAGCTGGGCCTTGGCCTTCTCCACATCATCCTTGGGACCGCGAATTGTGACCTAAAAAAGTTAAATATTTAGTTTAGTTTTCTATTTGGATACATTTTGCGAGATAAACCATTACCTTATCGCTCTTGGAATCGCTGTTGGGGAACTTAATGGTTACACCGCCGCACTCCTCCATGATGGAGGAGATCAGCTTGCCACCGGTGCCAATGATGGAGTTGTAGTACTTGGGCGATATTTGCACCTCTTCGGTGACAATATCAGAGAGTTCGTTCTGAATCTTTTGAATGCGCTCCTTGGCCTCCAGAACGTTCTCCTTCTTGCCAGTGATGACAATCACCTCGTTGGTATCGCCCTCGGCGGGCAGATCGATTTTCGTTTGGGTCTCGTCGCGTATCTTTTTGATATTGGCGCCGCCTTTGCCAATGACAAACTTATGGAATTGCTTGAATATGGGCACTTCGATGATGTGCGATGACTCTTGGATTTCCTTGACCAGCTTCAGTAGATCCTTATGGCATTTGTCCACATCCTCCTTGGGACCGCGCAGCTTAACAATATCCGTATTCTCCTGGGGTGTGGGTATCGTGATTGTCACCTGACGATAACGATCCTTCACCTCGCGAATCTTTTCGCCCTTGGCACCGATGATGGACCGATGCAGCCGACGATCGATGATGACATCCTTTGACTTTTCATTTTCCAGTTTGTCGATTTTTTCTTGTAATTCAAGTTGCGCCTGACGCACACCCGCCTTTGGGCCTTCGATGCGTATGTTATTCTGGCCCTCGTGCTCCTCAATGTTGATGTTCACCTTCAGTTCGTCCTTGAGGCGATTCACATTGGCGCCCGCCTTGCCAATAATATGCTTGTAGTACGATGGATTCACAGTCATCACCTCGTAAGTGAAATTCTCCTCATAGTTGCGTATGATGTCATTCAAATACGAGACGGCCCGATCGACATTCTCGGGATCGCCCTCCAGCTTGATCTTGTTCTCCAAGCAATTAACATTCACATTGGGGCAATCCTCTTCGAGTTGCTTCATATTGGCACCCTTGCGTCCGATCACATACTTGTGGATCCAATGCGGCGCATCGATCTCCACCGATTTCACCGAATTGGCCTTCTGATAGACAACAGTGAGAGCATTGCCCAGCGCCACTTGAGGACCACGCAACGTAATCGTCTCCAAGATCGAATCATTGGGTGGCATCTCAACGGAAACGCCCGTGAGCTGCAGGATTTCAGCAATGGTTGAGCCCTTGGGTCCGATGACATAGCGATGCTGTGGCTTGGCCACCTCAACACTGACCGTGGAGCATTTCTTTTCCATCTCCTTGTAGATGGCCTCCACCTTGGCCTTGGCAGCGGCAACCGCATCCTTTTCACCCGAAATAATGATCTCCTCCTTTTGCACCTGCTGCGGCGGCACATTGATCTTGGCGCCCGTCTCCTCCTGCAGCTTGTTTAGATTCTCATTATATGGGCCAACAATGAACGGATGGTAGATCTTCGGCACCGTCGTTCGATCCGAAGACTTTTTAAACTGCTCCGCAGATAATTGGCGTATCTCCTGCTCGGCACGCTCAATGCCCTCCTTGGTGCCGGCAATGGTAATCACATCGCTCTCATCACCCTGATTCGGGATATTGATGCGAGTCGAAGTGACGCGCTCCAGCTCACGCAGACGTTCGCCACGCTTGCCCAGTATCATGCGATAGTGCTCGCGGGGCACGTTCACCTGACGGCTGGCTTGCGTCGAGAAGCTCATGAGGATCTTGCGACGCGCATCGAGCAATTCGCTCTGCTTGCCCTTGATCAGGAACGTTAGCGATTGATTCTTGCCACTGACAATCTCAATCTGCGCGCCTGTCTCCTTCGTTATCTGCTGGCAAATGCGCTTCGATTCGCCCTCACCAAATTTCTCCGATTCCGTCGATTTGCGCTCTTCCATGGGCACATGCAGAACCTAACCGAAAGTGTTATAGATATTTATTAACATTCTATAGGCTGTTTGGGTGTTGCACTCACCTGAGTTTTCTGCGAGCTGGTCACGCGCGCGATTGCGGGCGCTGCAAGGGGCGCGCCAGAAGACGAGTTCGTTGGCAAAGCCGGGAACAGATCGTCGTAGCTAAATGAGGGCTGGGCATTGTCGGCGCCGGTGCTGCTGGTGGGCGTGGCCACAGGAGTGGGCGACGATGGCTGATCGTTGGACGACACCAGCTCCTGGCCATTGTTGAATGCATTTGGTTGTTGCTCAAAGATAGTTGCTGCCGATGAATGAGAACACAAATCAAAAATCTATAAAAATTGTTTAGATAAATGATATTTACCGTTAGATTCCTCCATCACTGCTGCTTGCATTACTTAAAAAAAGAGAAGAGTCCTTTTTCGTTCCAAGTCGTTACAGTAACACTAGAAGTAAAATACGGGGAATTATTGAATGTTGAGGTAGAGTAATATTCTAATACTGGGAATATTTTTTAAGTCTTAATATATTATTATTAATTTATTATATTTTTCAATATTTTATTATTATATTATATTATTTATTTATTATTTATTAATGGATTATTTATTATATTTTATGGAAATTAATAAAATAAAATAAATTAGGCAAATTCCGTGAAATTATATAGATATATATTAATACATTAAATTATTAAAATAATTTAAATTATATATATATATATATATATATATATATATGAGTTTTCTTGAATATTATAATATATAAGAGATTAGAATATATAATTTGACAATGATATTGAAGAAGTATTAATCTATTTCTTATAGTATATATGATATACAAGTTAAATAAAGGACTTTAATATTTTCCATTCATTGTCTTCAGCTTTTTCCACTTTGCATATTACTTCTCATCAGCATGCCTTATCTATCATGTCTATATATATTTCAAGATTCTTTAAAGATTTAATTGATCTATACATAGCTATAGCTCAAAGTGCACACAAATCTTCACTCATCTATTAATATACTATATATATATAAATCTTATTTATTTTCATTTGTATAATAGCTTTATGATCATTCAACTGCCTTCCCATATATCATTTTATCATCGATCTTCGATCATACTACTGACCCAATAAGCACAAAAATAACATTTGTTTACGCGGTTAAAATACTTCAAATGACAAACAATTGCTGTTTCGAGCAACTGTCGCTTAGCATTTAACCAAACTTTCGGAAAGCTGAGCCAATGAACATCTGCCTATGTATTTGTAAACATATAAGTACATATACATATACAGGCATGTATGTGCCTTTATAAAAAGCTTCTCTTATTTTTTTTCTTTTGCTGTGTTCTGTCACTTGCCTGGTAGCGAACGAAAATAAATCCTAGATAAACCAGAAACACAGGCATTAGGCACATAAAAATCAACTTTGGGTCTTGATAAGGCAGCACGACCCGCATGGCGTTGACGCTCAAATGATAACACGCTGACTGCTTCTATAGGTAAAGTCGAGTCGGACCGAGGGCCGGGGTCTCGACTTGCTCAGCTGATAAACCAATTCTATTTAAGCGTTAGACATTCGTTTATTTCTTTATTTCTTTTTTAACTAAACAGAATGAGAAATGGCCACGTAATGGCTATGCCAAAATATTGGGCAAATACGGACATATATGTATATACATATATATATATATGTATATACATATATATATATATATATATATATATATATATATATATATATATATATAAGTATACATATATATATAGTATATACATACGTTGACTTTACGTGCAGGTCCGCTTTAGAGAATCGGGTGATAAGTGGACAATTTTGTTGCTCTATCAACGGCCACGCTGGCAAAAATGTTCAAAGTAAATAGCTGATAGTTATCGATCAAGCTGATAAGAGCCGAGATATAAATACACACACACACACATACTTATGTGAATTACAAGTGCACAAATACTTGTATAAATACTGTTATTTATTACAAAAAAAAAGTCCGGTTTACACCAGTGAAAGGTTAAGAAATGGCTAAGAGAGAGAGATCGAGAGTAGCAGCATTCTTTCAGACAAAAGTATTTCAAGCGAATACCGTTACAGACATGCACTTGTTCAAAGCTGGTTGGCAGTCTGTCTGTCTGTCTGTCTGTGTGTGTGTGTGTGTGTGAGGTTTTCTAAATCAGCGCCCAACAAGTTTTTTAGCCTACATTTTTCTTCTGCCTTAGCAGCAGCCAGAAGAACAACACAAGACGTTGCCACTATCACCGCCATTGATTTCACATACACACACACACACACTCATTCACACACATACACGAAATGAACGAAAAAAGGAAAGCGAACTGTACGACGCCGATAAGAAAATACTCTACAGCCAAATACTCTGCACACCCAACACATTCTTTAGTTAATATGACAGAATTACTTTAAATTATCTGTGCATCTATACTTATTTATTGTATTTTTAAATTATTTTCATTTTTCGTTGGCACAGCTGAAGATAATCTACAAGCGTTACAAAGTGCACCTAAATGTCTGTGATGCTTCACACGCATGAGCGCATAAAAATGTGTCAAAAGAAGAAACACGCTAAATGCGAACGAGCGAGGGAGCGAGCGAGAGAGTCAAGCTTGACGATGTGCTCTGTGTGTCGGGGAGTTATGCGAGAGGGAGCCATAAAACCGGATGATAGCCGGCAACTACATAAAATGATCGGCGAGCGCATGTGTATGTGTCTCTCGGTATGTGTGTAAAAATTGTATTTGTATGCGTGTTGTGGCTCTGCATTGCATGCGCACTTCTTGATTTTTCGTGTGTTGTCGCTGTGCCTTTGTATTGGTGGATTGGCACCTTTCGAGGCAAGCTCGAAGAGGTAACGAGAAAAAAATTAAAAACACACATACAACGACACAACACACACGTACGCATACATGCACACATACATATGTATGTAAATGTTGCCATGCATATGCATGCGTTGCAGCGACGTAGACGTAGACGTTGACGTCGACAAGACAACTAAAGTTCAGCTTGAACATTTTCTATGCACATTTACATATAGAAACGTTTTTTTTTTTCTTCCTTTTTTTTGGGTAAGGTGCTTAGACCAATATTAATTTAAGTGCTGTTACTTAAGCAAATTGTGCCTGCTGCTTGGCTTAACAGTACTCCTCTTGTCAGATGAGCTGAAGCAGAATGTATATATATATATATATATATGTGTGTGTGTACACATGTATAAGAAGTAGCTACACGAAAAAAAACCTTGACGTAGCCAGTTTTGCATGAAAGTCGGGCTGCAGGTATTCAAAAGAAGACATTTACTTTGAGCTGGCAAAACAGTGTTGTCAAAGTCGCCTTTTTTCCCCGTCAAATTGAGTCTTGGCTGCATTTTTACATTTTACATTTGGCTTTTTGCCTCTAAAATTAGCTCGAAAGCGCTCAGCACTGGGCTATATGTAAAATGCTTAATTATGCAAATGTATACAAAAATATTCTGTGGATTTCATGATCGTAAACATTTTTATGCAGGTTGTTCAACTTACTGTACTGTAAAATCCAAAAAATCCGGCCTATATTTGTCCTTTAACAAAATCCAGTTTGATCAACTTGGCGTGTCTCCAGCTGCAATACACAAAATAAAAATGTTTAAGAATTTTAATCATTTAATCTAATGTGAATCACAACATGTTGTTTAACAGCAGAATGCAATAAAGATGGCACAATGCGTCAATTTCAAACTAAAACCAAAAGGAAAAACATGTTTTCGTGCTGGCCGCGCCGAATGCGCTGCACAGCAATGCAATTGGTGGAGCATATGGCAACGTTGGCAAGCCTCTGCCCCTTGTTTATTAACACAAATGTGCATAAAATCAAGAGGAGTGATATATATATATATATATAGAGAGAGAGAGAGAGAGAGTACAGGAAAAGAGAGAGTGTACGCTGCCCTATGGCAAAGCTGACGGCGACCTTTATGCATAAACATGCGGGCCACTTATTGGACAATTATTATTGTTGTTCTTACTGCAGTTGAGTGCATAAAAAGTGGAGCATAAAATATGTGTGCGTCTGTTGATTTGTATGCGTATGCGTATGTGTATGTGTGTGTGTAGGCGGAAGCTACATAGTAAGGGAGAGAGAGCACTTAGTGGGTAGTAGTAGTAAATATTCTGTGAGAGCGAATGCTGCCACTTGAAGTGAGTGAAAGGTCTGCTAAGGTTTCAACTTGTTTGAGCTTGCGGTAGAGCTACGCGCAAAGTTTCGTTATTTTAGTTAGATGTAATGTATGTGAAAGACGAAATACTAAAAGTTCAAAAATCGTATGGCTTATGCTCACACACACACACACACACACACACAAATACAGAGGCACGCGCGCACTACCACAAGCATAAATTCCGCCGACAATGTCTGCTGTTGCCGCTGCTGTCAATCGGACATAGACACACTCACATAACAATGCATGTATGTGTGTGCTTAGTTTTATGGGTGTATGCGTAAAGACTCCGCCGCCACCGCAACCGTCGCAGCGAACGACGAAATATGGCTCTGACTTTTGTGTCTTTAACTGTGTGTGCATGTACGATGTACAACGATGACGACGGCGGCAGCAGCGACGGTGCTGACAGCGACAGACAGGCCCGTACGGTTGTGATAATACTATTAAAAAACACGTTGTTTTTTAATTTGAATATGCATGATTTGAAACGTTTTCGTATTTAAGTATTTCCGCATTGCACTTGATCATGTGTATTTGACTCCAATTATTTTTTTGTAAAATGCAAGTAAGAAGTTTCCACGTTGCGGCAGCCGCGGCCTAAATTTTCTCTCTAGTCGTCGTCGTCGTCGTCGTCGTCGTTGTCGTCGCCGCCGCCGCCGCCTTCCTTCAACCCACACAAAACTTAAATTTAACCACATTTTTGTTTAACTTGTGGCATCGCAATTGATTTATTACTCGCGCACAGTTAGTTGGTTGCATTTCAATGCATTTTTTTAAAACAGTTAAATTAAATTTACTTAAAAACTTTCTACTTAGAACTGCAATACGCACACGAAGCGGATATCAACTCCAAGTAAAGTGAATGAATGAGCAACTGAGCGAACGTGGCAAAATGCAGGGTGTTGCCACATGGCGGTTTTGCAGTGGCAACGCTGCGGGTAAAAGAATTTTCGTGCTGCTAGTCGAGCACCCGCGACTATCGATAACACTAATATGGCAACGCCCGTTCAACTTGTTGCCATTCACACAACAAAGACATAAAGAAAAGAGAGAATTATATATATTTTTTTTGTGTCTTGGAAAATACCCGTTCTCTTGGCATTTCCGAAATACGATTTATTTATAGCACAATCAAGCACGCACAGCGACACACATACAGACGCACAATATGCCAAAACTAAAAAGTTTACTACCCAATATCTTTGGCGGCAACAGAGACACAAACAACAGCAACAGTATCAACACAAACATGAATGCGGAGGGACGTTTGGAAACAGATGCACTGCCAGTTAGCGAGGCAGATAACGACATTAGCGGCGCACTATCGCTGACCTCCAACACGCCAACACCATCCGCCGATCTAACCGAATCGGTACTACGCGAACTCTCCGATCCCAACTACAATTCCATGGATGTGGTGCAATCGACGCAAATACCAGGCAGCGCTCTGGTAAATGGCAACAGCAGCACGATGAACACAATGAACGTGCACAGTGCACAGCAACAGGTGGTGATGAACTTCTCGAATGCCAGCAACTTGCATTTTGGCTCCGTATACAATTTCAATCAAAATTTAACTGGCTGCAGTTCACGCAAAGGCAGCACTAGCACGACGGAGGATGTGGCCGGAGCGTTGCCGACGCCCGATGGCAAAGTGCGACATGCTATGCCCAGGAAAACAGTTAGCATTGTGGCGATGATGCAGTCACAGCAGGAGCCAGATGAGCGATTACTTGATGCGGTGGCCACTCACCTGGGCGAGGGCTGGAAGCAAGTGATGCGGGATCTGGGCCATTCAGAGGGTCAGATCGAGCAGGCGATAATTGATCATCAAATGCATGGCAACATCAAGGAGGTTAGTCATGCCTTAGTCTATGCGATTCAAGAAGCAATTAATGTGAACTTTTTCCATGCAGGTGATTTATCAACTGTTGCTGCAGTGGCTGCGCAGCTCCGATGACGGCGTTGCCACCGTGGGACGACTCACCACCTTGCTGTGGGAATCCCAGCATCGGGAATGTGTGCAACGCATGAAACTCGTTTGGAAAGCGCTCGAGAAGCGCAAGACATCCAGTTAGAAAACCAGGGCTACAACATACATATTTTTACTAGCTTAAGTCACTAATTTAGTTGCTTTCCGAAACAAACTCGGCAATTAATTAATCATTTTTGTGCAATATTATTTGTAAAACAAATTGTTTAGACGAAAGGAAGGCAATGTAAAATATTTTTATAAACTACAATTTCGAATAGGTGCCTCATAAAACAAGTTTTTTTCCAAAACTCTTAAATTTCTTAAATGTGATAATGAATTTGTTTCCATTTATTAAAGATTTTAACAATTATCAAGTTGATACGTTTATGTAATTGTTTATGTATACATGTATTTTGAAACAAATATGAAAACAAACTAAATATATACATTTTATATATATTTTCATTTATTTAAATTTATTTGATTTATTATGCACAATCTTTATCTGATTTGAATTATGTCATTGAATTTTATATAGATTTCAAGTCTCTCTTTAAACGATCTTTGTGATCTTCGCGGTAAACATATCAATTAACATTTGTGCGCCGTTGCCATTATTTGACTGATAATCGGGCAGCTGCTCCATGCGCTCCAGCCAAGCGCTAAGTTTTGGATAACGCTTCGGTTCGATGGGCGCCAGTCCCAGCAGACTGGCCACCGATGAGACGCAACTGAAGTCAGCCAAGGTCAGCGTGGGGCCGCACAAATAGTCTTGATTGCCCAGAAATGCCTCTAGGAAATCGTACATCTCATAGATGGCATCGATCATGCGACGCGGCAGCTCAGTCTCATTGTTGTAGAAGAGCGGCGCAGCAATGTTTCGTATGCAACCTTGAAATACGACGCCCGACTCGAAATGCAGCCGTTGATCGACCACGGCACGCTTATAGTAATCCTTCGGATACAGTGCATCATCCTTGCCATATTTGCGCACCAGATACGCCATTATGGCGTGCGAGTCCCAAATGCATTTGCCATCGTCCTCCAGCATGGGCACCGTATGCTGTGGGTTCTTGAGAGTGAACTCCTTGCTGCGCTGCTCGCCAGCCAGCAGATTGACCAGCCTGTATTCGTATTGTAGACCCAGAGCATGCAGGGTCATCTTGCAGGCACGCACCGGTGGACTGGGCTCCACGCCGTACAACACCAATTTGCCCATTTCTATTAGACGTCTGTAAACGGGGAATGCTGTAGTTAAACTAAATCTATCTCTAGTCTAGTCTATTTTTTACAGTTTAATTGAAGCTCTGCACCTGTCTCACTCTCTCTCTCTCTCCCTCGCTCTATCTACTTATCTCTCTCTCTATCTCTCACTCTCTGCCTTTCGCTTGTTTATTTAATTACTATCTATATATATTCCATTTAGTTGCGCTGATTATACAGCTATACTATATATTTCGTATACGTTCACAGCTCAGCAGTCGTAGCAACTGTCAATCCATTAATCTCAGGGGCTTGACTGACAAACATGCATAAACTATATAATTATACTATAATTTTATGTAAGCCTAGCTAGAAATAGCTAAAAATAAATTAATACTCTCTAGATTAAATCGTATATCGGCTAGTTATCGCTGGAAATAGCTAAATATTGGGTAGCTCTCGCTAGAAATAGCTCTTTTCAAGCTGACATTAGCAATATAAAGCCATCTTTTAGCTAGTAAAACCCTTTCACTAGCTAGAAAATCTCTATTAAATATATTATATTATATATATTTATTCAATATTTCTTATAGTTAAATTCTCATATTTTCGATTTTCTTCTTTTCCTTAAAGATCGTAAAAATTATTCACAATCATCGCCGATTATATAATTAACAATCAAAAATAAATAAAGTATTAGATTTTGATTCTTGGAAGACCTTTTTATAGTACGCAAAGCAACAAATCTTATCAGCGCAAACAACAGATATACAGGTGTTATTAGCTGATAGCACAAAATGTGCAAGGTAAGTGAGACACGTGCTTCAGGCATTCAAAATATAATGGTCAGGGTTCAAACAAATACAAAATACTTAAGAGTGTATTATGTAAAACTTTGCATATATGCTGATAGTGTAAGACTTATTTAAGAGCTTAAAATAATATGCCAAACTTCTAAAGCAAAAAATGTTCCCTAAGCTCTCTTAAGCGAGAGCGCTAAGCTTGATTGATGCATAAAACTAATGTTAGTTTGGTAAGCTGTTGGCAAATGTAAAATTAAATACCCTAAGCTGAGAGAAAATTCACTAAGCCCAACTAAAGCCTAAAATTAAGAGCGCATAATATAAGAGACAATTTCTTTATACTCACATTTGCACAGTTTGTTTTTTTTTTCTTTTTTAATAAAGAGAGATTTTATGAGTAAATTTGCCATTTGTTTATTTTGCTTTGAAATAAACGCCGCTTACAGTTATTGGTGTTTCCGCTATTCGGCGACAATGAACTTTGCCTTCTTCACTGAGGCTATAAAGAGACGCGCGCCTTCCACATTCTCTGCATAAACTGGCAGCTGTTCCATGCGATGCATCCATGCTCTTAATTTCGGATACTTAAAGGGATCTATGTGCACATATGCAACCATTGAGCTGATGGAGGAAATGAGACTAAAGTCTGCAATGGTCAACTGATCGCCGGCAATGTATTCCTGATCCTTGAGAAAGACCTCGACAAAATCATAAGCCTCCACAATTGCCTGTATGCGCTCTTTGGGCACCTTGGTCTGACCAAGGAAGAGCACCATTCGCGTTATGCTTATCAGAGCGTGGGCAAACACCACGCCCGACTCGAAGTGCAATCGTTGATCCACCAATGCGCGTTTGTAGAAATTTTTGGGATACAGTGCATCATCCTTGGCATATTTACGCACTAGGTAAGCCATTATGGCGTGCGAGTCCCAAAAACGAGCTGACCCATCCTCGAGCATGGGCACCGTGTGCTGGGGATTCTTCTCTAGATAAGTCGGCGACAGTTGCTCTGCCTTTAACACATTCACATTCACGTATTTGTATGCTAACTGTAGCGCTGCCAGCGTCATTTTGACCGCACGCGTTGGCGGACTGGGGTCCAAGCCATAGAGCGTCAAATTAACCATGTTGCCGGCTCGCAAGCTGAACGATTACTAGCAGCCGAAGAGGAAATTTCGCTCATAATTGTCAAAAACTAATAATAATAAAAGAGACGAAACGTGTGACAAAGCAACGTAAGCCAAAAGCAAAATGCCCAACTATGCTAATTTCATTAATAGATGACTCTCTTGTTAAAAATGTTCATAAGAAAACAAAAAGCAAAGAGCGTAATGGCTCAATAAGAATACTAGTATAGAGAGAATAAAAATTACCCATGCAACAACAATTTGTCTATTGGGATTGCCGCTTTAAACGTGAATAATCATGTTTCTCTCTCTTACCTAATATCACTCTCAGTGCGCTCTCTCTTACGGACTGCGCAGTGGGCTTTTTTGATACAGTATATACAGCGATGATTAGATAAAACAAAACATTTATTAAATTGCTTAAGAGCGAACTGACATTACTTAGCCAACTACTTTGAAGGGCTTACTCTTAACAGCAGCGACAAATTGCTGTGCACCTATGCTATTTTCTGCATAATATGGCAGCTGCTCCAATCGCTTGATCCATGCGCTCAATTTGGGATATTTATCGACATCAATGGGAATATAGGCCACCAGAGAGCTAACCGAAGAGATGAGACTGAAGTCGGCAATCGTCAGCTGATTGCCAGCTATATACGTCTGCTTCTTGAGGAAAGCTTCGATGAAATCGTAAGCCTCAGTAATCGCATCGATGCGCTCTTGCGCCACCTCCGTCTTGCCAAAGAAGAGAATCAATTTTGAGAGGCTGCGCAGTGCATTGGCAAATACAACGCCCGACTCGAAGTACATGCGCTGATCGACCAGTGCCCGCTTCACCAGATCCTTGGGATACAGTGAGTCATCCTTGCCATATTTGCTAACCAAATATGCCATTATGGCATGAGAGTCGGCAATGTTGGCATCGCCATCCTCCAGCAGCGGCACTGTATGCTGCGGATTCTTCTTCAAATACTCCTCCGAATGCTGCTCTTTGTTCAGTACATTGACAATTTTGTAGTCGTAGGGTAATTGCAGTGCAGCCAGCGTCAATTTAACTGCACGCACAGGTGGGCTGGCATCGATGCCGTAGAGAACAGGTTTCACCATACTTGCTTATTGTGCTTGGTTGACCGATCAACTAGAACTGACTGTCCAAGTAGCGGGTGTCACTGCTTTTATATGCAATCGACCCTGAAGAGAGGCGAACATGTTACGCCAAATGTACTGAATTGAGAGTGAACTTGACAGCTGTTGACTTCACACGCTCTTTAATTTGTTCTCAATCTCTCAATAACAAGCACACATGCATACACACACATAAACAATGAAGTTAAGTGTTTTTGCATTGATTACTAATGCAATTAAAAGGAAATTAAATGTACCCAATAAGTTACAAAAAGAGAAAAAGAGAGAGAGAGGGATTAAGTAAAATAACGTAAAATGAAGTATTGTTTATTTTATTTTTTCCTTCAAGTGTACAAAGTATATGAGTGTGTGTGTGTGTAGGTGCTTAGTTGTTTGCCTATTGCACTTAGCTTAGCTCTCTCTCTCTCTCTCTCCAGGCACTCTTAGGTATTTTTAGAACATATGAATATGTTCTGCTGTTCTAGTACTTTCGCCCATTCTCTCACATGCTTATGCCGGCTAGTTTCATGGTCGCTCTCTTTGTGTTTACCTTATTTGTAAATAATGAACTTAAACTGTAATCGCGCTCTCTCTTCAATAAGCTGACACGCCGTGACATTGCATTTTGCATAATTATTTGGTAAACAAATATTTCACCACCATGACCGCAGCCCTTTAACATACGTGTGCTAATTTAGTTTGTAATTGAAATAAAATGCAAGCTAAGTTGCAATAGTAAAGTTTTTCGACTTGAGGAGTGCCTCCAGTTGAGCCGCGCCCATGCCATTGCCCTCCTCGTAGTAGGGCAGCTCCTTCAGGCGCTCCAGCCAGGCCGAAATTCTGGGATACTTAATCGGATCTATCGGCAGGTAGATCCACAAACCGCTTATCGACGATACGAAACTGAAATCAGCTAGGGTCAGCTCGTTGCCAGCCACAAAATCGTTATCACCCAAAAAGACTTCTACCAAATCGTAGATTTCGGCAATGGCATCGATCCGAGACTGCTCGATGATGGTTTCGCCCAGCATTAGCAGACCCCTTGTTATGGGGCGCAATGCGCCGGTGAACATGAGACCCGAATCGAAGTGCAGCCGTTGATTCACAATGGCACGCTGACGATGATCCAGTGGGTAAAGTGAATCATCCTTGCCATATTTGCCCACCAGATAGGTCATTATGGCGTGCGAGTCCCAAATGCAACCCTCATCATCCTCCAGCATCGGCACCGTGTGCTGCGGATTCTTTTGCACAAATTCAGGTGTCAAGTGCTCCCCACTTAGCAGATTAACGTGCACAAGTTCGTAGGGCAGCTCTAACGCCTTGAGTGTCAGCAAACAGGCACGCGTGGGCGGACTTGCCTCCAAGCCATAGATTAAAAGTTTCACCATGCTTCAGCGTTGATTGATAGAATGTGACTAACTGCCAGGTGCAGGTCCGCAGGACCTTATATAGCACAGGCAAGGCCTGCCAAGGGCCAGAGCCTGAGAAAGGTCAACAAACCAAACTCGATGAAAAATAAACAATTTTTACATAGTTAAATATGCACCCACTTTGCTACAGTTCACATTGGGGCGGGGGAATACTCTAGCTATTTGAGATAGTATATCAAATTAAATATATGTGTTTCTATACTAACTAGGTAAACTTAAGTAATTAGGTATATTAGAATACTGTTATATACTATCTATATATCTGTTATATGATATAAATAAAATATCAGAATTATTTGCCATAAAATAATTATTATAAATAATTATATTTACTAAATCATATTTTAATTTACATGTAATTTTTTATATTTTTATTAAGTCTTAACATTAAAATAAGTAAACATTTATTTGGCAATCCAATGCAATTTTTGTTCACTTTTTAGATTATATATCTTAAAATATCTTAAAATAATAAATTCTGCATTGTATTTAAATATAAATAATAAAATAATATATTCTGCATTTTTTATTTAATTTTTATATTTAAATAATTATTTTTATATATAAATAATAATATATTCTGAGTTTTTTATTAAATTTTTATATTTAAATATAAATTATAAAATAATATATTCTACATTATATTTAAATATATTAAAAAATATTTTATTTCAAGACATTAACAGATTTCTAATATATAAGAATAAATTAATATGCTAAGAATATTTTTTATATATTATAAATACATAATAAAAACGTTGTTAATAAATAAAAAACTTATAAATTATTTTATTTCAATGAAAAATTATTGTATTGTATTATTGTATCTTAATATTTATAATATATTATATTAAAAATTTTTTAAAAATATCGCAACACTAAAAAAACATTGAATAGTTTATAAAAATAATTTTTAATATTGTATAATTATTATTTTTATTTTAGAGTGAGTTATAAAAAAATTTGGAATGACAACAATTTCAAAACACCCGCCACTGTAACTAATTGCAGGGTATCCATGGCTATTAAAATTGATTTTACAGCTATTTTATTTCGATTAATTTAAATAATTTATGCACCTCAGCCACACGCAAGCTGTGCCACAATGTGAATCATTTATTTCATTTGCCCAAGGGTTTCATGGCAGCTCTACAAATACACATACATATGTACATATATACTTACATGCATACATCAGATTATTTTAGTTTATATCGCTGACACATGGGTAAACACTGAGGTACGAGATTAGATCTATAAGTTCGGACACTTAACGGCGCAGCATTAATAAACAATAAAAATAAATGTGAAGGAAAAAAAAAAAAAACTTTAAACTTGCAGCATTATGACGTCTTTAGATTATTTTTGTTGCTCTTTCAAATAATTAGTGGTTGGTATTATCTAATCTAATCTAATCTTGAAATGTACAAACTCAAATCGTGCTCTAGTTGATGGCAGCTGTCTGTGGCAGTAGAAACCCAGTTGCCTTGGCTTAAAGCCGCAGCTCCTAAGCAGTTTATATATATATATATATATATAGTCCGAGTCCATATCATGGTGCTCGTCCTGTTTGGCACTGAATTGAGTCCGGGCGTACGCGCTGTGCTGCTCACGTTGCGCGCTTTGGAGCTGGAGCATGAGTTTTGGCAATTGGATCTGTTTGCCGGCGAGCACTTGGAGCCATATTTTGTGCGCAAGAATCCGCAGCGCACGGTGCCGGTGCTGCAGGATAATGAGGCCTGCATTTCGGATTCGCATGCCATCATGGGCTATCTGGTTAACAAATATGCATTCACCGACGCCCTGTATCCACGCGATCCCCTGAAGCGTGCCCTCGTCGATCAGCGCTTGCACTTCGATTCGGGCATTCTGTTTGTGCTCTTCAAGCAGCTGCAGCACCTGATCTTCCAGGAGCGCGTGACGGAGCTGCCCAAGCAGCTAATTGAGCAACTGCACAAGTCATACGAGCTGCTCGAACAGTTTCTCGAGGGACGCAACTATATGGCCGGCCAGCTGCTGACCATTGCGGACTTCAGCATCGCTGCCACACTGAGCACACTGCATCTGAGCTATGCGACCGTGGATGCCGTCAAGTATCCCAAGTTGAGCGACTGGCTGTCTAGAATCTCTGATTTGGCCTACTACGAGCAGGCGAATCTGAAGGGCGCTCGCCAAATGGCCGAAATGGTGCGCGCCAAGCTGCCCAAGCAGTTCGACAAGCTCTGGCTCAAGGCCTTCGAGGACATCAAGGGCGGCGCGGGCAGGCAGCCACTAAAGTAAATAAGCCGAAAAAATGAACGCACTTCAGTTTATGTATTCTATTTTTTTTTAACATTAAACACGATTTTACTTATTATATATATATATTTAATATATGTATATATATATATATATATATATATAGCCCTTGCTCTGTTTCTATTAACTTAACTGCTAAACTCAGCTTTTTGAAAAACTTTCAAACTCTTTGCGCTCATTAAAATTATGAAAAAAAAAAAAAAAAATACATCTTGGCTTTTTTTTATTGCGAAAAAAAATGAGACGCTCGAAAAGCGCAAAGTTTTTGCCGTGTCGTGCATGCTAAAGTTGTTAAATCATAATTAATTTATGACGCCGTCAGCAAGGAGTCGGCGGGGCACGGCGCACGGCGGGTGTCGCGTGTCGGAAGCTTGGAGTTGGGGTTCGAGCAGAGCAACTCTTGTAAATGGAACTTGCCTAAATGCCTGACTGAGCAGCGCTGCCACTGCCGTTGGCTTGCCCACCTGCCAACCTGCCCACGCCCACGACCACGCCCACGCCCACTCGCTGTCCGTTCGCCTTGGCGCGACAGCTGGGTGGCTCGGGTAGATCGGGTTGACGCGGGCAAACTAATTGGTTTAATTTCAACTTTTACTTTGGACATTCGTCTCGCTGCCGACCACGCCCACCGCCCACAGCGTCCACCTGGATGTTGAGTTTTTGTCAAGCTTTCTGCTTGGCCAGATTCGTTTGCGTTTAATGCGACGTGCTTGATTTTTTTTTTATTCTTTTTTCCCTTTTACGAACGAACTTTGTTGCGACTTTTTCCATTTTTGCTTCGCTGGCTGTATCAATTTATTGTAGCATGCTTTTAGGCGCTCTTTGAAATGTCTCTCTCGCCCGCTGAGTCTATATTTGAATTGGATTGGTTTTCCACTTTTTTTTTTGGCACTTTTTGTTGCCAAGGACTTTCCATGAAAATCGGCTTATCTGTAAAAGCGTCGATAGAAACGAAACACTCTTCCCATTAAATACATTTTTATGGAAATATATGGCAAAAGGCGCTTATTAATAAAAGTTAATAAAAAAAATATTTTATATATTATATTTAATATTTTATTTAATATATATTTTATATTATTATTTTAAATTTAATTTTTATATTTTATAGTTTATATTTTATATTTTATATTTTATATTTTATATTTTATATTTTATATTTTATATTTTATATTTTATATTTTATATTTTATATTTTATATTTTATATTTTATATTTTATATTTTATATTTTATATTTTATATTTTATATTTTATATTTTATATTTTATATTTTATATTTTATATTTTATATTTTATATTTTATATTTTATATTTTATATTTTATATTTTATATTTTATATTTTATATTTTATATTTTATATTTTATAGTTTATATTTTATATTTTATAGTTTATATTTTATTTATTTTTTTTTTAAAGGAAAACTAAGTTTATATTTTATTTTTGAAGAATTCACAATTTATATTTGATGCTTCTTAGTATGGGAAACTTTTCGCCTGCACATTGACCGCGGAAGTCATCCAGAGACAAATCATGGAAGGCCACTCCGCCCAGGCGTTGAGCTTGAGCAAAGGCCGCTTTAATCGCCGCCGTCGTGGGATCCTCGTAGCCCACCCAAATGCCATTCTCGCCATTATCATCCGCGGCTCGATAGGCATAGATGCCGAAACGCTTCGTGGGATCGCCTACCTTGCGCAGATGATCTGCGTTCGTATCCCTTCCCTGGCCTAGATGATGCTGCAGCAAATCACATATCTCTGGCCAGCTAAGCAAGCCGGGCTGATTCGTTTGCTTGCCACCGGGAGCCGGTCCTTCCGTATCGGCAATTGGCGGATATCCGGTGATGCCCGAATCGCGTGACATTTTCCACGCGCGTCCATAGCTGGCAATGCCAATGTTTAGCTTCTCGGCCTGGGCCGTGTTGTTCAGCCAATACTGTACCTGTTGGTTGATATTGTGCGCAGCATCGCGTTCGTACATGGCATACAATGGAGCCGGCAGATCCGCCTGCTTGGGATCACGTTGTGGAGTCTGAAAGTCATACGTGCCCAAATTGACGAACTCAACAGCGGGGAGCACCGCGGGTATATCTATGAAGACTGCAGCAGAGGCGAATGAGTCAGTAGAGTCTCAATAGTTGAGGTCTCAGTAGATACTTACGCTCTGCATCTACATGTGGCAACATGCTGAGTGTCAAGCGTTTGCCATTGTGTATCAGCTCCTGTCGCAGCTCCGAGACAAATGCGGCAAACTGCTCCTTGTGCTCCGCCGCCTTGGGATCAACGGAGCTGCTGCTAAAAAAGCTCTTGAACGAGCTCCAGGCACGCTTCAAAGCGCCTTGTTGCTTCTTGGGCTTTGTTGGCGGGAACTGCCAGGCCAGATCCAATCCATCAAAGCCATATTTTGTCAGCTCCTCTCTAGCACTGCTCTTAAAGCTATTACGACTCTCCGGTCGCTCCAGCAAACTCAAATACTTCGCACTATCCGGCACGCCGTCAGCATTCAAATCACGCCCACCGCCCACGGAGAGAAGTATGCGCAAGTGTGGATACTTTTGGCGCAGCGAGGTAATATGACTATAATGCTGACGATTATAGCTAAGCTGGGGATCTAAACTCTTGATCCTAAAGCTCTCCGCATCGATGCCTGCATAGCCATAAATCAGGTAATTGCAAAAGCCCAAAGCAAGCTCCAGTTCGTTCAAGGAAAGTTGTGCGGGACCTGTGAGAAAATAATAACATGAATTTGTATAATGTATAAATATATATATATATATATATATATATATATATATATATATATATATATATATATATATATATATATATATATATATGTATATATATATGCATATATTATATACATGTATGTTCATATAATATATGAGATAACCTTTGTTTCACCCTGCCGTTTTGGCATACAAAGATTAGGCTTTGCTCACCTTCACGCACAAAGCTCGACGCATCGTAATAGCAAACGAGCTTGGCCACATCTGCTTGGCTTGCAGGACAGCTCCCCAGCCACAGCGCAGCGACCAGGAATATCCAACCTTTGGGCAACATGTGTGTATGTGTGTGTGTGTGTGTTTAGCAAAGAGCGTGTGTTGGCGTTGACTTTAGTTTTGAGACTGCTGGCTTCAGCAGCTGTAGCTGAATTGCTGCTGCTGATAGTAGCATATGAAAAGCTAAGGTGAAGCTTGAAATTAATTCAAAAACAACTCAGCGATAAGCTGTGCGTGAGTGAGAGGGCCTTACCTTGAGTAGAGATGTTGGTCAGTAATTGGAGTTTGAGTAGACTTTACTGCAATTGCTTTGGATTTTGTTGCTGCTGAGCCAGGGGGGGCTTTGTTATACCCTAAGTCATGCATATGTGTTTACATAATATTGTTGTTAGTATTATTATGGTTTTTATTATTATTATTTTTTTATTATTTTTATTATTATTATTATCATTATTTTTATTATTATTATTATTATTATTATTATTATTATCATTATTTTTATTATTATTATTATTATTATTATTATCATTATTTTTATTATTATTATTATTATTTTTATAATTATTATTATTATTCATATTATTATTTTTATTATTTTTATTATTATTATTATTATTATTATTATTATTATTATTATTATTTTTTTTTTTTTTTTATTATTATTAATATTATTATTATTATTATTCATATTATTATTTTTATTATTTTCATTATTATATATATTATATATTATATATATATTATACATTATTTTTTGTATAGTAATATACAATTAATTAAATATTATGAGTCATGCATATCCTTTCATTATATATTATTATATTATATTATTAAGTTATTTTTCAATTATTTATTTATTCATATATTTATTTAATTTTGTTTGTAATGTCCATCTTTTATCTATCAATTTCCCACGCACTACCTGCTTGCCGTTGAGGCATGTTTACAATCTCTGTATATTTTGTTTAAATTGTTCATGGCTTTTGGTACTCCGAATACTTAACTTTAAAGCGATAAATTTTTCTATAAAACAGAGATAAAATATGTATATAAATATATAAATATAAATATATATATTTCCATTTACTATATCAAAGGGAGCTTAAGATCAATCTCAATTTTCAATTAGCGCACATCAACTTTGCACTTAGTCGGCTTTTGCCTTTGATTAGCGCTTTCTCTTGGCGCACAGCTGCTTGAGAGCATTTCAATTACGCCGTGTGATTAAGACATCAGGGCCTTACGCATTCCACTACTTAAAATATTTATACACACATAGAGACATGTATGCATATGTCTGTATTTCTATAGGTATATCTATGGCTAATGCAAGGCAACCACCAAAAAGACGCAAATCCCCAACTTGCGCAGCAGCAGCAGCTTGTAGTGGATTTTAGTGGGTTATGGCTGATGGGGGTGAAGTAGGCTGTGCTAGGCCTCCACACACACATATATATATATATATATAGAGTGAGCTGTCATTAGTTGCTGTCGCTTTTGCCAGCGGCACTCTTTGGCTCTTGTCTCTGGCTCATGTCACTTTGACGCCATCACACCTACACATAAAGCAAACACCATCCCGCTGCCACCCCTTTCCCAGCCAACACCCTCGCAATTCCCAGCTGACGATAATGTTTTGGGCCCAGCTTAAATACATTAAAGCATTCGCTGTCTAGCATACAGCAAATGGCAAATGATGAGCAACATTCACACACACACACACACAAACAACAACAAGCAACTGGCACTTAAAACGTGCTGAGTGTCCTTTAGAGGCTTTTACATTTGCCCTCGAACGCTTTTGCCCAGTTGATTAGCAATTTCGCTCACGTGGCACAATTTGTTGGCTTCAATGGGCGTGGCTAAGGCGTGCCAATTGTTGACTGCTTGGCCCTTTTGTCAAAATAATTTTATTTCGCATGTTTTTATTTCCTTTTCGTTTATGTAAACATATTCAGTAGTAAAACTGTTTTTTTTTTTTTCAACATTTTGCAACATTTCTCTGCTGTGCATCTACTTGGCTTCCCTTTGGCCAGCTTGAGTGCCAGCACTCAAGTGTTTTACCAAATCCTTTGCGTAATTACTTTGCAGAGCCCTGAGACTACCTCAGCTCAGTTGTTGCCCCGGAACGGCCTGGCCCAGCCCGGCCTGGCCCAGCCCGGCCCGGCCCAGCCCAATCCTTTCGTCTTTAATAGATTTGTCCCCAGGGCTAAAGCCCATAAAGCCGAGCGCAAGAGGCATTTAAAATTTGCCCCATTCCCGTCGTCGTTCGTAATGTTTTCATTTTAACTGTGGGCTGTTTAAATGTTTTATGTTCTGTGGCTTAAGGCATAAGCTCTAAACACGTATACGCCCTGTGCGCGGCGCCTAAAAGATGCAACAAAAAACTTCCGTTTCCGTTTGTCAAAAAAATAAACATAAATTTTATAGAATGCCAACGCATAGCCACACACAGGCAAGCACACACACACATATGTTAAAAGCCATAAAACTAACCACAAATAAAACACACACACCCACACACACACACACACACACACACATACACACGCAGAGCAACAAGAACAACTGGGCATGGCAAATCAACAGAATATTTCATATATGCCCATGCAAAAACGCCCCAGCACAAGTGCACACATGTTCACAGACACGCCCACAATTGCCCACACTCAACATAACACACACACACACACATACACAAATGTCACACACACACACAGCCATGTTCCACAGGTTGACAATAAAACGTCGGTCGTAATAATAAACTAATAGTGCCCCAGCTGCCAAGAAATGCCTTTGACTATCTTTTGTTTTACTACCACAGCTAACTGCTCTGCATAGATACTATATATATATATATATATATATATATATATATATATATATATATATATATATGTATATACATAAGAAATATATGGAAATGGAAACACTTATATATTTACGTGGCCAAAGTTATGCCAATGCCATAAGATGGGGTAATTCCGACTGGATAAACTGAGATATGATGTATGCAATGTTAGCTAATAAGAAAAGTCAGTTAATAACAGTATGTTAATTGCAGATGTTAATTATAGATAAGGTATACATTATATACAGCAAGTAGTGCGGACAATGTGATATCTTGAAGGCCTTACTAAATGTCAGCTGTGAGGCCATGCTTAACATTATTGTTTTAAAAGAAGCTTGTATGCTTCATTAGAGGGTGACAGAGAGAGGTAGCATGAGCGGAGCTTAACATTTAATATAGCCATAGCAGTACTCTATAAATGTAATGGCAGTCAAGCCAGGAGAAATTCAAACTATGAAAGACAAGTCTGACTAAAGCTGGGCTTAATTTGGTTATATATATATTTTTAATTCTAGGTTTCAGTTTCATATTCAGATAAAATATTCCATATACCATATTCTATGTTTCATATTCAGATAAAATATACCATATTCCATATTCTATGTTTCATATTCAGATAAAATATACCATATTCCATATTCTATATTCCACCTTCCATTTTCCATATATACATATTCCGTATTGCATATTCCATAATCTATATTTTATATTCCATACTCCACATTTCATATGCCATTTTCCATATTTCACATTCAACATTCCACTTTTCATATTCCGATTACTCGATATTACACTTTCCATATTCCACCTCGCATCGTTCCACATTCCTTTTTCCAAATTCCATATTCCATTTCCCATATTCAATTTCCCATATTCCATTTCCCATATTCAATTTCCCATATTTAATTTACCATATTCCATACTCCACATTTCATATGCCATTTTCCATATTTCACATTCAACATTCCACTTTTCATATTCCGATTACTCGATATTACACTTTCCATATTCCACCTCTCATCGTTCCACATTCCTTTTTCCAAATTCCATATTCCATTTCCCATATTCAATTTTCCATATTAAATTTACCATATTCCATATTCCACATTTCATATTCCCTATTCCTCTCCAGATTCTACATTCCACAATATTCCACTTTCAATATTCCACTTTCCACATTCCATTCTACCATGCTTCATTCCCTCACAGACGAAAGCGCATTTCAGCTTCGTCTTTGCACACTCCGCCTATAGGCAGACACATGTACATATATATATATATACCTGACTCTGTCTTTATCTATCCCTCTGTGTAACCACTTTTGCCACTGACATATTTGCACACTCTCCTACTCATCCACACACCACACACACACACACACACACACACACATACACACACTGAGTGAACCTCTTTTCGTATGTGCACACACATGGCACATTTTCACACCGGCTTAAGTAAATAGGCCCTAACTTTCTTAGGCATCGCTGCCAGCAAGCTTCGAGTTCCTCCCCCAATCCCCCTCGCAGCCCACCATTTCAGCTCGCACGTGTAACAAAGCGTCTGGGCTAATGGGCTCTCGAGCTGGCAACAGCTCGTGAAGCTTCCCCGTTGTAAGTCTTTAATATAGCTGACCTGCCCGTCGATTGGGTGATTAACTTTTTGGGCAACATCTGTTGGCTGATTGGGTGGTTTGGGTGGTTGGGTGGGTGGCTAGATGGTGTGTGTGTGTGTGGGTGGTTTATTTGGCGTAATTAAATTGTTAACGCACACGTGTCGTCTGTTCGCCGCGTTGGCTTTGGCGTATTTATGCATGTGCATGGGTTCATTTAAGCGTAATGCTTTTTACATTGACAAATGTGGCAGCAGCAGTGGCAGCAACATCCACGCTAATCCACCCAAAGCCAAGCTGTGACACACACAAACACACACAAACAGTGTGAGCGCGATAGAGAAGGAGACGGAGACTGACTGAGCGAGATAGCAGACTTCATTCCCGTAACCTTTTTGCATTCCCCCAATCCCAGGCTCTGATTCCAGTTCACTTTGCATGGCTTACGCCCTTGGCTGGTGTTTTTAATGCTTCATTGGCTTAATTGCCACACACACACACACACACATGCACACATGCTACGCAACTTTTAGCCAACGAAACTGAATTCAACCACAAACACGTTCATTTACCTTTTTTACCAGCTACACACACAGCCCAACTCGTTGGCTCAAACTTTGGTTCAAACTTTGCTAAACATTTCCCTTCAAGTTATTTAAATTTGTGCTTAAAGCTTTTTGCTGTAATAAAAACAGTAATTATAATACCCTGTAAATTAGAGCAATTTATATAACTATGCTCTATTACTCAAGACATTTTAAACTGAATTATCTTATGAGGTCCTTGAACTGGAGACTCCATAAAAACCAAATTTGGTCGACAACTTCGTGACAGCAGCCCCAACTTATTTTAATTATATTTCCTACAAAATAACTTTCATAGTCTTACATACCCTACTAACATTTCAGTTCAACAATTTAACATGCAAAACTAATGAAATGGATTCGATTAATATGTACTTTGTTGCTATAAGACTAGAGCCAGTTGCTTATTATTTCAATATACGCATTTAATATTTATGTGCATGTATGCACATACGTATACGTATACAGCTGTAAGTTGTCGACGTAATAATCAATAGCTATAGGTTAAACTGGTAGCAATTAAATGCCTGCATTTTCAATAGATTAAAAACAGCTCACGTTCATGGCTGTTGTACGACTATCGTATACCCTAACAGTACGCATAAAATATATTTATTCCATTTTCTATTACTTTCATTCTCACTGGCTTTCTCTTTTGGCATTCTTTTTTCTTATCTTTAGCCCTTATTTTGTCTGTACTATTTCTGATTTACTTACTTACTTCTTTTATTATTTTCTCATATTTTCTCATATTATTTTTCTACTTATCTGCCATTCATTTCTTCTGCATATCTTTTTCTCTTTTTTTTTTGGCTTACCTCTTTCTTTATTTCTCTTTCTCTTACTTTCTCTCTCTAAATATGATTTTTGTCTTCAGTCCTTGCACTTTCCCATTTCCTCTCATTTTTTTCAGTCTCCCTCTTTCATTGTCTCTTTTTCTCTCTCCATCTTTCTCTTTTCTCGTCTCTCTAAAAAAATGTTTCATAAAAATTAAATATATATATTGAATATATATATTGAATCTCTACCCAGAGTATAGAGTATTAAGTTTTATTAAGAATGACAAAATAAGATTAAAAACAAAAGGTCAATGCAAAGTCTTATCTCTTTAGTCTACTTTAGCATCCACATAGATTATGCGAGTGCGCATTTCCAATGCACGTTTATCGACAAAATTAAAAAAAAAAAAAACAAATGCAATATAATTATAGCAGTTGAGTCAGAATTAGGATCGGAGACGCTATAAAAGCGACTCGTAGCGCGACTGCCACGAACAGTTTCGTTTGAGAGTTTGCAATTAAAAGAATCATGAAGTGGTTGTCGTTGGCTTTCGTGCTGTCGCTTTTGGCTCTGGCAAGCGGTAAGTGCTAGTCGGGCATGGCCCAAATAAAAAATACCCTAACTATATGGGTAATTCAAATTTGAATCAATTTACAGCAAATCCTCTGCATCCAGGCAATGTGATCATCAATGGCGATTGCAAAGTTTGCAACATTCGAGGCGATTAAGAAATAAAAATATGAAAAACCAAATAAAAAATAAATAAAAATAAAATTTAAATTAAAAATGAAAATCTTTTCTATTTGAGCATTTTTTTCTTTATATGAAAATGTCAGCAATACAATTAATTTTAGCCTTCAGCTTCAACCTCCGTGCACATTGCAGTTGATGCAATGCCCATTAATGACAACATCTCCAGGTCTAAGGGGAGTAGCTATTAAGAGAGAATGAGACAGAGATAAGTATGTATTGATTAAATTGGCTGTGCTCCACGTACCACTGGCCAGCGCCAAGAGGCCCAGAAGAAATGCAATCGATAGAATTTTCATCTTGTTCAAAGTCAACCTCTCAAACGCAACTGAACCGACTGCAAACACATTGTCGACTTATATAGCTCAAAAGGGGTGAAGTAGATATATATATTTATATATATATTTATATATATATATATCTCATACAGCTGATAACAGGTAAATCGAGAGATTGCTTGGGAAAATCCGCAAAACGTCAAGTTTTTTGTGTGAGGTGCTCGACTCGAGCTCTAATGATGCACGCGTAATGCAAATGTTCTGTGAAGAATAAATTAAATATATTTAAAGGAGATATACCCTGTCCGACCTGCTTTAAAATTGCTAGGGTATAAATAGAGAGAGAGAGAGGGGGGGACATAAACTGACAGAGGCGAGCAAAATAAAGCTGAGAGGGTCACAAGTGACGGCAAGTGACAAAAAAGAAAAATGGGTAAAAAGAGAGAACAGATCAGAGAGGCAATAGAACTGAGAGGGAGAGACTCTGTCGGGAGAAAAAACTAGACAGTGAGATATAGCGAAACAGAAAGAGAGATAGGCAGATAGCACAAGATATAGCGAAATAAAGAGGGACAGACAGAAAAAAAAAAGAGAGCAAAGCCAAAGAGAGAACTGGCGGGCGATACAGAGACAGAGAGAGATAGAGAGAAAGAAAGTAAATGAAAGAGTGAGACAGAAAATGAGGAGTCTGAATGCAAACGAGAAGAAAGACAGATACATTGAGTCATTATAATAACTGAGCGAGATATTCGAGAGCGGGACAAATATATATCAAAATCAAATGAATTAAAAATAAATACTGTGAGAAGTTAAAAAATAAATAAAATGTGTGAGAGATGCATTATAAAATTTTATACATTTTTATTATAATTATAAAAAACAATTACAAATGGTGTTTTTAATTTCTATTATTTTAAAGAATATGTTTTAATGAAAAAATGTGCTTATAAAATAATAGAGGAGTCCAAAACCCACTGCACCCGAGGTCAATGTCTGACTGACAGCAGCGGATACTTTGCTGTGAACTGGGATGATGATGGAATCGTCATCATCGGGTCGATTGCAATCGACACACTTTCCATTGATAATCACCTTGCCAGGCGTCGCTGTGGCGAGAGAAATATATATAAGATATATGAATGGAATATTAAATTTCATTGAGAATTTCTATTACCACAAACAGCAGCCAGAAGGCATCCCAAAAGCAACAGTTGCAATGCAATTGATTTCATATTCACAGCAACGATTCCAAACGATCTGAGTCGTAGACGTCTCTATCATGCACTTTTATATAGAAAACAATTAAGAGATTGACTCGAGTGTGGCACAAGTCAACTTGACATGCTCTCATCTCAGCAGAGATTGTATTACTTAGGTATTTCCCAGCATGCACAAGCGAAAACAATTTGATCTCTGTGAACTATGACAATTAACAGCGTGAAAAGAAAAACAATAACATGGAGATAATATATATATATATATATATATATAGATGTTTTACATATGGAAGAAAGTGAGGTGTATATGAAATAAAAAGTCTGGCTTGTGCCGGAATGAAGGCTACTCTATGCGATGGGGTGAGCTTTAGCTTAAATTTACATATGAGCGCAGGGGGACAGAGAAGGAGAGTCATAGGTTGGGAGAGAGCTTTAGAGGGAGACAATATGGGAAATAACAAGAAGTGAATGAGAGAGAGGGCAAGAGAGAGAGAGGGCGAGAGAGAGAGAGAGAGGGCGAGAGAGAGAGAGAGGGCGAGAGAGCGAGCGAGAAAGAATGGGAGTGACTTGGAATGATTGAGAAAAATGGAAATAAACTGACAGTGAGATATTGATCAGACTGACAGAAGCAATGAGCGAGAGAGAGAGCTACAGAAAGAGTGAGACAAAGAGAGATAGAAAATCAGAAAACGAAAGAGATAGCTTTAAGTAGAGAAAGCAACATAAAAGGGGAAAAGACAAGGAGCAGAGAGAGCCGACCGAATGCAAAAGCAATGATAGACAAAGAGATAGAGAAGAGCTATAGAGTATTTGACAAGAATATATATTTTATTATGATTAAATAAACTCCATTAATCTCTATTTTTATTTTTTTATATTTTTATTTTATATACATAATTTTTGTATTTTTATAAATAAAAGCTTAAGATGTTTTCATTTTATTTAACAAATTTTTAATTTATCAAACTAAAGTCGAAGAATGTTTTTTAATTTATAAAAATCGTAATTTATTAAGCTATTGTGTTAGCTTTGTTGTTCTACTTAAATGCATAGTATTGAAATTATTTTACACAAAATTATTTGTCTATTGATTTTGAGTCTATGATGGTCCTTTGGCAAGGACTTGTGGTTGCGGCTTTAGGCACGCACATTGCACACTTTGCAGTCGCCGTTGATGATGACGTTGCCGGGACTGAGCGGGTTGGCTGTTGAGGATGAAAATTGAAGCATTTAGTTAAATGTTAAGTCTCTCGAATAGTTCGACTTACCACTGGCCAGAGCCAGAAGGCCGAGCAGAAAGGCGAGCGACAGGAATTTCATATTGATTTTGTTTTATTTGCTTGCACTGAGGATTCAACAATATTTGCGATTGCACTGACACTATACTACTTGGTCGGCCAGACTTTTATAGCTGCTCAGCTCAATGTTTTTTTTGCGCCGCGTTATCAACTGACATTGGGGCTCGCAGCTTGGCGCTTTGAATTGTCCAGAGGCGCGCTTAAGTTTGAAAAATTCCCAATTGCGTTGCGGGATATGTTGAGAGTTTGCTAAGTGAACTGGACTATGTACACCAGGGAGGTTAACGTGAGATAGATAATAATGCATAGCAACTCCTAAGGAGAGAGATACGCTAAGAGAGTGCGAGTATCTTGCTTCTCTCTCACTTCTTTAGGCATTTCTATATTTCTCTTTCTATATCTATTTTTCTATTTTAAATGTTTTTTCTACCTATATTGTCTCTGTCTCACTTCATTTTTCGCTACATCTATTTCCATATCTATATTTCTCTCTTCTTCTTTCTCAATTTCAATTCTCGTTACATCTTGCACTCTGTATCTCTCTATTTAGCTCTCTCTTTTTACCTCTCTATCTCACTCTCTATGCTTTATATAAACCAAAAATCATATTTAAATCGACCCTTGAGTTAGTTTCACTTTACAGAGTATTTCTCAGTCCATTGACTGGTTTTATTGCCTCATTTGTCTCAGCTTACATCCAAATTCCAATATTCAATATGAGCGTGGCGCCCCACAGCTCAATATTCTAATTAACTTCATTTCTTAATACATTTCCGACTAAGCGCTAAAACGTGCTTTTTACCTGGTTACTTGTTGTTGTTGCGATTTAAAAAAAGAACAAATAGGAATATGTTAGTCGAAGCATAAATAAATACGCAGTAAAATGCAATTCCGTAAAACGGAATTTATTTATTGTTTATAGAGAAGCATCAACATTTTAATAGCAGCTGAAACTATGACGTGCCTAAGCTACATATTAATTATTATACTCAATAGTAGGTATTTGATTGACTTTATTTTAGGATATTTCAGAGACTATGAGCAAACTGCACAGATGACTTAGATTTATACAACATATATATAATATAATATAATATACTTATAGCTTATTATTACTTATTATATTAAGCGAGCTTATGTTTTGCTCTAGGGTATAACAGATATTAAGCTTACTATATTTTATTTGTATGATGTCTTGTGACCTTAGGCAGCACAAGCTACAAAATGTTTGTATATTTTCTAGTTGATTAAAAGTATTATAATTATTTAAAATAAAATACGACATATACTGGGTATTTTCTAATTGACTAATGCATTAATTTTATTTTAATCCATGATTATTATTATCAATAACCAATTTAAAAAAAAAAATATATATATATATTTATAAATATATATATATGTATATATATATATATATATATATATATATATATATATATATATTTATATTTATTTATTTCATTTATATATGTGCATATACATATAAATATACATATATTATTCATATATGTATTCATCAATTTTTACGCATCAATTGCAGAATATATTTAAATACACATTTTTTCCACCTATCTAGAAGAAGAACTGCATGAAAAATAAAATAAATAAATATGTGAATACATATATAAATTAACCTGAGACTAAGAGATTTAAGAATCAAATTTTATATAGATCTACAATTATTGCTTAATTAATGATATCAATGATTTTCTTGCTAGAAAATGTTAAACAATTTTTGCTTTAAATAATAAAAGGATTTCTCAATATTTAACATAATTTACATTTAAATAAAAGAAACTTCACTTTTTCATATTATTTATATTTCTTTATTTACTACGTTGAATTTGAAAGGCAGTGAAAAAATTAATATGATGTGCCCGACATTGACGGGCCGCAGAAGATTGGGTCTGATCAGGCCTATTTACCGCCACGGACATTGCAATACTTGCAATCACCATTGATGATCACATTGCCTGGATCGGGCGACAATGGAACGGCTATTAAGAGCAAGAGGAAGAGAGAGAAAGAGAAGCTTGGTTAAATATATATTTTGCAATTGTGACTGAGCACGTGCGACTCACCATTGGCCAGAGCCAAAAGACCGAGCACAAAAACGGTGACAACTGAGAAGAATTTCATGCTGTTGGTTCGACAAACACTTGAGTGTAACTGATGCTGCTTAGAATTCAATTCCGATCTTATATAGATGGTAAAATAAAATGGGGAATAAACAGAGTCGAGCTGATAGGACGCATATTTGGAAATTCCCACTTTTATCACAGTCGCTGAGAATATTCAATTCATATTTGGGCAATCCGACAAAAATCAAACACAAATAAATTATATGATAAGAAATAATTATATTGCTATGTCCGAAATGCCCTATTTTTAGAAACAAAAAAAAAAAAAAAAAAAAACATGAAAAATTCAGTTTGTCATATTTTAGATATATATTATTATGAAAAAATGTACGTTTAAATTAATAGTTATATGTAAAATAATCTCTGCGAACCATGTCAATCAGCAGCTAAAAATAAACAACAAAGAGAAGAGATAATATATAATATATAATATATAATATATAATATATAATATATAATATATAATATATAATATATAATATATAATATATAATATATAATATATAATATATAATATATAATATATAATATATAATATATAATATATAATATATAATATATAATATATAATTTATAATTTATATTTAAATAAAAGAAAATTTTCGGCTTTCTACTATTTCATATTATAGATATTTCTTTATTTGCTAAGTTGAATTTAAAACGCAGTGTGAACATAAAAATATTGCGCCAAACAGATTGACGTAAGCTGGGGGCGGCTAGTAGTAGGAGCAAGAGTAGGAGGTCGGGTCGGATCGGATCGAATCGGATCGGATCTATTTACCGCCATGGACATTGCAATACTTGCAATCACCATTGATGACCACATTGCCTGGATCGGGCGACAATGGAACGGCTATCAAGAGAGAGAGAGAGAGAAAGAGAAAGACAAACATATTTAAATATATATTAAAATTGTGAATGGGCACGTGCGACTCACCATTGGCCAGAGCCAAAAGACCGAGCACAAAAACGGTGACAACTGAGAAGAATTTCATGCTGTTGGTTCGACAAACACTTGAGTGTAACTGATGCTGCTTAGAATTCAATTCCGATCTTATATAGATGGTAAAATAAAATGGGGAATAAACAGAGTCGAGCTGATAGGACGCATATTTGGAAATTCCCACTTTTATCACAGTCGCTGAGAATATTCAATTCATATTTGGGCAATCCGACAAAAATCAAACACAAATAAATTATATGATAAGAAATAATTATATTGCTATGTCCGAAATGCCCTATTTTTAGAAACAAAAAAAAAAAAAAAAAAAACATGAAAAATTCAGTTTGTCATATTTTAGATATATATTATTATGAAAAAATGTACGTTTAAATTAATAGTTATATGTAAAATAATCTCTGCGAACCATGTCAATCAGCAGCTAAAAAAAAAACAACAAAGAGAAGAGATAACTTAAAATATATATTTTTTATAATTTATATAATATATAATATATAATATATAATATATAATATATAATATATAATATATAATATATAATATATAATATATAATATATAATATATAATATATAATATATAATATATAATATATAATATATAATATATAATATATAATATATAATATATAATATATAATATATAATATATAATATATAATATATAATATATAATTTATAATTTATATTTAAATAAAAGAAAATTTTCGGCTTTCTACTATTTCATATTATAGATATTTCTTTATTTGCTAAGTTGAATTTAAAACGCAGTGTGAACATAAAAATATTGCGCCAAACAGATTGACGTAAGCTGGGGGCGGCTAGTAGTAGGAGCAAGAGTAGGAGGTCGGGTCGGATCGGATCGAATCGGATCGGATCTATTTACCGCCATGGACATTGCAATACTTGCAATCACCATTGATGACCACATTGCCTGGATCGGGCGACAATGGAACGGCTATCAAGAGAGAGAGAGAGAGAAAGAGAAAGACAAACATATTTAAATATATATTAAAATTGTGAATGGGCACGTGCGACTCACCATTGGCCAGAGCCAAAAGACCGAGCACAAAGACGGTGACAACTGAGAAGAATTTCATGTTGTTGGTTCGACAAACACTTGACTGTAACTGATGCTGCTGACAACTCGACTACGATCTTATATTGTAAAGGCTGTAATGGGGAATACACAGAACGAGACTGATCGGACGTGTAAGTGGAAATTCCCAGACTGCGCAAATGCGTTCCTTATCACAGTGGCTGAGAATATTCAAGTGAACCGTATTAGCATGACAGGTATTGACATGCTCTTACAAATAGCATCTTCAATATTATTTAGAGATCAGCTTTATCACAATCTTACTCTCTTTTGGGCCTTATCTCTACAACTCATTTCACTTTATCACTTTCTCTTATGCTGAAATGATTTTTCCACAAATTGCTCCTCTTTTCCCCTCTCTCTTTGTCTTTGTCTTTACGTTTTTCCTCTCTTTCTCTGACTTACTATTTATGCCCTGTTGTATTTTTCTGGTCCCAAATTTTCCCTCTTTTTCTCTCGAGTTATTAATATTAATTTATAATCAATATAATATATGTATACATACATATTTATTACATATGTATATATCATAATACGCCTTCCTAGTGCAATCTCCCCATTAAAATTGAAAGGTGTCACGAGTTCAGCTTTGTTCAACAACTGTATTAATAATCTGGGCAATTCCACAAAATGTATATTTATATGTACACATACATACATGCATACATACGCATATTTATTTAAATTAATAATTGTACAACTTATATTATGTATAAATTATACTTTGTTTATATACAATTTCTAGTATGCTCAGCATTGAGTCGACGCTGATTGGAGGGAGGGCAATCTATCGATAGCTTTAGTAGATTGAGACACAAGTCGCAAGATTCTCGCCAATTTTGCCTCTCGATTTTAGTATAAAAGATCCATTACAGCGAGCAGAATTTAACTGACAATGAGGTGCCTCACGCTGTTGGCTATTTTAATTTTGACGCTGCTCGCCTGCTGCGCCAGAGGTGAGTTAATTGATACAGTTAGTCGCTGTGGGATTAATAATAAGAATTGACTCTGCAGCTGGCAAGGTGAGTATCAAGGGCACCTGTGTGGACTGCCATACAGATGAGACTACAACTCGCCGTCCCAGTCCGACGCGTGGTCGTCCAACGAGCCCAAAACCGAAGCCGAAGACAACCCGAAAGTCGAATAGCAATAAGAACTCAGATGAAGACAGTGCCGAGGGCTGGATGCTGAGCCAGGGCGCCAATGGGGCGCAGACTATCTCGAGAGGTGGTCGCTACAAGAGGCAGAGATATCAGAGGATAAATATCAATGGACTGGATGATGATGATGGCGGCTGGAACGGCGGCCGAGTGACCACAATTGATACACGTGGACGTCCAGGCACCTATGTGCGCAACGATGATTGCGTCGGCTGCAACATAAGTGGCTGAGGGGCAGGCAGTGGGGTCTGGCATAAAATACAATAAATTCAACAATTCAGCTCCAACTAATGCTATCTGTAGTTGTAGTTAGTTGTTGACCTTCTCGGACGTAACCAGTTTTGAGCATTGCCTCCGGGTATTTCCAGCCAGAGATCAAGTAGCCGACCCGTGATACGCAAATCAAAGCCAGACAACGGGCAATATAAAGCTGTTCGGCTCGTCTCATTGCTGAACAGTTGATATCATATTTGCAATGCGCTTACTTTCCTATTGTGCTCTATTTGCTGCTTTGTTGGCCATGGCAACAGGTAAGCATCTGCCATCTGCCATCTGCCATCTGCCAGCAGCTCATCCTCTACTCTACTATTTCCTTTTTGACTGCCTGCAGCTGGTGTGGTCATCTATGGCAATGACGATAATGGTGTCAAACCCTTTGTGGTGCCCGAGGGCTACAGCGGCCGTGTGCCTGGCGGCTCCTATGTGCACAATGCCGACTGCAGTGGCTGCGACATTCGCGGCTAAATTTCATTGCATTTGCATGAACTAAAGTACAGCTGTGCTTCTTGTATGATTAAAGGGTATGTCAAGTGGGCATGTGGGATGTGGTGTATATACGCTCTTAAAACTAGCATGAGCACAGCTAATGTTACTGAATAAAGCAAAGCTAAATAAAAAATATTTTGATTAAATATAATTTGATTCGATTTTTATTTAAGCCCAATAGAAAAAAAAACAAAAGAATTTTAAATTTTATTAATGAAAAAATGGTATATTAATGTTTATAAATATATAAATATATTATAATAAAAATGCAAAAAATAAATAAAAATGAATTAAAATTAGTTAATAAATTTAATTATTTCAAATTTGTAATAATTTAAAGAATTTAAAGATTAAATAAATTTAATTAAATTACATAAATTATGAACTATATATATATATATATATATATATATATATATATTCACTATTTATTCTATTCTTTTCTATTTATTTTCTTTCAAATATCTCATATTAAATATAAATTTTAATTCATTTTTATACATTTCATTATTGCAGAGTATCTGGAGTCGGCCATGACACACTTGCTAGAATTTTAATATATATTACTAATACCCATAATGCAGCTACAATTTGACAACATAATATGCTGGACCGGCGGGATTTACAATCGACTCTTGGGCAAGCCCCAAGCCCAGTTTCAGCTGCGTTTCCCAGCGTCAAAAAACACCCTATAATGATACTGAGACGACAACTGATAATTGCCTCTATATAAGATGCTCAGATCATGACATATTTTATTCAGTGCCTCAAGTCCACAAGATGAAGTGGTTCGCTCTGTGTGTCTTAGTGCTAGCTCTGCTTGGTCTGATTGCAGCGGCGCCTGCGGGTAAGACTTTCATTTATTACATATAACAATATTCATATATATAATTACATATAATTTCTATGTTCAGGTCAAATACGTGTGCGAGTCCATGTGCGCAATGGCAATATCAGATGGAATGGCGATTGCCACAACTGCGACATTCGCACCACCAAAAACACCGCCCAGGTGACCAGCACCAGAACCAAGCAATGGTCACGTAAATGTTAAGGCCCCGAAAATTGCCTCAAGTCATTCAATTAAGCAAGTGGTTCAGATTGGTATTATAAAACTTCTGTCTGCTAAAAAAAAAATGTTATGTATATTTAAGTATATTTTAATATTTAAATAGTAAAAAAAGTGTGAATATATATTTAAGTATGTTTTAGTTTTTAAATTAAAAGTCGCCAATCCAATTCAATCCAAGCTGCTTACCTTTTGTGTTCGTTCAGAGTCTAGAGGCGACATGAAAACAATAAAATTCCAATAATGATAATGAAACGAAAACTGATGAGTTCCTCTATATATAAGATGCCCAGATCATGATATATTTTATTCAGTGCTTCAAGTCAACAAGATGAAGTGGTTCGCTCTGTGTGTCTGAGTTATAGCTCTGGTCTATATATACTCGTATCTGAATTGAACATAGAAATTATATATGATTATATATATATATATATATATATATATATATAATCATATATAATTTCGATGTTCAATTCAGATACGAGTCCATGTGTATATCATCTTGTATATCAACAAGATATATAAAATTAGCTTAATAAAAAAAAATTGTTTATATTTTTATTTTATATATTTATTTATAGCATAATTTACTATAATTTATAAATATATATTTATTTTTAATTATATTATATATACTATTGCATTATATTATATTTATAATTTTAATATATTTTTATTTTATATATTTATATATAGCATAATTTACTATAATTTATAAATATATATTTATGTTTAATTATATCATATATACCATTATATTATATTATATTTATAATTTTAATATATTTTTTGATTCTTTTTTATATTATTTTATTTATTTATATTATTTAAAATATTTTATATTTCAACATTTTTAGACAGTTTTATTTATTATTTAAAATTAAGCCTAGCCTGCATTAAGGCCAGCATTTTCTTAAAGTCTGTTTTATTAAATGATTTAATTATTTTTTAGAAAATACGTAAAATATTTTTCGACTTACTATAAGCAAGTCGTAAATCAGCTCAAACAGCTTTAGCTGGAGGAAATATTTAATGGTGGTAAGAATTGCCTTCATTTGAGAGTTTGGTGGTGCGATGGCGGCAGCCGCTGCTAAGGTTGGTGGTGCAACCCTTTTTCTTTTTTGGGCAAATGACATTACACGTGTTTCTTGTCTACAAATTTTTATGCGCCCCTGCCATAAAACCAGCCGTTTCCTTGAGCACTCAGTTGTTTTTGCTTCTTCTTCGTCATTCTCTTTTGTTTTTGCTTTTTTTTTCTTTTCGTTTGAGTATGTCCTGTTCCGACATTCACGTTGCTCGGTTTTTATTGCCAAAGCACAAAGCCAAACCGCTGTGCGCCTGTAAATGACTCCCCGGGCACCTTTATATTGACTCGTAAAATTGCGACATTTAGAGCAAGGTCCCCCACCATATAGCAAGGCGACTAAGCAAACACTCGACCCCCATCTGCCGTGCACTCGACTAACCATCAACCCGCACTTCCGGTCGTTTGTCTTTTTGTGTGTTGCCAGCTTTTTGGCGCCGCGGCGACTTTCTTAACATTATTTCATTTTTATTTTTAAATTTGATTTTTATTTGCCTCTCAGTCGCAGCCGACAACGATTTTTATAGTCGACTATTTCGAACCCTCTAGTTGTATTCAATTCTCTATATTCTAATAAAGGGTAGTTTCGCTTGCCAGTCACTGAGTATATCGATTCGCATTTTTATAAGAGATATTTTTATGAGAGATACTCTGTATATAATTATTTTAATATCACCTCAGCCATATTTTATTTATAGATATAATATCTAACTAGTTTTATTTAATATTAATATTCATATATATTACTTCATAAATATTTGTTATCAAAATTGACATTTCTATTTTCATTCGCACTTTCTTATTATTTTTTAAAGGGTGTAACAAATTCGACTACTTCACATTCATTGTTAGTACCCTGCTGTTATTGCTACCAACGCCGGAAATTGACTTAGAGAACGTTCCAATTTTGTTTTTCTTTTTAGGGTGCGCTGCCCGAAAAATTGAAATCGGGCATTATGTTTTGGGAGCAGAGGCTATAATCACAATGACACGCCCATCACAGGCAAAGCACTTTAAAACGTTTGCTTTCTGCGAATTTGATTTTCACTTAACATTCGGTAGCGATAATGATTGCTTTTGCATTTTGCTCTTTGCTTTGTCACATGTCCTTCGCTCTTGAGTTCTTCATTTACTTCATCTTTTACTATGAGCGCGCTGCGTTATTGTTGTTGCTATTGTTTTTTCAACGTTCGCTGCTCTACTTGCATAGAATAACTGTTATTTTGTCTGCTTATCCCATTCTCTAAGTTACAGTCGCCTTCAAGAAAAGATTATATGCTCTCTTGGCTCTCATTTTCGCTTAAGTTTCTTATATTCTTAACCTACAGCATCTCTCTCTCACACACTAGCAGCAGATAAAGCAGTGCTTGTAATGTCGACTTGTGTTGCTCGTTTTGCTATGTCTGCGTTTTGCTTAGTCTCAAATTTACATTTGTTTTTTCTGCTCAATCAAACAACTGCAATTGGCTCTCAAACGCTCTCACACTCGCTCTCTCCTCTTTTACAGCTTTGCAAAGAGAGGCCTGTGGGCGATCAAAGCAGAGGAATAAAAACGTACTGTTGTTCTTATTAAGCTCTATTTTTGCTATAAATTTGGAGTTTGTTTATTGTATTTGCTGTTTGGGGCAATTGCAGCAACGGTAATGAAAAAAGCTTGAAGCTCGCAATCTACTTGACTGCTTAAATGCGAAATGGAAATTGCCGCGGCGTACGAAACTTTATTAATTTGAAATATGCAAGCGATGGTGTGGCCGGGTCGCGGGGGCCAAAATGATTTATTGGATTTTTGAAGAGCGTACTCAAGCGAACAATTCAATTGAATGTTCAGCGTAAATGCGTTCATAATTAATTTAATTTTTTTTTCGCACAAACATTGCGCATACGCAACGTTGCGTGGCTACAAAAACCATTTAAATATATATATACAGATATTTATATATATTTATTTGGACTCTTTTCATGAGGTTCTTCATCTTAATCTACGCAGTGTAGTGAAAGTGAACCGCAATTTATTTAACGTTTTTTTTTATTATTTAATTTCACCCCTTCAATGAATTTCAACCCCATTTCAGCGAGGTCCTTGTTACTTTTGTTGTTGTGCATTTAAGTGGCATTTTCTGTTGCACATCTCACAGGATGTGGCAGGATGCCGCTGCAGAGCGTATGATATAAATTAATGAATAATTGAAAGAGCGACAGAGAAGGATAGAGAGAGAGAGAGAGAGAGAGAGAGAGAGAAAGAGACAGCTGTCAGGAAATGTTTATTAAAGTCAAGAGGAAATGTTAAAGCTGTTAAAATTTGCATTTCAATCGTAAATTCATAAATTTATTAGGCAAAGCTTTAAATTGATTTTAAATTTGTATAAATATTCCATATAAATTTATTTTAAAAACGTTATCATATTCTGCTGTCTTTAATATTTTTATAAAACAAAGACATTTAATTGAAATTTTATATTTTGTACAACAATTTTTTATTGCTGTCAAATATGTTATGCATTTGCAATTATTTTCTGCATACTTTCGGAATTTCATTTTATCTGATTTAAATTTTTTTTTTTTTTTGTTTTTTTTTTTGTGAATTATTGATACATTTTTAAACATACATTTCATTTTATTCCAATTATTTTTTATTATTTTTAGATTAATTTATTCAATGAGAGACGTTTACTTATATTTATATATATTAATTATTATATTTTAGCTTTTTAGAATGTATTAAACTACCTCATATGAAAAGCTATATCACATAGCTGCTTAGAAATATGAATAAATAAGTTTTTTTCTTAAACTAATTAAAATTAAATAAGATAAATTGAATAAAATATACATATAAGATATAAGATAAATTGAATGCACTTGCATTGAGTACTAAGTAAATAAGACTGGAATAAGCTAAATATTTCTTTAATAAAAGAACTTTGCAAAATATAATATCTTTAAGCTACCGTGCGCTTTTAAAGCTTATCGCCTACAGCTTTTGGTCATTGTTTATGCCCATTTTCAATTAAGCTCGTTTCGAGTGCAAACGTAAGTCTTTACTTGTAATGGAGCTGATAAGTTGTGGGGGCTAAATGGATGGGCATGCGAGTATGTGACAATCAGTAATCTAGCTTCAATGGCATGCCCATGCTCACACAGACACTCACACACACACACATACTCACACCTTTGATGTATTGAATGTACGCATGAAACTTGACTCGGGACTGATTTCATGTTCGTAATTACCTCGGTGAGTGCAACCTCTGTGCCTGCCTCTGCCTCTGGCTCTGGCTCTGGTTCTGGCTTTGACTGTTGCTGGCCAGTTGCAGGGGTCTGCAGGTGTCGTAGCTGCGGCTTAACGAGTTGATTAAATGTTGTAATTGATGAAATGGCAATGCGACGCGAAGCTTTAAAGGTGTAAATGCTTTGGGCTTTCGGGCTCAAAATGCCGACGGTTCCGACCGGGAATAAACATGTCATTGTCATTAAAAGGCAGCAGAGGGCAGAGAGACAGGAAGGCGTACTACGATGTGCTCCCCCAGCGACTGGACAGTGCGCATCAATCAAATAAGCACAAAATGCACACGTTTTCATTTATAAATATTTGCGGTAAGGGTCGCACGACTACACAAAAGGCCGGCTGAGTTTTTGGGTTCGCTTTGCAGCCAAAAGGCAGAAATAAAAAATGATTTAAAAATTGAAAGGATTATGGGGCGAGCAGCGGCGGCAACGAAGCGCGTTAATGTTGATGCTGCTGCGGGGCAAGCGGCTACACAAAAAAAAAAAAGGGTCGGTAAAAAAGGCAAGGGAATTGCGAGGGTGAGCGGGTGAGCGCGGCGCTATAGATCTGCCTGTGTATAAATATATATATATATATATATACCCAAAGATATATATATATGTATATATCTCGCTGGTGTCGCTGTCACTCAAACAAAACTGTGCAAAAATCAACGAGGCAAATGGGAAACAAAAAGCCAAAGCTGACAGAGGAAGAGGGAGAGAGCGAAGGGGCTGTGTGTGTGAGTGCGCGTGTGTGGGCAGAGGCCAAACACTGTTGTTGTTGATGGTCAACAATATAATTTGAACAGGAATGAAAAGTAAACGCGGCAAAAATGGGCGGATACTTTGCAAGCTGCAGCTTATTTTACACATCAGTGTGTGTTTCACATGCTGCATGTAACGTCCTGCGGGCATAGCAAATAATACACACACATATATATATATATATATATTTATATAAACGTGCAACTTTTGTATAAATCAAATCAAATATGTGAACAAAATGTTTTCGCAGTTGTCGTGAGAGAACAAATCATCTTTTATGACAATTTCTCTTCACAATTTTGGCATGTGTCTGCGACAGTGGAAGAAAAAAATGGAAAATATAAACAATATTTTTTCATGAATATTTTATACAAATTTAAGTAGCTTTAAGTATTTATGAATTTGAACAAAAGCAGACAAAAGTTTTGCGCAGCTCTTAGTCAGAGAACCTGGATGCGGATGCCAGTTTGGTAATGTTTGGTTTAATTTGTTATTTAAGTAAAGATGGAAAGTTAAACAGAGCAGTTATAAGAAAATAAAAACAATGCTTTTTCTTTTAATTTAATTTTAATTTAAATAAAAACAATAAGAATGCTTAAATTAATAAATTATAAGTATTTGTATAGGAGATTATTTGCTTAAATGTAAGGATGGATTATTTTAAAATATTTACAGATTATTTTCTTATTTAAGATACAATATTAATTTCGAGTTATTACTAAAAATTTAAATATTAATAAAAATATTATTTAGCTAAAATAAAAACCTTTATTAATGTCATAAAATCTTATTATTATTATTAATTATTTTTGTATTCTTTAAAATTAAAATAATTTGGCTCAATAACAAAAAATAACTATTAATATTTGAAATTTTTCTTTCAATTAATTTTATTACTTAATTCAATTAATTTTATTATATATAATTTATATTATATTATAAATTATATATATATATATATATATATATATATATATATATATATATATATATATATATATATAATTTATAATTAATCAATTATTATTTATGAACTTACAAATAATTGTAATAATTGATAATATTAATATTTATTATTAATTTATTTAATAAATATTTTATTAAATATTTATTAAATTAATATTATAATTTTATTGAAAAATATAATATGGCTATAAATTCAGCAATTTGTTTTTAATTTTATTTATAAATATTTGTCAAAATTATTGTGCAACATTATTAGTTAGCTATAAAGTAACAAAATTTATATGCAAACTGCCTTTCTTCAACTAGCTGAGAGATCTTAACTCAATTGACACTTGATAAATAGTTTCGGAATAGCTATTTCCTACTCTTAAGGTGAATTAGCCAAATCAAAGAGGCGATATCTTTGCCCACTGTAGAGCACCCGCAACACACTTACAAATTACACATACATGATATACATACAAAACCCATCATCCTATCATACTTATATATACACATTATATATATATATATATATATATATATACAACTTTGTGCTGGGGGATTTAGTTTAGCTTCAGCTCCTGTTTGTGAAACAGCTGCCATTGCTGCTTGACCAAGCTAGCAAAACTCAATTTATTGTTAAGCGCCGCAGGGCCACTGTCCGACCCCCCGCCGACTCACTGAGCAGCCTGCCCGGCCCCACTCTGTGCTCTGTTCAGCAATTTTCTATAGCTTTTGGTTTTGCTTTTCGCCTTGTGGTTGTTTGTTTTTTTTTTTTTTTTTTGTGGGTTTTGGCTCCTGATGCGATTCGCATATTTTTTGTCTTGTTGCCGACTGCTGAAAATTGAAAATCATAATCGCATCAACTTTAGCAGCAGTGCAAAAGTTTTTTTTTTCGTGTAAAAACTTTTTGAGTCTCAGCCGCGCGCCTTCAAGTAGGCAACGAAATGTTCAGAAAAGTTGCCCGAAACATTCTCAGCCAGATAATTTGCACTGGATTAGTTGGGCCTCTGAAGTGTGCAAAAAGTATAAAGTAGATGTGTGTGTGTGTGAGTGAGGAAAGTTTATGGTCAGTGGCTGGTTAACCCTTTGCCTTCACTTATTCAGTCTGTTATCGCGCTTTGAGCATTACAATGCGCCCATTTAAACTTTGGCAGAAGTGCATTTAACAAGTTTTTTTCCGTTAGTAGAGCTTTTAAAGTTTTGAAAGCACCTATAAGCTTTAAGTTTGTTCAAATGTTAGCTTTTGCTTTAGTTTTAAAGCATTCTAAATTGCACGCAACTTTAAAAGCACATTAAGGCTTAGTTTAACTTTAACTGAAGAGTTAGATCGTTCAGTAAAAGAATAGATTACGTAAATGTAATAAATGATTAGCAAAATAAATAATGTGAAAATTGATCAACCAGTTATGAGTCACAATAAAGTAGATCTTAGTATTCATTTATGCTGAAAGTTGTAAGCAAAGCTCCTAAACTTGAAAGCTGATAGCTTCGATTAATTGCTTACAGCTTTTATTTCTAGTTGAAAAGTTACAACAAAAAGCACATTAAAAAGCTGAGCTAAATTTGTAATATAAAGCTTACACTTTAATTTATAAAAGCACAATCAAGCTTTTGATAAGCTGACGAAACTTTGCTAGCATCAAAATCAACATATTCTATTTAAACCTTTCTCAGCTGCTATCAGCTGCCATCGCATAGAAATTCATTGCATGTTCAACTGGAGGCGACTCGAGCCACATAAAACAATGGCACGCAACATAAACAGTAAACTGGCAAAAAAAAGTTTTTAGCTCAAGTGACGTTAACTAGTTGGCTGCTGGCGGCTTGGCTGCTCAGCTGCTCAGCTGCTCGACTGCTTGGCTGCTTGGCTGCTGGTGTTGCTGCTGTTTTTTTTTGCGGCCTTTAAAGTTGCCAAGTTATTTGCCAGCAATCAGAATCAGTGCAGGCCAAACAACTTGCCACAAGCTGGCAGCCATGAAAACGTAACTCGTATATTAAGTGGCTCGTCTCTGCGTAGGTTGCACTCACTTAGCGCTGCCCGTCTGTCTGTTGCAACATGATGTGGCAAGTTCTGTTCCTGCTCCTCATGCTGCTGCTGCCGCTGCTGCTGCTGCGATTTCTGCTGCGTAATTGTTGATTTTATGCGTACCGGCAATGCCATTAAGTCTTTGCAACATTCTGGCTACCGTTGTCGAGTGGACATGCAGCACCAAGAAGACACAGCCACCAATTAAGTCAAACCCGTACCACAAACGGCAACAGCATCGAGTTGCAACCTACTTGTTCAGCATTCACTAATTAATGTCAATGTCAAGTGCTGCCAGCAATTGAAATCGCTTAGAATCAAACTGCCAATGCAGCGACAACCTGCTGTTCGAACATCAAATTGAGCTGCAAGCCAGCTTAGCTGCACGGCCAAAGCAAAGCTTTTAAAACACGCGTTAGCAGCTGACTAATTATAGTGCAGGACAAGGCAACTGCAATTGGTAAGGGTGTATCATGTCTTAGCTACACAGTAGTTGGTGTTTCAGCTCAATTAGATCAAAAGAGTTGTTTAATGTTAACATGCATGGTAAATAATAAAATTTACTTGAAGAAGAAGAAAATTTAATTTAACATTAATTGTAGAATTTAACATGTAAGGCTTATAATAATATTTTGATATATACATTTCATGAATTCTTAAATATTTTTCATTTTTATTAGAATTATTTAAAAATATTTGAATATTTTATTATTTATGTGCATTTTTTAATATTTGTAATTTTTACTTGAATTATTTAAATAAAATTTAAATATGTTATTTGTAGTGAATTTTATTATATTTTTACTTGAATTATTATAAAATATAATAAATTACTAAGCAAATAATTTTAGTATTATTTTAAACAACTTGAATATTAATCACCCTAGTTGCTGTGCAACAGCTGTTTAACTTACTCAATCGCATTCTCTTTTTTTCTCAATCTCACACCCACTCGCTCTCTCTCTCTCAGTCTCTCTCACCTTCTCTTTTCCAGCTTCATATAACTAGATATCAATGCTAATAACTGTCATAAACCGCTTTACACTCTTAATTAATCCAATTAACAGCATATAAGAATTTGCAAAAAAAAAGAACTAAAAAAAAGAGTGAAACAAGTTGGGCCCTACAGAAATAATGAAATTAATTTGTTGAATAATTACAAGCTGGGCAATAGAACAAGTGAACTCATTATGTAATGAACGGTCCTTTCGTACGGTAAAAACACGAGACAAAAAGCAACAAAGCCGAAAGCGGCGAACATCATAATAAAAATAACATTAAAGTGGCAAGGCAAAAGGGATCATAAAAATGAAATCAACGTATTAACTACATGGCAGACAGCACCCACACGCACACACACATCCATACACACATACACAGACACATTTATAGTCATAACAAGCTCACGCCATATCCTCATCCAGCAGCTGGGCAGATAAAACGCAACGAAATAAAATCAATTCAAATAAAAGCATAAATACGACCACAGGAAATGAAAATGACGATGACTCCGTTGCCTTTGCACTCACTCTGTCTCTTTCTCTCTCTCTCTCTCTCTCTCTCTCTCTCTCTCTCTCTCTCTCTCTCTCTCTCTCTCTCTCTCTATCTGCCCATTCGCACACGCAGCACCCGAAAAGCTGCCTCCGCCGCCCACCCTTAAGGGTCGGCCTGCAGATGACTGTAACTGTTCAGCCCAAGGGGCAGAAAGAGACGGGGTATGGGTGTGTCAGCAGAGCACGGGCAGCAGGGAAGAGAGCAGTGCGGAGAAGAACGGCGAACTGAGCTGAACATGTAAGCGCGCATTTTACGGCACAAGCATTTTCGCTTAATAAAATGTTAAGTGGGGGAGAAAAAGGGCGGCAGACAAAAAGCGACAGCGCCACCGTGAAGTTGAATGTGCGTGTGTACGAATGTAAGAGTGTGTGTGTGTGTGTGTGTGTGTATGGGTGTGCGTGGCACAGGACTAGCAGAGAAGAGAAACGACAAATAGACAGACAAACAGAACGCCCAACTGTCAGGCAGACAGACTGACTGCCAAGCCTAGCAGTGGGGCAGGCAGAGTCGTAAAATTATATTTACAACACAAACAAAGCTGTCGACAAGGCAGCAGAAGCAGCAGCAGCAGCAGCAGTAGCAGCAGCAACAGCAGCAACAGCAGCAACGCCAGCAGCGACTGCGACGACAAGACCGAAGCTGAATACAATGATAAGCATGAAGCGGATGAGAGACCCACGCACACACAGGCATACTGTTACACGTACACGTGCGCCCATTCTCTGACCCCTCTGCTTCGTGCTTGCTCTTACTCCCACTCTCTTATACAACTTGAAGCGCCTGCAAAAAGGGCGCCGTGTGTTTTGTTGAGCGCCAGGCAAGAGATGAGACCGAGGCGCCCAGCAATTTCCCGCACTCAAAAAATAACAATGGCGCGTTGAAAATATCCGCTTCCGCTACTGAAGGCACACAAAAAAAAAAAAAACAGATAAAATGTGCAAGTGCGAGGGAGCGCGCATACCAGAAGGCAAGGCAGCGCAGCTGCGACTTTAACTGTAGTTCGCTGTAGTCTGCTTTTTTGGCTAAACGGTGAGCGTGCGAGTGAGACAGAGCAAAAAAACGCCAGGGCGTGCGACTGGCAAGCAACACTCAAATAAAAAAAAAGAAAAAAATTTAATTCAATTTAAGCACAATGAAATCATATTTTGCAACAAAATGTACAAAATTCAGTTTTGGGCCATGGAAGCTGACAACTTGAAAATGCTTTTCATTTGCTCGACTTTATGCTAGTATGTGTGTGTGTGTGTGTGTGTGTGAGTGCTTACGTAGCTTTGGCATCTGGCAATTCCATTTCTATTAGCATTAGCTGGACAGCCAAATCATCGTGTGGCAGGTATATTTATGTGTGTGTGTGTGTGTGTGTGTGTCTGACTGCTGCGGGTGTTGTTTGGATAGTCATGCGACTAGAATATGTTGGCATAAATATTTATACGCTTGCAGCGGCGACACAAACACAGACGCAGTCGACAAGCCAAAGCACAAATATGCAAAGCTCTTTAGCTGCTAGTGTATGTGTGGGTGTATGTATGTGTGTGTGCGTATGCATGACTTTGGCTTATGTGCACAGTGGGAACTCATTAGAGTGAACGACTGCGCTTAAATGATAGCTCGATTGCATTGGAATTATAGATTAATTATATGCTTGAATTTTAATTCAATAAAAATAAGATAATATAATAATAAGTATGAACAACTTTCAATAAATAAGTAAATTTATAAATTGAATAATTTCAAAGTTAATGCAACTATTTCCACTTTCTTCTTCACTCTTATTCGTTTTTGCTCTCTTCGCATAGCACAGTTTCTGCTCTTAATTAAATTTGCTATGTAGGATTGACTGTATATAACAGAGTCTTTGCTATGCATGAGTGTGGCTGTGTGTGCGTGTGCGTGTGTGTGTGTGACTACTTGAAAATCACATTAAGCCCGTTGGCATAGCTCTGCCACCAAGTAGGCAGCCGAGGATGTATGACTGACTAACTGTATATCTCTGTTTATCTCAGCCGTTCTTTCTCTCTCGCCTCTGTCGCCCCTTCTGTCTGTCTGTCCAATTGTTGTATTTGCAAATGGCAACTTGGACTTCAGTCGTCGTTGTTGTTGTTGCGCCTTTTGCCAGTTTTTGCGATTGTGTATGTGTGTGTGAGTGTGTGTGTGTCTTGTTTATTATTCATGCTGTGTGCTCCTTTACACCATTACAAGGACCTTGTGGCTGATGCTGCGCTCTGTTTAAATGGCGCATAAAATATTAATAGCTTCATTAGCATTCGCACAAATTTCACATAATTACATAATCAGAAGAGGGGTGCAAGGGCGCCCAAGGGGGAGGGGCCCAAATCGAAAACGATGTGCAACATTTTGTGGCAACAAAGCCGCTTTATAGTATGAATTATATACAGTTTTCCAAAAACTGTACAAACGCACAAAGCCCTTTTTGGCCAAATTGAGGTCCCTCTGCTGGGCGGCGCACTGAGCCGTTAAGTAGGCGGAAAAGGGGGAGCGGCTCAAAGTGACAGCAAACATTTTGCCTATGAGCAGGCTGGGATTTGAAATATTGCCGTGCGCGTCAGAAAAGAAGATGGAGACAGGGACAGGAGACAGTGTGAGAGTGAGAGTGAGAGAGGACAGATGAATGAGATGGCAAGCAATAAAATGAAAAATATTTGAACTTTAGCAAAAAGCGCACAAGGATATCAATTCCCTGAAGTATACAAAAACACACAAGTGCATATGCATATGTATGAGTGTGTGTGTGTGTGTGTGTGTGTGTGCGTAGTCAAATCCAACTAGAATCAAAATCACAGCAATAAAATTGAAAGAGCGTGCACGAATGCCAATAGAAAACAAACAGCAATGTGTGTAGCCGAAAAGGGAAAGGAGAGGTGAAACGGCTGCTCCAGTATATTAGGTTGAAGCACAAACAAGTTTTTTTCGGCACACAAATGGGACATAAGAGGTAAAAAAAAGGAGAAACAAAATAATGCATAGAAAAAGAGAAAAAGGACGAAGGCAACGACAGACAACGTTTATTTGCCTTTTTGCCTCGATGGCAGCAAAGGCGAATTTAAAATGAGAAACAAAAACAACAAAAAATCCAACAACAACAACAACAGCAAAATTGATGAGTGATTCGTGTCAAATTCGGCAAAGCTTTAGAATGTGTCATCCGATATGTAATAAGCTAGAGCACGTGTCCTGTGAAAGGAAAACAATATTAAGGCAGTCAAAGTTACACAAAGGTCAAACGGAACATTATGGCTTTATTTTGCGCCTAATAAATCTCATTATGTCATTATATGCTCGAGCAATAACAACAACCATAACAAGAATCAGCAGAGGTAACCGAAACAACAAAAAAAGTAGCCGCCAACTGCGCTGCCGGCGTCGTCGTCGTCGTCATCGTCGTCATCGTCGTCGTTGAAACGGCAACAGCCAAACGACATGCCAATCAGTAATCAATCCGCACGCACATTGACAACGAGGACGTCCCCAACTCTGCCGCGCGCTCTTCTCTTCTACTAATAACAATTTGCAAAGGCAGAAATGAATGATTGCAGCTGTATGAGCCACCAAATACCCTGTTTGTGCAAGATAACAATTAATTTTTACTATCAATAAGAAACTTTTATTTATTTACTTTAACGATCAATTGTTTGCTTGTTCAAATGTCTTAAATACCTTAATGGATTATATTTTATTGTTTATAAATATATGATTCTTATTGGTATCGAGTTGGTCTCGTTGTGCCAACTTAATATTGACAATAAGAAACTCGACATAAGGAGCAGCAACAATGCTGGCAAGTGAGACCACACGACGTCACAGTAAACAAAATGAAAAGAGATAAACATAGAGCGGCACTGCGCAACATGGCGTCAGCAGCAGTCAGCGGCTTTGGCGTTGAGCGCGAGTGAGAACGAGAGCGCTCAGAGAGCGAGCGCACAGCAAAAACGCCGCCATTAAAGAAATTCCTCTCAGAGAGTACGACGTGTATGTGCATGGGAATGCTTTAGTGTGCGGAATGCGTGTGCAAATGCCGCAGAGTTGTCGACTCACAAGCGATAAAACCTAATAAACAAGAATGAAGAGTTTTTTACTACATGTAATACAAATTGATTATATTTACAATGAATGAAAAAACGATTAAATTTTATACATTTTAAGTTTATTTGCTTATGTTGTAAATATATGCTCTTGTTTACTTGAATGGCTTTTCGCCGTAAAGCTGACAACCCTGTTCTACGCGCCGCTGTGTTGCCAGCGAGAGCCGCTCAATTTATGCGCTTTTTGTACGCGTTGCTCCTTCGTGGCGGACAGTACGGATGAAACACTGTCGACGCAAACTAGGCGAAAAGTTCTATGAGAAACAACAAAAAAAAAATAAGAAAAAAACAATTCAACATTTTTAGCATAAATTGTGTGCTAAACCATAAGATTTCCATGAGCAAATAGGCAAAGGTATTAAATCATATTTCATGTCTCACGATAATATATGCAAATAATAATGTGCTCATGTGTGTGTGTGTGTGTGTTTTGTGCATTATTTATTCAAGCAACACAATAGCAAAAAGTGTTAAAGAAATTGTCTTGCGTTTATGCCTCCTCTTCTGCGTGCTCGTCGCGGCGCGTCTTGTGTGTTTCTCGGTGTATGCTTCTGTGTATGTGTGTATTTGTGTGCATGAGTGTTTGAAGCAATTAACCAGCAGCAGTGTAGAAATGCCAAAAACGCATTAAAAATTATTACTCGTTGGCTGTCTGTCATTCACGAGAAACAGCAACAACAACAATAACAACAACAACAATGCACAAGTGCTTTTTGCCGCCGCTACTCATAAAACAAATTACCCACTTGGGCTTGACTGTTATGCGTGCGTGCGTGTGTGTGTGTGTATATATACACATATATTTATATATATATTTGTACATGTGTGAAAAGAGCAGCGTAATCATCATCAGCCGTCGCTGGCACACAAGCAAAGCTACAACTACGCACACACATAAATATATATGTACATATACTACTATGCACCCATACTGATGCAAACAAAAAAGTAGTAAGCACTCGCCGCAATAGTAGTAAAACGGCCAAAAAGGCAGTGGCAATATGTTGCCACCAACAACAAAAACAACAACCACAGCAGCCGTATAATACCGGAATAAAATTTCTATACAGCGCGCTTGTCGACGTCGACGTCGTCGTCTTCTCTCACATGAGCTGTGCATGTGTATGTGTGCATTACTCTCGTTCTCGCTCTCTGTTGGTCTATCTCTCTGTCGCTCTTGCTTGTAGTACGGCTGCAGTGAGCGACAGTTTTATTTTTTTTTTTCGGTTATAGCAACAATGTTGGGCAGCAGAAGCATCGCAGCGAAGTTGTTGGCGTAAAGGCAAATGTTTGTGTGTTTGTAAATGCGACGCATACATGTATGCGTACATTTTGTATGGCTGTGTGCGAATGTGCGAGTTTTTTATGTTTCGCACAAACATTGCGGTAAAAGAACGCCGACAAACGTTCGTCGCTGGTCGCTTAGTCGCTCTCACTAATTGTGACGTCTGCGCGCGTGCGTCAGGACGGTCGGTCGGTCGGTTTGTCTATCTGTCGCTCGGTCGGTCTGTCTGTCGGTCGGTCGGTCGGTCGGTCGGTCATTTCGTTGTACAACTAACTCCCCCGTGTATTTTTTACTTCAATCGTGTATATGCTTGTGTGTGTGTGTATGTGTGCGCTCCAAACATACTCACACACTCGCACACACAGCTTCGCCGTTCACGCGCTCTCGCTCTCACACAAAGTGCCGTTTTTGTATTTGTAGAAGAAGAAATAAAAAAAAAAGAAAAGAAAACAACTAACCTCATAAAAAAGTTCATGCAGTGAAAAAAAAAACCAAGAAAATTTGCCAGCAGCATATTTGTCAAATAAAAAAAAGTAATAACAGAAAGAAAAAAAAAGAATAAGTAAAAGAGTGTGCGCAATCTGTACCCTTCTCGCTCTTGCTCTTATATAAATGGCAAATAATTCTTGAGATTGGCTACAGCAACAAAAACAACAATAACAACAACAACGACGACGTGAAAAAGGAAAGCTCTGCCTACAACAACGAAAATTTGTGGATTTACATTTCCTGTGTGCAGCGGCAGCAGCAGCAGCACCAGCAACGTCGCCTTCGCCGTCGTCGTTGTCGTCGGCGTTTCTTTTGTGGATTATTACTACCTAAAAACCGCTGCTCACTTTGCGGGCCGCACTCTCTCACTCAGTCGCTCTTACGCTGGCTCTCTGTCGCACGCGAGTGCAAGGGTCGTTGCGCGAGCAAGCCAGCAGGCATCGAAAATCCTCGTTCGCACCTTGCTCCCCACCATTCTCTCTCACCCATACACTACTCACCACACTGTGTCTCTCCCCTAACGTCGCTCATCATCGTCGCTGCCAACAACAACAGCATCACCAACTAAAAGCAACAAGAACAGCAACAACAACAACAGCGGCTGCATGCTGTCGTCTATGAAGCAGGAACGAGCATATCAACAGCAGAAATTGCGATTATTTTGGATTTATAAAAAGGCAAGTAAGCAAACCTAGCCAAACACTTCTCAAATCTATGCATGTATGAGAGTGTATGTATGAATATGTGAGCGAATGTCTGTTTGTGCGTGTGTTAGTGTGTGTACATGTGTATATTTGTTTAATGTGGCATGCTATAAATCCCAAAAAGACGGCCCCCCGCCGCCTCACGTTTCGCTGCTGTGCGTGGAAGCGAGATAGTTGGCTGCGTGCGGCAGAGCGAGAGCGGGCACGAGAGTAAATTGATTTCCAGTTTGATTAATTGCCGCTTGCTGCTTGTGTTGCTGCTGCGGGGCGCATGTTTCTTTTTTCGTCGTTTTTTTTTTTTTTTTTTCGGTTGCCTCAAGTTAATGCCAATTAAGGTGTTTCAATTTAAGCCGATTTGTAATTAAATGGGGTTTTTGTTTGATCTGACCCCCGGCACAACTCGCCGCTCAAGCGATTAGAAATCGTCAGGCGGCTGCGCAGCAATTTGCCCATAAATATGTATAAACATGCTAAAAACATGTCAAAAAAATTGCCATTTTCAGATTTATGGCTGACGATTTAAATTGTTGCGTTTCGTATATTTTATGTCGCGCTCATTAAACGTGGGAAGTTTGCTTTTTAAATACTAAGGGAATTATATACATATTTTCCCCCGCAGGCTTTTTGTATATATGTATGCATGTATGTATGTGCGTGTGTACTCAAACGCGGCGGTGACAAGCAAATGACGGCTCATTGAGTTTTTATTATTACGAATTTAAAGTGCACACACACACATGCATAAAAACGGAATCAAAAACACACACACACACACACACAGTCACTCACACCCGCTGAAACCAGCGCATTGAGAGAAATTCCCATAAAAGGGGCGTCGTCGACAAACAAAAGGGACGAACAGAGCAAATACATGCATAAATACAAATGAAAAAGGAATCACGCTGCCTAATGAAGCCTGCGGCGCGCAGCGCAGTCATGTCGGCCATGTTGGGGAGTACGAAGTGACTGAACGACGAAACGACCAAACGACGAACCGGCCGAAAGACGAACGATAAACAAACCGTGTGCAGTGTACGAGAGAGAAGTGAAGCGTAGATGAAGGAGGAGATGGAGGCCCAAGCGCACGTAGCTTACTCAGCTCCCTTTTGGGCGCCGAGTATGTCGCTCTCTCTTGCTTTCATTCTCTCTCGCACTTACTACTCAGTCACTTTGCTTCGACTTGTTCTAGCTCACTTGCACTCACTCAGCATACTGAATTGGCTTCTGCTGGATTGCGTGTTTTTGTTTTTTTGCTTTGATAAGTTCTTGCCTGGGCGTGTTTTGCATTTAGTTGAAATTATGAAATTTTTACTGTGAATGAGTGTGAGTGTCTGTGTGTGAGTACAGCAAGTGGTGTTTGTGTTTATGATAAAGACATTTATTTTCTTAATGACTTATGACTGTGCAATTCGCTTACGTTTTCTATGCAAATAAAGATAAAGAATAATTGAAAGTTTTTTGTGAAAACTTTTTAAGGATTGAATTTTAATGAGTTTTTAGTAGCTCGCTTTTAAGGGTTATAGTTGAAGAACTTATTTAATTAATTGCGATTCTTTAAATGACATAATTATTATATAATCGAGAAGAAATATGACTTGATATGAAAATCTTTTGATTGTTTACTTTAGTAAGAAATGTATTCGCCGGAAATTATATTGCGGCATTTGGTATAATGAAATGTTTTTGACAGCAATTTTGTATTATTTTTTGCGCTGTCAGACAATTAAGCGAACGAACTGCGTTAAACGCTCTGTAAACAAATATAATGAAACAGAACAGCAGTAACAACAACAACAACAACAGCTAGTCATCGACTGTAGATGGCAATACAGATACAAGCAATAGATAGATAGACACAGAAGCAGCAACAGCAGCCACCGCACAATTAAGCATCTATTAGACGCGCTCTCTCGGTCATAACATTAAAAATGCTTCACACAAATGGGCAGCAGCGAGTAGGCCGAAGCAAGCAGCCAGCCAGCCAGCCAGCTGAGCAACCGCAAAAGCTAGCTAAATCCAAAGTCACACAAAAAAAAAAAAAAACAAAAGCAACAGAAGTGGCGGTCGGGGTTGAAGTGGGAGTAGATAGGGCAGGGGGTGAGCAGGCAGAGGGAGGGTTCGCTGGTGGCGCGCACAATCGTGACGCCAACTTAGTTACGGTCATTAGCACCAGCAGCGCCGCCAGCGACAGGCCAAAGCTGCCTGCCTATGCTCTATATGCATGTATTACACACACACACACGCGGGCAGACAGGCACGCACACATGCACACATAATAATTTGTCACACTGTCGGAGTCGCTGGTAAAAGTTGCTCCCAGCTATAATAGCAACAACAACAACGGCAGCAACAGCAGCAGTCAAGACTTGTACAAGATACATGCACAACTACACACACACATACACTCACACACACACATGTTAACTGACTTTTAGTTGGCGCATTGGGAGCTTTTGCCTTTTTCTGCAAAGTGTAATTGGCTTTGTTGCTGTTGTTGTTGGTTGTTTGGCATTTGCCACCGTTCTGCGCCTCGAGACGATAACAATTTGAACGCTACAAATGTGTCAATTGCCTGACAAAACATTCCATGCACACATACATGCACACACACGTGCTTATACGTAAATATAATTATATTTAGTTAAAGACTTGGTTTCCCTGCCTAAACATTAATTAACATAAGATATGTTAGTTAAATGTTATTAGCATTATTGTTAGCATTAGCATTGATATAATTATATATTGAGCATATTTCTAGCAACTGTTGCTTATGCTCTCAATCAGCAGCGGAATAGACAGAAATGTTAAGCTCAAACTAACATAAATATTAAAATATTTGTATTTATTTCAGCAGATGTTAACTGAATGTCATTAGCACTTAAATTATATTTTAATGCTGTTCAGCTGCATCATGTTTTTAGCATTGACAGTAAAATGTTAATTACGCTGTTCAGCTTAGTTTTGTTAGCTTATCAATAACTGTGTATATCATTAACATGATATTGTTGATTATGTTGCCATTAACATTATGCTATATTACAATTAGGCAAATGTTAACTAGCTACTCTTAACTTTTAACATTGCAAGAGCTCAAGTTACAGAGACTATATGAAGATAAATTTGCTGCTCTTGAGTCTCTGTTAAATGGGTATTAAATCATTGCTGTTGAGCAACTGTTAATTGGCTGTTAAATTATTTCACTGCAGTTGAGCATGCTCTCCATGAAATATAATATTTTTAACATTGTTGTTAATTATATTGAAGAATTTATGTTAACCCAACGTTAAGGCTGTTATGCGATGTAAATCGAAACTCTTGGCCTTAACAAACATTCCCCAATTGCTTGCCATATATATTGTTCGACAATTTGATATGATTAAATGGATTATGCTCAAAAATGGAAACGGAGCTGACTTCAAAATTATATCAAGCGCCACTCACATTGTGCTCCCTGTATTTGCGACATAATATAAATCAGTCTGAGATAGAGGCAGACATGCAGCATGCACAGATACGGCTCAGTCGCTTAAGTTGGGCCATTTGTCAGGGCCCCGCCTCGTCGACACGATTAAAGCAAATTGATTTGTTCAATTCTCATAAATGTCTGACAGTGACAAACGTTTTTTATACACTTTTTTTTTTTTTTTTCCACCTCGTCTCGTTTCAATACGCCCATGCAAATTAAGAGTCGAGTTTTTGAGCTTGTAGCGAATTTGAATTGTGGCAAACCGAGCAACAAATAAACACAATAAAATGGAGAATACTATTGAATGTTAAACAAATGTTAATTAAATAATAGACCATAATAGCCATGTTAAATAATAAATGAATTCATAATAAATGGGAAAACCCATTAAACGAAATTTATTATGCAGTTCGGCATTGAGGGAAATGAAAGCATTTTCTCAAATATAAATAGAAATTTAAATGAAGTTCAGCTTAAGAAATAATTCTAAATGCTCTAAGTACATTTTATTTTATTTATAGTTTGCCGCAAAGACTATAAAATTTATTAAATTGAGTCTTTTATTAAATGCAATTTAAATAAAATTTTATCTTTGACCTTAGCATATGAATACATTTTATAGCATTCATTCTAATTGCGTTGAATCAATAACAATTTGAAATGGTATTCAAGTTAATGACAAGAGCGCATAAAAATTGTTGATCAACAAATTTCAGACAAAATAAATTTAAAATTGAAAAAAAAAAAAAGCTGCGTAAAGATTCGTATTTTTGTTTGCGAATTTGTACAACATTTCATAATAATAAACGAATGTTAAAGGCCGCATTGAACGTTTAAGAAAAGAGAGAGAGGGAGAGGAAGAGAGAGAGACAGAGAGAGAGAGAGAGATGGTCAGCGGAAGAGAGCAGCAGGGGCTAGGGAACATGATATGGCGAGTTTTTAGTAAAAACAAACAAGCCGCAATCAACAAGAGCGTCATTAAAAAAGCAAATTTCTGAACACGCTAAACACATGTAGACAAAAAAAAAAAGCCAAGAAAAAAAGACAACAATAACAGAGGCACGAAAGCGTTCAACGTTCACTAGATAATGTGGGCCAAGCGGCAACAACAACAACAACAAAAGCAACAACTACAACAAAGCTGCAAAAAAAACTCAATTTTCTGCGACAAGAGAAGCGACGAGGCGCAGCGACTGGCAAATTGATTGTGATGAGGTTTTTTTTATGCTGTTGCATACCCTGTAAAAATAACAAATTAGTAGAGCAAAGCGGGTATATAAATGCAAATGAGTAGAGTAAAATATGTGACAATAAGAAGAGGTATAAAATAATAAAAAAAATAATAAAAATAAGTGCTGGATATCTGCAAGCTGGGTTTCTCTCAGACAATTCGCCTTTTGTTTTTTTTTTTTAGCATATTTAAAAGTCAATGCGAAAATTGTGGTGAAGTTTGTAGCGGGTATCTTTTGAGATACACACGCCGCATAGCCAATGCCAGGCGCACAACTCAGAGATGTAAATTGAGTGCTTTGATAATTAATTAATGCTGCACAGATACAGATACAGATACATGGCTAGCTGCAGATACGGATACATTTTAAGTTTTAGATACATTCATATATGAATACAGATACAGGATATAGATACAGATACAGAGATAGGCAGAAACAAATACAATATCTATATCTGTAATAGAAACAAATACAGATATAAGTTTAGCATACAGATACAGAAAGAGACAGATGCGGATACAGATACATGAAATAGATACAGATTCAGAGACAGACAGATACGGATACAGATACGGACGCAAATATAGTTAAAGATACAGATACAGATACATAAATGTATAAATATGTACACTTATATATTGCATATTTGCATATTTCTAGCTAAAAACTCAGCTGAAAGCTGCAAAAAAAATATAAATAAATTCATAAAAAAAAACAACAACAATAACAAAAACATGAACAAAATGTAAAACATTTTAAACGAGTTGAATTTAATGCGACAACTCGAAACGCAGATAACTCAATTTGACTCTGAGTGGAAGGGAGTGGGGAGCGGGAAGGCGGCAGGAGATCAACGTTTGATAGCCACTAATTCATTGTTGGCGGCATAAAATGTGCATAAATAAAAGCAATTAATTATAATGCGTAAATATTGCAAATATCACAACAAACAAGCAACAACAATAAATAAATTAAATAACCAAAAAAAAAATAAATCGGAATTTATAAAAAACCCGATAAATGTAATTAATATTTATTTTCACATATCTCTGACAGCTACAAATTCCAAATGAAATGCAAACAAATGCTGATAACATGCAATCAATAAAAAAAAAGAAAATAAATATGAAAATGAAAACAGAAAAAGTGTGGAGGTGGGTGGAAAAGTGTAATTATTCAGTTTGGTATGTGAAATGCAAATATTTCATAATTACAAATAAATAAATTGCAATAAATTCTTTACGGCTCTGTGCACATAATTAAATCATGCAATTTGTCAGCGTGGCCCGCGTGGCAGAGGGCAGAGTTTGATTTACAATTATCCAAACACTGTTCAGGCCATTTGCAGGAGTGTGTGTGTGTTTGGATTGTATTTAAATAATTTAATCAGCGAATATTTTGACACGCCAATCAGACGGACTAGCCCGAGTTATTCATGAAATGGCTAACTAACCAATTACATGGGCAGTAGAATGAGACTGAGACTGAGATTGAGACTGGACTGGCCGCAACACACTAAAACAGTTTCTCTATATAGTGTGAGCTTGCCTGAACTGAAAGTTCAATGAATTTTGACTGAAATATGATATGCTTATCATTTAAGCTTTCATAGTCCAATTTACATATCCAAGCTTAAATATGTAGCTAAATATTGATTTCAAAAAATGTTAATTGAAGTATCTAAGATGACATAAGCTTGTCAACATGAGATTTCTTTTAATATACAAGAGTTTATGAATAAATGAATATATATATAAAATATATATAGACAGCTGGATGAAGAGTTTCACGCTAATTCAGTTCATTAATTTGATCTTGAATACTTAAATTTAATGAATATATATATAAAATATATATAGACAGCTGGATGAAGAGTTTCACGCTAATTCAGTTCATTAATTTGATCTTGAATACTTAAATTTAAAATTTATTTAAATTTTGAATACAGAATTCTATAAATTGCACGTCAAGTTCAATGATCAATTAAATAATTTAATAATATAAAATATATAAAATAGCGAATTAAAATTGTAAAGTAAAGACCGTAAAGAGCAGCTGTTGCAGTTGAAGCTGTGTGAGCTGAAGTGTGGCTCAGCTGCAGCCAGACTTCCGCTAAATGCTAAAATAATTATTGTAGTTAAATTGTTAAGAAATTTGACTAATTGAAATGAAATTGTAAATCATGCTATATTAAGTGATTATCAGTGTAAACAGCAGCAGCTCACAGCAGTATAATCTACCCTATGTTCACCCTGCTCTCCATATACATATGATGAATCTGAATTCGTATACTAAAAATAGCACAAAATCGAATCTAGACCACTGAACAAGCACTTGAATGGAAGCTTAAAAGTTGCTTTTAATCTATACCCAGTTCGGACTGGACTTTAATCTTTTGCATAGAAATCTAGTCTGTCTGCTTGCAAATTAATAAAAATGATCATCATAACTTTCATTTCAAGAACTTTCAGCAAGAAAAACTTGTTAAAGATTCAGCGAAAGCTTCTCAGGCTGCCACATCGAGCGAATACATGATCTAATTTACATACATATACATATATGTATTTATAAATATACAAAATATCTGTTGCCATTGGCGCCTGATTCGCTCGCAATCAAATTTGAATATGAATGCGTAAACATTGTGTGAACAATTTAAAGAACTTTTCAGCCTCTTTTATATTTTCGCTGTTTGGTGGAATTCGCTCGAACATTATATTTCATTGCTAATTGACGGATGCTTTCAAATGGCGATCATTCACAAGAGATCTTTATATGCCTCTAATCGCATTTCTGGATAAATGCCAAAATGTGCGTTGTTAACATATATATGTACAAATAGCAGGCAAATATGTATGCTATATCTCTTTCTTCAATGTATCTGTATCTGTAGCTGTAGCTGTAGCTGTATCTAAACTGCGATCGCTACACGCGCCATCATTTGAGGCCAGAAATAGCAACACGCAAACGCCATGCGCTAAATTTAATTTAGCAGCGCAATCAAAATGTGAAAAAAAAAAAACAATGCCAAATATGAAAGGTAAAGCCATAGCGAAGCTTAGATGCTCTAGTTGCCTGCCTGATCAAGCCTGTTAATGCTAAGTCTATGTTAATATGACAGTTACAGTTGCTTAGAGGCAATAAATCTAACATTAATAAGTTTGACTATGCGAATATTTGTATTTGTTTAACATATTCATGTTAAGATCATGTTAAGCAGTAGCAGCTGCCTTTTTATCAATAACAGCATAATGTGTTAGCTTAAGTGCTAACATAATATGTTAGGTAACAAAATGTTCCCATTATTTATTTATGCTTTGCATATTATGTTATCATAAAATTAATATATCTAGCTTAACATAGATAGGCAAGAGAAATTTTAATTTAATGCATTCGCTTGACATGTTAACAACTGAACATTTTAATGTTTATCTAGCTTAACATAACCTGATAACATAATCTTAGCATGACAAGCTTCAAATAAATATGCATAAAATTAATGCTAAAGCTTAACAGAATGTTAGACTAGCTAAGTATTTTAAGCAAGCGAGGAATATTTGATTTATGCATAATAAATCATAAATCAGATCAAGAAAAAGAAAATAATATTAATAAATAAAATATAATATTAATTATGCGCCCACGTTATGAGTAAATATTAAGTAAGAGCTGATTAAACTTTTGGAAGCTACTCAATAACGGATATGTAAACGTATTCATTAAATTAAATATATAGACTTCCCCAATATTTCATATGCCTACACACCTTTTCGCTGACACAAAGCTTTACGCCCAGCAAATTGTATTACGTACAACAACAAATAAATTGGCTTTATTAACAACAATCTCTTTACACAGAATAATTTGTTGGATTTACATCGTTGATTCGAGGCATATATAACGCTCTGCTCACCTGGCGCCTTGGCTAAATAGCAAAATATTAATCTTTTGGCCGCACGACTTGGGCAATATGCCAGCAAGATTGATTTTACAATAATGTATACATATATCTATTATTTTCTAGGTTTTTTTTCGGGTTTTTTCTGTGTAAACAAAATGAACAACAGTCATAAAAATGTATCCAATAGATACATTTGTATCTGTCTTCCTCTCTCTGTCTATCTCTCTTTATATGGCTGGGCTTTTCGTGTATCTCATAAAATTCACGCTGTTTGTTTATTTTGCCAGCGGCGTTTTATTTATTTTTGTTGTTTTTTTTTCTCCTTCTTCTTCTTATTGTGGCTCTTTTGTTATTGCATATTTATTTTGTTGTTGCTGTTGTTGTGTCGTCAAACGACGTTGTCGGTTTTTCCTCTTCATCTTCTTCTTATTCTTTTGTTAACTCTGGGCGTGGCATTAAAGTTATGAGCCTGTGGGTAGGGGAAAGTGAGGAGCACCTCGGCATAGTTCATACTCATGAGAAGCGTGCTTTTCAAATCAAGCAGCAAAAAGCATCTGCCAACACCCCCTCTGCCATGCCTCTGCTCGTCAAGTGCTGCTTAACCGTTTGTCTGTCCCTCTCTTTTTACTTTGTCTCCTTTGGCTGTGGCTTCGCTTAAATATCGAGCTAAGCACCTTTTTTTTTTTGCTGCTTACTGTTTACTGCTGCAACAACAACAACAGCAAAAGCAACGGCAATGAGAGCGCCCGCTGTGTTGTGCTGCTACTGAGCAAAGCTTTTATGACCAAGCGCTGAATGCGGCGCTGACTGCGGCGCTAACTGCGTCGCTGCCACTGCTGATGCTGCTGCAGCAGCAGTTCTTCTCGCATATTTATTTTGATATCTTTTATGGTACTTTATTTGGCGGCTTAGCTACCCCGCCACGCAAATAAAACTCGCCAGTTTTGTTGATTTTATGCGGCCGCCGACAGCGCTGCTTGAGACGCGGCAGAATGTAAATAAAACAGCGGCAGGCAAAATAAGACTAAGAGAGATAGAGAGAGGGAGAGACAGAGGTACTGGACAGATCATAACTTGAATGTGTTTCGACTCTGACATGCCCTATAAAACAGTTATGTAGTTAGCTAATGCTCGACTTGAGCAACTCATGCTCTTAGAAAGTTCATTAAAGTATTAAGCAAAGAATGTAAGCAAATACTCTTCCATCTTGAATCAACAGTAAATATTTATCTCTTACGCATACGCAATATATTTCTGTTAAGTTCAACTTGTATAAGTTAATCTACCCTCTTTAGCCGAATAACTGCTGGTCCTCATCACACTCTTCACCCTCTCTCTCACATATCAATTCGGCTTAAGCTTTATGGCCATAAAAAGATTATGGCATATTATTTTATATTTCTGCCTTAATTTATGTATTTTCTTATGAATTTTTTATGTAGCCACGTTTTATGTTTAATGAATTCGCTGCTGCTGCGATTTATGATTAGCTGTGGGTTCATTTGTCTTTTTCGTTTTATTAATTTTTTAAGCAAAAAAGACTAAGAGAGAGGCAGATGGGGTCTTGGTCTCTCAAATTATTTAATTTGAATGCATTTGAGGCATTGTGCAATTTACTTAAATTGCCAATTGTTTGCAATTACTTGCCTGATTATCATAATAATCATTAGCTTATGTGATTATCGTTAGCATTATTATAACTATTATAACTCTGGACATTTGCGTGATAATTATAGACGTGCACACGAATAGATTATATACAATTCAATGCTTCAAAAAATACCTCTGGGTATTTTTCTCTTTATTTATTTATTATTTTTCTGGTTTTTTTTTTTTACAAATTGCTTAATATGGACATTCAACTCGATTCTGCGGTTTCTCACAGAGCAACTGCGACTGGGTGCATTAACATAATTGCCGTAATTTATGAGACCCAATTTGAAAACGACCAACAACAATTTCAAGTGTGGTGGCTACACAAACATAAACACACACACACACACACACATTCACATAATGTACAAATTAGTTGCATTTAGAGTTTTGCTCTCCTTTGATCCGGTCAGCTGTGTGTGTGGTGGAAAAGAGGGGTGGGTGGGAAGCCGCATAACTGGCACGACTCTTCGAGTGTCTCTCTTGCGGCCACGACAAGTCTTAAGCGAGGGCTAAGCAGTAAGCTCACTAATGATTAAGAGCATGTGTGCATTACTAAAGTGCTCTGTAATTTGATATTTTTGGCTTATGCCATAAAAAGAGTGTGTAATAATGGCATAAGCTGATAAGCTATGCAGCTTAAGAGAAATGTTGAGTTGATGAGTTGAGTGAAGTTAATTAGCGTTAGAGAAAGTCTCTACAGCTTGAATAAATAATATTTGCTGTCAGTTAGCTAAACTTTTTGAGCTACTCTCTTGAACTGGCTTGAAATTCCATAGCCGAGTGAGTCTATTGACAACGCATATTGCGATTATTTATGGCAACAGCTTGATTTCTTTTCCATCTCAGTCACACACATGCGGCGAGTGCTAAAACGCGTTTAAGTTAAACAACGAGCGAGATTAATGAGCCGCTTATAAATCATGACAAACTTGTTAAAAGAAAATTCGAATGAGGCGTAAATGAAATGCAGGCGCGCTTCCCTGTCTGCCACACACACAGAGGGAGAGAGACAGAGAGAGATACACATTAACCGTTGCATATTTTAAGCGCAACAAATATTTACACGCCTCGCTGCTGTTGTTTAAGGGGGATGAGGGTTGGGGGAGATGTTGGTAAAAGTCAATTTCACACTTGATTGCTGGCCGTAAATCAATAAAGCTACAGCGTTGGCGTTTGCCGACACTGTCGACGTCGACGTCGACGTCAGCGTTGACGGTCGCGTCACTGTCTAATTAAGCGCATCTAAGACGCAGCAGCAGCACCGTCGGCGTCGGCTACTGAAAAACCACTCAGAAGCACACACACATATAAGTATATTTATATGTGTATGTATACACAACGGCATGTGCAATAAATCGCGTGCCGTTTTAACACTTTGACGTGCACAATTGAAAATTGCGAAACGGCTTTTTTTTTTCTTTTCTGTGTTGTTGCTTGTTGCGCTTTGTGCAGCCGTCCGCCGGTCTCAATTGGCGCGCCAAGCAAATTAGCTAAGCTTTAAAGAGAGTGAGAACCAAAAGGCAACAAAGCGACGCCCGCGTCGCTTGGCTGGGCAAACAAGTAGATGAAGAAGAGGAAGCATAAGACGAGGCAAAGGCAGAAATGCAGAAATGGCAAAGAGAAGGCAAAGCACACGCATACTTAAACACACACACACACACACAATGCCAAAAAGGCTGTGAAAACAGACACCTCGTGCTCCTTTGTTGTTTTTGCTGCTGCTCGTTTTTTCTGCTTTGTTATTGCCTGCAGTTTTTGTTTGCCAATTGCAGCACGCTGCTTGGTTTTTTATTTATTTATTTATTTTTATTTTCTTATTTTAAAGTCAAGTATTTATTGTATTTACCCAGCGCATTGCGACTCAAAAATATAAAAATAAAACATATAAAAAAATATTTTACCAGGCGCACAAATAAGTTGTGTAAATATTTTGTGATTATATTTTGCGCTTAATCTTTGTTATTTTTTATGAGTACAGACAAGATTTACCCAGCGCAAACAATTAAACGCTGAATACACACACACACACACACAGAGTCTGACGAGGAGGTGCAAGATTTTAAAAGAGTGTTGATTGACAGATTAGCAATGGGAAATATACTCTGCTTGTAGATCAATGAGCGAATGCTAATTTGCCATTCGCCATTCAAAGTTCAAAAGAGCTTACGCAACTGCAAAAGGCAAATGCCCAAAGTTCAAACATGCAAATTAACATTGAGCACTTGGTTACTTGCGCATATGTAATGGACTGGCAACAAAGAGAGCGTGACCAGTGTGTATGACAGTTATAAATGAGCTGAATTGCCCCACGAAATTCGTTTAAATTTTTAAAGAGCTGCAATTGCTTTGAACTTTATTTATTGGTTTTTTTTTTCTTTTTTTTTTTTAATAACTATGCAAATAGTTGAACAGATTGATTGCATTTGTAATTATACAGGTTTGTCCTTTATTTTTTTTCTGTTTTAATAGCCTCACATTTGAGCTTCATTAGGTAAGCACTTAAATAAAAAAAAAAAAAAGCAGCCGTTTAAATGGCAAAATCACATAAAAATGGTTAGTAAATTACTGTAAAATAGTCGGCAAATTTTAGTGCAATTATTTGCTATAACAAATTTGTCGCGGCTGAACAAAAACAACAAAATATGGCAAAATAAAAAAAAAAAACGAAATCAATAAAATTGTCGCGATAATAAATTTAGCCAAGCGGAAAAACTTGCAGCCCGAAACGGGAATTGAGGCAGGGGCGAAGAGATGGCGAGAGGGAGAGAGAGAGAGGGGTGGCATAGCACACGCAAATGCTTAACTGGTTGAGTTGCCTGTAAATGGAGATTTAAATTAATAAAAATAATGACAACTGAGCTGATTGCAAGTCACGGTGTTAATTTTACACACACACACACACACATACACATACGCACGCACGCACAACGATTCACTTCACTGCACTTCCCTCTCTCTGCAGTCTTCTCGCTTCTCTTTTTTGCTGCTGAGAAAATTTGCTGCCGCAACTTGTTTCACAGCGGGAACTCCTCTCATGAATTATGAACCAGTTGGCTCTAAGAGTGTGTCCACTTCACCGCTCGTTCTCTTCATCTGCTTGCGCTTCTTCTTCCATTTTGCACTTAACCGAATTAGTTTCAATTGCAATTTTTCAAATGCCTTGCAACGGAGGCTTCGCATTGCACTGAGTGAATTATGTGCATGTGCCTGCCACCAGTTGTTGCTGTTGCGGTTGTCGACGACCGCAACATCATTATGCAGTCAAGTTTATGGACGGCGGCCACTTAGCAGACGGCAGCGTGCAACATTTTAAATTAGCGATCATCGCGTGCATGCAGATTCTCTTGCGAGTTGTTGTTAACTGAAACTCAGGTACTTTTTCACTCACCAAACAAAGCCAATTGAGCAGAGTTAAAATCCCATTAAAATATATTTCCTTTGAAGGTAATTTTTTTTTTTTTGCAGGAGTATAAATTACTTGAAGATCAACTTCGACTCAACTGCAGGTCTATTTTCTCTTTTGTTATACCGTTTTGTGTCACCATCTGCTTTGCCAATTTTATGTTAATTTCATTTTCATTTTGTTGTCCGCAACGAATCTCAAGTTGTTGCAATTTGTTCAAATTTTGTTGTGCTCAGTTGCAACCCCTCCTGGCTTTGCGTATGCATGTGCTGTCATGCAATTAATCACATACATATGCACACACACATATATGTACATATATACGGCATACATTTTATGCACATTTACACGTCGTTTACCCAAAATGAAAAAAAATACATGAAAACTAAATGTAATTCCTTCCCTCTTGTCGGTCTCTCATTCATGGTATTTATAATGCATTTTTAATGGTGCTGAAAATGTTTCCGCTTCGATTTGCTTTACAGCTTTACTCGCCGGCTTAATTAAAACAAACAGCTTATCTAGGCGGTGTGAGCGTGACAGTAACAGAGAGTGGAGGTGAGAAAGAGGTGGAGCTGACTGTCAGGCAGGCGTTTGAAGTGTGGCATAAATTATATTACGGGCATATTTCTCTTTTATATTTGTGTGTGTGTGTGTGTTTGTGTGTATGGGTAATGAGCTTCGTCAAGTTTTAAGTTTTGCCGCTGTTTCTGCTATATGTTTTAATGCCTTTTTAGGGCATTTCGAAAATTTGCTCACTTGCATTTTATTTTTGTTGCGCTTTATTTTGCGCTAAGCCGCAGCTTACCAGCGACCGTATAACCAGCCACCGGAGTTAAGCAACTTCACTGTCACTCTTACAACGAGAGCGGGTGGTGCGACAGGGACCGAAGTACAACAGATACAAGTCGACAGGTCGACAGTTGTTTCGTCGTTGAGCGCCGCTGCCAAGGGCGCCCTAATCGCTGCCGCTCCCGCTCCCGCTCCCATTGTTGTTGTTATATCTCAAACAACAATAACAACTGCACTGTGCCTGCAATCTGTCTCTGCCCGCGCCCGTTGTTCTCTTAAAGCGCTGTGCGCTCCTTTTGCTTGGCTGCTGTTCGTATAAAAGTTTGCCGTTGTCTGCCATTCTCGTCGTCTCTTCCCCTCTCTTGCTGACATGCAATACACTTTTTGTTTAATATTAATTTTTCTCTCTTGCTTTTTTTTTCCTGCTGATGCTGCTGTGCTGTTGTTGCAGTTGCTGCTATTCATGCCACGTTCTCTTGCCATGGAAGAGCATAATAAAAAAATGAAAAAAAAAAATTCTTTACTTTGCTCTTGTTCTTTGTCTGCTTCTTCTTGCTTGCTTTGCGCGCTGTTGAGTTCGAGTTTCTTTTTCAATTCAACTCTCCTACTGTTGCGTCCCTCTTCGCCTTCACCCTCTTCTGCCATCGTCTGCTGCTCACTGAAAAATCATGTCGTTTTGAAAATTGTTTGTGCTTGCTCATGCGAAATACATACAAATATTTTTCAGTTCTTGTTGCCTTTTTCTTTTTCATTAATTCCTGGCTCAATTTCAAGCGCATTTTGTATGGTTCCTTTTTTTTGTGTGCTTGTTGGGAAATGGCCGCATTTTTCAGCCGTTAACTTTTCACAGCTTTTACATTGCATAACTCTTCTCTTTTACACAAACAGACACACACATGGACATTAACGCGCATTTTATTATGCGTCTTTATAATTTTTAAATGCGCTTAATAAAGCGCTCAATCTGTTTGAATGTAAGCTAAAGAGAGGGACAACAGTTTCTGTGTGTGTGTGTGTGTGTGTGCGTGTAGGGCGAGCTGAGCGCCGGATGCCAACGCAGTTACTCGGCATAAAAAAAAATAAAGAACGCAAAAGAAGAAAAAAAAGGTGAAGTGGTATTAAATTTCATATGCGTCGTTACTCTTTGCTCTGCTGCTCCTCTGACTTGCTTGTGCGCGCTCCCTTATGTGCCAATGTCTGTGCCCATCATTATCTTCGTACGTGCGCGGGGCGTTGTGTTGGGGGGTTTGGGTCAAAAGAACACTTAAGCCTGAAATTGGCAGCTATTCGCATTCGCTTGGCTCTTTGCCTGCTGTTGTTGCTGTTATTGGTTGGGTCTTGGGTCTGCTGGCCTGCTGCCCCGGCATCGTATGCCACTTCAGCTTGTCTCCTTCTCTTTGCCTTACGTCTTCTTTTGCTTTCCACTTCTGTTGCTTCTTCTTATTTTCCTTCTGCTGCCGCTGCTGCTGCTGCTGCTGCGACGGCATCTACTTATGTCGACTTGTTATTGTTCGACATAATGGCAAAATATTGTATTGCCAACATTTTTGTGCTGCTTGGCTTGGCATGGCCTGGCTTGGCCTGGTCTTCGTCTTAATACCCTGTGAACATGTTCATAAAAGGTATATTTGTCCTCCCCAAATATAGGTAACACTTGAATAGATATTGAAAAACTGCTCTCATTTAAACTAAAATTTTTCTTAAACTATTTATATACAGGGTATATCTTAGTCATTCACACTTACTCGTGCTTCTTTTTTGCTGCTCTGTTTCGTATTTGCCGCAAAGTTGCGAAGCTCACTTGACAAATGAGCTTTGGAGCTACTTGAAGCTGCTCTACTACGCACACACAGCCACACACACACACACACAAGCGCGCTCACACATGCTCACACAGTTACAACGTTAAAGCAATAGCTGTTTAGTGGCCCTCTTCCCTCTATCCAGCTCTCACACTCTGACGCTCTTCATCAAGCCCAAACACAATAGCAATAAAGTGCGTTAACTTTTTGGCAGACAATAGATTTTATTTCTGGCACGACGCATGGCACAATTCGAAATGGGGAATGGCTTTTGCGTGTGTATGGAATGGAATTGTTTTATTATTGTGCTCTGCTTGTGGCCTCAGGCAACATTTTCTTAGTGCTGTTGCGTGGGTGCCGCGGCTTACAACTGATCAAATTTGAGCGTAAATTGTGCAATTTTAGATTCATAAGAAAAATCTCTTTTCATTAGACAATTTTCTCTTAAAAATTTGCAATTAAATTGCTCGCTGCTTTGATTTTACATTACATGGCACAACATCCTGCATGCTCTTTGGTACATTTTTGCTGTTATAGAAAAAACACAAAAGTTTCTTACAATACGTACACTCTCTGTATGGTTGCGTCGTATTACTTGCGAGTGTTTGTGTGTGTGTGTGTGCGTGTGCTTGAGCGCACACTTAAAACATTCGCATAGTTCACCGCAATCAGTTTTATGTGCGACATGGACGCGCCCTGTTCTGTTCTCCTTGTACACGTGTGTGTGCCTGTGTGTATAGTCCCCTGTTGTTAGCGCTCCTTTCACTGCTCCTTCTCATTCTCGTTGTCTTATGTTCTGTTCTGACTGTGCATGCTTAATGCCGTTGTTGTCTTGCCTGGCACGTTGCCCTACTCCACACCAGCTTTTGTCTGTCCAGCACACATGCATATATATATATACATATATGTAGATATATGTATGTATTTATATATACATACGTACATATGTAGATATAAGAGTGTGTATCTATTTGCTTAAGCTGTTGCCGGCGCTTTGTCCAAACCACACAACTGACTGATTGACTGCCTGCCATTCTGTCTCTGCTGTCTTCCCCACACACATACACACACTCTCTCTCTCTTCGTCTCTCCCTCATCTTGGTTGAATTTTGCAACTTGCATTGCTGATCATTTTACACACTTACCAGCCATACGTAGTTGTGGTTGTTGTTGTAGTCTCTTAATATGCTTTTAGATATGCATCAGCAAAAGTTGCCTCTCTCTCTCTTTCGCTCTGCTTGTAACTCAAGACGTCGTTGCCGTCACCCTTTTTTGCTGTCGTCTCTTCTGCCCGGCCGTTCATTGAATTGCTTCTTCTGCTGCCGCTTGGTCTCGTCGTCGTCTTCTTCTTTTTTTTCTTCATCATCATCGTCTCTGACTGTTTCTTTGGGCTGCCTTTTGCCAGCTTGTGTATTTGTGCATTGAACTGGAAACGCGCAGAGCCCAAAGCCCAGCATAATGGCTGGAGACAGAGCGGCAGAGACAGACGTTGCGAGGCAGTGGCAGTTGCAGAGGCAGCACACAATTTGCATGCCAAACAGCATATAAAATATCGAAGCACACACCCAACTGCACACTGGCACTGGCACTGGCACTGGCTCTGCAGAACATACGAAACAGTGGTACACAGAGAACTGCATCAGATAAGCAAACTGCAATTAAAAAGTGTTTGTGAGTAAACCTGCAGCTTAAGTAAACTCAAATATAAATTCGAGTGAGGGAAATTTAAGAGATGGAGAGGGAGAGGGAGAGAGATGGGAAATATTTTGATTGCGTACGCTCTTAAGATCAATCTAGTTTTGGTGTGCGAGTGCAGCTCTAATTAACATGTGCACATTATGTTAAACATAACATTAACATTAACTGTTGATATTTACCGAAACCAGCTCACATTTACTTTAACAGATTTGGAGTCTGTTTCGTACCACTGTGCCCACGTACAAATCGCATTTCACATGCTATGCAATCGTTTGCTTTGGGCTTGTGCTTGTCTGAATTTTCATTTGCTACAGGATATACGTATATATATGTATATATACACACACATATTTGCACTGCTTTTGCTCTGGCCCGCTAACTGTTTGCCATTTTATTTATTCATGTTGCGAGTCTTATTCGATATATATATATGTATATATACGTAAATATGCATATGTGACTCAAGTATCTCTGTAGCCCCGGATTCTGGCTGTTTAATGCCACTTGAGGCTGAATTGAGTGTACAATTGCTTTAGTCTCCACTTCTTCCGACTTTTGACTTCGTCGACAGCTGTGCGAGATTTTTTTTTTATTATTTTTATTATTTGATTTTTTTTTTCTTTTTTGCTTTTCACACATTGTCCAAAAATTAATCCGCAAATCAATTAGTTTTCATGCCACTTAACTTAGTTTTTCGCTCTGTGTTTAGCTTGATGCTACGCTTCGTTGCGCCGGACTATGAATCACAGTTACGGCGGGCCCGTCCCGGCCCGTCCCACGTCCATTGTCCTTTTCAGGCTGCCAAACTCACTCAATCAAATGAAAATTAGCATTTAATATGCTGAGCTGCAACAGCGTCGCTCAGTCCCTTGGGTTTTATTTTTTGGCCTATCAGCAGACGTCGAGGGGTGCGCAATCTCTATCCTTGCGGGACTCGAACCCTTGGCATTTCCGTATTTAGTTTTTGTTTTTCTTCTTCTTCTTTTTTTTGTTGTTGCTTGTAGTTGTTGATGTCCCTTTTCTACCCCTCGGCTAAGCGCTCATCCCATTTAGGGTTTCCTGTTTGTTCAGCAAATAATTTTGTAGCAACGTCTGCCTCTTTGGCACCCCTGTGCACTGTGCACTGCTTTGCAACCCCCAGAGCGGCAAAGGTGTCGGCTACGTAATTATACGTGCCACATCCGTCTCATAGCTCTCATTTCATTCATTTCATACTCGGCTTTGCCTTTTCTCTCTGCAAGTATTTATTAAGCATATTTGTTACACTATACGCTCCCCGGCTTTGCCTGGCTCTGTCATGCCCTTCCCTTCCCTGCCCTGCCCTGCCCTGCCCTTCCCTTAACTCCTCGCAGCTGCGCACATTCAACCTGGGATTAGTTTGTTACAAATTCCAGCGACATCCTTTGTCGCTATGCCTCGTCGCCAATATTTATAACAATTAACTGTAATTAATCCCACAGACATTAATCAACATTTTCACCTCAACACAAGTTGATTACCTGAAGTGGCTGTTGTGCATGTTGCTATTTCGCCATTAAAAGCGCCCGAGGAGCTCAGCCGGCGTCGCGCACTCAGCTAATTAAGTCCAGCATATTATAATGCTGAAACTCACATTCTTACCGTCTCTTCGAGCTAATGACAGTCCACGCTGTGTGATAGAAAACAGGCTAAGAGATACTTAAAGACATTAGCTGCTGTTGAGGGAAATGTTGTTGTTGTTGATTAAAATTGAACAGTTTTTTTTGTACTTTTACTGACAATTTGGATTGGTCATACCGTTAAAATTAAAATATATATATATATTAAATTATTGATAACTTGGATTAATCATTAATAATTCCAATACATCTATCTTGTATTAATCTTTGATAACTTATATTTCTCTCTTAAATTAGATCAAACATGCATTAAGACATTAAATGAGTGAGAATTTAATAAGAAAATAACGAGCTTTAATGTGCTTTCGTTGAGCTTTTATGCATATCAAGCGCGACAACATTTATGCATATTTTTAAATTCATTAAATTAAGTCATTAAATTTAATAAAAACCTATGCTAAAGCGTCGCATTCTTCGTAAATTCTAAGTCTAAATCTAAATTTATAAATGCGAGCTTTTAACTTAAAGCATTTACATATAGTTCTCTGAATTTTTACTGTGCTTTAAGCTTATAAAATCTCGTTAGCTATGTGAACTGCAATTTTCGACTTTGGCTTTGATTGAGTTCTCGTATTTAAGCCATATAGTTTGCTTTAACAAGCTTTAATTGCGCTTCAGTTGCCTCTAAAAGAGCTTTTGCCCAACAACTGAGCAATAACAAAAATTTCAATTAAAACAGTATTATGAATAAAGTCTTTATACACAAAAAAATAAAATACAATTTAAGCAAACAAACTATCAAAATGCTAAAGAATTTAATAGGCTTATTGTCCATGGGGGAATAAAAATGTAAATATATATATATATATATATATATAGATGTATATATATGTGTGTGTATATAATCCCTACATGGTATTATAGCAAACCACTGCAAAACTGACTTAAAAAAGGGCCGCAAAAAAGCGGCAGCCTCTCGTATCGACACACACACAGCCAAACACATGCTCGTTGCAATTACAAAAGCACCGCAAAAAAAAAAAAGAAAAAAACGAGGTAGAAGAGCCAAAGGCGTGGCGGTAGCAATGTGTGGGGGCAGAAGGTGGGGAGGGGATGTACAACAACAAGCTAAAGCCCGATTGCCATGTCCATGTCGGCCCTGTGCGGCTCTGTGTGTATTCCGTAGGCAGCGCAATCAACGAGCTCTGCCTTTTGCAGTGGGCAGAAAAATATGAAAAAAAAAAAAGAGTTGAAATAAATTAACAAAACTTGACTGTGTTGCCTCCTCTTTCTTTCTTGCTTTCATTTTTATATATTTTTCGCTGTCTGAATTTGAATTTAAAACTGTTTGCAGGACATGTCGTCAGCAAGCGAGTGAGTTAGTGAGCTGTCGCGCCGCTAGATGGCGTTGCAAGCGAAATATGAAGAAGAAAAACATAGGAAAAACTTAGGCAAACACAATGGCTAACAAAAAAAAAAAAAAAAAAACATGAAAAGCATACATTACACGCTCGAAATCCCCAGGGGTTACATAGACACGCAGCACATATGTGTGTGTGTGTGTGTGTGTGTGAATGTGTGTGTAGAAACAATAACGCTGTGGCATAAGGGAACCTCCTCACTGCTGTGGCCCTGTTTGCTATAAGGGCACAAGCAAGCAGACTTTGCCTCTGCCTCCCCGCCTCTGTCTCCCAGTCCGTCTGTCTGTCCGCCCGGGACCCATGACGTTGATAATATTGTTGTTCACATGTCGAGTTTTATTGTGTGGGGAACGTGAAGCGATGCAAACGGCAGCAGGCAACAGCAGGGAGCAGTCAGTTGAGGCTGCCAGCGAGCCTACCCAGCGTCTTTTTGCTCTGGCCTCTGGCATGTGCAGCAGCATCATGTGCCCTAAAAGTCTTGCATGCACTGCTAAAGGGTATGCCACGTTCACAAATATAAATACCTAAACATAGACTGAAGCCAGTAAAACGTTTAAGAATGCATCAAGGTAAAGCAAATTTATATTTTAGTCGCCTGGAGGCTATAAAAATTTAAGCTAAAATTTATTTAGATGTTAATTAAAATCAAATATATTTAATAATATTTTATATAAGTGCAAGAAATTTTATAGTCAGCCAGTAAAACGTTTAGGATTGAGCAATAGAAAGAATATGCATAAAATTGATTGTCAAAAGCAAATGAAAAATATATCAATCTACAAATAATAGCAAAAAGTCGTGCAGAAGGCAACAATACATAAGTCAAGCAGCCAGTAAAACGTTTATGATAAAGACATAAAAGAGAGTTAGTAATACAAAAAATATGTCATAAAGTTTAAATTAAAATCTAGTTGAAAGATTTTACAAAAACAAAAGAGTTTATATTAGAAAAAATTTAAATAATATATATTATATATAAATTATAGTTGGGCTTAACCACACAGTCTCTAGGCATTTACAGGGTATCAATAAGTGTTAGCAATCGGTTCACTTGAACTACTATAGCAGGCAGGCAGCCAGGCAGACAGACAGACAGACAAACCGACAGAACGACCGAGTGCTGGGGCACTGCTGGTCGCTGGCTCGTTTTGCGGCTGATTGCCTTAGCCCGGTTGTCGGCGCAATTGGCAGCTACCTGCCAAGAAAGGAGTTGAAGCAAACTGCGACTGGCTGCAATGTTTGTAATTTACAGCCGAAGAGAGGCGGCGGCTAAGAGGGTGTGAGGTGCCGCCTGGTAGGTGGGTGAAATGGCCGGGCATTAATTGAAAGTGGTTGGGAGTTGTCGGAACTACTTAATATGCTCTGGTCAGTGACCACACCACAATATGCCCATTGGCGTCGTTTATTTGTATAAGGACAAATGCCACGCTTACTGGCATCGTCTGTGGCATTAGTTTACAATCCTCTTGTTATTGTTGCCCTTGCTGCGTCATGGAAATGCTACAAATCTGTTGTTACGATATGCCGACCACAAAACCCAAAAAAAAAAGAAGAGAATTTCAAGCCGAACCCTTCCCTCCTGCAAACAGCTGCCTTGCCCTGCCGAAGCGTGCGGCTCACTCTGGCCCAGGGGACAAAGTCAAGGCCCAAAAACAATTCGCATTCCATATACGCATTTTACATTCATTACTTATGCAGCGAGGGCGAAACAACCCTTAGCTTAGAGCTGCAAAGCAACCCCTAAGATACATTTGCTTTTCTATATATATATATATATATATATATATATATGTCTTCCCCCTATTCCTCCGCCGTTCTGTTCTGTTCGGGCTGAACGTTAATCGTTATTTTGGCACTTTTTGCTGGCGAAAAAGCCTCGGCCGCGCACATTTTCAAATTATCCTTCAAATGAAATTATGATGGAGCAAAAAGGGTCGCCCAGCGTAGCCAACGAGGGTACGCAAAGGGCATATGCATTTTGGGCACGTTTCGCGTCGCGTCGCGTCGCGCTGCACCGCGCCGACAAACCGCTTGAGTCAAATAATTTTGATGAGGGTCATAATTATAATGAAACAGGTCTCAGAGACCGAGAGCTGGGCTCTGCTCTGCTCTTCTCTGCTCTGCTCTTGTTGTTGCCTCAACACTTTTGAGCTGTGCCCATGATTCATGCTGGCCTGCCCTCTGCTTACCGAAAATCCCAAAAAAAAGGGGACTCAGCGTACGCCCTCTTTTATGCTCATTCGTATATATATATATATATATATATATATATATGTGTGTGTAGGGTGACATGCAGTCGTTGATAATTAAAATAAATTTAAACGATTGCCGCGCTTTGATTATGTTGTAGCCAAATAAGGAAATATAAAGAGACGCACTTGTAAAATTGAAAAGTAATGCCACTTTGTCACGCTGCATGTGTGTGTGTGTGTGTGTGTGTGTGTGTGTGTGTATTGAGCTGCAGGGCAATTATCGCCTGCCAAACACGCTGTCCCTTGTGCCTCTGTCCTTGCGTTCTGCTGCTCTTGCCCAACTCTTACTTGCCACTATTGCCTGCCTCCAGCCCTTGGCTGTGCCGCCCTCCTTCTGCCTTCTGCCTTTGCCTCACTCCACAACTCTGGCCACTTCCTTGCCACTGTCTCGCTCTTTGCCCTTACTAATTGTGTCTCGCTCATGTCTTTGCCTCACGCTCTGCCTGCCTTTGTCTCTTGCCCACTTTTTACCCCTGCCCCTGTCCCTGTCCCTGCCCCTGCCTCCCATCTACCCGCCCCCTCTTGCCTTACTTCAGCTTGCGCTGCTTCACTCACTTCAAGCCTTGCAATCAAGTTGTTTATGACAGGGCAAACGTTTGAGCTGCCGAGACTTGTGAGCCTCTATCTGCTGCAGCGCGCTGCGGTCGCCTTTGCGGTCTCTCATACAGGCTACACTCTGGCTTCCCTCTGATTGCACACGCACACAAATACATATACATACACTTTGCTGCAATCACGACTGCCTCGAGCGCCAAACAAGAAGAAGAAGAAGCGAAAAAAAAAAACTGGTAACTTGAAGCTCTCTCACAGCCATTAACACGCCAGGCCAGGCCGGGCCGGGCCGGGCCGGGCCGAGCCAGGCCAAGGCACGCAAAGTGCAGAGGCAACGCCCCGCGCAGCTGCCCCTGCCCGACATATAATATATATTCTCAGTTGCAGTCGACGGGCGCGTCGACTACTTTAATAACAAAGTAAATATTGTTCATTAGTAAATATTTACACGCTCGTCGCATGTTTGCTCATATTAAATACGACTGCGTCGTCGTCGTCGTCTTTTGGGGTCTTGAGTTTTTTGTTTTTGTTTTGTTTTTGTTTTTGTTTGGTTTACTTTTTACTTTACTTTTCGGCCCACACACTCCACTCGGCTGCAGCCATAACTATTTTTATTTATTTATGCCTATTTATTTATGCGCGTTTCGGCGCGACTTCGACTCGGCTCTTTATCTGGCAATGTGCGTGTTGAGCTATTAAACATTTATCGATAATTTTTAACAGCTGTCCAAAATGTGACGCTCACCTCCGGCCGGCTGACCCCTTCCTTCTCCTGCCTCCCTCCCCCATCTGCCCACCTTGCTGCCTGCTTCAACTCGAGTGTTGAATGCCGCTTGTCTGTTTCATAATTCATGAACCTGGCAAATGAAGCATTTAGAACACGCAGCAAGCCCCCCTACACACGGCACACACACACTGGGGCATAGTTAATGGCAGCTGCCACGCCTTGATTTCGTTTCTACTCCACCCACCTCCATCTCCTCCACTGTAGGCCGCGCTAAATGATATGCATGAATTGCATTTTAGCTCAAAAGTCGCACAATCTAGTTGCCTTTTGATTGTTATTAATGAAATTGATATTATTAATGTTAATAATAGTTTGCAGGAGATTGTTGTTAATACGCTGGGCTGTCTTACAGTCTTAATACATTAAATTATATACTACAACTGAGTGCTGGGGTCTCAGCGTGTAGAGTATTTTTAGTTGTCGTATAGAAATAAAACAATTTATATTTTATTAAATATTCACTGATTTATGTCTGTTTATATTGTAAATAGCATATATTAAGTTCATATTTTGTTTGTATCTAGACATAAACTAAATGTATCTAGATATGAAATCTTTGATTTTTGCATACATCTAGATATATTTCTAGATTTATATATATTTTTGCTATTTATATATTTTTTTATATATATTTCTAGATTATATTAGATATATATATATATTTATTTTTATTTACACATATATATTTATATATTTATCTATTTTTATTTAAGCATATATATTTATTTATTTATACTTATAAATTTTTTATATTATATATATTTTATATATATAGCAAAATTTACTAACTTTTTTGTTTCAAATTAATTAATGGTTGAAAAATTAAATAAAAGATTTATATATAAAAATTTAATGGATGAATACAAATGAAAAGTAAAATTATAAAAACTAAAATTAAGTTAGTTAATTGCCAATTTTTTATATAGAAAACTCTGCTCTGCCAAACGCTTACGAAAGGGACACAAAAGCGTAGATAAAATTTTAGTTAATTTTGATTGCGAGCAAAGCAAATGATGCGAGAACTTTATAAAAGTATTTTTCTGCGCATAGCTTAAAAGAGGGGGAGAGTGAGAGTAAAAGTGAGGGGGAGAGAGAGAGAGAGTGAGAGAGAGATGAGAGAGAGAGATGAGAGAGAGAGAGAGCGAGAGAGAGAGAGAGAAAAAAGAAAGAGTGAGAGTGAGTTTCTTGCACAAATAGGGAGAGTTAATTAAGAGAGAGAGTGTGAAAAAAAGAGATAATTGCAAGTTTAAGTATAAATAGCAACAAATGAAACGTAACATAGAAAACAATCTATCAATATGTACTATACAGTCTAGAAATCATATAAAAAATCTGTTATACAAAGATATTCATATCAAATTGTTAAACATAAATTTGCAATTAAATTTCTCTTGACGCCACGCCATAAATTCGAATCAAAATCAATTTGTGTTTGATAATTATTGTCTGTCATGGAATTATTTATGAATTGATTTATGATTTGTTACGTATTCGAATTGTGAATGTATTTAATAATAATGTAAAAGAGAAACGATGTAGCCACGAGGCAATCAGACGTGTTCGACACGTATTTCTTATCGCTCGGTTGGTGGTTTGCCTGACTAAAACATAATGATTTCACGCAATATATTTTTGCATTCAATAAAAATTCATTTCGCTATACTGAGATATCAGTGTTATCTGTGGGTGGGGTTTACGCGCCCCATCTCCATCTCCCTCACTCTCTCTCTCTCTCTCTTCCTCTCTTTTAGGTCTGTCTGTTGCTACATACGACTGTCTGTTTTTAATCAGATAGGCGAGTGGCAGTTAACCAGCTTATGCCGAGAGCCCAATCATCACGAAATACCCGCATTCGGCATAGGCAATTTGGCAAATGCGCTGCTGTTGCGGACGTTGTGCGTCATGTCCAGGCAGGCAGGCAGGCAGGCAGGACTGGCAAGGCCAGGGCAGGGCAGTAGCTGTTACCCAATACCCTCGGCGCCCTGGCCAACGATTTACCCTCTTTTTGTTTTTTTTTTTTTGTGCTTCATGTCCATTCACTCAGTCAATTGGCAGCAACACAGAGGGCGACCTTTTATGGCCTGTGACTGGCAAAATGTGAGAAGCGCGGAGAGGGAGCGGCAGGACGGACGAGATTGTGGACCCCTGCGGTCGTTTGCATTGCAAAGCGAGTGCTGCTTGTGCCGGGCACAGCTGCCGGGCAAAGTATATAGAGTGGATGATGAAGAGCGGCAGAGGGAGAGGGGCAGAGCAGTTGCTGGAGGGTTGGGGCGCAGTGGCAGAGGGGTTGCTTTGCTACTAACATGATTTGCACGCTTCGTTGCTTCGGTTGCATTTAACGCAGTGGCAAGTAGAGAGAGGTGGAGAGGCAGAGGATGAGGAGCTGGAGGCAGTCGCATACTGTGGTTACGTTTGGCCGCCGTCGTTTGCGGTTTGGGTTACGTTTTTGGTCAGAGTGACCGCGGGACGGACAAGCGGAGCAGACAGGCAGCCAGCTAGCCAGCCAGACGGTTGGTCGGTCGGTCGGTCGGTCGGTCAGTCGGGCGGACAGAGCGAACTGCATTTGCCATTTGGCTGCATGTTGCATGTTGCAGTGCCATAAACAGCGCGAGCGCAAAACTGCAAAAGTGCAACATGGAAATAAATTATGACACTAATGCAACAGCAGCTAACAACACACACACAAACACACACACACACACACAACATCAACCAGTTCCGATACTTTATTTGTTGTTTGTGGTATAAATTATTTAGCGGCGCCTAAAAGCAATTAGTTGACAACTGACACGCTTCACTCTTGCGCTTAATTTCAACAGCCGAAAATATATATGTATATATATATATTTATATATAAAGCAACAAGAGCAACATCCGGTAATTAGGTGTATTTTTATTGGGCAACAGTTTGGGCAGCGCTTTAATAAGAGATTGCCGCGCGCACATTAGAATTATGATGAAGTCTTTAGAATGTGGACTGTAAAGGCGGGTATATAAGACTGTGAAGTGGCATGGCTATGAGTACGTGTAGAGATGCCTTGCTGCGTGCTTTAGTTATGTATGTGATATGCAGACCCTATATATAGCAGTTCAAACTCTATGCATATTGAAGCCTGTCGAATTGCTGTTACTTCTAAGACAAGGCAAGACTGAAAAAATGAACAAAATTAGCCTTTCAGACTGAGTGAAATGATATTATGATATTATAATATTATTATATTTAATATATATTTAGTAATAAAATTATAAAAAAAATTTGAGTTCTAAATGCGGACTCATATGCATAAATATTATATATATTTCTATCTATGTATATGAATATCTAGTTCAGATTTTTGCTATGCCTTTTATAGTTAAATAATTAGAACAAAAAATTGCTGAAATGATGTATCTAAAACTCAGCTCAAATTTGATTTCCAACTAGTGTGTAAATATTATATATTTATATGCATAAAATTTATCTCAGATTTTTACTTTTGCTTCCATAGTTAAGCTTCGAGTTTATGTAGACTAATTTTTTTAGCCGTTTTATAATGAGTTTTCATATACAGATTAAATTGTATATTATAGAAAAATATAAAAAATATGCATAAATTAAAGCTGCAATTTTAGAGCCAACTACACAGTTTGAAAATCAAATTGCAAACTCTAAAAGCATCAAACACATGCGAAACAAATAAAAAACTTAACTAAAAACAAAGCACAAATTGCTTCAAATAAAATATATTTATGCACAGTTTGACAGTCAGAGAATAACGAGCAAGCAGTTTGAGAGTTGAGCTTAAAAATATATAGTTTTTAAAAATATATAATACATACTATAGTCTAACCTAAATCATAAACCAATTTTATGGTCATATTTTGCAGCATTCAAAAGCTGAGCTAAAAGTCAAGCTGCAAAGAGTAAAATTAATTGTTCTACAGCAACAGTTGCAGAGTCCAAACAGTTTTGAGGTCATATGCTAGCTCAAGTATATATAAATATATATATTATATATATATATATTATGTCTAGTCTTAGTAAAAGGCGTGAAAACTGAGCACGCATCGATTTGCGTAAACAATTTATGTTTGCTTTAGTCGACAAGTAAATGTTATTTTTTTTTTTTCAAAGCGAATGGGTTAAGTGTCTAACTAATGAGTGTCTATCTGTCTCTCTCTCCCTCTCTTCCTCTCTGTGTGTATAATGTTTGGTCTAATAATTGAAACAGTCAAATGGGTATGCTCAATGAATCGATATAATCAATTGTTTCATCAATTTGTTAATGACAACCGAATGAAACGACTTTTGTCACAGCTGTTGAAGTTTCCAGTAGTTACGCATGGAGAAGCACGCCTCCTCGCACTCGCTCTCCCTTTCTTTCTTTCTCTCTCTCTCTCTCTCTCTCCATGTGTGTGTGGCAGTTAACCCAAATCTATCAATTACTATCCTGAGCACTCTGTGTCAGGGGGGATGGCTTGTGGGCGTGCGGGCTGAGTGTGGAGCGCGGAGTGCCGCAATCAGCGAAGCGTGCGACATGGCGCCAATTTTGTTGCCATTGATATTGCGGGTCGGGGATTTGTCGTCGAGTCGAGAAACGCTTTTGACATGCGTATTATTAAGCATTTAATGCGCTCAACTGTGAAATAACAACAACTACAACAAGCACAACTTGTGGCAACGTATGACCAAAGCCTCATAAACGCAAGCCACCATAAGAAAAAAAAAAAAGAAGAAGAGGAATGGAAAAAAGGCCACTAATAAACAATAAACTCAAACTCAACAATTGAAACGAAGCCGCGAAGACGCCTAAAGGCGTACCCAGCGTTAAAGTAATCGACCATATAAAATTCACAAACAAAGCCAGAGACTCGACAAAATGACAAATAAATTATACACTGAAAGGAAATTGCCTGTGTGTGTGTGTCAGACAATGTGAGTGGAGGGCAATATGTGAAATTCGAGCTCTAGCCGAAGTCGAAATTCACTAAGAAAATAGTTGGCTTAATAGGGGGGCAGAAACTACTAAGGATAGAAAGAGAAACTCCATTGCCAAATAGCTTTAAAAGATTTTATTAATTAAGCTTACATTTTATACTGCTCGAACCTAATATAACTATACCAAGGTTATTACGAATAAAGTCTGAAATATGTCTTGAAGTTTCGTTATTCAGTGTATTTTACTGCGAATTATGTTGTGAGCATGTCTTTGCTTGTGTAACTTCAACTTATACTGATTGATTAAATTACTCCAAATTTAGTCATAGATATAACTTCGTTGACTTTACTCTGCATTTTGATATATTTAATTTCACATTGGAACTTTTTGCTCTGAAATGAGACAGAAATCTTTACTCCGAATTATATTGGCATGTTTCGGTCTCTTATATTGTCGACATTTATGCGACTGCTTAACTCTGAGCTTTGTTCCTCATATATGTATTTTCAAAGACTTACTTCGAAATCTTTTATATATATACCTCTCAGAATTGCGCTTTCTATTGAAATTTTATACTCCGAATCGTGTTAGGCATAGTAAATTTTACGCCCAACTAATTATCGTTGTATGGACTTTACTACGAATGATGCCATAGACATTTTACGCAGATTCTACACTGAATTATGTACAGTATATATATGATATTTTTACTCCCAAATATGATTTCCGCAATATGTAGCTATTTCTTACTTTGCAATATATGTTTACTCCTAATTATGTCATAATTATATTTTTTATGATTTTTTGTCGTATCTTAAAATATATTTGCATAAATGGAATTTATGTTATAAAATTGTATTGACTTATCTCTGGAGTCCGAATCATGTCGCTGAAATATTCGCGCAAAGCTAGCTACACGCCTTAGTTAGAGATGATATCATGTGGCTCTAGCCTAGATACATACATATTTAAGAAAGTTTTCACAACTGGCATGCGAACATAAATAAGTACTTGGAGCTGATCTCATGTGTATTTCATTTCATGTATATGTAAATGTAGTTATATATATAAATATGGAGACATATATTTATACATATTCAGTTGTTAAAGTCGCACTAAAAGTTTCACATTTTTTTTATCACAGTTTTATAATAACGCACAAGCCCAAAGGGTATATCAAATGTGTGTGTGTGTATAAACTCGTATGTTTTATCTATGCATAGCTAATGCCACATAATGTTACGCTGGGATATATATTTGTCATTTATAATAAATGCGTGGCTAATATCAATAATAAATGAGTGAGCAGTCACAATGGGGGGCTCCACACCAAATAGAGATACAGCGAAAGAGATAAACAGAGACGGAGACAGTGATAGAGACGGCGGGGAGAGCTGCAGATATGGATACATGGGCGAAATGCTATGAGTAGCTTAGCCAATTTAATGGCCATAATTTTGTTGTCAGAGTTGTTGCTGTTGCTGTAGCTGGTTGTGCCGTGTTGTCTGCGACACAAAATCAAATTTAGTGACATGAAAGCACGTCAAAATGAAACGAATGACATGCGAACAAGTTAACAAGCGCACAGCGACGCCGATACATATAGAGAGACAGCCAGGCACACAGTTGCAACTGATGTGTGTGTGTGTGGGGTCGCAATACGGCAAAAAAAAATAAAAGAAGAGAGAGAGAAAAACAGATCGTATTTTAGCTGTATCGAAGACCACCCGCAAAGGCAAACTGCGCTGCACGAGTGACAGACGAAATAAGAAGTGAACGCCCAACGCGCAGGCGGCAAAGGGGAGCCCGAAATACAACAAAAAATTATAACAGAGTCAGACGTGCGATACATTCAAAAAAAAAAAAAAAAAAAAAAAAAAACTGCAAAAAGATACTTTGCTTTTTGTTGTTTTTATGGCTTTTTACATACTGCGAATTTATTGCTTGAATCGGGTATATTGGTTTTTTTGTAAGCTGACGAATGTTTCATTAAATTTAAATTAACGCAAAATTCAGCTTCTTTTTCTAGCATATTAAATGTAATAAATTCACATTTTTTAAGTAGCTCTTTTAGCTAGATAAAGTCTAATCTAGACACGCTACAGGGTATTTTTTTATTGATATTGATTGTCAATTCTAGCGCCTTGACTTGTGTTCGCTTCTTGTCGAGTTTTTTGTTTTTGGAATCGAGTTCAGTGCGCTTGAGAGCACATTTTGTAACCGAGTATGCCGTGCGGAATTTGATGACGAATGCGAGAAACGAGCAAATTTCAGAATCATAGTAATTCTATATGCATATATACATGAGGCGTTATTAGATGTAATCGAAAATAATGTTATGGTGAAACCGTGTGAAGTGCATATTTTTGTTTGCTTTCAAAATGCTCCTGAAGTTATTAAAAACTTTTGTAAATAAATATGTCCATAAATAACATTAATAAAGCTGCCAAAATTCACACAAAATATTTGTTATATTCATTAGCTAAATTATATATATTTTTTATACTATACATAGTAATAAATAGTGTATTTAAAGAGCGCAGTGTTGCCTCGCTTAGCAACTACTTATAAATCTTTAGCATTGTTATGTTATTAGCATTACATTGCACAGATTTACTGATCGCTGTTAAACCATAACATAAAACTGTTATCAACAGCTCTTTCCGCATGATACTACGCTTACCTTAACTTAAAATCTTTTCAACTATTAACAGCTGTTAAGCCCTAAATTAATGTTTATAAAACTCCACTTAACAGCTCAGCTGTTAACGTAGTCAAATATTAATGCACATCTGTTAGACTTAGTTAAACGCCACTAATTTCTTGTGTATATATTAGTCCATATGAAAATGCAAATTAAAATGTCATTAAAAAAAAAAATCCATTAAGATAAGCTGTAGAATATTAGCTACTGGTTTTCGTTTGCCCATATATGGCAAATATATATATATAAATTGTTATTGCAAACAGTTCATTGGTCATTGGTAAAAAAAAAAATAAAACAAAGCAAAGCAAAATTTGCTTGACTAATTTATGATAATGCATTAAGTCAATTCGCTGGCTGCAAACGAATTCAATTTGATTTTCCTGAAAAGCAAAAACCACGTATGCATATGGACTTGAACAGGAACATGAACGTATCTATGCATGCATAATTTATATAGACAATCGTGCATAAATCAGCTAAAGGAATTTGATGGCGAGAGCCAAGCAAATCCAATTGGACGACTATAGCGAATTTAGCTCTGGAAATTAATTGGCTAAAAAAAAATAGTGTGAATGTTGTGTACGATTGGGAGTTGTTTAAATTTGTCGGTGAATTTAGCATGCATAAATGTTGAAAATATAAATAATATAATATAAGAATACAAAATATATACATAAATAAAATATATATATATACAAATAAAAATATATATATATATATATATATATAAATAAAAATATATATATGTATAAATAAAAAATATATATAATTAATAAAAATATAAAAACCAAATGTTCATACATAAAAAATATAAATAAAAAAAAATATAAATAAAAAAAATATATATATTAAAAATATATTTATATGGGTAAAGAAAAAAATTCATATCAATGAAAAAATTTATATTCATACATAAAAAAAATATAACTCAAAAAATATAACTAAAAAATATAAAAAATTATATATATAAATAAAAAATGCATATAAGTAAAAATAAATATATATAAATTAATAAAAAATAATACAAATATAGATATATATGTATTATTATGATATTTTAATATTATAAGTCTGAGGAAAGGTGTCTAATATCTTTTAACAACTGTCTGAATGTACTAAGTCCGGTTCGGCCCCAGCTGGTTTCTCAATTAAAGCAACTTTTGAATGCCAATGTAAGTGCTTCTCTCTTCTTCTGCTCTTCGTATTTTCACTATCCATATGATTGCTCACTCAATGATCACTCTATGTTCCACATGCTTGCTCACATATGCTGCTCGACTTAAATTAGACTTGACCGCTCTAGGTTCGATTCTGTATTACTTTCATTATACTTATTTAAAATTAGGCGAGTGATTATAGAGAGAGATCAACAGCTCCACAGCTCTCGCTCACACAGTGCCAACTCCAAATGCAGCTCTTTACAGTGCTCATCGCTCAATTTAAACTAAATATACATAAATGACTCAATTCAATCCAACTGCTAGCTAGAGCACTAAACTATGCTGTCTCTGTTTATGCCAGAGTATTTCAAATTCGTTGTAGCGCAGTTTGCTCTGCTTCCTTGTTTATGGCAGCAGCGAAAAACAAAAAAAAAAGCAAGAAAAGAAGCCAAACAACATTGTTTTTGGACAAAACATTGTTTGTGTGATCTTGTGACAATTTATTAACACTACATGCGGTAGTCAAGAGCAACAGCAACAACAAGAGCTGAAAGCTGAAAGGTTTCGAGCAAGCGACAGCTGAATAAAAATTTGCATATGCAAATTGATTTTTCTACATGACAACAGTTGTTGTTGTTGCTGCTGTAGTTGTTGTTGTTGTTTTTGTTGCTGCTGCTTATAAATTGCTGTTGGCTTCTTGAAGCGGGCGATTTAAGTGGCGCCCGCCTCAATTAATTATTTAAATTGCAGCAAATCAAGCGGCATTTAATCAATATTGTATAGAGATATTGTTGTTGCCCAATGCTATTTAGACTATTTAATGACAGCTCTTTTGGCGCACCTCCGCATAGCTGAAGCTATATATATATATATATAGATATATATGTATGTTGTGCATAAATTATAAACAGACTGTCTCGAGGCCGAGTGACAATGTCTCTATATTAAGTATACGCCCCAGTGTAGAAACGCACAGGTTGTAGACAGTGAGCCGCCGTCGTCGCCGACCCCCGTCAGGCCCAATGAAACGTGCGATTGCCAAAAAATATAAATATATTTATATACTATATATATATATATATATATATATATATATACTATATATATAGTCGACAAACTGTTTGGCAACTGGTGTAACAACTTTTTGTTTTTGTTGTTCTTCGTTGTTGGCTGTGTGCAGCATTTGAAGTGTTTGCCTGGTCTCGAGGTCTATAATTAAATTGTTCAAGTGCTGGCAACACTTTTGGCACTTGGCGTTGCTCAATTTAGCGGCAGCGGCTGTGGCAGCGGCAGCGGCTGTGGCAGCGGCAGCGGCTGTGGCAACAACAATTGAACAACGCCCACAATTATTGTCAGCCTCGATTTGCATTTGTTGCCGCATAATTTGCAACAGCATTTCAAATGTTATTCGCTGTTGTTGGGTATTAGCTCGCAGCTGGTTTTGGCCATCTGCCAAATGCTGGCCCAAAGCCAGCACGACGAATGTGTTAAATATTTATTTTATTTTTTTTTTTTTTTTTCTCTTTTTATATATTTTTTGCTAGCTGCGCCTAGCAATTAGACAAATTGCTTTATTTGCAATAATCATAAAAAAAAATGACACACAGCGAATGGAGGCTGAGTAAACCCTTCTACAAATATTCAAAGCAGTCAAGTCAATTGTGCCGCGCGCTTTGCGTTTTGGGGCCACGTTTATTAACCTTTTGAACTCATTTCAAGCGACTCATCAATTCAATTTTTATAAACACAAAGACCGACCCAAGCGGGCCGAACCGTGCCGTGCCGCTGCCCTGCGGCTACAGTGAAACCAAGGCAAGCGAACGTTGGGCAAAGAACCACAGCACAAATAAAAAACCGAAAAAAAAAAATCGTAAAAAAATAAAGCAAAACGTATAACGATGAAATCTCTGTGTAGATATTTTTTTTTTTTTATTTTTTATTTTGTGCTCAAATATGCTGTATGCTGATGGCATTTTCGAATGGGGTATGTGGGGCTTAACAGAGTTGACCCACTGCTAATCCGCTTCTTTATATTTGGTTTCATTTATAGTGGTAAAGAATTATGTGCAAATATTGAATACTTAAAATATTTTATATATTTAATTTATTTTTATTTTATATTTTTTGTTTTTATTAAAATATTATTTTTCCAAATTATTTCAAATATTTTTTCTAACTTATGTTTCATATTTTATATAAATACATTTTTTATATTATTTCTTATTTTTATATATTTTATTTTAATTTTATATACTTTATTTTATTTTTGCTTATATATATATTTTTTTTATTTTTATTTATTATATATTTTTTTTTTTATTTAAATTTTATTTATATTTTTAATTTATAGGGTAAATTTTAGTCGCAACGGCTGCTGACAACTCTTTGCCGCACAAAGTGCGCAGAGCTCTGTGCAGGGCTCAGTCAGTGACTAGGGACCTTTTGCTGCCAGTTGGCTGTGGCATGGGCGTAGGAAGGGGCCGCCTGGCTTGGGGGGTCTGGCAGCTGGGGACAACTGGAAACGGGCGGCAGTTGAAACATTTTTCATTTCAACCGGCCGAGTGGGCGGGCAAGAGCAGAGAAATACGAAGAGAAAACAAATAAAAAAAAAAGTGCCAACTTTTTGTAATTTCTCATTGTAATTTTCTTATATATTTTTTTCCTTTAGTTTCGAGTTCTTCTCATTTTGGCTGTTGCTCGACTGCCGTTGCTGTCGGCTGCTGTTGGTGCTGCTACTGTGGCTGGTTTTTTGATTATTTTATTTCCGGTCATTAAAAGTCAATCTCGAGAGCTTCCCCATAATGACATTGTCGCTGCTGCGGTCGGGGCTCTAATTGAAGCTACTTGAGCGCTGCCCTCGAGGCAGCCAACGATGCGACGCTGGCGATTAATCAGCGCGGGAATTAAGTTATTTGTACGTGTGCAGATGCCCAGCGCCAATATCCAGTGCCATTTTCAGGCAGTCAGCCAACCAACCAGCCAGCCGGCCAGTTGCAGGCGTGGCAATTTGCCTGCACGAATCATCACTCAGATGACTGTGCAGTTTGCTGTTGTTTGTTGCACGATGATGAATGGTCTCCAGCCAAACAGTTAAATGACTGCGTACAAGAGTGTGCATGCATGTGTGTTTGTGTGTGTGTGTGTGTGTGTGTGTGTGTGTTTGTGTGCGTGTGTGCATTTAGAAAGTTGCTGTTGGCCAAGTTGAACGTCTTGACCCATAGTAAAAGCGTCAACGTGATATTGTTGTTGCCCTCTCAGCCGCAAAATTCACATGAACTGCTGCCGGCCTGCGCCTGTTGTACGTCAGCCAACTCAAATGTCAACTTGAAAATGTAATGCAATTTTCTAATTTGCATTTCCTTAACTCAATTGGCTCTGGATGCATAAATTTTGATAGGGGTCAGCGCGAACTATGCAAAAAGAACTCATACCATTTGCGGTATGAGTTTTACACACCAACAAAAAGTACTTTGGAACCAGTTCTTTTGCTCTTTGTGACCATATAGTAAAAAGTTAATGAATCTTTATAATCAGTTTGAATTCAAGCTCATATATATGCAGAGTTCTAGCTAAGTTCCTTGCTTAAGTATTATTTAACAGTGGAACGGATATTATAATGCTAATTTATTTAATTATGGATACCTTGCATGCGTGATATATAATATTTGTACACAGAAAATGTATTCAAAATAATAAAAATAAATAATCATAATAATAATAATGTTCTAAAAATAATAATAAGCAATCTACTTCATAGCAACTTAAGATGAATTGCATTTAAATTATATATATTATTATAAATATATTATATATATTATTATAAATATATTATATATATTATTATAAATATATTATATATATTATTATAATTATATTATATATATTATAATTATATTATATATATTATTATTATTATATTAAAGCCTATATGCATCTAGATCGATTGCTAGGTATACACTATAAGGATTGATTATTATTAATTAATTTATATTTATATATGACTTGCTTATATAGTTTATATACTTAATTCTTTTAGTCAAATACAACTATGCCATTAGTTCTTGGTCAATAATCACAATAATTCGTTTTAGCCAAGTATTTTAAACTTCAATATGAGCTTATGACATTATATTATTATTATTATTATTACTATATTATGTATAAATAGTTTATAATTATTATTGCTCAGATAATTACACTTACACTTATCGCTTAGCACAGGCGATTGTATAAAGTTTTTGGTTAACTTTTAATAAAGCTGCGTGTTAATAAGCGACATGAAAAGCAAAGCCAAATCAAATCAATAAATATATGTATAAATATAAGTAACTATATATATATATCTATATAAATATATATCTACATAAATATATATATATATATATATATATATATATATATATATATTTATACAAGAATTAAGCTGTTGTCTTTGCAGCTGACAGCTGTGCAATTGTCGTTTATTTGTGCTCGGCTCAGACCCAACTCCCTTAGCAGCCCTACAGTTACTGTATGTAATTCCCTCTCTGGCTTACGCTCATCTTCGTCTGGCTCTCGCTCTCGCCTCTCGCCTCTCGTCCTCGTCTATCCCTTTTTCACTACCTAGCCAATTTCATTTTCCATTGAATTGTCGTTGCGAATGACAATAAATTATTTATGCGTCACATTAATTGCCTTCGTGTGGCAGCAACAATCGCCCCACGTCTGTGCTGTGTGTGCATTTGATTTGCGTTTATTTATGCCGAAATGTGCAGTAAATTGAATTTTAATGTCTGCTTGTTCAACAAGCGCTTCCTTTATTATTTATTTTAATTATATTTTTGCATTGTAACTAACTCTCTCTCGCTCTCTCTCTCTCTCATTGCAGGTAAGCGCACATAATCTGTCACTGGCTGGCTTGAGGTGGGAGCAAGCTCAGCGCTAGATGGCGCTTTACATACTTAAAAAAAAAAAAAGGGTAAAATTTATCTAATTAAAAAACTTTTGCAATTAAACTGGAATTTTATGAGTGCAGCAAAAATGTTGCTGTGGCTGCAGTTAATGTGCATAAAAAATGTTGTGGCTTTAGAGCAGATACCCTGTAAAAGCCAATCAATATTCTCAGTCTGTTCCTATAGAGCTGCGCAAAAAAAAAAAAAACTGTCAAACATTTGCAGTTATTTGTTGGTTCAACGAATAAACAAAAATTGTTATGCGTCACACAGCAATTTTTTTTCCGTAATACCCATTTTATGCTTTGCATTGCTAAAAACATTTCCGAATGTGCCGACAAGCGTTATAGAGGCACAGCTGTGCGGCAGCTAATCCCCTTCCCTGCGTTGGGAAGTTGAAAATGTTTTGGGGCCAAAAATGTGTAAAAGTTTATGTATAAACCACACACAGACGCACACAACCGCAAATGCTCTAACGAAATAAACCGACAAACAACAAAAACAATTTAGTTCCTGTTTGCCTGTGGGCAACTAAAATTCAAATTCAAATTCAGATCCAAAAAATGCACATAAAATTGTATTTTATTTTTGCCATTTCATTATTCGCCGCGTTGATAACAAAAATAAATGAAATTTCCAAATATTTTCTCTTTTTTTGGCAAACATAATTCCCACATGTAAATGAATTTTGATAAATAATTCAATAAATAGATTTGCATAAATATTCAGAAAAAAACAAGTAACTAAACTCTAGTCGAGACTGCTCGACTAAGAGATACCCTGAATCCATTGAGCTGTAATACCATTATTCATTAATAGTAACCAACACAAGCACACACACACACACAAACATATGCATGCACGTAATATGCTGACTGCGCAGTTTTGCGGCTGCAGCAGAGGCTGTGCTATGGAAACTTTATTGTTTAATAACTTTTTTTCTCGATCTATGTTCTTAATGAAATTTTCGGGGCATGATTATGACATCTAAATGTACCTATTTGCCAAATTTCAAGTCTCTAGTATTTGATATACGTGAGTTATCGATTTTGTTGAATTGTGGGCGAAAGGGGCGTGGCATCAAAAATCCAAAAATGACAAAATGTGCGGATTCAATATAGCAATCAAACACAACTTAGTGCACGATTCTATCTTTAACGGTGTGCACGCCAGACCTCAAAAACAAAGCGATATTTTCGATAGTTATCGATAAAAAAGGAATGGGATGAGTTATCGAAAAAAAAAAATAAACTCGTACAGCGTATGGTATTATCGAGCATTTTGCTTTTTATTTGAAGTCTCTAGCTTTTGTGGTTGCAGAAATCCAGGTGTTTACACGGACGGACGGACGGACGGACGGACGGACGGACGGACGGACGGACGGACGGACGGACGGACGGACGGACGGACGGACGGACGGACGGACGGACGGACGGACAGACGGACAGGGCTAGTTCAACTCAGCTCGTCGAGCTGATCAAGAATATATATACTTTATGGGGTGTGGCACGCCTCCTTCTGCCTGTTACATACATTTGCACAAAAACATTATACCCTGAAATTTCCATTTTCAATGGATTCAGGGTATAAAAACAAGCAAAACGAAACAGTTAAAGTGCTTTAAGGTTTATATAATACATTTTTGAAAATCAAATATTCATAATTATGAATAAGAAATATGGAAGTGCTCGCAATTATTTTATGACTCAATTGGTATAAAAAAAAAAAAAAATCAATACAAAAACAAAAAGCAAAACATATTCGTAATGGCTTGGCAAATATTTGTTTATCTGTTCGACTTGAAGTACAATCAAAGGTAAACAGAGAAATTGAAAGAAACCTCACATAAATCACAGCAAGCAATATAAATTGAAATCAACAATCGAGTCGAGTGAAGTGCACTTGATACCCTATGCATAATGTGGCATATATTAACTATGTCATTAACTCAAACAACTGCCATAAAAACTTGAGCTTGCATATGTTTACTGTTCTTCATGGTCAGGTTGTCGGGGAGAAATGCACTATATGAAAACTAAAACTGACAGCTAAATGACTTGGAATAGTTAGAGATATGTTTAGTGGAAGCATACTTATACTTACGGCAATATATATATATATATATATTTTTTCAAGCTCATTTAAGATATGCTAGAATCAAATCCAAGCAGCCCTTGTGGAACTTCAATAACATAACATGAGGCAATATGTTTACTTTTTCCATGTGACGCACTCGCTGTCCTTGCTCGTGCTCCATGGTCATTGAATATCTCGCTATATAAAATATCTCTTACATATATTATATATATTTATATACATTATAAATTCGTCTCAATTGGTCTGCCAACCCTGAGCAGCTGTATTTAGAACTCTTTAATTTTACAACTGCGCGTCTTCTCTTCGTCTTCACTTTAAATATAAATAATGCAGGCCTTTGCTGATTTCATTCTTTTTTCATCTAATGTATCTGTATCTGTATTTTGTTTATATATGTCTGTTTCAACTTCAGCTTCATTTGAAATGTAGTGAGTATTGACTGGAGATACATTTTGAAGTAGTTCTGTTTGCTTTATATAATTTTCATTTGAAAATTTAGATTTTTACTTAACTTTGTAATGAGTCGTTATCAATTGTGATACTGAGATTTAATTATATATATATATATATATATTTATATATATATATATATATATATATTATTAAATTTTACATATATTTATATTTATTTACATATATAATTTAAAGATCTTTTCTTAACTTAGCTCTCAAATTACAGCAAGAGAAATAAAATGTTTGTGCAATTTTTTGTTCAATAATTAAATTGTTCTCCTTGTCATATTTTGAATTTTATTCTTAAGGAATTTCTTCTTTTTTTTGCTGTCTCTGTTCACTCTGAATAAAGTTAATAATGTCTTGTTTGTGAACTCTTGCTTATTTCTCTGCCCTCAACTTTGAACTTTTCTCTAGAAATTTCAATTTTGTTGCTCAACTTCAGCAGCTACTTCAAAGCTGATAGCCACATGCTGTTCTGCGTGTTCACGTTAAAAATAAAACGAGTTTAAGCCTTTTTGATGTTTATTTGCCGTGACTTGCTGTCAAATATATATATATATTTTTTTTTTCGCCATGCCAGCCAAATAGCACTTCATATTTTTATAGGCCACATGTGCTGCAGCCTTAAGCAAGTGTTAAGCTTTATAGTTGCTAATATTTGCTGTCAAATAAATCTGAGTTCACTCAACGAAAAACTCTACGCTCAAGCGCTAGCTGTGTGCATATATATATATATATAAATACATATTTAAAATGAATCTCTGAAAATTCTCGCCAAGTTAGAGTGTTTATAGTTGGCATTATGATATTACCTCTAACATGAACACGTCTATAAACATTTTTTTTTTTTGCTCTTCTGCCTGTTCTTTGGCAAATATTGCACGCAAAGCAGTTTTGACACCATTTGCCTGGGTTTTTTTTTTTTTTTTTTTTTGGCTTTCGAGCTCGTGTCTTCCTCATCGTAAAAAAAAAAAAAACGCGCATAAAAATGAAAATAAACTGAATACGAATTTCATTACTTTTGCCGCTGGCCGAAAGCAGAAAAAATATGTAACTCCCTCCCCCCTGCAAGCTGACGAGCTTTTTATATATATCTATATATATATATACATATTTATATAAATATATATATATTCTTTTTGGTTTTCGTTTTCGTGTGTTTGCATGCGCGCTGGCCATAAAATTAATGACATTTCGCACATTTGGCATACAAAAATGAAATACACGCCAAAATCAGCAAATGGAAGGCAAAAACCAACAAACGCACACACACGCACACATTAAGCTGTCAGAATTACGTGTGAAAAATGCGGGCAACGAATCGCAAGCAAAAACAAAAAGTAAAAAAAAAAAAAAAAAAAATTAAGCAAAAAGAAACCCGCAATAAAGAAAACAAATAAATCCAAAAAGCGCGCAATTTCAATGAAACATTTTGTGCACGTCAAAAAGGCAAAAGTGAGCCGCAAGCATTTTTAAATACTGCCAACAGCTAACATATGTATTGGCCAAGATTTCCACTTAAATTTGAATAAACAAACAAGTTAATTTGTTTTACATATCAAGAGCAGAAGAATCCACAAAAAATATTTGAAAACTGTTCGATTTATGTATGCTAAGTTGAGTTTAGGCCCCACAAAGAGAATTTTCTATACATTTTCCACAGCTCCCAGATAGATGTGGGCTATAATTAATGGCACCCCAAAGGCGGTTGCGGCACATGTGTCAAATCGTATTACGTCCACAGCTCAAAATGACTAAATGCTTAAAGAGTTCTATAAATACGGGGCAATTGAGCAATGGGAAGGGCAAAATGATAGACTGCGGAGATACGCTGGGTTGATAAAGCTGATGATGCACAATAATATGAGTCAATGAAGCAATGATAGACTGTGGAGATACATAGTGTATCTTGATGGAGTAAGCGAAATGAGTAGAGAATTAAATAAAAACCTGATAGACTATAGAGATACGCTAGGTGTATGTATATGATTAAATGAATAGCTGATGGACTGTGTAGCGGCTCTAGTATAATTGAGAGCTTATAGAGAGTATTGAGTACTGTAAAATGAGTATAATATATGAGAGTTTTATAAATAGATCATAGGTATGGGGTATGCCAAGCATAGCTCAAATATGTTATTGCTGAGTAATTTGAACTAGCTCTCAGCATTGCTCCACTTTTGCTGGCTTCAATTGATGCCTCAATTTATTTTATTTGAATATCTCTCAGCATTATATATCATGTGCTCAACTGTTAATCTTTTTCTAGGGTATTTTTGAGATGTATATACAAAAATGTGTAGACGCTGTTAAATGACAGCGCTGACATGTGCAACACGTCGTATGCTTAATGTAATTTAAAAAATCATAAATAAAGGCGCATGTTTTTGATTTGTTTGCTGCGTGGAAGCAAAATATTGTGACTATGCAAATATATATATAAATATATATATATATATATGAGAATATGAGAATATGAGAATATTTGATGCGCATATATTGATTATGAATTATTGTGTTCGAGGCCATCAATAAACACAATTTGCAACTCGAAATATTTTTTTTTTTATATTTATTTTTATATATATGTATAATTTTGTTATATATACATATTTATATATATATATATATATATTCTTTATTATTTATTTCTATTTTGTATGTGTTTCTTCTTTTTTTTTTTTGTTTTTCAATTATTGCCCGAAAATATTTTCAAAATTTATTTCGTTTTATTTGCTTTTAACGCTTTGTTTGGGCTTGTCTCATAAAATTTAATTTTATTGCTACACAAAAATTTGTTAGCTGCTACAAATTGACGTTGCTTTGACCACTTGGCTTATAAGGCGGACAGTTTCTGGCCTTCCTCTCAGTCACGCCCTCGCCCAGCTGGCCCCATTCGCCCCCTCGCTGACGCTTTGCTCTGTCCGTTGACTTTTTAATTTATTTCAATTTCAATTTTAAATGTGTTTGGCTGGCTCGTCGAGCCGCGCTGTACACAGTTTTATTTATAGAGACCCACGGTGCGTGTGCTCAAATATGTATGTAGTATATATATTTGGGGTCTTTTGTTTTGTGTGGCTTGTGTTTAATTAGCTGCCAAAACACAAACACACACACACACACAGAGTGAGCGGCGAGATAAATTAAAATCACATGAAAATTTGTTTTTTTGTCTCTAGGTTTTTCCTCCGCCGCACTGATGCGCCCCGTGCCGTTCTGTTGCGTTCGCGCCTTCTGTTAAATTCCGCGCATTTTCCACTGTACCACATTTGCATACCGCATTTGACATGCTGACACTCTGTCGCTTCGTGGGCGTGGCACATTTTGTATATATATTTTCTTTATTTATTTATTTTTTTTTTTCTCTCTTTTGCCGAAAATTGTTTGCTTTGCTTTCATTTCAGAGACGAACAAACAAATGAAACAAGAAAGCCAGCTGGTCTAGAAAAAGCAGAACTTTGCTAACAACTAACTGGGTGGTTGGTTGGTTGGTTGTTGGTTTGCTTGCTTGCTTGCTTGCTGGTTGCTGGCTTCTGGTGGTTGTTTGGTTATTTGAGTGGTTGCCTGGCAGTCATCAACTGCGGCAGCCACATGCGACGCAGCAAAACTTTTGACTGTCACCTCGCAAGCCAAACATTTATCACTGCCAACAAATTTTGCTTGGCTTTTATGCTTGTTGATTGAAGCTGCGTGTGAGTGAGAGTGGGGGGAAAGACAAACACACACACACACACACACGTACACAGTGAAAGTCATAGATAAAAGATAACGATATGTATGCTTGGCTAAGCTGACCTTTCGTTGACATTCGAGTCTTTTGTTTTCGCAACTCAAACGAGTTGCTTAAGATATCAAAGTTTTATTTACAAGTTTTAGCCAAACTAAAAAGTTTCATCAGATATAGCTTATAGCAGCTTATGTTAGCCAGCAGCTGTTGCTCCTTGCGCACATTAGCATTTGCTAATGCGGAATTCAACTGGGATATGAATCGCATAACTTCAAGGCCCTTAATGGGTGAGAGAATAGCTCTTAAATAGGTTACTTAACACCATTTACTGATAGCATTTGCAAGCTATGTTAAATGTAATGAGAGAGAAACACGCACCTAAATATATCTAGTAAGGTTTTATTAGCATAATATTACATCTACTTTCTTACATGTTATTTAAAAGATAAAGAAAGAGAAGCTCTCACAGCTCAACAGCTGTACACCTAAGGAACGCTATTTTCTGCTGTGAGAGTTTCCCTCTTCTGCCCTTTAACATAGCTAGGCAGTAACTTCTGTTATTCAAACTATACTAAACTGTTAACTATCTAACATGAGCGTTTTACAACATGAGCATGTTATGCCAACGCTTGACAGCTGTTAAATACAATGTTAATTGACTGTATACTGTTAAGTATTAGCTCTTCATAACTCTCAGTCAGCTCAACAGACTTTAGAATGTTTTTAGAGTGTCGATAGTATTTTTTGGAACATTTCTCCTGTTAAATTTTAACTGTTAGGCAACTGTTAAGCCTTATATTGTGCAGTAAAAATTGTACCATATAGGCTTTAATTGACTGTATGCTGTTAAGTATTAGCTCTTCATAACTCTCACTCAGCTCAGCAGACTTTAGAATATTTTTGAATTTTTGCTGTTAGGCAGCTGTTAAGTCTTGAGCTATGTGTACATGTAAAAGTCATAAAGATTTTAAGAGCGATGCCTCGCCTTTATTTGAGTCTCATAAAAGTTGCTCTCATAGTTACTATGTTTATCTTTTAATTACGCATACGTCGCGCATGCAGAAAAGCCGAATTACTTATGAAAGTTGATTAAAAAGCTTTTAGTGCTGCCATTTGCTATGCAGCGCAAAGTGTGGCAACACTTGCAATGCAGCAGCATCAAAAGTTTTTCGCCGGAAATTCTTGTTAAACAAGTTTTGCACATTACAGTGTTAGAAAATGCACATATGTGTGTTATGAAAATGAGCAGCTTTGCTGGAAACTTTTTTCAAGAATAGAATATGTTTTTTTTTTAAATAAATTTAAGTGTTGCACAATGCACAAAAATAGTGTTGAGCGAAACCTGATTAAAGTTCACGTGAGTTGGCAGTGCTGTAAAACTGCTTAAAACCCAGATTTAATTGCGCATTTGGGCAAAAGCTGTTTTATTTCCATTCGCTTTTCAGCTGCTTACGCTTATTATATACCCAATATTTGTTAGCTTTCGCAAGCGGGGCATAAAAATATACAGAAGCTGCACAGAAAGTTTTGAATGCCTGCCAGCGAATTGCCATGCGCCCCAGTAAAAGTTTTCCCTTGAGTTCACTTAACTACTTCCTTCTGCCTGACAACACAAAACTGAAGCACACTTCAATTCAATTTCAAGCTCGCTTCTCTTGGTACTTTAGCTGCTGTTGGTGCTGGTGGCTCCCTAAGCCTTTCGCTTCCTTTTGCCCAAAAATCATGGGCAACAACTGCAAAATGAAATAGTTGAAGAAAATTGCCAGCTAAAGTTGCCAAGTTTCATTCCCTCTGTTTTACACTGTTGCCGCTTGCTTGTTTTTGTTTTTGTTTTTTTTTCTCGTTGCTTTTTTGTTGCATTGCTTCGGTGTGTGGGTTGCCAGCAGCCGCCACTAAGTTTTTGCCACTTCAGAAATGTAGTTGAAGTTGTTGCCGGGCTGAGAAGGGGGGCTCGAGAAGTTATACAAAATGTTGGCAGCAACATTGTTGACTGTCTGCATTTGTCGCTGCAGCAGCAGCAGCCAAATGTTTGGCAACGCCCACGCGCCATATGACATGCGACTGCAGCAGCAGCAACAACAACATCTTTTTGGCTGCTGCTGCTTAATTTGATTTTCACAACTTGGCGACGGCAGCAACTGTCGCTGATTTGCATATATTTAAACGTGGCTAAAGTTCCAGCCAAAAAGTTTTGCTGTGGGCGTCAAGACGCAGGGCTCGAGTAAAAGGCAAAGGCAAAGGCAAAGGCAAATGCTGCTGCAGACAAACACACAGAGCCGCATTAAGCCTTCATTCGAATGTATCTGCAGCTCTGGCTGTAGCTCTGCATATATCTTTGCCACTTGCCACACACATAGACAGTTCAGTATTTGCCTATTGATGTTCTGCTTTTATACTTGTTGTTTTGTGCTCTCAGGCGTATTTTAGTAGATACGCATACAACACACACACACAGAGACAGAGACACACATGTGCACTTGTAGGCATTAGGCAAAAGACTTTGCATAAAACTTTGACTCTCATTCTCCACCCACATAAGCACCTGAAATAATCCCCAAATCCCTTTGACACATGTCTGCTGCTATATCTGCCTTTGTCTGGCTCTCTCTCTCTCTCTCTCTCTCCCCTCACTCTCCTGCTCAATCTGTGTCTCCGTCTGCCTTAGCTCATTTAATTATTCTGCATAGTTTTGTGCTTTTAATTAACGAAATGCAGTGCAGCAATGCGTAAAAGTTTTCTACTGTCTGAGCAGAAAAACATTTGTCAGATTCCGTAGAAGCCAAAGTAAATTTGAAGCTATTTCCTGAAAGCACACATAAACTAGAAATGTCTTTTGCCACAAATAACATAATGTAAATATTTTTGGGATATTAGATAAGTGTAGATAATTGCTTTGCCCTTGTCAAATTCAGTTTTGGGCTAAATTCAGCTTTGGTATTTTATGTGCATAAGACGAATATATGAAATTTGCTTTTATTTATGTCAATTTAGTTAATTTTTCTATGCGAAATTCTATGTGAATTTGTGCCTAACAGCTGCTGTTAAGCTAGTTGTGTTAATTGTATTTTATTTCGTATTATAGATTTAACTTCTAACTGTTTTCTGTTAATATTAAATAGTTGTTTATATTATCTTACTTTATATTATGTAAAACTCTTGATTATTGATTGATTTCTGATTACAAATTGATCTCTGTTAACTCTGATAACATTGAGACTCATAATGCTGTTACTGCTAGTATTGCTTTTATAAGTATTTATGTTATTATTGCTGTTACTCATGCTCTTACGTTTCTTCTGTTACTCTACTGCTGTTACTGCTCAGCTTAGCCTGATTCTGTTAACACGCAATGTTATTATTCTTGATGTTCTAATACCAGCATTTAACAGTATGTTAATCGTACAGTAACTGCTGCTAATTTACTTCTTCTCTGACAGTAACTGCTCTTAATGTACTTCCTCTCCACCTCTTAATACAGTATCTGCTGTTAATATACATTTTCTTCGATCTCTAATCTCAGGGTCTCTCTGTTACTGTTTCTTAAATTACTGACTTCAAAATTTGCTATGACAGCTCAACCGAACTCAGCTCTTTGGCCAGCCACAATCTAATTTGGCTTCTTCTTGCTATCTTGTGGCTGTTATCTTATTTTGAGGCTGGCTTACATGACAGTCTGCATTCTGAAAGAGCTCTAATTATGTGTGTGCGTGCATGTATTTGTCTGCCATTCGCTGTGTGTGAGTACAAAAATACTTTTCGTTAATTTGCGCTTGACATGCAATGTCATTTAGCTTATGGCTCTTTTTGCTGCTGCTGCTGCCGTTGTTATACATAAATTATATAGAAACCTCAAAGGGAATTTGGAAAATATTTCACGCACAGGTTAATTAGTTTAGCATACCGCAAAATGATTGGAGGGGACTTCAGGCATGCCAGTTAATGTGAACTTTAACTTGCATTATTTGCAGACGTTATAAGAAAATTGATGAGGTTTTTCTATCAAATTTATTCTTGTAGAAAAAGATGATAAATAAAATAAAATTTATAATAATAATTTATAATATTAATAATTATACTGTAATGTAATGTAAAATAAATAATATGAAATAAAATAATAAAAATAAAAATAAATAATATGTTAATATATAATATGAATAATAATAAATTATATTAGTAAAAGTATATATATATATATAATAAAAATACTTTTATTTATTATAATTAATAAATTACAAAAAAAAAAAAAATCTAGTAATAATTATAATAATAATATGTAACATTAATAATAATTAATAAATTATATTAGTAAAATTATTATTATAAAAATCTATTTATCATTATTATTATTTATATTATTAATTATTATTATAATTAATAAATTACAAAAAAAAATAATAATCTAGTAATAATTATAATAATAATATGTAACATGAATAAAAATTAATAAATTATATTAATAAAATTATTATTATAAAAATCTATTTATCATTATTATTATTCATCATTATTATTATTTATATTATTAATTATTATTATAATTAATAAATTACAAAAAAAAAAAACAATAATCTAGTAATAATTATAATAATAATATGTAACATGAATAATAATTAATAAATTATATTAGTAAAATTATTATTATAAAAATCTATTTATCATTATTATTATTCATCATTATTATTATTTATGAATAACGCATATTTGCTGTTATCTATTTGGTTCTCTTATCAACTTGTAAATCCATAGAGTATTAGTAGAATTATTTGTTAGATAACTAATTGCCTGCTTTATCTTTATAATAAATTTGTAATTTAATTAGTTTTCATGTGTCGGAAGTAGGGCCTATTGGCGCTTAGGCATGTGCATACAAATGTAAATAAAGGATATATCATATATAATATATATAATCTGTTTTATGCGTAGATAACACTTTATTGTATATTTTTTACCTCAACTACAACTGCTGAAGCAAGTCTAAGGAATTTCTAAGCTAAGCTAAGCTTTATATCTATACTTATCTTATCTTATCTATACATCCCAGCCGAGACACATTTCAAGGAAACTCTATCTCTATTATTCCTATTAATATTCTATAAGTCTATGTCTATAGCCAACCTGGTCTTCTTTTTTTAGCACACATTCCATCTATTTTTTGCTTTCCACTTCAACTTGAGCTTTTACGACTTGCGAATCTGTATGGAATTAGTTATCTAGCCATGGTTTGTTTATATTTATTTTTATAGTTTGATAACGTCTGGCCATTGATTTGGGTTGTTTGCTTATTTCATTTCAATATGATTAAAGTGAGTGGCACGCGTGTGGCTTTGCCGCACAAGATTGGCGGCCTTTCGACATTGTCTGCTCTGCTTACAAATGCCGGGCACGATTGCCGCAACACGCCTACCGGCCTACCGTCTCACACTGCATAGACTCTGCCACATGGCCATGGCAGAGGGGATGTTACATGAAGGGGTGTTAGGTGCGATTGTTGTTGTTTTTGTTATCGTCGTCGTCGTCGTCGTCGTCAGTGGCACTCGTCACGTTTCATTTGTGTCGCCACGCGTGCGTTTATTTAACCACTTTAACCTGAACATGCACACAATGTGAAATTGTGGGGTTGCGCCAGAGCTGGCAAAGGGCGTCACAGCGTCTGGCCCTCACCCATGCCCAATGCCCATTATATTACACTTAAACTTCATTATGCCCCGGACCAAGGCAGCACCCTCGTCTGTGTGTGTGTGTGTGTGTGTGTGCGTCACTCTGTTGATTCATAAAAATTTAATTTCTCTGGCAGTCTGTCGACCGCAGTGCACTCACGTTACGATTTGGCAAAACTCTCCTTTGCCTCTTATTTCGAATGACTTTATTAAAATTGACATTTAATTTATGCGCTGTGCATAATTTAAGCGACAAATTTCCTACACACAAAAAGAAGTCTTAAGCAACGCATATATAAATATATATTTTATATATATATATATATATATATATATATATATATATAAGGCAAAAAAAATACATGTGGCAGTCGGCGGAACGACAACGTCGCTGCAGAAATCCTGACAAAGTCGCGATGTTGAAACAAAAGCGTTTGGAACATGCCAGCAAAGGTTTTTCCTGTGGCAACAACAATAACAACAACGACAACCAAGATTCTAGAGTAAAGTGCGGGGTTACGCTTTGTTTGTTGCTGTCGCTGCGACACTGCGACAAAATCAACGTCAAAGAGGGCTGAGCCAGTGGGTGTTACGGGTGTGTATTATATATATACACACACACACACACACATACACATATCTGTGTGCGTGTTTGGCCACCACCACCGCAGGAAGCGCCACACAAGCTGGCAGGATATTTTATATAAGGCGCAGACAGCAGTAGCTGCAGCAGGCTAGGCAGGCGACAGGGCTGCGAGCTCGTCGTGGCTCTTGCTGCCATTGTAAATTCCAGCTGCCATGGCACGTTACGTTTCGCATACACATGCTACGTTCCTTCTCGTACCGGATGTGCCAAATATGTAGGAGCTGTGAACGCGAGCATAAAACAAAAACAGCAAAAGCAACAAAAAATATGGCCCTGCGTCGTGTGAGCCAGTGCCATGCTGTGTGCTGTGTGCTGTGTGCTCTCAGCATTGGTTTGCCTTTGGGCTTGGCTTCGGTTCGGCGTTTTTACCAGTTAGTCCGTAGTCTGTCGGACAGCCGGACAGCCGTGCAGGCAGGAGGAGAGTCAGTCGAGCGTTCGGCAGAACGCAGCAGGATGTGCTCTGTGCTGTGGTTGAACTGCCCTGTCCTGTTCTGTCCTGGCCTGTCCTGGCCTGTCCTATGGTAGTGCTATCCACACACAAAAGACGACACAGTGCAACGAGAGCTATAAAAACAGATAATAAATGTTTGCTTCTTCTCGAGGTTGAAGTTAATCAAGGTAAAATTAGAGTGCTTTAAGCAAGCAGCAAGATAGAATATCTAGAAGCATATATATAAAATGTTTAAAAATAAATAAATGCCCTATAAATACAAAATAGTTTACTTTAAATAATAAGATAATAAATTTGGTAAATTATAATATAATAAAATAAAATATATATTACGTATTTTGCATAAATATTGAATATAAATTTAATAACTTTTTGTATAACATTTTAATAATTTTTAATTTAAAATAAAATAGAAAAAATTTAAAATATATAAAATTTATAAATTAAATATATATGAATGAATATGAATATGAAATTATAAAACCATAAATTTAATAAATGGGATGAGGGTATAAAAAAGTAATAAAATTAATACTGAAAAAAATTTATAAAAAGAAATAAATATTTTTAAAATACAAATATTAATATTAATAATATGCAAATATGAAGAATATTTATGCAATATAAATTTGAAATAAGAAATAAGAAATAAACTTACCGCGATTATTAAAATAATTTTTGTACATTAAAAAAAAATTACTTAAAATTTGCAAATTTAATTTCACTTAAAAATGATATATATATATTTCTGTAAATAAAAATGACATGTATATTTATAAATACATATGCATATGGTCTAATTTACACCACTGTACCGCTTCCCTTGCTCGGCGTTTGTGCTGCTTTCCTCGCAGCTGCCTTCCGGCTTCCTGTGCTAAGCGCTTGCCACCTACACAGTAGCAAACACCCTTACACACATAGCAGCAAAGCATACATGTCGTATACGTAATGCCTGATAAAATGCGCGAATAAAACCAGCTTCAGTTTGTGCGTTTATTTGTTTGTTTGCGTGTGTGTGTGAGTGTGTGTGAGTGTCTGGCTTTGGCTGACAAGTCAAGCGGCAAATCAGCTTTAATATGACGTTGTTAGCTGAGCAGCAGCTACGCCCTGACTCCTGCTCCAGCATCCCCACAGATGCTTCTGTTTCTGCTTCAGCTGCTTCTTTATGTTGATCTCCCTTTAATTATGCGCATATTGCAAATTAACAATCACATTATTAATTCAATTTGACTGACCTGGCTGAAAGACACAGGGAAATTGTGTGTATTTAAATTTAAATGTTTGCTTTCAATTTTATGCGCTCCTGCTTTTGTCAGTTTGTCCTTTTTTTCAGGTTTTCTTCTTCCTTTTTTTTTTTTTTTTTTTTTTGTGCCAACTCAATTAGGTTGTCTGTTTGTTGTTGCTGCTGTTATTGTTTATCTATTATACAGACATTTCCCACCCTCGCTTCCCTCGCTGTGACCTTTTTGTCCAGCTTTTGTTGTAATTTTAATTAGTGCGCCTTTTATGTTTGTTTTTGTTCTGTTTTCTGCTGCTGCTGCCGCCTCTGCCGCTGCTAATGACGACGACGACCCATTTCAATTTCTTGTTCACAAAAAATAGCTAATAATCATAATGATGATGATGATGTTGCCGGTGCTGTTGCTGTTAATGACGTGGGCGTTAGGGTCCGCACCGCCCACTTTTTGTCTCAGTCCAAGTTAATTATAGCGTCGCAGCTCAGTTAAATTAATACAACATTTCCCTCATTTCTCACTCCATTTTCCCTTCGCAATATCTTCTTTTTTTTTACAACGAGTTCCTTCAACTGTAACTGGCGCACCGATTGGCAGCTTGTTGTTGCCACTAAAGCCATGTAGTTATTATTATTAAATTTCATCATTTCGCATTGAATATGTTGCAAGAGGGTAGATGAGTTGTGTGCGCAAGTATGTAACAGGTAGAAAAATATTAAGTAATGGAAATGATTAAGTTATATAGTTAAATACATTATAGGAAATTGGTAAGAACATTTATTCTAGAAGCGTAAGGGGTATTTGCCAGTCGATCAAAGCCATTTACAACACTCACTAATTAAGCATATGTAAGTTATATATATGCAAATTGAGTTGCAAACTAGCTGAAGATCTTTGCTTATTCTAGGGTAGCTGTCAGTCGTTCTCATGGGTCAATTGCAGTTTTTAAGTAAAAAATTTTATGATTTTTTCTATTAAATAATATATTTGAAAAGGGAGCTGGCTAAATTACTAGCTATCATCAGCTCTAGGATATCTGCCAGTCATGTACACCCTCTTGGAAGAAACTCAAGTTACATTATACCTCAGACTTAGTAGTTAAAACTTTCGAATATTAAGCTAAAATATTCCAAGCTCATTGCATTCCCTAGAATATCTGCCAGTCGCTTATACCCTTTGCCAGCATTTAAGCTCGTTTAGCTGACGTCCCATGGCAGCGCTGCTGTGCCACGCCCCAAACAAACATCAACAGTAACTGCAGCAGCTCCCTCACGCGATTTTAATGACACGGCACTTAAAATTTAATCGAGTAAACTGCATTGGCCAGCCAGCGGAGCCCTCACACTCACAGCGCCCGACCCGATCCGACCCGACCTGAGCCGAGCCGAGCCGATACCCTCGCTTTGTTTTATGGGCTGCTCGTTGTGTTTGCATTGATTATTGTTTTCATGCATATTTCATTTCTGCTGCTGTTGCGGGTTTGCTGGTTGCTGGTTGCTGGTTGCTGTTACGTTAATTGCAAGCACTACAAACATGTTGACCATCACTTCATATATGCATCTAGTTTATGCTACCCTGTAAAGCTCGTAATAATTTTAAGTGTCTGCTGTAGCTGGCAGCAGTTTGCCATTTATTTTGAATGAATATGCTAATTGACTGCATAATTTATTAATGATTTATGCAGCAGCAGCAGTGGATGACCTGGAAAGTTGTAGCAAGGAGAGTTTGATGTGCTAGGTATTCTTAAATAAATTCTGTAGGTTTATAATAGAGTGAAAATTGTTTAATTTTTATATTAATATAAATATTTTTATATAAATATATAAATAATAATATATTTTTATACTTATACTACTTTCATATATAAAATATAAGTGCTGTTCAGTAAATGTTAAGTTTTTATTGGTTCATATATGAGAATTTTCTTAAAAATTCTTATAAAGAAATATTTTTTATTTATATATGAGAAAAACTTAAGTAATTATTATAAAAAGTTTGAGTAAAGACATAATATATAAATTGCCAGGCACACGTTATTAACAGCTCATCTGTAAACTAATTTTAGCAGCGCTTCTTTCTTCCTTCTCTCCATAACTTAAGCTGATATGCATCTTAGAGCCTGTTTAACTCTTCTATCAAGAGTTTATAAATGTTAAGTAAAAGTTACATTTTACATATGTACATGACTGACTGCTATTAACATTTCTCAGTTATGTTAATTAACATCAAGCACACATGCCAGCCCTTAGAGCTCTAACATAACTTGATCTCAGCAGCTCTCTGCTGCTCTCTACTACTTAACAGGGTATAGCTGTAGTTGAGCATGCTCTGTTTGGTATTATCTTTCTTATTTGCTGGGGTTGGCTTGCTGGTTCAGGACATGCGGCTCTGACAGAGGCGGCAACTTTGGCACGCAATGCAAAGCCGCAGGAGGCGGTCAACGAAATGGATAAACACACACACAGCTGCATAAATTATAGAATGTGTGTGTGTATGTGTGTGTGTGCATACACTGTGTCCACATGCGTGCAAGGGGCGTGTCCAGCTGCCCACAATTTGAGGTGAGGCAAAATTGAGCAGGCTTAAATGTGTTGGTTGTCGTTGTTGCTGTTCCAAAGCTGAATACATTTGGGCGCCCATTGTTTGACAACAACAAACAACAACGAGCAACGAACAAACCAAAACTATTCATTATGCAGTTGATTTTGTTTCTTTGTTTTATTTATTTTTTTTTTTTTTGCGATTGCATTTCATGCACCGCCAAGCACAAAACAGCTAGCAAAATGTGCAAAAAAAAAAAAAATCAACAACAAGAGCAAAAAAATTAATAAATGAAAGCAAAATTTAATGACATTCATAAATTAAATTGAAAAGAGGCACCCCAACTCCCCCCTCTCTCTCCCACTCACTTGAAATGCTTGACATTAATTAACAGCGTATAAATAAAATTGCTGCCAGCCATGCCTCCATTCATGCCTCGCCATAGAATAATAACAATATTTAAAAATTAATAAATAGCGAGCAAGAAAAATTCATAATGTTGTCATAAATTATGCGCAATGCACCAAATGCTGCAAGAGTGAATCAATTGATAGAAAGAGCAGTAAAATTGTTGTAGACTTACTAAACACCTAAAAGAACTACGTCTATAGAGCAGTTTGAGTTTGAGCTCTGAAAATGTAAAAACAAACATAAATTCTGTTAAGTCAAAACGCACCTGGTATAAAAACTTTAAACTCCTTTCACTTCTTGTATCCTTAAAAAAAAAATATCTTTAAAAAAAATTATAGATCTACATGTAGTTCAGCTGACAATGCATAAAAACTAATATACCCGCTTTTTCATTTCACAAACGAGCAAAATCATGATTTTATAAATTATGAGCAATACAAAAAGGCTCAAGACTTATGAAAATACATTTGACAGGCACTGTGGTTAAACAAAATGCCACAAAATTATTGGCACTTCATCATGCTAGCTTATATATGCATAAATATATTTATTTTTTTTTTTGTTTTGTATAAATATTCCTCATAATTACAATCATTATGATCATAATGAGCTACTTTCGATCAGGCGCAAAATGTGCCGAATATATATTTTTGGCAAGCTACGATTTACGCCAATCTCTGGCATCCGTAAATAATCTGGCAATGAACCAACTGGCAGAAGGTAAAACTCACACCACATTACACCACTATATATATATATATATATATATATATATATATATATATATCAACTATCTAAATATATTTATAAATATATCATCTATATATACACATATTGCAACTTAGTTAGCCTAGACAGCAGGGCACTGCTGGCAGCTATTGGGCAGGTGGCAAAAACTATTTGAAATTAGCGCAAATTAAGTGTCTAGGATTCCAATGGACAACACTTGTTGAGAGCTTTACCGATTTGTTATCGAAATAAGCGATAAATTGAGCTTTAATATTATATATCTATAATATTAATTGCTTCAATGGAATACATATTACCAGCTTTATTTTCATGTCCCAAAGTCAATTGTTTTCAGCACATTCGCTGTGTATTGTTTATTATATTTAATCGATATTTATCGCTTTTCTTTAACGGTCAACATATATATATATATATATATGTGTATATATATTTGTTTTTTCCACAAGAAATGTTTTATAATTGTTTTATGATGTGTTTACACATGCTCTACGCGATTTAACGTTCCACGAATGCTGCATATTTATTTGCGTCCAATTAAAATTGCCACAGCTTTACGATTCTCATTCTTCCATATAATACATAAATATTTAACTGTGTATATGTATATGTGTATAAATATAAATCTCTCTTTTTTTATAGTTTGTGGCTTTTTTCGCCTGGCCGATTTTTCTTTATGCAAATGGAAAACTGCGAAAAACTCTTTTGATCTTTTTCTCATTTTTGCTCGCTCGCAATTTTATTTTCGTTGCTTTTTTACTGTTGATTGAAAAGTTTTTACTCGAGTGGCGTTTGTTGATACGAAATGTGTTTTGGGATTTTTATTTTCATTTTCATTTTGTGTGTTCTGTTTCTGCATTTTCATTGCTTTAGACTAATTTAAACAAATAGATTGCAAAATAAATGTTGAACGGAAGAGCTCGTAAATTTTTGGCCCTGTCACAATTTTTATGCAAAAGAAAAATGCGATTTATTATTAAAAAAAAATTCAAGTATAATAAAAGCAAGCATTTTGATATATTATTAAATATTTTTATTGCTCTTAAATTCAGCTAAATTTTGGCTGTTATGGAATTGCTTTAATTGCCGCGCGTAGCGCAAATGTTTTAAGTATTTAATGCGTATTTTTATAGGGGCTCATTAAGTTTTTAAAAGTTTGTACAATTTCATTGCCATTAAATTTATAGATTTTACTTTAGCTTTATGGATGCTCGATTGATTAGGATTTTGATTTGCGTTAAATATGATTAGCGCAAAATTCACTTTGATTTTCATCTTTGATATGTGAATGGTTTTTGATGTGATTTTGTGCATAAAATGAACTGAAATTAAAACTTGAACTATAATTGAAGACAAATAAATAAATAAATTTCATTACTTAATTTTTTACTCCAGATGCATATTTCGAAATGTTAGCTGACTTAGGTATATGTATATATAACGTAAGATGACAAGCCAAAGAGGTTTATGAAGTGCATAGGAAGGGGGTTTGCTTTGCTTGGCTTACACGCACACTCTTACACTCACACACACTACAACACATTCACATCGCTCTTACAATTAAATTAACTCACGCTTAGTCAAACTGTCTGCTGTACTTTCCATATCAGCTCGCATTGTATATTCATATGCATATGCAAAGCTAATTTGCTTAATCGAGCTAATCAAATGTTGTCGCTGTGTATCAGCGGCTGCCGCAGCAAGTGCGTGTGTGTGTGTGTTTGCCTGTGGGCGTTAGGGACTGTAGCTAAAGGTGCGAGCTGTCTGTCAGCTTATAGTTGTTGTTGTTGTTGTTGCTACTGCTGTTGCCTTTGGCTTATTGAGCTGTGGGAATCCAAGCAGCTGTCCAGTTAGCATGGCCGCCAGTCAAACCCTAATGCACGGCAGCTAAAGAGTTACCACACAAACATATATAAATATATATATATATATATATATGTATATAATATATATATCTATGCTTTAAGCTTTAGACTGCGGCACTTGGGACAGTTGCCGTTTTGTTGTTGCCCTCGTCGCGTTAGTCGTAAAATGCAAATTGCATGCAATCAACGCGCGTTTTTTTTTTTTCGTTTCGTTTAATTATTATGAGAATTTTTTCGCTTGGCACGGAACGTGCCAAGTGCCCAGGCCATGTACAACAACAAGAATAGTAGCGGCAGCGGCAGCGGCAGCGGCAGACAGGGCAAGTTGTAGTTGTAGGCTGGCCCCTCGACGCGGCATGCCCTGATGTGTGTGTTGGCCTTTGTGTCTGCGTTTGTTGTCCGTTGTCTGTGGCTGCCGCTGCGATCCGATTCGCAGCGCCTCGCCCTAGGCTGCCATTTTCAATTAAATTACCCAGCATTTTGGCGTAAATTGCCAGCCACACACAAACACACACACACACACATGCGTGTGTGTGGGCGCACACTTTCAGTGGGCAGTGTGTGAAATAAATTCCATACCTAATTAATTTGCATTATTTATGATGTACAAATGCAAACAAGCAGAGCAACGACAACCAAACGAGTTTCGGTCGAGGCATATTCCGAAACAAAATAGAGGCAACTGCCCATGGATGTAGTAGGCTTACTATTAAGTAGTTCCTGTCCAAGTTTAATTTGTTGTTGTGCATTTTGGGTGGCCCAACTATAAAATTAGCATACAAAGCACAAGAGCAACATTAGCCATTTGCCACGTGTTTTGCATGTATATTTAAAACTTTTTGCATTTAATTGAAATTTTTAGCAGCCAATTCATTCAGTTGCTCATTCATTCACTCATTCGCTCACTCACTCACTCACTCATACACTCATTCACTCATTCAACGCAAGCATTTATTTGCTGACGTCTCTTTTGGTCAAGCCAAAGACATTGAACTCAATGTGGGCGGCGATTTAATGTGCATATAAGTATAAATATTAAAAAAATATTATATGTATACATGTTTATATATATATTATATATATATTATATATTAATTATAATAACAATAATCATCAGCATCAATTTTGCGCTGAGCAAAATATTTTTATTTTGCTTGCGCTGAGCATTTCCATTTTTAACTCTTTTGGGTTTTTTTTTTTTTTGCACATTACGCAAAAATGTTTTAAAATAAATAAAGCTAATATAGGTCTAAGAGTTGAATGAATGAACGAATTTTATGTATATGTTTATGATATATGAATTTGTGATTGATTTGCGATTGCCCAGATTGCAGCTAGAGAAGTGGGTGCAGAGCGAAGAGCCTCAACTGTGCCTAGGTCTTATATCTGTATCTTTGGCTCTGCATATCTCTCTGCCTCTTCATCTCTCATGCTCACTCTATTCATCTCTCATGCTCACTCGCTCCATCTCTCATTCTCACTTAATCCACATCTCTCTCCCAATTTATATCTTGCTTATCTATAACAAAAGTCAAATTCGAGCTCACCAATTCCCATTGACCCACATAATCAATATATCCAGCTCATCATATCAGCGTCAATTGCTCCGTTACTCACCCAATTGGGGGAGTTGTTGTGAGGTAATCTAGCTAATGTGCACAAATTGTGTAAATTAAAAGCATGCTGAGTTGAGTGGCCCAAAATTTAATTACAACAAAAATGGTCCCGGGGCAAAAATGTTTTGTCTGAGCGACAAAATGTTGGAAAATTGAAATTAGCAATTTACTTGGCACATTAAATACGAGGCCATAATTGAATTATTGGCACACACACACACACACACACACACAGGAACACACTCGTGTGTGTGTGCGTGGGGAACAAAAGGACTTAATGGAATTGTGTGCTCCATTTGGCAATGTGGGGACAGTTGGAAGGTAGCTGCAAGTGGCCCGAAGGTGTCTGCAGTTGTTGGGTAAATGGTTCAACTGCAGCAATTGCATAATCCAATTTAACTGAGACTGCTCCGTCAGCAAGAGTGAGATAGACAAAGTGGGAGAGTGCGAGAGAGAGAGAGAGAGTGAGAGGGGGGTAGAGCGAGGAAGGCAGAGATGGCTGACAAGGGAATCTGCGTTTATACAAAATTTGCAAACCACAACAGGCAGACAGTTGGACACACAGCCGGCAATGGCTGTGTGTGTGTGTGTGTGTGTGGGTGAGCTGTTGGTGGCAGGAGCGTGGCTGCGGCTAAAGGATTTACGAGCAATTCACAGCAGCCCGGCCCCAGCTGCAGCCAACAATGAAAATTGCAAAATGCAAATGTTGCTCCCGCAGCTCCCGCTGCTGCTGCCGCTGTGCCAGCAGTAAACCTGCTTATGTATGCATATCCATCGGGTCAAGTCAAATAAACGTAATAATAAAATTGTAGCCGCAAGGACTCGAAGTAAAGTTTTGATGTGCCAAAGGACTCCCAGAGCCAGCATCAAATGCAAAATGTTCTATATGCGCATGAATATAGAGACAGGCATATGCATATACATATATATATATATATATATATATATATATATATATATATATATATGTGTGTGTGTGTGTTTGTTTGTGCTCATGAATTCCCATACTTTGTTTGCATTTCTGCTGCAACAGCAAATGCTATGTTGCAATGTTTTTCGACAATTTCCATTTGAAATATTGTTTGGATAATTGCACCAAAACAATTCGCAAATGAAACAAGCAAAGGCAAACACACACACACACACATACTCTTACACGTATCTCAGCTAAATTAAAATCAAATTTCAAATTCTCTACCCAAAGTATCTGTATAAATAAATATATATGTATATATAACTGTAGAGTATAAATATTTCCGTATACAGCTCATACGGAAATATTTATACTCTTTAAAAAAATATATATAAAATAAAAAAATAAATGTATATATATTTCATGGATGTTTATTTTATATAAATATATATATATATATATATATATGTATATATTTTTTTTTATTTAGATAATATATATATTTTTTATATCTTTTATATATATCTATATTATATATTATATTTATATATATATATATATTTTTTTTTTTTTTATATAAATATATATTAATTATATATATTTTATATATATATATATATACTTTATATATTTCCATTTAGTTCTGCCAAAAACAATCTAAATCTCATACCTATTTGGCGCAATCAAAACGTTATTTATTTAACAATTATAGCCAGCCAAACTTGTTTAGAGAACAATCCCAGAATAAATTTAGATAAACAGCCAATGTAGATTTTAGCTAGATTACTTTATAAATTAAGTTTATTTGTGTGTGCTGAGCAAATGAGTGTATTAGTTTTGGGCAATGCCTGAGAGTTATACACAAATTTAGATTAGTATGCTCATATAAAAAAATATAAAAAAAAAACCCTATAAAAATTTGGAATTTAAATTATAAACACTAAATTCATACCACTTTACCTATGTCCCTTAGAGTCTTAAGACTTGTGTCTGTTCAGAGTGTGGCACAGCAGAGAATATTTCATGTGGTATAGCAGTAAGTTTAAAGTATTTAAGACTTGAAATTCTATCATATTTCGGAACATATAGTAGCTACGCCCAACTGATTGCTAAAATTTCACAATTTGACGGCCTCGCGAGCTGACTCAGCTCTTATCAGCACTTGAGCAAGTATTATGCGGTCGTTGTCGCCCGACAGCCGCACTGAATTTGCAATTCAAATCGAATAATTCAATTTGCTGCTGGAGCCCTTTTAGCAATAACTATATGGGGTATATATAGCCACTCATTATGCAGGCAATAAACAGTTTAAACAAGCTGCCAAGCACACGTCAAAGCCTAATGCACAGCTGTCCACCTACGCCGCGCTTACACACCTGTGCAGCGACAACCCTTCACCTGTCGTTGTGTCTCGTTATTGTCATTAGCATTGAATGGCATGAATGCATGAGCACAATGCTGTGTATAATTATCGCTAACCAACCCTCAAAGCACGCCCACTCTCACGCCGCCCCTCCTCGCAGGCTTGCCTCGTCATGCAACGCTGAATGAATGGTGCGGGGTGTGGGCTGTTGGGTATGGGGTATGGGGTGTGGGGTGTGGGGTGCTCAAGCAACTCGCGTGACTCGCACACATTTGTTTTGTTTGCGGAAAGTAATTGCAAAAGTTGTTTCAATTTTCCAAGAGTTTTGCAGCGCTGGCTGGCAAACGATGGGGCAAATCGGTTTCTGTGCGTGCAGATTTGCATGAAAAAGGAGAGAGAAAAGGAAGAAGCGGAGGAAGAGAAAGAATGAGAGGCAGCACATAATTGGCAGCAGCTTAATGCTTAAACTTTTTGGCCACAGCCAGAGCTACAGTGGCTAAGTTGAGTGCAAGCAAACGCCACCCACTCAATCAGCCAAGCGCCCACACAGCTAAGTCAGCTGCCAGATGTGCTGAAAGAGAGAGAGAGAGAGAGAGGGAGGGAGTAATAGAAAGAGAGAGAGAGAGTGTGTGTGAAAGCATGCATGTAGGGCAGAGCAGGAACCGGGGGGAAACAGCATCAAAAACGCATTTTGCCTTTAGGCCAAAAGTTTTTGCCAAGTTGCTAACAAAAACATAAAAAGTAACAAAGTGGGAAGCAAAGAAAAAGCGTGACAAGCAGAAGGGAAGAGAACGAGAGAGAGAGAGAGAGGAATAGAATGATGGACTGGGTCAGGGCAGGGCATGAATGACAGAGGCAGAGGCAGAGGCAGAAGTAGAGGCCGCGGCACAACCCAGTGGATAGGTGTAGATTGGAGGCGTGGGCCAAGAGAGGAGAGAAAAACTCGCCGGCGTTTTTGTGCCAGTTTCTTTGGCTGCTTTTGTTGAAATTACAAAATATATATATACAAATATTTTTTTGCAGCTTTTTTTCTGGCATTGCTATGCGAGAGTGTATATGTGTGTGTGTGTGTGTGTGTGTGTGTGTGTTTTGCTGCGTTTTTATGCAGCACATCCGGCGCAAAAAGCGCAAGAAATGCGAAAAAAAAATGGCACAACTGTTAAATATTTTTTGCTGCTGCTATTATTTTTTTGCTTGGGCGCGGAGACCAACTGCAGCAGCAGAGCCAGCAAGAGAGGCAGCGACAGCAGCATGCGCTGCAAGTCAAACAGTTCGTCAGGCTGTCTGGCCGGCCATACGCTCGTCCGTCCGTTGAGTAGTTGGGCCAACTGTTCATGTTGCGGGCCTGCATGATGTCGCTTAGTTGCTTAGGATGCCTCAAGCTATGTAAGCATATAGAAAAATAAGAGGAAAACTATGCTTAAATATAATAGCCGCTGTAAATGTTAGCTATAAAATAATTTAATATGTGCTGAGCACATTTAAAATAATTTAATGAGAGCTGAGGTTTGATGATGCTTGATCTTTATTATGCTGTTGTATTGTATTTAGATTTTAACTAGCTCTTTGCTAATTAACAGAAATTGAAAGCTGTCTGCTCTGTTAAATTTAGTTTTTATTGCATAATATGCATAATTTTTAATAACTGCTTAATAGATCACAAACTATGTTAAGTTAGCAGCCTTAAGTCTTCTTCTATTAAACATTTATGTAATATTATTAATTATATGCCACAAATAAATGTGAATATTTATTGGAGTTTTTTCACTCTCGTCTGCACACGCTGAGCATCAATTGATGCTGTTTACCAACACTGCTGCACATTTATGTATTGTTTACACTGCCTCTATTGAGCCACCCCAGTACGTAGCGAGCTACCCCCAGCCAAAAGGCGCTTTAGCTTATTTTCGAAAGTTTGTTTTGCATTTTATATTGCTGCCAGCCGAAATTAAAGCAAAGCAATCAAAATATAGAGTGTGAGAAAAAAATATAGAGTGTGAGAGAGTATATGGGGTATATAAATGTGTCGATGCATAGCTGATAATTTGATGAGAGGTAGACTATATGAGTAAGGAATCTATCTATAGAGTTAGTTCACAATGAAAACACAAAAATAATGAAAATATTTATATTAGAGCTATGAGATATTTAGCTTGAACTATGGGAGGGTTGAATTGTTACTCCCCTGTAAATAAAATATATTTATGGTTAAATATATATATATATATATATATATATCTATATCTACATCTAAAGATTTTCTATGCTCACACATAAATATACCAAATTTCTCAAATCTCTCAAAAATCTACATCTACAACGAAACCAATATGCTCCCCTTTCACTGCCTGAGCGAGCAGCACAAAATGTTTTGTGTGGGCGTGGGCGTGCGCGTGGGTGTGGCATGACATGTCGGCGGCGTCTCCCTTTTGGAAAATGTTGATGCACTTCAATTATGCAGTTGCTAAGTGAATTTAATGCCACATTTATTCGCTCTCGCTTGCGTCATGCGTCGCCATTTCAATAAAATGCGAATAATTCATTTGTGAATAAAATGTATATATAAATGTGATAACATGCATATATATATATATATTATATATTTATATATGTATTACATATGCCAATTGCCATTTATTAACAATTGTTTTCTCTCCATTTCAATTTCAGGTTCGTATTTAATTGGATCAAACTGTGCATTCTCTCTATAAGCTCTGTAAGTAAATATGATTAATTTCGACATGAATTATGCATCGCAGCACAAATTTAATGACATGAAATTTGTGTGCAATCAAAATCTCTATACATTTATGATATATATATATATATGCACACACACACGTGAAACATTTCGTTGGCTCTTGATTTTGTGGCTTTATGGCTAATGAGCTACAGCCAAGAGCTGCACGGCTCATGGCACACAGATTAAACAATGCTGCACAGAAGAGCAAAATTTAATTGATTGCCGCCTAATTCAATTGGCTGGCATTGTTAATAGAATTGTTGCAGTGCCATTAGCCAGACAGATTGCCTTGAATAGTAAATTCAAAAGGCTTCGCTTTAAATATGCATCTGCAGTTAAAAAGGGAATATGGAAACGAATTGAAATCAGCACTAGAATGCATCAATATGAGCTGCATAACAGTTGAGGCTGATTATGTTAAGATAACAGAGAGTGTGAGAGTTAGAGATAGAAAGATAGATGGAGAGATATGAAGAGAGAGTGAGAGAGAGAATGAGTTAAGTAAAGCGGTTAAAATGTTGACATGAGCTATGCAGATACGTCTCCATCCCTATACATTCGCCTTTTGCTCTCTACTTCATTTTATCTCTTTCTAATTCGTTCTTTTTCTCCTTTTTGGTCTCATCTGCTCTCTGTCGTTTTCATTCTGTCTGACCTTATTTATCTTCCTCATTTGCTTGCAATCTCTCGCTCCTTTGTCTAGTAGAAAACAGTATCGCTCTCTCTCTCTATGTCTCTCTATCTCACTGTATCTCTCCCTGTCTCTATCCCTCTCTCATCCCTGCCACTATCTCTTTCTGCTCCATTTTTCATTCTCTCTTCCCCATTTTTTTTCCACCACTTTTTCTCTCTTACCAAGTTTCTGTGTCTTGATCACTCTCACACTCAATTTATATCACGCTCTCTCTCTCGCTTCCTCTCCCTCTCTCTCTCTCTCTCTCTGTTTCTTTCGTTCTGTTAAATACTTTTATCTTATCTTATCTCTCTCTCTCTCTCTCTCTCTCTCTCTCTCTGTCCTTCTTTCTTTCCATAACTTCCGCTTTTTATCACTCTCTCTCACTCCCTTTTTCATCTATTAATCTCTACCTCTGCCTCGCTTGATATATGTTTTTCTCCCTCACCGCCTTCTCCTCCTCCTGCTCGTCGCCGTCCCCTTTCTTTCTAATTTAGTTCACCCTTAGGAAACTGTTAAATTGGCTGCATTTCACAATCCACAGCCAATTACTTTCCCATTCTCAATGCCATTTAAATTAACAAAGTAACAGAAAGCAATAAAACGCAAAGAAAGAAGAAGAAAACGAACTTTCACCCAAGCAGCAGCGACAGCGACAGCGACAGCAGCCGCAACAGCAAATGGCAGCAAAGCATTTGGCAAATTGAAATCAAATCGATAACGAATCAAATTGAAATCTCACCACAGGCAACGACTGCGACGACCGCAAACAAATGCCAATAATAAAAAAAAAAAAACGTGGTTCAAGATCTGTTTTTTTTTTTTTTTTTTTTTCCCCGGCTTTTACAGATGGCAATGCCAGAGAGCTGCGTCCGAGCCAACGACTGGCGCTGCTCCAGAAATCTTTGCCCACCCCCTTCAAAGCCAGCTTCAAAGCAATGCGAAAGTGCGCCAAAGTATCTAAGCGATACATAATAACCAACCCAGTCAAGTCGAGCCACACGAGCAACTACTGTGCTCAGATAAAATATGATTGAATGCATTTGGCTACGGCGCTGACTCTGGCTCTGGCTCTAGCTCTGGTTGCAGTTGCCTCAACTGCTGGCCGCTGCTGTTGTCTGATTAACATAAATCGTGCTGCTGCCGGGACTATATCTTATTTCGATTTTTGCACGGCATTTGTTTTTGTTGTTTTTATGCAAAAAGCAACAGCGCAGAAAAAAATTGAATTGAAATGAACAAAACAGTAAAAAAAAAAAAAATAACTGAAAGGCAGCCCAGGCAGGAGATGAAGAAAAAAAAAATAACTAAAATAAAATGCAAACGAAGCAGCAGGCAGCAGTTGCTGTGGGGTGTAGCAGCAACTGCTGATGGAGCTTAGCCGTGAGAGGAAGAGTAAGGGAGTAAGGGGGAGCCATAGAGTGTTGAGCACAGAGTCAGAGTCAGGAGCAACACATCAGCACCGCCTGCTGACTTTTATGTGCAATCGCCTTAACTTTGGCTCTGGCTGCTGCTGCTGCTGCTGCTGCTGATGAGCATGAGAATGATGTTGCTATCTGGACGAGTGTTGTGCTGTGCTGTGCTGTGCTCGGCTGCCTGCACCTCAGCCTTTTCGGCTGACCATCAACAGCAGCAGCAGCAGCAGCTTCCATTGTTGTTGGCTCGCTTAAAATTCCAAACAGCAAATTGCAACTGCCAACAATTTCGAGGCTATCAGTGGCACAGCATCAGACGTCGGCGCTGCTGGTGGCTGCTGGTTGTTGGCTGTTGGCTGCTTGCTTGTTGCCCGACTGCCTGCCTTGCTGCCTTCTTGCTGCCTTCTTGCTGTTGCTGCTGTCAGTAATTTTATGCAAGATGCTATCGCCCAAGCACACCTCAACACGCCTCAGCATAAAGCCCAGCTATAGAGAAAGAGCGAGAGGAGCTAAGAGAAATGCTTGTAAGCCATTTCACTTGGTATGACAAACAGTCGCAGCAGCAACAGCAACAGCAGCAACAGTCGTCGACGTCTTTTGAATCGAATGAAATGGAATTCAATGCCCAAGTGCATAGAAGCTGAGCTGAATTACAGATGTCTTTGGCGCTTCTGGGTATACATAGAGTTGAGAATTATATATATATGTGTGATTCCAGAGCTACGTGACTAAAGTTTTATGCATTATATTAAATTGAATTGAAACTTTATTTAATATACATGGCATATATGCAGCATGGAGTGCAAAAATTATTATTTAAATTTCCTTATACACCTTATCTATTCACGGTACGCCGTACAACTTGTTAGACGGCTCTCGCTACATTTGTATTTCCTTTTATAAGGAATAGTTTAGTATATCAAAATGTAGCTTGAAGCTTCAAAGTTTTCTTAGCAGAAGTATAATCAAGCTTTTTCAGGTGCTTTTAGACATTTAATTATGCAAAAAAATAAATGAAGTCTAAATTTTTTGCGCAAGAAATTTGTATTTCTGTCTATATATTATGCGCATATTATGAACGTGTAAAGATAAAGAATTTTTTATTACTATAATATGTAAGCATATAGAAATTTATAAGAATCATTTCCGAGCACTTTCTTTGCTTTAGATAATAAGAGCTAGAAGAAGCTCTATATGTATTAACTTATTTTAATATATATAAAATCTTTACACTATAAAGAATCATAATAAAGAAATATCATAAAAAATATATAAATATTATTTCTTTATATAAATATTCCTTTAAAAAAATATATAAATATTATTGTTTATAAATATATATTTCTTTAAAGAAATATATAAATATTTTTTATTATTATAATAATTTTTAGCATACAATAAAATTGCCTTAAGTTTTCTACATAACTTATAAATCTTATACAAAAACTAAAAATAATTGACATAATGCAAATAAAACTTATTATTATGAATATATATTTCTTTAAAAAAATTTAAAAATATTTTATATCATTATAAATATATATTTCTTTAAAAAAAAATATATAAATATTATATATCATAAATATATATTTCTTTAATAAATATGTAAATATTTTTTATTATAATAATAATTGTTAGCAAGCAATAAAATGGCCTATCCTTATAATTTATAAATCTTATACAAGATTTAAAAATAATTGACATAATGCAAAATAAAACTTATCTTTTTACAGTACACATGCCGCTTATCATCTATTTATAGACAAATTGAATATATTTTTTAGGCAGCTTTAGGCTAATCCAATTACAAATAGGCACAACAATAAAAGCATTCGACTTGAGCCAAAAACAAAGTCAAATATTTTGATATCTTTAGCGCAGCGAAAATATTTGTTGTTGTTGTTGCTGTTTCAGTTTGTTTTCTTTTTATATTAAGGAATTCATGTGTTAAAAGGTAAAAAGATAAATCATATTAAATTGCTGGGAAGCATTAAAAATATTTGCACATTTCAATGGATCGCTCTTTAAATTCCCATCAAACAAGCCGCGCGCGGCGCCCGAAACGAAATTTCAAAGAAAAAACCCTCTGAGAGCAGAGGGTCTGCTGCTGTTGTTGTTGTTGTTGTTGCTGTTGCTATTGTTTGCCTGCCAGCAATACTTGTTTAGCCAGTTGTCGTTGTTGTTGTAGCGGCTGCTGTTGCCGCTGCATTTATTGCCATTGTATATAACTTTGATGCCTTTCAAGTGCCAATTGTGAACCGAATTTTACCTCGGGCCGGCCTCTACCCTCTACCCTACCCTCTGCTATTTCTTTTATGCTTCTCTTGTGCCATTTAGACAAGACTGAATGCTTATTTAATTTAAGGTGGCAATTTCTGAGTGTGCGTGTGTGTGTTTGTATTTCATGCAAATTAAGTTGATAGTAAATAGTTGCTGCTACTGCTGCTGCCCTTTTGTGTTGCTGCTGCTGCTGCTTCTTCTTCCATTTAAGTGTTAATTATCGTCGGCAGCTTCAAACGGCATTGCGAGCAAATTTGGTACGCCTTTGTTGCTTGGCGCTTGTGTATTTATTAAATATTTGCGTGATGCGCTGCTAACAAGCCACTGTGTCAAGTTTAATCAAACTAAGCCAAGCAGCAGCAACAGCAGCAGCAGCAGCAGCAGCAGCAGCCTCTGCGAATGCCACAATAATAGCCAACAAGTTAACAACTGAGGCGCAAAAATGCTGGCAGCTAGTATAATTCACGATTTCCTGCTTTAATTGAAAATATATTTCAACGAGCCAACAACAAGCCAGAGCCAAAGAACAAGTTGCTGCCGTGCAGCAGCAGCAGCAACAGCAGCAACAGCAAACAGCAGCAGCAGCAAACAGCAGCCTCAGCCAGGCTCTGCATTAATTATTCATGAGTTGTCGCGCATTGGCCAGCAGCAGTGACAGGCAGCAGCCACCACAGCAGCAGCAGCAGCAACTCGCCAACTGGCAACATAATTATTCATGCAAGCTTATCGCAAGTAAGGTAGGCAACACCATTTTAACCACAAGCGGATTATAATTATCAGCAGTTGCCATCTGAGGAGCAAAGCAAGCTACAACACACACACACACACACACACACACACACACACTGAGACTCGCGCAACAGCAACATGTTGCTGGCAGCAGCTACAATTGCAATGCTTCAGTGCTTAGTTGGCAGCTAAGATAATTATGATGATAATGATAATGATGATGACGTTGATTATAATGGCCAAGGCGCAACAACAAATATAATTACACACGGCAGCAGCAGCAGCAGCAACAACAACAAGGGGCAAGCGAGACAGACAGCTGTTTTAATTGATGTTGATTGCTATCAGCAACATTGCGCTGCTGCTGCGGTTGCTGTGGCTGTGGCTGTGGCTGTGACTATGGCTGTTGCCTCGCATGTTTAGCTCCTCAATTAGAATTCTTTTATTCGTGTGCTTTCGATTGGTTTTTCTTTTCAATATATATAAATTTATTTTTATATTTTTTTTTTTTTTTTTGTGGCTTTTAAGCCCAACTGCAACCAAATGTTGCATGTCAAAATCGCGTTAAACGTTTCAAATTATGCAGCACAAAGCAACAAAAAAAAAAATAAAATAAAAAAAACCAAAACAGAAAGAAAATGTTGCTTAAATAATAACTAAATCGAAAGCGTTGTCAAGTTGTTTGTTTGTGCTTGCCGTGTTGGCTCAGCGCGGCGCCAACTTGACACGCCCAGCGCATTAGGCTGCTGAATGTTGCATGCCACGCTGCAATGCCCAAACGAAACGAGAGAAAAGAAATGCATGAAATATGCGCGGAATTGACAACAAGTTTTTCGCTTGTTCAACATGCAGTTAAATGCTCAAAGCTCAAAGCAAACAAATTACAAATCTTTTGCACAGTGCCAAGCTTAAATTGTTGACATATTTTAGTGGAGTTGGTTTAAGGCAAAGTAAAAGCAAAACTAAATATTTGAATGGTCAAAAATAAATATATATAATAATTGTTTTTTTAAATTTTTTAATATTTTTAAATTTTAAGAATTTTGTTTATTTTAGATATTATTATATTTTATTAAAAAAATTTAATTTCATTTATTTATTTAATTTTATTACAAATTTTTTAATTTCATTTATTTATTAAATTTTATTACAAATTTTTTAATTTCATTTATTTATTTAATTTTACTAAAAAATTTTTAATTTCATTTATTTATTATTTTTTTGATTTTTATATTTTTAACCATTTTTTTTTAGCTTTTGTACATTTTAATAATTTTATGTAATTTTTGATATTTATAATTTTTATATATGTTTTTCAATGTTAATTATTTTTTTTTTTAGATTTCAATAATTCTTTGTAATATTTCTTTTTAATATTACTATATTTATTTTATTTATAATTTTTATTCTTTTTTTATTATCATTTTTTTTTATTATCATTTTTATTTATTTATATTTTCATTTTTTAATTTTTGATATTTTTAATCATTTTTTAAATTTTTGATATTTATTAATTTCATTCATTTTTTTAATTTTGTTTTATTTTATTAAATTTTTAATATTTTTAAATGTCAATAATTTTTTTAATTTATGGATATTTTTAATTTTTATTATTTTTTGCTGCATTTTGCATTTATACAAAATTATGGCTCAGTTCCTTTGATTTCTTCTATTTATTGATTTCCTTGCTGCTGCTGCTGCTGCTGCTGCTTCTTGCTTTAAGCTCACTGTACTTCTATTTACAATAAACAGTAATAGCTGCCCGTCCAGACCATTTGTAAAAAGGTTTTTTGTCAAGATTACACTTGTGCGCATTTTGCCCAAAACAGCGCCAGCCATAAATTTGTGTAACGCGCTTTTTCATAGCTATTTTAAGCAAATTGTGTTCTATATTAGCATTATTTGTTTGCTTCCTATTTATGACCAAGCAGCAGTTAATTGAAATGGAAATGAGTAGTTGTTGTAGTTATTATTGTTGTTGTTGTTGCTGTTGCTGCTGCCTTAATTGGCCGTAGACACACACCGCCGCCACATGCTCATATTGCTAGCGCTTTTATAGCAAATTGCATTTGCACGTCTTAAATAATTTGCACAGTGCATAATTGAATATTTGTGGCACGTGCATAATAAAAGATTGGATTTCAAGCAAATTGCATATTGTTAGTTAAGTTGTCAGCGCAAGAGTTGCAATTAATTCAAAAAGGCCAGCCAGATATGACAGCAAATAAATGCCATAATTCTCATTTTATTCAAATGACAAACGTCGACGCTGACAGTCGGAGGCAAGATAAATCATTTTGCTGCGCTGCGCTGCGCTGCGGTGCACTGTGCTGTGCTGGGCTTCTGTGTGCTACAATTTGCACAGTTTAAGCTTTTAAATTTTAATTAACATTTGAATTGTGCGACCCTCGAGGCTGAATATTGCCAAGCAATAATAATAATAACAACAACAACAACAGCAGCAGCAGCAGCAAATACAACAAAGCGCAAAGTGAAAACACGCCACGCTCTCCTCCACTCACCGCACTTGAAACTCCAAACTCAAAAAACTCTCCACTCCACTCCACTCCACGGCACACCACACCACGCCGCTGCACTTAGCCTGCCAAGCAGAGCCAGCGACAGCAGCAGGAGCAGCCATGTTTGTTTATGGCGCTCATGGCGCGCTCAAGCGAGACAGCAATATGTTGCTTATGCTGCTGCTGGCTTTGAGACTCTGCGACTGCGCTGCGCATGCAGAAAATGAAGAAGAAAATACTACAAAAAAAAAAAGCAAAATTTTAAAAAGCAACAACAACGTGCAGTGGATTAGTTGCTGTTTTTGCTGGTGCCTTTTGCTTTCGGCTGTGCCTCGCCTCTTAAATGTTTAAGCGATTAAGTCGAATTTTAATTTAGCCGCAAAACATAACACGATTTTATACCCACACACACACACAGATATATGTATGTATGTAGGTATGTGTGTATGGCTAGGCACAGTTGCAAACAGCAGTTTGTTGCCGCCGGGCGCGGACTAAACTAACAGAAATGTAAAGCAGGCAATAAAGTGGCAACACGCTGACTTTTGCCATAACTAACCGAAACAGTTGGGGGCGTGCTTTGGGTGCCGTCACTCTCTCAACTGCTATCCCCCGTCTTCCAACGTGTGGATGAATGAACGAATAAACGAGCTGTGAGCCTTAAGCGGAGGCCAACTGGCCTTGCGACTTGGTCTCTGGGCCTGACTCGGGCTCATTAATGTTTAAAGTGTTTTATGATATGCATAATTGCTTGTACAGATAATAAAGTTTTGCTGCTCGAGTGAGCCACGACCACCGCCTGCTACACTGACTTTTCCTCTCCTGCCTCCCATTCTTCCTCTTCACGGCTCCTCATTCCAGCCTGCCCATTCACTTAATTAAAATGCAAATGGAAATTCTTCAAATAGCTCGCATTCTCGGCCAGCTGTGCGTGTGCGAGTGAGCGCGCAAATGCATGGACAGTGGGCAGAGTGATGATGATGATGATGATGATGACATGTTGTCTTACTGCTCCCCCATACATAATCGCCCACACATACAAATGCAGGCGGCGCATGCGGAAATTTTGACTCATTGTTATTGTTCTTCCTCTTCTGCTTGCCCATTGTCTTTTGTTGCTGTTTGGTAGCGGCTACCGAGTTTACGACGCGTGAACGGCAACTCATCCGCACAAAAGAGGCGACAAAATATACAAAGAAAGAAGGGGAAGCGCAAAAGCAGGAGAAGCAGCATTGAGCCACACACACATACACACATACGCACTCTTACATACGAACGCTTACGTTGATCTTGCGCTCTCTTCCCTGCGCTCTTTGCTCTCTTCCATATTCTACCTTTTATTATTGTCTTGTATTGTGTACTGAGGCACATTTCCAGTGAATTTTTCGATGATATCTTTGAATGTTAACATTCACAAAAGCGTAAAGATTGCTGCCCCTGTTTCTGTCTCTGTCTAACGCTGCCTTCGCTTCTAGCTCTGCTTGCTGCTGTCTCTGTTGGTTTCATTTTCCCCCTTGTCGTATATCGGGCCTTTTTTATGGGCACTTTTAGTGTCGGGCTCGAGTTGTTGTTGTTGTTGTACGGGTCTTTGGACCCTTTTTTCGGCATCCATGTGTCGTCGTGTCTGCCTGCGCCTCTATAAATATGTATGCATGTATGTATATGCTCTGTGTGTGTGTATGTTAAGTGAAATTCTTTTGTGTCGACAAGCGAAAATAAAATTCACACAGTGCGAAACGTGTCCGATATAAAGAAACAAAAAGAAGAGCAGCAAAAAAAAAACTTATTTCTACACAATGGATCTGACTGGAATTGAGCTGGAACCTCCGCATGCGTTGTGTTGTGATAATGTTGCACTGCTCGCACTCACATCGAGTGAACTCTCTCGCTCTATACCTGAGCCAATCTGTGGCGGTCATTGAAAAAAAAAAGGTGCAAAGACAGCAACGACGGCGGCGGCGGCGGCGACAACAACAGCAACGAGCATTAAGTGAGTGAGTGAGAACAGCAACAACAACAACAACAACAACAACAACAACAACAACAACAACTGTCTACAGAATACACCCAATGACAAGCTGCTCGGCAATTTGACATAATTTATACGTCAAATTACTGCAAATTGATGCTAAATGGCTTCAAATTGAATTGACGGGCGAATAACAGAGCGAAGCGGAGGGAGTGGAAACAAAATAAAAAAAAAATTGAAACAAAATAAAAGCAAAAAAAAATATGTGTGTATGTGTATGTATGTGTATATACAAAATAAAGCAACAACAAGAGAATCGCCAATGTAGCGCCCGCTGACGAGGCGACAACAACAACAACAACAGCAGCAGCAGCAGCCGCCGCTCGTCGGCGTTTTGTGCACTCAAACGAAAACAGTTTCAGTTTGCAGTGGGGCGTCATTGTTGTTGTTGTTGTTGCAAAAGGGACGGGGAGCAAGCAGCACTCGAGTGTTGCACACCTTTCGCCTGACTTGACGGAACTTGACTCAACTGAACTCCGCTCGGAGCTCGGAGCTGGTTAACTGGCTTCAGTCGACTCTGTCTGGCTGCAGATTTCGTTGCACAGCAAACTTATCTTGACAGCCAACAGAGCGCTGCACCTCAGCACTTTGTAATGATGATTGCGCCCAACGGCAACGGCAACGGCAACGGCAGCAACAACAGCAGCAACAACAACGATTGCCGCACATGAACTTCAATTGCCAAACTGTGCGAAACAAAGCGAGCTGCATTTCGTTTACTTCTATCTCAACAGATCGGAAATACGTGAAATTTCAAACAAAATGTTAATCAAGATGCGCGGCTAGTCTGCAGTGAGATTTGAATTGCCGCTGGGACTAGTTAGTCTAATGGCTAACTTTAGTTGAACTAACTAAGATATCTAGGTGCATATCATTCAAAAAATATAAGTACAAAATTTAAAAAAAATTAATATATATAATATAAATTAAAATTATATAAACTAAAAAAAAAAAAAAAAAAAATAAATATAAATAAATAAAAAATTAAGAAACTTGACATCATTCAATGAACTTAAATAATAAAATTAAAAACTTGATATATATATATAATATAATAATATTATATATTAAATAAAAAAATTAAAAAACTTGATATCATTGAAGAAGCATAAATACTAAAATGAAAAACTTTATATATAATATAAATTATAATTAATAAAATTAAAATTATATAAAATTAATTTGAATTCAGTTTTTTTCACAATTCAAGCTTAAAGCTAATTTAAAATTGAGCAATTAAAATAAATCTTAGATATATGACTCTTAATTAAGTAATATTAAGCTTATAAATTAAACATTTTCACTGTCATAAATCTGGTATTTTTTCTAACATTAATTATCTCTCACATTCTCTTCAACTTTATTACAAATTAAATTTCCCAATGTATAAGCTAAATTTGATCTATTATTGCTCGAAGCTAAATCTTGATATTTTCTCTACTATCTTTGCAGGTATGTCTTTTTTAATGGCTGTGCAGGAAGTTGGACCCAAAAAGAAAAGAGAGAAAAACAGACAACTCAATTGTGGTGCTTAGCAGAGGCCAGCCCGCACGTCGCCGCCTTTCACACCTCTTAGTTTTTTTTTTTTATTTTGTGTGCACACACACTTACACCCACTAGCACACCCACTGCCACGTTCAGCTGCAGCTGACAAAGAGGTAAAAGGAAAATCAATTTTCAGCAAAAAAAAAGAGAAGACTGAGAGAAAAAGAAAGAGAGAGAGGGAGAGCAATGAAATGTGCCGTGGCCATAAAATGCAACTGTCAACGAAAAAAAAGCACAAACTTTGCTTGTTGTTGTTTAACAATTTGTTGTTGTTGTTGTTGTTGACGTTGCAACGCGCTGGCAAAATATTGAATTCAATTTAAAGCGCCAGAGGCGTTCATAAATCTTCAACAGCATGTGGCAGAGTAGAAAGGCCAGCCCAAGCAAAGTGAAAGAGCAGAGCGAGATGGAGTGATAGGGAGAGAGGGAGAGCGAGGTAGCAAATCCAAGATTATGGCCCTGGCTTTTATTTGGCAGGCTTGGCTCATTGGCTTGATTATGGTCAGGGTGTAGAGCGGCAAGCGGCCACAAATTGCGGCCCTTACCACAGACGTGGCAAAGAAAAAGTTGCAACACCTGGAAGTTTTGAATGAAAATTAATTTCAATTAAGTGGCAACAAAACAGGTACTAAAGGTATCTAAGCGTTTTGCCAATTGTGAGCTAATGAAATTTAAACTCGACTCCGCTACTTTTATTATATATTTGAGTGATTTAGCAGCGAAAGCGCTTTCAGCCAAATTAATTGCCAATGGCAATTTGGCTGAGTACAAGTTGACTTTATGCAAAGCCCATCATAAATTAACGTTGCAAGAGAAGTAAAAAGCAAAAAAAAAAACTTGTCGCACATTGATTACTTGCCACCAAAAGTGGTGTGTGTGTGTGTGTGTGTGTGTGTCATGGAAATCTTGACTAGTAGCTGCAACCAAATGAACATGGCCTGGCCAGCAGACGCTGTGGCAGTGCCTCCTCTATGTGTCTCTGTGCCGCTGCCTGCAAACTCGCAAATTGTTCAACTTCATCAGACAGAAGGCAAAGGAAGCCAAGCAAAAACTGCATGCACACACATACATATATACATGTAAGTGTGTGTGTGTGTATGTGTGTGTGTCTTGCCTGGCTGCCTGGCCCGGCAGTTACTTTACTTCTGGCTCATTCTTCTTGCTATCTTTTGTTGCCCTTTTGCTGCAACATAAAAACCAAAAGGCCCCGAGGACAAAAAGCAAAAAATAAAACCAGAGTCTCAAGTACTTGAATAACAGCAGCAGCAGCAGCAGCGTTAGCTTGAGCAAGGAGTCTGCAGTGAATGGAACTGGCGAAAAAAAAAAAAAAAAAAAAACCGTATACTCTAGCGGCTGTTTCCATTGAACAAAGCGAGATATTTCCGTGTTTAAGATCTTTGATGAAAAAATGCGCAAGTCACAAGAGCTAGAACTGCGAAATTTTAACTTGGCTATGTTAAGCAATTAACATTGCTTCGGTAGACAGCTAAATTGATGTGCAAAATCTTAATGATGAGCTGTTAAGCTGCGGCTGTTCATGGAGAATCAATGGACATAAATAGCAGCTATTCCACTGTAAAGGCTATGTTAATTTGTTAACTGGTTTGAGTCGTTGCTGTTATTGTAATACTTAACCCAGCTTTATAGACTCTTTATGTCTATTAAATGCTTAGCAAAATTACTACAGTTTTATTGCATTTCAATTTGCAAACTCTTAGCTCAACAGCTTCAACTGCTTATAAAATATAGACAGCTAACATGAGTGCGATGTCATTTGTCAGAAACTTCTCAGTTAATATCATGTGAAACCTGTTAATATAGTATAGCATATGAGCACTTGCTTAATTCTTAAATTATATAAAAAAAATATAAATTATACATGTTAAAGGCGCTTTACTGTAAAATGGAATCTTGAATTTCTTTAGCATTTAAAAGTCACTTAATATAGCATATATATATATATATATATATATATATATATATATATATATATATATATACATTGCTTATTTGATACATTTAACAGTTTCTACAAGTAATATGTGAATCCGTTTTAAAAGCGCCTATTTAGTCAGCTGTTGCTTTACATAAAATTACTATGTTATTTATAGATTGTTCACATTAGAGAGTGTTTAATTCATGAACATTTCTCATATATTAAACTTCTGTTATTAACAGATTCTTCACTGTAAATAAGCTCTTCTTGCCAGATATTTATTTATATTTATTTATTTATTTATTTATATTTATTTATTTATATTTATTTTTTTATTTATATTTATTTATTTATTTATATTTATTTATTTATTTATATTTACTTTCCTCAAATAGCAGCAATGAGCATAACATAATTATGTTATTAAGATTTGAACATTGATATGGTCATTAGAATATATTGATTGATAAGAATTATAAAGTTTGCTAACAGATTTAGACGCTGCCTATGACTTAAGCTATGAGCTAGTCTATGACTAACTAAATTGAAACGCATTAGTTTTGCTACGAATGAAACATTTTATTATATGAGGAGAGAAAGAAAGAGAGAGAGAGAGAGAGAGAGAGATTGATAAAAAGCAAATCTTATTAGTTGAAGCAGAGTAAATGTTTTGTAGTTGCCCGAATGACGACTATAAATGCAATTAAAGCAAATCACGCCACGTATATGACTTGTGCATAAACATGTAGAAGCTGAGATCAATTAAATTTGTGTGTTGGGAGCAGCTCAACACTGATTTGAAGTCGCATTTGGGGCGTTAGGCCGAAAGAGACGTAGAAATTTGTGTTAATTGCTGTCAAGTGACAATTAAACGAGCTCTCGACGTTTCTGAATGCAGGTAAAAATGACTTGATTGCAATGATTATGGCTGCTGCTGCTGCTGCTGTGGCGGCAGTGGCTGCCGTGGCTATGGCTGGGTCCGCACTTGATTAATTGACGCCTTGGAATGGCAGAGAGTGCAACGGCATGAGGCATGCAGCATGCGGCATGCAGCACAAACGTCTGACGCTTGATTGACTTGAACGTGGCGCGGCTTTGGCCTCTGTTGTGGCCCATTCGTCGTCGTCGTCGTCGAACCTTTTGCTAGAGCTAGGAAAAGTTAACAAGTTTTTTCCTCTTTTGCCGTTCCACTTGACGGCAAACGAACAGCGAATGAAGACGCAAACGCAAACGCGCAAAAGGCAATCGCAATCGCGCCATAGACTAGAGTCTGGAGACCAGAAAGATTGAGGACCCCAGACCCAGAGAGCATGACTCTTGGGCCCAGCTAAATTCAACTGCATACTGCTTTTCATTATACTCGCTCATTGTGATTAAAAGCGAGTATATTGGTTTTTGTGTCGCATGGAGTGCTTTAGTTATGCATTAAATTATATTTAAAATTTTATTACTCAGGTTTTATTAAGTATTTTAGGCAGACTGATTGATGCCATAAATTTGGTAAGCGAATTCTACGTTCCACTTGCTTTTTATGGGCGTGGCAAATGAGCTGAAACAGATAGTTTTTATATAGCTCTGTAGCTAAATTGCTCTTAGTTGATCATCATTTCTACAGAACTACAATTCGTCTTTCTTACTATAGTCATATATATGGCTAGATAAAAAGTTATATATAGATAGGCCACTTAGGGGTGTGGCAAAATTACATAATAAATCCACAAATATATAAACCTAGGCAAAGTTAAATATTAAAAAACTTAACAATCTAATCTAATAAATTTTCTAATCCACTTCATTCCTATTTGTGCCCATGAGCGAGCATTAGGCAGTCGCTAAGGCCCGTTTGCAATGTTCTTAGTTGATTTTCTTATATTTTTTAGTTTGCTGCTGGCTGTTGATGGCAAGGCAAGGCAAGGCAAGGCCTTTATCTAGTTGAGTCCATCTAGGCGTAGCTGTCCAAACGTCTGTCTGTCTATCCGTCCGTCTGTCCGACATGGACAACGGCGTTGACGACGAAGCGTTTGGCTGCTCATATCAGCCATGTCTATCTGTGGCACTCGCTCGCCTCTACCTCTCTCTCTCTCTCTCTCTCTCTCTCCTTCACTCTCTCTCTTAGTCTCTCTCGTATATTTGTTCATTGAAGCATGCAATTGATTGCTGCAGCAACAACAAAAACAACTGCAACTAGTCAGTGCCTGGCTTCCATCTCTGGTCTCTGGTCTCTGGTCTCTGGTTTTTCAGTATTTCAGTTTGAGTTTGAGTTTGTGCCCGCTGCGCTTTAATTGCCTTTTCATTGCAACCCGTCGACCGTTTGGACATTGCTTTTTGGCCAAATACCCGTGGCCTCGGCCCCGTCCCCGCCACGGCTCGGGCCCTGGTCTGCTCGAGTCTTCGACTACGGCCAGACAGACTGATGGCCCGCCAGGCCAGTTGGACTGTGTAATTTGTGGTTGTTGTTCTCAGTTAATGCATTACATGAATTTTAACAAGCTTTGCAGTCGTACAACCAATACGCCTTTCCTATCCCTCACTCTTTGGCTCTCTGTCTCTCTCTCTCATTGTCTGCTCTGCTCGATTGTTTATTTTAGCCGGCATCGTTCTTGTCCGATATGCAAAAGCTCTTTGCGTACGAAATTGATTTTATTTGCAAACACGCAACAGTGTTGCACAGTGTGAGTTGGCTGTCTGATGAGCAGTGTTGTTAAAGTGGGCAAGACCAATTTTTGAGTTTTTGGGAAATTTAATATTTATCTTATATATATATATATATATATATATATATATATATATATATATATATATCTTTGTATATAGACATCAATTTCATAGTATTGGTTAATAGATTGCAGAGAATATCTGATAGCGCCCAATTTATGATATATTACTAACATTTAGTAAAACATGAGTTGCAGAAGTGATAAGATATCTATAAACCTAGTCATTGAGAACTTTTAAGGTTAGAAAAAGATTATAGAAACAGAGTTACTTTAAAATGGCTTTACTTAAATAGCTAGATAACTAAATACTTCTTATATATACAGTAGGGATATTCAATAAAGTCATGCTGCTATTCAAATACTTATTGCGAGGGCAGAGAAAACGTTGCAGCAATAAAAACATCTATATTAATTTTAATAAAGTCTAGCCTTACAACTTTATATATCAGAATCATAAAAATTGTCTTTCAAGTTCATGAAGCGAGCGCATTTCGAGGTCAGTTTGAAAAATGAATAATCCAAAAAAAAGTTTTCGCTTTATCTTTAATGAATGTAAGCTTCACAGCTTTTTATATTAAGATTATAAATAAATAGACAACAAATAGGTTATAAATTATGGATAATATTCATTGAAAACTACGAGGGTAGTCAGAGATGTTTCCAAGCAACGATTCCATATTAATTATTTAATAAATTCTAATTGAACTTCTTATGCAAAATCAAGGGTTGCTCATTCAAGAAATTTTAGGCTAGGCAACTTGAGAAATATTCGAAATACATTCATACATATATGTATAATACCTTATATTCTTCTTGCTTTCCCATGTGCTCAGGATCAGTCGAAGTTCACTCCTGTGACTTGTGGCTTACTCATATAATTAGGCCTGGCCAAATATGCATATATTGACTCTACCTGCGTTTACAAGCTAATAAAAAGATGATAATAACAGCTCATCGGATAACAGTTTTGTATGGCTATTAAATATGCTAGCCCGGTTGGCTAACCAATTATTAGATGGCACATAATAATTATCGGCTTTTGTGCACTGAACACTGGCAACTACTGGCTGCGAGTCGACTCGACTGGCATAACAAGTTTTTCATTTATATACATATATTTGACACATGCCAACACGTTTGCATTCAGCGCGCCTCGTGTTGCACCTTTTGCTACAGTTTTAGCTAACTTGCTTTGCGGTGTTGGCCAAAAACTAATTGGCTGCGTTTTTGGTTAATTAGCGCAGTTTCAACTGCCACCAGGCAACATTTCCGTTGCCGTTGCCGTTACCGTTGCCATTGCTATTGCTATTGCCTTTCCCGCTGCCTATCGTCGCGGCCAAATCTCGCGCACACGCGCTTTTATTGCCACTCGAAATTGGCAGGCGATACACGAGCAAAAAAAAAAAAAATAAAAAAAAATAAAAAACACAGTTTTGGCTGGCAGCGGCAACTATTTTGTCTGCATTAAAGCGCTGTAATTATTTTATGCCAGATAACAATTTGATATTGTCAGACGCAGTAAAATGTTTGTACGCTCGTTCGTGTATGAAATTCAGGCAATGCAGCAGCAACAGCAACTGCCACTGTCACTGCCACATGCGTGTGCATGCAAATTGACGTAATGAAAACGCTACATTAGGCTGAGCCATAGTATGCTTACAGTGTTGAGTAAGGCACAGAAATTTATGTTGACTATATATAAGTCAAAATTGTTGATAATAAATATTTATATGAAGCTAGAGTGTTACTAGGTACAAGAAAACAAAGGACCAGCAAGACAATGTTAAGATGTTGAAAGAGCAAAGAACAGACAATGGGAAATCTACATAGTCAGTGTTGGTAAATATTCACAGAAAAAGTCCTTAACTAAAACCAGCAAAAAGTCGTATGAGATCTATAAATGAGATAAACAATAAATCTATATTATGAATAGCTTTGAATGTAACAACCAGTGTTGGTAAATGTTGTCAACTTTTTATTGCCAGCACTTAAGAACACACAATCATTTAATAGTTCTTAAAGCTAATGAGCTAGTAAGCCATAAGACTAAAAATCTGTATTATGAACTGCAATAATCTAGTGTTGGTAAATGCTGAGCGCAACAAAGAAGTTAATTTTGAATAAAATAAAACTACTTAAGCTAAGCTATTCGACTAAAGTAACTCTAGAGCTGAATTCATAAATGTTTTGAACTGTTTAACTTGCAGCGATTTCAGCTCATTAAAGTTAAACTAATTCGAATGCCAAATGTTTGCGTTTGCTCTTTTTGGGTCCACTCTAATGGCAGTGCAACGGCATTTTCCATGCACACTCATATGAATAACAGACGCGAAACGCTGTGCCGAGTGCCAATGCGCCTGTCAGCGGCCTGACAGGCCCCAGCGGGCAGCAACACAGGCAGCAGCAACTTGCAACAATATGAACATAGTAGCTGCAACAGCCACAGCAACAGCAATAGCAATATCAGCAGCAACAGTAACTTGGGTCCTCGTCAGCGCTTTAACAATTTGCAATAAATTAGTTAGCAACTGCGCCAAGTTTTCACTTGAAATGCGATTCGAATTGCATTTTGCACGGCGACATTTTTGTCAGACTTTTCTTTCTTTTTTAAAGCCAGTCAACATATATATAAATATATATATATATATATACGTAACTTTACCGTTAGCCTGTTTTCGCTCGTCTGACAGTTAACACTTTTTGCCACAACTATTTCGAGCATGTCTTGACAATTTCACACTCGATCTAACGTTGAGTTGTTGTTGCTGCTGCTGCTGCTGGGACTGGCAACTGGCAACCGGCAACCGGCAACAGCTGCCGCAAACTAATTTTTCTACCTGCCTGCTGCATTTGGCCCTTCGACAGTAAAACTCACCTGGAATGCGGCACAGCAGGCGTTTGGTTACGCCCACAAAACATGCAGCTATTGCAGCGAGCTCTAGTTAAACCTTTCAGAGTTGAACAGAAAATATGCTTAATGAGTCGAGTCTCAAACTCAAGGCTGGGTTTTTTCCCACTTTTTAATCCATTTGAAAACTGGGCCCTATAATCGTATACCTGATGGGATTTAATGAAAAACATGGAATAAGTTTTGACTTCATAGGAGTACCGAAGCTAGAGATAATGTTGGGATTACATAGACTGTGATTACGATCAGTGTTTGAAGTCTTGAGTTTTGGCTATGTTAACATTTTCCTTTCTTATGCATTACATAAATAATGTTACGCAATGTCTTTAAAGTCATATACAAACTCTTTCTCCCTGCTCACAGTTGTCTAACCAAGACGATTTTTGAAGTTCCTTAGCTTTAAATTTCCGTTTAAAAATCTACCTTTAAATTTTGATTAGTTTTTTACCAGCTCATTCCATTAATATTGCACACTGTTCTTGTAGATCTTTAACACTATGTGTACCGTTGTTAACATGCGCATTAATTTATCTAATTATGGTGTATATCGGTTGTATTTCATGTCAATGAGTCTGTTAAGTCTTGTAAAATAACTAAATGAAATTGTTAATTAGTTAAAGTGTTGTAGTCGGACTGTTACCTAATTATAGTTAACAGCTTGTTACGACTTTGATTTATCAATTCGATAAAACTCAATGAGTTAGCTTAGCTTATACAATATGCATATAAATATATATTAAAATCTAGTTATCAGCATCAATTTATACATAGATTTCACAGAACTCTTGAGCTGCCACCTGCCTGAAGTGTTTAAGACTTTTGTAATTTAATTTAAATTAAAATCAATTCCTAATTACACATATATTAAAATCACTTTAATAACCCATTATGTTGCTTTTGGAGACAATTTTCATAACGAATACAAATCCCCAGTCAACTCTGCCAGTGAGTGTAAAGTGTATCTTATAATATCCCTCGGGCGCGATCTCAGGCAATCCTTGGCCAGAGGGAATGCACTCCTCGAAAACGTATGTAATTTGTGGCCAAGGGATTTCATTGCCAGGCTCTGGCAAATTCGAACAGCCGCCAAAATTGGGATAAATCAGATCCTTGTAATATTCACTTATGTAGTCCGTAAACTTTTTCTTCTGTATGTTCCAAGGCATCAGCGTGTAGTCATCTTCGCTGCCCGTTTGACTGCGATAGATGACGGCTTCGACCTGTGTGCACAAATGTTTTAAAATTAAGGTCGAATTTTGACTAAGCGCAATAACTAACAAAAGTTGTCTCATCTAATGGGTACTGGACATGAAATGATCCCGAAATGGAGGGCGTTTCGCGTCCCTTGCGTACAATTTCTGTATGAATCTTGACTAACGATTCATCCGCTGTTGTTGTATTCAAGTACAGTGGTTCAAAGTCCCAAAAGCGCTAATTGAAAATAAATGTAGATATTTAGAAATATATATATATAATACATAATTTTTTTATATATATTAATATTTACCGCCGAGCAGTAGCTCAGATAAATCAAAAGTATTAGAGTGATCCTTGGAACAGTTGATTGCGTATGCATTGCTCTGACTTACTTATTGCACTCATATGAATGGAATTATATTGTGACCTGCGTGTATCTATGTAGATGATAAGTTATTTTGACAATTGACAAGCTTATATGAGATTTAATCTGATTTAGCTAATTGTGCATTTTTGCTGCATACCAAAAACTTATAATGAACGGAAATTTTTTAAACAACAAATTTTAAAATAATATAAAAATAAAATGATAAAAATTAGTTCAATTACAAATTTCATAAATTCCTGCCTCTTCGATATTTATAATTTATTTAACATCTGAAATAGTCTGAAAGTTCTGCCATATAAGTCTCATTACTGAATGCTTTAACTTGATTTATTGATTAACTACATTAACGTTCTCCTCTTTTAATTGCTGACAACTGAACTATTATGCCTTTTGCAGAATGTTCTTTATTTAACTGCAGTTTTACAAGTTGTAAAACAATTTTAAATAATTAATAACCCATTGCATTGCTTTTGGAGACAAGCTTCATGCCGTATATAAAACCCCAATCCATTTGACCCCCAACACTGAAATATATCTTGTAGTAGCCCTCGGGCGCTATTTCGGGCATACCCTCACCCGTAATCAGGCAATCATTAAATGTATACCTCATTGTGGGCCACGGAATTTCCTTGCCAGGAGCGGCCAAATTGGAGCATGCGCCCAAATTGGCATACATTAGATCCTCGTAAAACTGCGCCATGAATTCCGAAAATGGTTTCTCCGGCACGTTCCACGGCAACTGCTTGTAATCATCTTCGCCGCCCGTTTGGCTATGATAGACCAATGCCTCGATCTGTGAGCAAATACCTGTACTCAAGTTAATGTTCAGATGTGCATTATACAACTGACCTTGGACGTGTCATTCACATCGAAATGGATGTCTAATATTGCCGAGAATGTGGGCTTTTCGCGACCCTTACGCACGATTTGGCCTGTAAACTCCAACAATGCTTCGTCCGAAGTGGAGGCATTAAGAGATAGCGTTTCGGCATCCCAAGAATTCTGGATAATAAAAATAATGTAGATTGAGAAATGATGAAATTTCCATTTCCCTAGCGAATAGAGTTTAGTTTTGGTTCTGTTGTCCAGCCCATTAAACTTGGAGCTTTTATAGCGTTCAATACATTAGGTCGGAACATAATGCGATCCTGACATGACATGAGATCTTATCTGATTCTGTTAAGTAGAAATCATTTGTGTCGACAGTAATGTTTATTTAAATATATATATTAATTATATAATTTCAGTCTGCTTTTGGGAATTTTTGTCTTAAAATTAAAAAAACATAATGTGGACTAATAATACCTTTCTAAAAATATGTAGACTGTAAGACAATGTGTATTAAAACACTAATAAATACGACTGAAGGCTAAACTTAACTTGCAACCACCGCCGGTGATGATGCAATTTTCGAACTTGTAAGTCATCATCGGCCAGGAAACTTCATTGCCAAGCTGTACCAAATTCGAACATTGTCCCAAATTGGCATAGACTAAATCTAAAATTCCTCGAGATATTTTAGAAATGGCTTCTTTTCCACATGCCAAGGCATCTGCTGGCATCGTCATCTCTGCCCGTTTGACTTTTAAAGACCACCGACTCGGTCTGTGAACAAATAAGCGTCTAATATGCATAAGATAATTGGAAAGTATTACCAGCCATAGTCGTATCATCTATTTGGTACTTCACGTCTAAAATGCGCCTCGAACTGCAACAGGGATTCATCCGATGTGGAGGTATTCACAAACAGTGCATGAGGCACGAGCGCTGCATTAAAGCATATCCATCTACATATATATTTATATTAAATTTGTAATTTAATTGAAAAAAATATTGAAATTATCCATGAATACATTCTCTTGAGTGTTTGAGAATATAACTTCTAATTGTAGCAGCAAACATTGTTGCCTTTTATAGCAACTGAATGGATTGATATGATGCAATTGCGTGATTAACATATTTTTAACATGTTCACATGTTTACTGAACATGACATGTTAAATGGCAATCGATTCGCTTGTTTAATTTTATAATAACTGCTGTTTTTACTTTAATTAAAAATCTGTGTTTAATATGTAAAATCATTTTATTTTTATTGCGCATGCAACGGGTTTATCTGTACGCAAAATGAATGCAACTTAAATTATTTCTGTTGTAAAGTTTTTTATATGATGAGCCAAGCACATAAGGCAATGATAGTCGGCAGAGCAAATGTCTGATAGAGCAAAGCTATTGAGGGATATATTGAGAGATACATTGAGAAATATATTGAGAGATATATTAAGATACATATTAAGAGATATATAGTACGATTATATATTTATATATCTATAAATCTCTGCATTACATATTTAAATTCACCCAAAAACTGTGATTTTAATGCGATAATTTTTTGATATTTTGAATAAAATTTTATAATCTTATAAAATATTGAAATTTTTTTATATTTGACTGCAATGCACATATCTAGCATATCATCCTTATACATCCTTCATCTAATCACATCAAGGCTGTTGTTAGCTTTATAATTACAGAATAGACGATTTGTACACCTGTTGCATTGAGTTTAAAAATGATTTTGTAGTAGCCTTCGGGTAGATGTTCTGGCAACCCTTCGCCGTCTGTCGAGCACTTATCAAACGTACTTGTGCCCCTGGGCCAGGGAAATGCTTTCTCAGGCGGTGGGGCAGTCGAGCACTTTGCTAAGTTATTATACAAGATATCCTTGTAGTAGGTCGTGACAAATTCTTTGAATGGCTGACTCGGTATGGCAAAGGGCAAGATCTTATAATCATCCTCGGCACCCGATGAGCTGCGATAGCAGGCTGCCTCAATCTAAGCATATAGGAAATATTTATAGTATATTTGTGAATAATAGAGCAGTAATCACCTACCATTGTTGTCTCATCCATATCATCATTATATATCAAAGAGCCCGATATGGCATAATCTCGTTTACCCACACGCTCAACTTTGGATTCCGCATTTATTTTGCTCTCATCTGTCGTTTCGAAGTGAACCGAGATTGGTTCGTAGTCCCAGTTGCGCTATAATTTGGAAGTATATTATACCCAGTATTTAGAGCAGCTTAACCGATATATTACTTACCTTTGCGGCACAGCACTGAAACAGCCAGAGCACTAGACATGCCACAGACAGCACATGCATCGGTCGAGTAGACATTGCTATTTGTGATTAGCACTGCCCGAATTACATTATTTATATATCTCGCTTATGTAGTGCATTCTATATATTTAATTGTAATGTTTAATTGTAATGTTCAATTGCAAAGAATATTGTTAGATAATTGCAAATCAGTAATCATCTCTGTTCTAACTTATTTTACCTATCCCATAAACATGACCTTAACTAGCTAACCAATTATTCCCAGTAAACTGATCGCACATGGCTTGCCCAACAAGCAATTGCATAACGGAGTACACATGTATTTTGTATGCCTCAAGTTCAAATAAACAAACATAATAAAATAAAAAAAAATAAAAACAAATCAATAAACTAAGCAAAATAATAATTCATTCAATAATTGGCAGTAGCCAGCGTGTCCGATGTAAGGTATTTTGTAGGCCAGATGGCTGAGTGGATCAGGTGATAGTTCTCTCTCTGCCTCAGTCTCTTCATCTACATAATCTCACAGAACATGAGACCTGAATAGTTATTTAGATTTTATTTTTAATTAATAGATAAAATTATAAGGATCAGCATTGTTGTATAATAGCTTTCCTTATAAGATCAATTTAAATATAAATTTAAAAGCAAAAATGATTTAAAAACTGCTTAACAATGCTAAAAAGCTAAAAGTCGAGCAAAAGCAGCGGCTTCCCTTCTTAAGTCTGTCTGTCTGTGTAAGATGAATTAAAATGGAAAATGTTTAGTTGTCTCTCTCTCTCTCTCTCTCTCTCTCTCTATTCCTTCTCTCTCTTGTTATTCTAAAGTGAAACATCAACAATTATAATGCAATTATAATTTTATAAAACTATTCTGATATTTTACTTGATTATGAATAAGGAGTAGAGTGGCATTATGGGATTATAAACATATAAATGCCCTAGCTCCATAATATTCATATTTTATTTACATGTATATATATATTCATTTTTAGTCCACAACAACAATTTTCTTTAACCAATCACAGAACTTTTGGCTGTCACCTTGACGATGGTTGAGAAAAGTAGTTCGATTTCGCCGGAAAGTAAAAAGAATATTTTGTAGTAGCCTGCGGGTGCTATTTCGGGCATGCCATCGCCAGGAGCGATGCACTTGTCGAAGGTGTAAGTGCCTTTGGCCCAAGGATATGAATCCTTTGTCTCCGGTATATTCGAACACTCATGAAAATTGTTATAGAACAATTTCTGATAATAATCCTTGGAGAACTGTTCAAATGTCTGCTTCTGTACGCTCCAGGGCAATAGCGTGTACTCTTCCTCATTGCCCGATGAGCTGCGATAGCCCCACGCTTCCACCTGCATAGCAATCATACAATCATATGGAAACTACATTTTCTTTATTAACACTCACCATTGTGGTCTCGTCCATGTCAAAGTTAATGAGCATTGTTCCAGATATTGCGTATTCGTCGCGTCCGACACGCTCAACTTTTGTATCGAATTTTATCAATTCCTCATTCGTTGAATTGGTGTAAGTGGACAGCGGCTGATAGTCCCAATTGCGCTGTAAGAGATTATAAAAATAGATTTTGGTATCCTATTATCTATATCCTAGCTGCACTCTACCATAGCCGTGCAGTCATCACACAGATATAGCAACATCCAGGCGACAGCGATTGAGAGCAGCGAAACTTTGAACATTTTCAATCAGATTCAGTTGTGAGCGACAATGGCAGTTCGCTTTATATAAAAAATTGCTCGATTCATTTAAAAATGTAGATCCCAATTGTAATCGACCTTGTTAACAACAAAAATAGTTGTATTAGGGAATTAAAAAATTGATTTCAGTATTTAATATTCATTTGAATCGACGAAAAATGATAAACGATAATGCAGAACATGCAGTGAAATGCTCAAACTAATTTAACATGCAACTCAAACATTCACAATGTATAAAAAGTTTGAGCACATGTTTGACTATATATATTAATATATTTCAGTTTATAAAGTATTATATAAGCTAGCAGTGAATCTATACATGATATATAAATTATAATAATACAAGAGTCTATAAAATATATTATAAATTATATTTGAATTATATTATACATTTTAATCTAAAATTTCTTATATAATATGCAATATATACTCTCTGAGAGAATCTGCGGTTTATATTTTCTTATAGACACTTTTATATAACAACTATATTTATTTATATACATTTAAAAGAGTTAAGCTAGCAAAAAAACATAGTACAGCCTAATGGGACACTGGGGCAAGACGCAGCGAAGAAGAAGTAGACGCAAATGGCTTAATTTTGCCAATTTAATAATATATGTAATATCCTGATTTTAAGACCATCTATAGTTGGCCAAGAAAATAACGATATAATCAGCAAAGAGCTGAACTTTTCCTATTTGATGTTGCTAGATTTTAAAAGAGAGAGTATGACTGAATAGCTTTGATAATATGCCCACTGAATGTTAATACATTAAAATATGTTAACACCTAATATAATGAGTTAATTTATTTTAATATTACCATTTTATTAATATTACCACATGCATTTGATAAGGCGCAATTCTCTAATGAGCTAAATGCAAAAACGTGTCAAGTTAATTTAGCATGAATATATACAGATATATATGTATATATATATATATATATATATATATATATGGATATATATATATTTATATAAATATATGTGTATTATGTTATATATATATATATTTTTTTTTTATATACATTTTGATTACGTATCAAATTCAGTTCAGCTGCCTCACAACGCCTATATCAAACTTGCTAATATCTACCCGTCTCTACACTACTCTACCTCCTTCTCACTCACTCACTCTCTTTACCGCTCTCTCTTACTACGACTACCACTTGAGTATGCCGCTCAGGCACTTCAACTGCCAAGCTATACGTTGAGCGATATTGAAAACAAAATGTGTGTGTGTGTATGTGCGTGTGTGCCTGCGCCTGTGTATAAAAAGGCAATTGAATGATGTGCCGCAGTGCTGCAGTACCCCTTGGAGGTTGCTTGTAAGTGGCATGATCGACACTCGAGTGTGCTCATACGAACTTTTGTTTTATTTCTCTGGTATTTCCCATAGTGAAGCATAGCTGCTTTTAAGAGCGAGTCTAATGCTAAGGCGACTGCACTTAATTTAATTGAAGCACAGATGGAGCCGCCAACGCAGCCAGACGCCTACCAGCGAGATAGTGTGCTCATGCTCATGTGTGTTCTGTGTGTGTGTGTATTATGAATATAAAATCAAATTATCGCGCATCGAGGCGAATCAAAACAAAATAACAGCCAGCAAAATTATAAACGAAACTCAATTTGTGCCGCACAACTTGAGGCAAAGATGCAGACGAGGTAGAAGTAGCTGGAGCTGAAACTGAAGCTGAAGCTAAAGCTAAAGCCGACATGATTGTGGCTTCGCCTGGGCTGCCTCCTTTGGGTGCTTTTTTTGCGGTTAGTTCGCTAATAAAAGCGCGCAACTGGCAACTCCCCAAAGGCGTTCATTTAGCGGCAACCGCGGATCGATCTTATACAACCGCAAACAGCGATGACGACGTTGAGGATGTGGATGGAGATGGAGATGGGGAAATGGATGTGGATGTGGATGTGGATGAGGCTGGCAATGGCCATAGTTATGGGCAGGGGTATGGTTATAGGTATGAGCTTGCTGACGATGTGGTCGTAAATCTTGAACTTAGTTGCCACACGAACCCCGCGCACTGCCCCTGCTCCGGCTTGACTGCTCTCGCTTGATGTTTAGTACGTGCGGACAGGCTTTTGGGTAGCTCCATAACAAGACCCCAATGCTGTTCGTTCTCCCTCTGTCGTTTTACTCTTCTGCCATGCGCAGCCATAAAAATTGCAGAAGGGAAATATATTTTTTATTTTTTTTTTTAAGCATTTTTTTTTTTGTAGTCTTTTTTTAAGTCTCGCCGCGAACCCAATTTAAAACACGACTTGAACGATGGCCGGCGCTGCCTGCTTCGGCGGCAGCTTCTTGTGCTCTTCCGCTGTCACGCCCCCATACCGCATTGTCCCCCTTTGGGCAATCTTTGGCCGAATTCGTTGTCGAACGGCGGCTATTAGTAATTTATTGATTTGTCTAAATTATGGAGTGTTTCGATCGGCTCTCGTTTGTTGTTTGTTAAGGCTGCTGCAATAGCACTTAACGCGCCTTGGCACGTCGCATGCCACATGCCACATGGCCGCATGCCGCATATCCGACCACCCGCACTGCACGTGACGTTAATCAATGACGGCCCATTGCCATCAGCTTCCCAATGTGCGCTTAAATATTAAAGGATTTCTGTGCAATCAAATGAAATCATAATAAGTCACATTGAAGTTGTTGAAATTGAATGAAAACAATAAAAAGTGACGATAGTTAAGGAACATCAGAGATTAGGCGAAAGTGAATGAGAAAGTAAATGAAAAATAAATAAAGTCACTTTAGAGCACAATTGAGATAAATTCTATGGGAAGAGAGCAGCTAAATCAAATATTCCCTCAGGGTAAGCCCCAACTAAAAGAAAATGAGAAAGTAGTTGATTAACTATACGCAAAAAATACATGCATACATATATATTCATATGCATATATGTATACATTAAGTTCCCATGAGGCGTAGGTATATTATTATAAACCACACACACACACACGCATTGCTGTCCAATTATTGATATGCGTGGGCTCATTTTTAATAATGGCAATAAAAAGCAACAACTCAATTAATTAAATATCCATATTAAAAGGCAGAATTACAAAAGGCAACAACAACAATAACAAATTAACGGCAAACAAAATAGCAGCCCACATTAAAAATTATCACACAAAAAAAAACACTCACACACATCCGCACGCTCATACACGTGAATATGTTTGCGTTTGCTTTACTTAATTATCGTAAAAAATGCTAACCACATGCAAATTTAATTGCTTGCCTCGTTTTTTTTTTTCGACTGAGCTTAAATAAAAGAGAAGCGAAAAAAGACAAACAACAACAGCTACAAAATAATCCGCAGACTTTCCCGTTCAGCCATGCACGTGTGTGTGTTTGGGTTTATATTCCATTCAATGGAAGACAGCGTGGGAGTTATGACGATCATAAAGTGTTGGAAGTTGCGACCCAATTTGTGGAACTGTCATAGATAGTATAACCATAAAGCACAATGCACACACACACACACACACACAGACACAGGCTTACACTCTCACGTACAGCGATAATCCACGTGTGGTGTCTGCTTTTAGTGTGTGACAAAGCGGCTTATGTGGACGCGCAAAGAGGGAACTAAATAGCGATTAGCTGCTCACAACTTATACACACACATACTGTCGCACCCACGTATGCATGTGTGTGAGTGTGTTTGTGTGCTTAGTTGTCAATGTGTCTATTTAAGTACATCTTAATAAGCAGCCACTAAGAGAGTGAGCAATTTTAAGTGACAAGTTGACAACACACAACGACTTAATTACGCAGCGTCGCCTCTCACTGATGACGTCATACGGCATGCTCACTCTCATTGTATGGCGAATGCGCGCGGCATTCTAGCTATCTCTCTCACTCTTGGTCTTTAACTGACATTATGCTTGAATATTGTGATAAGCTTGAGCATAATTTGGCTTTGGTTTACTTTTTTTTTTTTTTTTTGCTGTCTACATATTTTTTGTGTGTGACAAATAATTTTTTGGTTGAGTAGAGCTGACTGACTGCGCTATCACGTTATCTTATCAGAAATCAGCTACCGTGTGTGCTCGGGCAACGGCAACATGTTAACCCAAATCATATTTCAAGCACTTGACTGGGTTATCAGTAAATTGCGAAAAGTGTTTTAATTGCCAAGTCGTTAAGGTGTCTGCCAAGTGCAGCTCCTACAGAAAATCACATTCACAGTGCAGCAGCTACATATACAAAGGTTGAGCGAGAGCAAGAGCGAGTGCGAGAGTGATGAAGAGAGGAGGAGACAGAAAGATCGATAAGAGGGCGGGCACCGCTAATCGCGAAACTCGAAAGGCCGCCACACTTGAAAGGCAACAAAATTGTTATTTATGTATTTTTATTTTCTCTTCTTCATCACTTTATTTTGGTTCTTACTTTGCATGCTTTATTTATAGCACTCAAACTTGATGTGTGTGTGTGTGTGCAATTGCTTACTCACTCTCTTAAATATTAACATTATATTTTTTTATCATTGCAGTTTTGAAAATGAATAGTTTGGCCCGAGGGCCGAGGCCCTGCGTCTCCACCCTCTACGCGACAGTGCGGCAGCAGTACAACATCAACAATAGCTACTACAAGAAGAATATCATCAACAAGCAGAAGATCAGCAACACTGGCTGCAAAACACTAAAAAGTACGTTCCTAGGCACAATTGGCAGTACTTTGGGCCCGCACAGTGCGGCCGCCCGATCGTTTGCGTCTGTATGGAGTCAATGAGACGTAACGAGGCGAACACTAGCCACCACCCGAATAAGGTAAGTGGCATGTAGCAAGCCGACTTCCCTCCCAACTAACCAACCACTCCGCCCAACCCTAACCCAACTACTAAATGCGATAAGAGCCGTAATTATTTTATTGTCATCTGTTTCGCTTGGCCTGGCCCTCAAGTGGAGCGGTCTCTCAAGTGGCCACTAGACTTTACAGTTAGCAGATAAAGCAGAAAATATGACGATAGCAAAAAGCAAAAAATAAAGAAAAAGCGACGAAATACTAAGTACTATTTATAACATAGTACATAAATAAGTATGTATGTATGTATGTGTGTGTGAGTCTTGCGTGCGTGTGTTTGTGTTGGACAAGCTGGTTTTTTGTTGTTTGTTTTTATGGCCGCAGCGGTAGCTTAAAAATTGTGATGTTTGATTTATTGGCTTGAACAAAATATAATCACAATTACTTAAAGCTGTCTTTCTTTATTATTGAACGAGCATGGTATAGGACTGGAGTAAATCACAAAACACCAAATACAACTATAACAACAACATCAATCGTAGAGGAACTATACATTTTGTATGTCGTTTACCAACACTTGCATTAAGTGGCGTTTTTGTTTATGCGCTTGCCGCTCTCGCTCGTTCACTCTCTCATGTTTACTCTCCCGTTTAAATTTGTGGCAATGTATGCGTGTGTTTTTCGTGCGTGTATTGTGTCTGTGTGGTTGCGTGCGTGCCGTTTTCGGTGGTTGCTCTTTGAGTTCGTATTTTTTTTTTGTGTTCAGTCTCATCTGCGTCGCCGCGCTGCCATACGAAAAAGGACGCTGGAGAACGCTCGCGCAAGCATTTTCGGCGTTTTCGTTATTATTATTATTTATTCAAAAATATATATTTTGTTCAGTTTAAATGTATAACAAATCGTTTGCAATTGGATTTCATCATACTTGGCCGCCTGTTATGGAATGGAAAAATTGCTTAAAAAGGTAATGAAGAAGCAGAAAAAAAAATGAAGAAAAAGAAGCCGAAACGACAGCATAGGCAAACAGCACAAAATATTCCCTTTCCACATTATTTTGTGCGTTGTATGTACTTTGTGATATTTGAAAATCTACTTTGTCGCACACACACACACACATACATGTATGTATACATATGGATTATATTAATTTTGTTCTTCGTCTTGGCTCTTGCAGGTGGCCCTGAATAGCAGCAACGTAGCAACGGAAAGCAATATTAAGAGTAAATTGTTAGCTAATTTAAGTGCGGCAAACGCAACGACAACGATAGCAGCAGGAATAGCGGCTACAGTAACAGCAGCAGCAGCAAAAACAACAACAACAACAACAGTAGCAACAGCAGCAGCAACAACAGGAGCAGCGGCAACGACAACGGCAGCCGCAAACCAAGCATTGAATTTCAATAACAAAGTGAAGGCAACAACAGCAACGAATAATTTGCAAGGCAACAGTGCGATTAAGAAGCATACGAGTAAGTAGAGCACACAATTACATATGCATATGCTTGTGCGTGTGCTTGTGTATGTGTATGTGTATGTGTATAAATATATGTATGCCTAGTGCAAATTGCAACTGGAAATCAATTGAGTGCACGAAAAACGAGCGAAAGCAAGGCATGAGCTATGATGATGTATTCATAGATCAGATCATCGGGAATAAATTTTGATTGGTATTGCAAAAATACTCAATTTACCCGTTTTAACTGTGAGTGTTTTTAAGAGATTCAATATGCAAACGTTTTAGAGCACTCTTTCGGTTGAAGTAACAGCTGGCGTTGCGATTGCTCCTCTTCCAGGCTCGGCAGCTTCCAGTGTCAATGGAAGAGAAAGAGTTTCACAAGCTGCCAATATGCCAGGCTTGACAAAATAAAGAGACTTTAATTTGATGAGGCACGCTTTGAAGAGCTATTCACGTTTTTTTCGATAATATTTTAATTTTTTTTTTTTTTATGTCTTTTTCTCACTTGTTTACTCTGGCTTTACCCGCCGATTGTAGAATTGATTAGCGCTAGCAAAGCGAACGCTGGAAATACAACGACAACAAATAACTCAACAGCGTCCGGTAGTAGCAGCAGCAGCAGCAGCAGCAGCTCATCAAATTCAAGTGAATCGAAGGACACAAACTTTGAGTACGAGGACGAGTGGAATATTGGCGGCATACCAGAGCTGCTGGACGATCTAGACGCTGACATTGAAAAGTCGGCGGCGCATTCGGGTGGTGGCAACCAAACGACTGCAACACCAGCAGCAGCAACAACAACGACAACGCTAAATGCTAAACAAGCAAACAGCACAGCAGCAACATCCTCCTCATCATCAGCAGCAGCGGCAGCAGCAGCAGCAGCAGCAGCTGCTCACAAATCGCACAAGACCACATTGCATAGCAATTTGTCGGCCACATCGCCAACCACAATTAAGTTCACACGCCAGCCCATTGCCAGCGGCAGCGCCAACGCAACGCCAGCAGCGGCAGCAGCAGCAGCAGCAGCTAACAGCAACAGCAGCTCTAACAGCTCAGCTGTGTTGTCTAGCAGCAAAGGTTCGTCCTCTTCCACGGGTAAACATCATCATCATCATCATCACCATCATCATCATCATCATAGCACAGCTAGCAAGGGCTACAAATCAGCACTAGTGGCACAGCTAAACAGCCCTGGTCTAAATCACAACAACAACAACAACAACAACAACAACAACAACAATCACCAGCAAAACAAGAACAACAACAGCAGTAGCAGCAGCAGCAGCGCAGCCAACGCAGGCACCGGCAGCACATTGTCCTCCTCGACATTTGCCGGCTTCTCCAAAGGCGGCAATTTGGTCTCCTCCTGCGTTAGCCAGTCTTCCACTACAGCAGCAGGCAGCAACAGCAGCAGCAGCGGCGGTGGTCAGCAGCAGGCTAAACACTCCGCTGGCGGCATGTCCTCGCAAGCAGGCAGCAACACAGGCAACGGCAACAGCAACAACAACGGCAGCAGCGGCAACGGCAACGGCAGCAGCAGCGGCAACGGCAGCAATAATATCAGCAGCGGTAACAACAACAGCAGCAGCATAGGCAGCAACACAATCGGTGGCGCCACAGTCGGTGGCCAAAGTTCGCAAAGCGGCAGCGGTAAATCGAGCGCAAAAATGTCCATTGATCATCAGGCAACGCTCGATAAAGGACTTAAAATGAAGATCAAACGCACGAAGCCCGGCACCAAAAGTTCCGAGGCCAAACACGAAATAGTCAAGGCCACAGACCAACAGCAGCAGCAGCAACAGCAGCAGCAGCAGCAGAACGGTGCCTTGGGCAACAGCAGCTCGAGCAGCGGCAGCCAACAGGAGGACGGCGGCAGCAGCAGCACCAGCAGCAGCAGCGGCGGAGGCGGCGGCGGCGGCGGTGGTGGTGGCGGCGGCAGCAGCAGCAGCAGCAATAGCAGCAATGCCAATGCGTCTTCCCTCAACAATAATTCAAGCAGCAGCAGCAGCGGCAGCAACAACTCCGGCAACTCTTCCGGCTCGAGCAGCAGCAGCAGCAGCGGCGGCGGCGGCGGCGGCAGCAGTAGCAAAAAACATCTCAACAATTCCAGCAGCAGCAGTAATAGCAGCAGCAACAACAACAATAACAACAACAGCAGCAGCAACAACAACAGCAATGCCAATCCAAATAATACGCACGGCAGCAACAGCAGCAGCAGCAACAACAACGCACAGTCAACGCCGCAGGGCAACAAGCGCGGCAGCTCCGGCCACAGGCGCGAGAAGACAAAGGATAAGAACGCACATTCCAATCGCCTCAGCGTAGACAAGTCGGCTGCATCGGCAGCTGGTGAGAAAGATACGCCCGAGAAGAATGCCAGCAACAGCAGCAGCAACAACAACAACAACAGCAACAACAACAGCAGCAGCAGCAACAGCAATTGCCAGTGCAATGGAGATGTTGCCGCCGGGACAGCGCCGCCTTGTGCGCATCACGCGTGCATACGACGCGGCAGCAACAACACGACGGCCACGGCTGTGCCGCCCGGCGTATTTACGCCCTCGGCCGGCTCGCCGGCTGCTGTCGTCTCGGCGGCAGCCTCTCTGCTGGCCGCCACCACAGCGGCCAGCAATGCCTCGCAGTCAGCTGCGGGCAATGGCAGCGGCAGTGGCTTGAATGCCGGTGCCGCCAATGCGCCCGGTCCGCCGGGCAAGGATGCCAGCATTAAGATATCCTCACACATTGCCGCACAGCTGGCCGCGGCGGCTGCCTCATCTGGCAGCAGCAATGCCGCCAGCAACAGCAGCAACAACAACAACAACAGCAACAACTACGCGGGCAGCCAAAGCGGGTCGGCAGCGGCGGGTGGAGCCAATGCGGCTGCCGGCGCTGGCAACAACAATGCGGACAGCAAGGCGGCCAGCCTGGCCCAGGCCAAGCTGATGGCGCCCGGCATGATCTCAGCCACCATGCACCATACGATTTCTGTGCCCGCCGGCAGCAGCAACAGCGGCGCTGTCGACGAGGACAGCAAATCGCCGCCCGCCAAACGTGCCAAACACAGCGACAACAGCAAGGACATGGTCGACATCTGCATTGGCACCTCGGTGGGCACCATCACCGAGCCCGACTGCCTCGGCCCCTGCGAGCCGGGCACCTCGGTCACCCTCGAGGGCATCGTGTGGCACGAGACCGAGGGCGGCGTGCTCGTCGTGAATGTGACGTGGCGCGGCAAGACCTATGTGGGCACCCTGCTCGATTGCACCCGACACGATTGGGCTCCTCCAAGGTGAGTAGCTGCATCCCTCTCCCACCCCCTGGCCGCATTCGCACACTCAAACTGTTTTAATGCTAAAATAAAGATGCCTTTTCCTAAAACTTATTTTATGTAGCTTTTTTTTTGTTTAATATTTTTTTTTTAATTTAGCAAACAGTTTAAAGAGAACTAAATAGATTTTTAATAGGGAATTTATTTTTAAATTTATTTAGATTTTTTATAGGCTATAAATAATTTAGTTCTTTACGATTCAGTTATCAGTTCTGACAACTAAATGGTTCTCTATATATTTCAACTGAATTTAAGATATATAGCTACGGAGCTTTATATATTAATATTTAATATTAAAGTAAAATATTTAGATTTGTATACATTTTCTACAGGGTAATAAGAATTCTGTCTTTATTAATTTTCAAAGTACCATTCAGTTTTTAGTTTTATTTTACTAAATATACCTTAGATAACTGCAATTTATAGATATAGATCTAAATTTAATTATAAATTTCTTATTTATTTGAAAATATTTAAATATTTAAAGTTCTCTTCTGTCTAAATCTAAATTTAATTATAAATTATTTATTTCTGTCTTTAATTTTTGAATATGCGATTTAGTTTTGAGTTATTTTACTATTAGAAATATCATAGCATATGGATCTCTATATTTAATTTGAATTCAAAAATTATTAATTTATTATATTCTTTTTTTTTTTCCTTTTTTTTTTAAGTATTTAAATACTTAAAGATTTTCTAAAGAAATTTTAAATTTTCTATCTAGTTTTACAAATTGTAAATTTATTCATCCTAAGGGAGTTTTCATATAATTCATAAATTGTTTACCCAATTTGATGATAGTTTAATTAAATTTAATATTAATATGATTTAATATGATATAATATAATATAATATAATATAATATAATAAAATAATAATAATATAATATAATATATAAATAATATAATATATAATATATAAAATATATATTAATATTTTTATACTTTTGCAGATTCTGTGATTCACCAACTGAAGAATTAGATTCTCGCACTCCAAAGGGTCGCGGCAAGCGCGGACGCAGCGCCGGCCTAACGCCCGATCTGAGCAACTTTACCGAAACCCGAAGCTCGGTGAGTAGCTTAGCTGATCTTACAGAGTGAACTAAGCTAATCTTAATGCTCTCCCTTCGTTACTTTCAGATCTACTTCTCGCATGCTCAGGTGCACTCGAAGCTGCGCAATGGCGCTGCCAAGGGACGTGGTGCGACGCGCAGCGCCAGCGGCAATGCTACGAATAGCGGCAGCTCCTCGGGCAATGGTGGTGGTGGTGGTGGCGCCACGCCCAGCACCTCGCCCACAGCATTTCTGCCGCCGCGGCCCGAGAAGCGCAAGTCGAAGGATGAGGCGCCGTCGCCGCTCAACGGCGAGGCCGGTGACGGCGGCGGCGGCGGCAACGGGGGCGGCATGGTGAGCATGGTGAATGCCAGCGGCATACCCATCTCGGCCAGCGGCGGTGGCCTGGCCACCCAGCCGCAGAGCCTGCTCAATCCAGTGACCGGACTCAATGTGCAAATCAACACAAAGAAATGTAAGACTGCCTCGCCCTGCGCGATCTCACCGGTGCTGCTCGAGTGCCCCGAGCAGGACTGCAGCAAGAAGTACAAGCATGCCAACGGGCTGCGCTACCATCAGTCGCATGCGCATGGCGCCAGCGGCAGCAGCAGCGGCGGCGGCGGCGTCAGCTCCATGGACGAGGACTCCATGCAGGCGCCCGATGAGCCTGCAACGCCGCCATCCCCGCTGCCGGCAGCGACGGCAACAGCAGCGGCAGCAGCAGCAACAGTTGCAGCCGCAGCACCAGCAGCCGCCACAGCGACAACCGTTTCGCCAGCAGCCGCAGCAGCTGCAGCTGCAACGGCAACGGCAACGGCAGTGCCTGCTGCTAGTGCAGTCGCCGAGGCAAGCATCGCAGCGGCAAATAGCAATGCACTGAATGCCGCTGCAAGCGCGGCCACAGAGGCAGCAGCAGCAGCAGCAGTAGCTGTTGCTGCTGTGGCTGCACCATTGCCAGCGTTACCACTGGTGGTTGCAGCGGCCGCCGCGCCACAGCCGCAGCCACAGCCAGCGCCAGCAACGCCTGCACAAGCGCCACCTCAAGCCGTGCTGCCGCCTGGCGGCGGCATGCCTGGCAATCAGCCCATTGCCGGTGGCAGCATCACAGCTGGCATCTCCACACAGGCGCTGTCCCAGCATCAGCTGCTGGGCGGACTCGTGGGCGCCGGGCTGCCAGCAATGCTGTCCGAGCAGCAGCAGCAGGCGCTCTTGCAGCAAGGAGCACGTAAGTACAAGAGACTGTAAGCAGAAGAAGCAAATTTACTTAAGCTACAAATATTTTCAGTAAAAGCGGGCGTCTTGCGCTTTGGTCCACCCGATGCGGCAGCCTTGCAGCAGCAACAACAGCAGCAGCAGCAGCAGCAGCAACAACAGCCGCCGCCTGGCGTTAACACGCAGCAGTCGCCGCCTGGTCAGAGTCCGTTGCGTCCGCCTAGCCTGGCGCAGGATCCACAGCAGCCACCCGCTGGCTACGTGCCACAACAGCAGCAGCAGCAGCAGCCGCCGCCAGGCCTGAAGAGCTCCACTGGCTTTGGGCCCGCCTCGGTGGGAGCCAGCAGCAAACAGAAGAAGAACAGAAAGTCGCCGGGTCCGGGTGATTTCGATGGAAGCGTTTCGCGCGAGGATGTCCAGAGTCCAGCGTACAGTGATATCTCAGATGACTCCACGCCCGTCGCGGAGCCGGAGCTGCTGGACAAATCGCAGCCGAGCAAGCATATTGAGCTGCTGGGCAAGAAGCCCAGCGAGGTGGGCGTGCCACCGGCGCCAACGCCCAACATACCGCCCTCGCTGGCCGGCTACGGCATGTATCAGTTCTATCCGGCGGCACAGCAGCAGCAGCAGCAGCAACAACAACAACAGCAGCAGCAACAACAGCAGCAGCAACAGCAGCAATTGCAGCCGCCGCCGCTGCCACAGCAACCGCAGCCACAGTACATGGTGCAGCCCGGTCCGGAGGCACTGCAACCAGGCAGCAAGCAGCAACAGCAGCAGCTGCAACAGCCGGGCGCACCGCCAGCTACCTCACAGACGCCGCAGTCGCATCTGTTGGCGCCGCCCGCCCAGCAGGCCGTAGCCCATCTGGCTGACTACAGCAACAAGAACAAGGAGCCGCCACTGGATCTGATGACAAAGCCGCCAACACAGCCCAGCGGGCCACAGCAGCAGCAGCAGCAGCAGCAGCCCGACAACAATGGCAAGGACAACGGCCCGCCCACATCACAGCCGACGCAGGTGCAGCCGCCGCCAGTTAATCTCAGTGCTGTGGCTGGACCACCTGGCGGTCTGCCACCCGGAATTGCTGGGCTAGCGGGTCTAGGCGGTCCATCGCCCGCCAAAGCTCTGGGTCATTTCTATCCCTACAAGTGAGTTAAGCCCCTAAAGTCGCCTAGAGAAATTTGCTTTAATTGAAACTCTTTCTGCAGCTTTATACCGCCTGGATATCCCTACAGCGTGGATCCCAACTTTGGACCCGTTTCGATTGTGGCCTCTGAGGAGGCGGCCAAGCTCGCCGGTCATCCAGGTCTGCCGCCCAACTCGCAGGCACAACAGCAGCAGCAGCAGCAGCAGCTGGCAGGCATTAGCATCAAGGAGGAGCGCACCAAGGAAAGTCCCAGCCCGCATGACAACCCCAAGCACATGCCACCGCAGCAGCAGGTAAATGCAGCAAATTTTCCATCGATAATTGGGCGAAAATATTAAAAACAAATTCCATTTGACAGCTGCTGGCCAACAAGCTGATCAAGCAGGAGCCGATGATCAAGCAGGAGATCAAACAGGAGCCCAATCAGCAGCCACCGCCGCCAACGCATCAGCAGCAGCAACAACAGCAGCAGCAGCAGCAGCAACAACAACAACAACAGCAGCAGCAGCCACCACCGCAACCACAGCAGCCGCACGCATTGCATCCAAAGGATCTGCAGGCGCTGGGCGCTTATCATCCAAACATCTATCAGCGGCACACCATGAGCCTGGCCGCAGCCGCGCGCGAGGATGAGTTTCGACGGTAAATATATAAATAAAAACATTTATTATCTAACTATGTATATATATATATTTATCTGAATCTATTATTTATCTATTTTGCAGCTACTATTTGTTCACGGATCAGCAGAGGCGTCAGAATGCCGCAGCTGTGGCGGCGGCACAGAGCGCCTCTGGCATGCAACCGCATCCTGGAATGCCGCCACAGCATAAGGACGAGTCCAGCCTAAGCTCGCAGCAGCAGCAGCAACAACAGCAACAACAACAGCAACAGCAGCAGCAACAACAGCAACTGTCGCTGGCACATCAGCAGCAGGCGTTGCAGCAGCATCACCAGCATATGCAGCAGCAGCAACAGCAGGCGCAACAGCAACACCAGCAGCAACAGCAGCAGGCGCAACAGCAGCAACAGCAGCAGCAGCAGCAACAGCAGCAACAACAACAGCAGCAACAGCAGCAGCAGCAGCAACAACAACAACAACAGCAGAAGCTTAAGCAATCGCAAGCTGCCAGCGCCGCAGCCAACAAGGCAACCAACCTAACCAAGGACTCGCCCAAGCAGAAGGGCAACAGTGGTGGCGGCGGCGGCGGCGGCGGCGACGATGATCAGCAGCAGCAGCAGCTGAAGGTGAAGCAGGAGGGCCAGAAGCCGACGATGGAAACGCAAGGACCGCCACCACCGCCCACATCGCAATACTTTCTGCATCCCTCGTACATCTCGCCAACGCCGTTTGGCTTCGATCCCAACCATCCGATGTACCGCAATGTGCTGATGTCCGCTGCTGGGCCGTACAATGCGCCGCCGTATCATTTGCCCATAACGCGCTATCATGCGCCCGAGGATCTGTCGCGAAATACGGGCACCAAGGCGCTGGACGCACTGCATCATGCGGCCAGCCAGTATTACACCACGCACAAGATCCATGAGCTGAGCGAACGTGCTCTGAAATCTCCCACCAGCGCCAGCGGGCCGGTCAAGGTCAGCGTCAGCAGCCCCAGCCTGGGTCTGCCCCAGCCGGGCGGTGGACCCGGCAACAGTGGGCCCGGCTCCGGGCCCAATGTGCTGGGCGGCCCGGGTCCCAATCAGCCCGGCTCGGCGCCAGGTGGCGCTGGCGGTGTTCCACTGAATCTGCAGCCACCGCCCGGCAGCTTGGGCGGCCCGACGTCCAACAAAGCCGACATGGCTGGCCAAAAATCACATGGCGTGACGCCAGGTGCTGCACTCGATGCGCACAAACAGCCGCTGCCTGGCGCGCCGTCCATTGGCGCCGGCCCAGCGGGCAATGGAGCTGTGGGCGTGGCTGGCGGCGGCGGTGCTGGCAATGGTGCTGCCGGGGGCGCTGGTGCCGCCGACTCGCGCAGTCCGCCGCCGCAGCGGCATGTGCACACACACCATCACACGCACGTGGGCCTCGGCTATCCCATGTACACGGCGCCCTATGGAGGTGAGTAGTGGGGTAAGATGGGATGAGGAGATGGGTTTGAGTCCGCTCCAAAAGAGACAGTTGCTCATGATTGTTGCTTGCTTTTAGCGGCCGTTCTGGCCAGCCAACAAGCGGCTGCAGTAGCTGTGATAAATCCATTTCCGCCGGGACCGACAAAATGAGAACCACTGAATGGCAGCAACGAGAAGAAAGCCTACAACATGAAGAACAACTAGCGGAAAGCTGGAACGGAATCGAGATCGAGATCGGAACTGGAAGAGGCAGTGGTTGATAAATACCCAAATGCATTTGCTATTAGCCCTGGGCGTGCGCACATAAATCATATATAGGATAAATATATAAATATATATTTAATATTTTTACAAACGTTATAAAACAAACAAAAACAAACAAACAACAGCAATCCCAAGCACCCCAACCTAAACAAGAGCAACTAAAACAGAAAAGGAAAATCGACTATTTATATTAATAAGTATTTTTTGTATGTTTCGTTTAACGTGTTAACTATAATGATTTAGTTTAAGCCCTAAGTTATCACTACTATTACCAGATACAAAAAAAACAAGAAAAACAAAAACAAAACAAACAACAATATATATATAAACATATATATAACTAAATATATTCTAGAGTACATACAAAATATGATAAAATAATATAGCATAACTACAAATTAACAATGTTTTTCCTAAGTGTATTTTGCATATAAATATATATATATATACATATTAAACAAACATAATATAATTATAGTTATATATATATATATATATTATACTAGAGAGGCGTAAATCGAACATGAACAAAACAAAAAGAGAAGCAAAAGCAGCTCGAATTCTGCTCTAGTGTTGATTTCTTGTAAAAAAAAAAACGAAACGAAAACAAAAACAAATTATATAATTAATATTAATGCATATTGTTTAACGAATTATTATTGATTATCGATTACCGATTACCACTTACCGTTTACACTTTACCAATTACAATAGAAGAAAAGCAAAAACAAAATCGTAGCACTTACAATTTAGCATTTAGCATCGTGTATTAATTAATCCTTATCTGTGTTGCGAATGGAGCCAGCGCGACATTTGCATCTAAAAGACAAAGGGCGCGCCCATTCTTATATTACTTATATATATGTATATGTATATGTATGTGTGTACTATTCGTATCCAGTAGTTTCTCCTAAGAGAAAACTAAACAAAATCAGAAAAATGAAAAAACAAAAAAAAAATATTAATAAAAAAATGAATTTTAGTTTTGTGAATGAATTATTTCACTGTACGTGTACTTTGAAATATTTATACTATATATATATATATTTATAAATGTATGTGTATGATATGATGGAAATATAATTATTATTATTATTATTATTATTACTATATGATAAATGTGTAATTTACCTTTATATATACATATATATTGATTAGATTGTGAATGTAAAATGTGAAGCAGAATGTTCTGTTTGTTGTAGAGCTCACTAGCCGCTTCATCATAGACTACACGCGTGATTAACTGGCACTTAATGTTTTATATTAAAAAAAAAAAAAACAAAACAAAACAAATTACTATAAACTACAAAAAAAAAAAAACACAAAACACAATTCTTTAGAATTTATCAATCAAACGAGAAAACAAATGAAAAATATGAAAGTATTGCATGTAAATATAAATGAAAGCGAGAGAGTTTTATAAATTTGTAAATTAGTTGCGATTCCCCCTCGGATGGATATGTGTGTGACACTAGGGCAACATCATAGCAATAATTATGTATGTGTGCGTATTAGATTTGTCTCCCCACATTTGCATTTTCACTTGGCAATTTCGCAATCATCGCAGCAATTTAATTCACTCGTTCGTAGTGGAATCAGCGTAGTGACGACATTAATTAACAAAGAATAGAAAACGTAAACGTAAACGTAAATGAAAATGAAAACGAAAAGCAGCATCAGCTTAGTTGATTATCCAATATGGTACAAGCGCAGACATTTTTAATAACAAATAATATTTACGTATTTTTTAAAATCGAGCTAATAACAAGAGCAAGGGCAAGAGCAAGAGCTAGCAACACTTTATGACATTCTAAAACAATGAAATTGTATGTTATATCAAGGCAGCCGTGGACGAAGCGGAATACGAAATACAACAAAATGAATTGAAAAATCGCATTCAAAACAAATTATTACAAATTATGAAGAAAAAATAACACATAATTAGCATATAAGAAAAATTTCAAAAGTATAGTACACATATATTGATATATATATATATGAATATATATATATATATATATATATATATATATATGACAAAAAATAAGCTTTAGATGTGAATAAAAAATGTATTTAAAAAATGAATTTTGTATTTTCTACAATTTGTTATCGTCTCATTTTGTATATTTGTTTTAGTTTATTTAGCTTAATATCAGTTGTTAATTTTAATACCATAAATTAGATACGCATAGCTCATGGAACACCCAGTGGTATTATGAAGCTAATATAGTCGGCGGTTGCGCCCCAAGCGGCGCGATTCACTTGGAATATAATAATCCAAGTGATCAGTGCAATTGTCCAGATAAGTGTCCCTATAGCTGAGTATATCACATCTGCAATGGTCAAATCGAATCACTTGAGTTATCATCGACGCCAATCTGTCACTTACAGCGCTTAATTTGAGTCTGTTCGGTGTATGGCGGCTTGCGGAACGCCTCCTCGAAGAACCAGCAAACATTTACAGCCCACACGAAAGGCAGAAAAGCAAAGCCAGCTGAAAGTAAAGTTTGTTAGATAGTTATAGAGGGAGAGAGAGAGAGTGTGAGAGGGAGTTTAGTCATACTCAGAAAGTAGATGCGGCAGAGCTCCAGTTTGCGTGGATTCGGTGCCTTCGAAATGTCCATTGTGTAAACTATATATTGTCTCCGTGGACTTTCCAAGCGTATGCTGCTGCACTTCAATTATCTCTTATGTTTTCAAGAGATATAAGCTATTTACTTTTCTCTTGCATTTAATTGTCCTATGTTATAGCGATGTGTAAACTGAAAACTGACAGTGTTGCCAGATCTTCAATTACATTTGTTTCTCAATGTAATTTTAGCAGCCCTGCTCTAAATATCGATAGTTTCTTTGACTTATTGTGCATCACTAAGCGGCGTGACTAAAGTGTTTTGCCTAGTAATTGTGTTTTGATCAATTTAGATTGAAATAATTAATTATCTTGGTTTAATCTATTGATTAAATGCTCTTCTGCTACCCCAAAATCATGGAAACTATACATATATCACACTCAATGGCGTGCACATGAGGCTGCGTTGGCAGAGTCGAGAGTCTCAATTAATTGGATCACTGCAACTTCAGCGCTGAGCTTTGGAAGGCTTTAGAGAATGGTCTCTGCTATAAGTCTGACTTGGGTCAGCACAACAGTCTCCTGAAAGGTCGTTAATATGGGCTCTAAAAACGCCATATTAGCATAGCAAAAGAGGTCGCAGGTAATAAAAATAAATCTCAACTTACTGAAACCATTTTGAATAACCAATTACTTTGCAGCTGCTTGCCCTTCAACCAAATTAAAAAGGTGCCTCTTGTGATGTCAGGAGAACATAAGTTAACGTTCCAAGTAATGAAAAGTTACTGATAAAGGCTGCAGGTGCATCGTAAGGATCAAGTCAACAGCAGCAGCTATATAACATGTTATTGGGATAATTTTTGAATTGTACTCACGTCCTGTCCGTAGCAGCCTATATTCTATCCTAACACAATTAAAGGCAATTTTTTTATTTATCAACAGCTTTTATTTATGCATATATTCTTAAGCTATTTATAAACTCTTTATCTTATTGTTTAGCATTTATTGTTTTTCAAAATTATTTAAAATCCTGAAATAAAGCAACAATTTCCCATTAATAAAGTGTATTCGTTGGTTCGGGTTGCCCCTGGTGGGTAGGCAATGAAATTTTCTAATTCCAATTTTTTGGTTACTTGCTGGCATTTCTGTTCGCCTGGTACTTCAGCTGAATTTTCGTTCAAATCAGAGTGCGGTCGCATCAACCTCGGTTACCCCTTTTGGGTATGCAATGGTTTTTGTTTTTTGCTTAATATGTCGTACTGATTTATTGGCCATAACCAGCCCAAATCCTGCCGCAGGATGAAAGGACATGGTGCTTTAGGATCATGTGGAGCTGCCCCATCGATTCGCATTAAAATATTAAGCGGTCATCTAAGAATCCAGGACTTGTATAATTTTCGCTCTAGGACAGCTGCTGAGGTCAAGGAAATGACCCAAAACACACAAATTCGCCAATATTTCAGGAACCGGAAGGACGATTTTGATGTCCTTTGGCAAGTATGTTGGCCTAGTGACCCCACACCATTTACGCTCAGACTCGCAAGGATACGCAAGGATATACCAGAGTTAGAAGCTATTTTGTCTCTAACAAAAAATCGCTATATCTCAGCTGCTTAAAGGACTTTCGTCCTGCCGACTATATATTGTTAATTAGGAGAATGGTGGCTATGTTTGAACCAAAGGACATCCCGGCAGCTCATCAAATGGCCGAGATAATGTGTGCGTTGGCCACTTTTCGACCAAACCCCTTGCAAAAATTAGCGTCGAAATTTTTTATTGAATTCCGGAAATCCTTGAATGCCAATCGATAGATATGCTAACCACGAGCTAAAAAATATATCACACTTGAAGATCCTTAAGGATCTGACCAAGTTATGGCTATATAATGTGTGTCCTGTCGTAGAAATATTTATGTATATATTGAATTGCAAATACATTCAAATATGTCTTCATTAAATTTAGTATAATTATGATTTAGTATAATTATTTTTTAAGTATTACATGACATTACATATATATATATATTATTCTTTTATTTTATTTATTAAATTGCAAAAAACTATTAACTATACAGCACAAAAGTATGCAACCATTAAATGTCGCGCCAAAAGAAATGCATTAATTGATATGCCTAAAAGTATGCTTTAATGTTTTCGTTTATTATGTCAGCTGTATTGGTCGAGCTGCGTCCAGTTGCCATATCTCGAAGCAGAACTTGGAAATTGTCTTATATTGCACTATACTCCAAATACGCAAATCGAAGAACGATGTAAATAGCTGAAATGGCAGACTATCGAATTAATGAGTAATAATTTTATTTTATACTTATAGAATGCTCCGCCAAATATTCAGCTTGCGTTGATTTGTTGCTTTCAAAATGTCCATGGCAGCTGCTAGCAGCTACTTTCGCGGATTGTGTGCACAGGAGGTGTGAGAGACATCGCCAATGAATACTTCTGTAACGCAAAGCGCGAAAATTGAATTTATTTATTTAATTTTTTCTTATGTTGTCAACATAAAAATAGTGTTGAAAGGTTACTAAGATAAAAAGTTAGGCAACACTGAATTGTAAGAGAGCTGCCAGATCTGTGAGTGAAAAAGGAATTTTGTTTTCAATTTTATGGAAAAGGTCTCCATACAGTAACATAATAATTTATAAAGAAAAAAATTGAGAAATATTTACGGAATGATTAGAACTTTATAAAATTCCGCAAAGAGATCGTGAATTAATTTTGTGAAGATCTGAATGCTGAATTCGATAATTTATTTTTATCGCCCATCGCTAACTAGCATCGCACCGCGCAAAAAACGACGCGCAACTGCTTTCAATTTCAACGATTTGTGAAAAGCGTGTTTGGAAATAAAAATAATGGCCGATGCTGATAACTTAGATAGTTTGTCCAATGCGGAGCTGCGTGCACGGATGCTGGCCCAGGGATTGCCGAATATACCAATTACAGATAGCAGCCGCAAAGTATTGGTGAAACGTTTACGCGCCTCACTTGGCGGCAACGCCGCTGTGCCGGCAGCCAGTCCGAAGAAGAGCAACGCACGTCGCGAGACTTTGCAGCCGGCAGCTGTTGCTGCTGCTGCTGCACAGGTGGATAAGCCAGAGGGTGGCCAAGCTGCTACTAAAACACGCCGCACCATTGCCTTCAATCCCAGCGATACCAAAGAGGACGATCGTCGACGTCAGCCACAGCAGCAGCAACAGCAGCAGCAGCCGCAGCAGCCGTTGTCGGAGGCAGTTGCAGCAGTCAAACCAGTTGCGACCAAGGCTGCACCCATACAGTCGCGTCGCACATCCAATGCAGAGCGCCGTGAACAACAACCAACCGAGCGGATCGCTCGAAAGCCGGAACCAATTGCCGAAGAGGAGCCAACAGTGAGCCAGCAGCGAGGAAGCGAGAAGAATTTGCTAGTCAATTCATTGATCATACTTGAGTCAGATGACGAGGAGGACGAGCAGCTGGCCGAGGCTGCCCGAACTGCTGAGGATCAGTACAGTCATCAGAACAGACAAATCGCCAGCAAACCCAATTCGATGCCCAAGCTAACGGCCAGCACCGTAAATACTCATGAATATGTGGCCAAGCCGCTGTATCCCAGTTTGCAGTCCAACACGTTGGAGCAACAGCGTGTGTATCCGAGCATGCAGTCCAACACATTGGAGCAACAGCGTCTGAGGCAGGTCTACGAACACGCGCCAAGTTCCACTCAGCCACGCACGACACTGGGCGGTGGCACCAGCAGCAGCAGCAGCAGCTATGACTACAATGCAGCCACTGGACGTTACAGCAGCTACGTGAGCTCGCCCGCTCTGAGCTATACGAGTGCATCCTCAACAGTGGGCAGCAGTCGCATCCAGCGCCGGTCGCCGCCACGCACCTTTAGCAACGAGTTCAGCGACGATACCGCTGACGAGGACGCCACCCAGGGCGTCAAATTTGAGAGCGACTTTGCTCGCAATTTGGCACGGCTGCGCGCCGAACGAATTGGCGATCGCAGCAGCAGCAGCAGGCACACCATAGCTGCCGGCAGAACCATCTCCAGTGGACGTCGCTCACTACGCCCGGACAAAGACTCATCCTCGCAGGCACTCGTGCGCTTGTGGCAGACTCTAGATAACAAGTACAAACTTAAGTCTAAGCTATTCGTATTGATTGTGCTGCTGGTGCTGCTCGGCGTCTATCGTTTCTTCTACTAGAGCGACACAGACTTGCGGCTGTGCCATGAAAGAGTTGCTCGAATTTGTCAAACTCAATTAATAATATATTTAGTTTTCTTTTATCAGTTTTTTGTCACATGTTAGCATCGAATTTGTTCAAAATACTTTGTGCGTACTTTTTATGTGCAGTTGAAAATCTCTGTTTTATGTTACAACAAAAATAAATAAATAATTATGAAAGGAATAAATTAATTTAGAATATATGAAGATCTATCTATGTCGCAGCTAGCCGGAGGTATGCCATGTATTTGTGTCTGCGAGGACCAACCACATGGGGCAGCAACAGCAGCAGCAGCTGCTAATGATAGAAAAGTATTTGGAATGCGTGTACAACACTTGTCGGCATCGCTGTGACCAAATGCAGGCGCGCTCACACACACGCACAGCTCGTCCAGGTGGCTTCGCAGATGCCGCGCTTAGAAATCTTTGTTTTCTTTTCTTATTCTTTTTTTGCGTTGCGATAAAAATTAATAAGAATTCGCTGCGGCTGTGGGGCAGACTGGAGGCGTGGCATGTTTGGGGATAATTTTATTAACTGGAAATCGCACTTGTGCGTAAATTTTCTTAAGGAAATTTTTACCTTATTTAGCGGCAACCGGATCTCCATGTACAATAAGTTATGAAAATTGCAAAGCGGCCAGACGACGGCCGGCCGGCCGGCCGGTCGATCGGCGAAACAACTGGAGCTGCAGACGGAGACGGCGAGTCGAGCCCGCCGCTGTCGCCGTTGCCGATGATGAATTCCACAAATACACGAGCGACATTCAGTTGGCTGACTCTGGCTGCCCGGCTGCCCGGCTGCGGCAGATTCCTTGAAAACAAAGCCAACACAGATATATATATATATATATATATATATATATATATATATATATGAATGTATCGTGCGGCTAATAAATACGACGCGCATTGCTAGTTGGTCTTAATGAAATTAACTTCCAGGAATTACCAACATGGCCAGCACCTCCCGCCAGCTAAACAATGCCCAGCAGCTGCAGCTGCACTCGCCGCTTCTCAGTCAGACTTGGAGCTGGCGAGTCGCTGCACAGTTTATGCATTTGCCAGCCATTGGCCATGGAAATTAAATGGAAGCCTGCAAAAACGTTTCACGCGATGACTTCACACCAATAATAGAGACGTACTAGCTGCTGCTGCTGCGGCTGCTGCGACTGCTGCGACTGCACCCACCAGGCAAGAGGCAAGCGAACGCAACTCAAGTGTGACATTCATGGAAAACAGAGTGGAAATATGATTTTATGGGCCTGTCGTTTGCTTAGAATATGTCAACGGCTGGACCAACGCCTTTTGTTTGCGTCACGTACCATGCCTAAATGCGAATTGAGTGAGTGAGCCAAAGGAGTCTGCCGGCATCCGAGAGGCGAGCTCAACTCGAGCAATGCGACTTCCTCGTTGGGCCAATTAAAGTTGTTGTCGCCGGTTACAAAAAATCATTTGTAAATGCAACGTTTGGAATAATTCACGTGCAAATTGCTCAGCTCGCAAAAATATTGCAACATTCCACAGCAAATTTTACGATTATGCGTTTCGACAGCCAACAGCAATAGCAACGGCAACCGAAGCAGCAGCGGCAACGTTGGCGACAACCAGCAACGGGCAACTTGGCAACTGGGCAACTGAGCAACTGAGCAACATTCGTAGGCGCACATCAAATCAAATCAAATTGTAAGAAACGCGCCATGACCATTGCACCTAGCCTCCAGGCTGCTGCTCCGACTGTTGCTGCGGCTGCTGCGGCTGCCTCACACCATTGCAGCATTGCGCCGTGCGTCGTTGCTCCACAACAATAAATCAGTCGGCTAATTGTTCAGCTGACTCTTTGGTGAAATGTGAGAATCGAACGTGCAACCGTTTTGAACTCTGTCTCCCAAAAAATGTGAATTGTTTAGCAGACAGCAGACAGCTAAGCATATGAGAGACTTACGACTTACGACTTACGATATGCGATCGACCTTAACTATTGGCCATAAATTACAAACTTACATGCGGCGTAGCTAATGCCAGAATTATTTAATTTTAATGCTAAAACTAAAAAGTGGCCAGGCCTAAGTCAACAATATGTTTTTCATAAACATGTCAAGCTCTGTGCCTAAGTGGATGAAACTTACGAGCAAAAGCTGATTATGCGCTGCTCAGGCAAGTGTCTATGAGCGGGTATATAGGCTGTGTAGTGGGAGAGGCCTCAGCTTTGATTTTGTTTAAATAAATTTGCTAAATAGCAAAAATAAAGAGCATCTGCCGGTCTGCACAAACTATTTTAATTTGTAAAGAAACTAAAAAAATGAACATAAATAAACGCGTTTAAAATACAAATAAATTCAAGATTCACATAAATACAGATTGATGATGAAATTCAATTAAAATAAATACAAAAATTTGCAAAACAAAAAGAAAACATATATAAATATACATATTTATTCACTTTTTTTATATTTTTTTCTTTTTTATTCAGATTTGTTAAGTTTTCTTTTTGTTTTGCAAAGATATATAAATATATGTATATATATTTTTTTTGCTTGTATATCCTCTTAATTTAATTAATTTAATCTGATCTACGTCTGTTTTTTATTTTTCAAATTTTTTATTTATATTTTCTATTCAAAATAAGCCCTTGTCAAAGGCCATAAAAGTGCAATCGATTTGTCTAAGCGCTGAGCCAAGGCTCATAATGGAATTAGATATAAACAATCAGCATAATTAATTGCAGGAGGTGCTCAATGCTTGCAAAAAGTTCAGAGCTTAAGTGGACAAGCGAGCAGATAAAAAGCATCGAAGATTTAAGATTTAAACAATTTAATTCTATAAATAATGATAGGCTGTCCATAAGCGAACAACTTGACTGTTGTTGGCCATATACATAAATATATACATATATATATATAGATGGGTGCATATACATATGTGTATATTTATATATGTATATTTGCTCTGACTACTCGTTGTCAAGTTGTGGTCCACAGCGACCAATCAGTGTCAGCTGAAAGTGTCTCTTTTAGTGGGCTAAGTGATGAGCTAATCAAGTGGCCGCCGGCTGCTGACCCGAGCGAGATGCGAGATGCCAGATTCGAGTTTTCGGTCTTCGAGAGTCCCAAATCACAATCGTGTGTCTATTTTAATAACATTATTTATGTGCTTGTATTTCGTGTCGTTGTTGTTGTTGCCTCATTTGAGCTGGGCCCCAGTTTAGAGCGAGAGGCAAGACTTATTGTAATTTGAAATTTCTGTGTTTTAGGTGTCAATCGCATTAGACGGAAATCAGTTTTGTTTTATTGTATAAATTTATCGCGTTGCACGTCGCTCTATGTTTTTGTTTGCTTTTCTCTTCGATTGTTATTGTTTTTCGTTTTCTTTTATATCATTTGAGCTCAATAATGTGCTTGTTTATGTGTTGCTGTTGCTGTTGCTGTTGCTGTGGGCTGTCTCCGTCCGTTGATTTTATGTTAAATTAAACATTTTAAGCGACGCTTTTAAATTGACTACGAGATAATTTGTGAGCCGTGTGTGGTCTGGCTGTGTGCGTGTGTTAGTGAGGGCATCAAATAAATTATAAACTAATTTAAATTAAATCGAATGGCTCTGGCCAGTGTAATATGAGCTGAAGTCTTTTTGTTCACATACACACACACACACACACACACATTTCATAATTAATTTTGATGCCACGCCCAATCGCAATTAGGCAGCCAGCAGCGTGCAACAAATTGCTGCATGCAAATGAAATCAAGTCATGCCTATAATCGGATTTGTTGCTCCTCGTATATTAACTTGTCACAGTTTCTATGTGTTGAACATAAACACAATTTGCGCTTAATCCGGGACAGAGGCTCTGCGAGCAGCAGTTGCTGCCGGGACTGGTGCTGCTGCTGCATGCAGCATCAGCTCAGCCGCTGTCACTTGTCGCTATCAATTATGACATTTTGTTGCTGTTTTGTCACTTGTGCCACTTGGCTTTGGCACCATGCACAGCCGCAGTCACGTCTCCAGATGCTGCTGCGACTGCTGTTCGTTCTAGCAGCGGCCTTTTGATGTGGTTCGGGTGTTGGCGATTGAATTACTTTAACCGCAATTGCTGCTCATATCAGCTGGCAATCAATCAAAGCTAAGTGTGCGCTGCCAATTCTCGGTTTTTACAATTGAAATGAGGCCTAAACTGTCGCCCCGCCACCTACTCCCTCCCATGGCAACAGCTGTTGCGGCACACATGGCGCATGAGTAACCCGGCCCCGTTTTGCGGTTATCGCAATTATTTACGTATGACGCCCGGCATCAGGAAACGGTATGGCATATGCCTTTGCCTCAATACGCCCCGATTAATAATAATAAAGTTGAGTGCGCTTAAACAAATTGCAGCTACTTTAGAATTATTTATGACAAAATTGACCAAGCCAATATCGATTGCCGGCCGGCTGGCCGCCTGGCTGGCTGGCTGGCCGCCTAGCTGGCCCCACTGTGCAGCTGCACACTCCAAAATCTAGATTATATACTTGGCTAATGCACCCACGAGTGGATTTGGCGCATGCATGCGGCGGACACAGATTTCGACAGTTGCGTCCGTCCGGCGTCGGGCGGGGCCGGGGGGTGTGGCCGCAAATTAGGCGCGAAAATATGCAGCAAAGTGAGACAAACAAGCGAGCCGCTAAAATGCACAAAAAAGAAGAAGGAAAAAAAAAAAAAACAAAAACTTGCCGCTGGTCAGCTAATGGTGTTAAAATTTTGTGCCAGCGATTGCATCTATGGCTATACAAATTGCAGCGAGTGCACAAAATCGACAACAGCAACAACAACAACAACAGCAACAGCACTTGAGCAACAACATGACAGTAGCAACGCCAACAGCAACATGAGCATCGGGGGGGGGGCAGCAACAAGGGGCAGCAGCTGTTGCTCAGCGCTGGCTCGTTTTGTCAACACGGCAAATGCTTAGCCGCGTTTTCCCAGGGGACACTTAACGCGGCTGCTTAACGTCTAAATCTGTCGTCAAGACGCGCTCAAAAGGCTAAAATGTTTGCGTTAACCAGCGACGCAAAGATGGAGCTGCTGGAGGTGACGCGCTCCGCAGACAACACCAAAGGGGGAGCGGGAGCTAGCTGCGGGGCCAACTGGCCAAGTGGTCAGGAAGGCACCAGCAGCAGCTACAGCAACAGCAACAGCAACAACAATTTGTATGCAACTTTATTTTTCGTTGTCGTCGTTCAAGTTGACCAGTTGAGATTTCCTTTTACCCCAGCGCCTGTTGTTTGGCCTGCTTGGCTCTTGGCCTGTTGCCTGTTGCCGTTGCCTTGTCTTTGCCTTGAAGTGCGTTGAACGAGTTAAAGTCAAAGCTGCAGCAAAATTTATGAACCGTCCCAGTTCGGCCATGGCCATGGACAAATAAGAAGCCCGACAACGGCCAACGAGAACGCGTGTAAACATTCTCCAAGTACACAAGGCTCAGCAGCAACAGCAGCAGCAGCAGCAGCAGCAGCCAGCGCCAAACGAGGCGAGTAGGGAAGTTGCTCTCTCTCCCTCTCCCTCTCCCTCTCTCTCTTTCGCTTTGTATGTTCCTCTAAATGTTGCTACGGAATTTATATGCAACATAATCAGCATAAATGCCGCCATGCGCCATCAAAATGTTGCGACTGCGAAGCGGTCAGCTCGCAACATTTGCCATCACTTGGGTGGGTGCCATTGGCAAACAAGCATCGGCTGTCGCCTGTCGGCTGTCGCCTGTCGTCTGTGCTGCTCTCCTTCTCCATATTCTGTTGTCCTTGGCTGGTCGCCTGGGCTAATTTAAGCAATTTTCAAATTGAGAAATTGCAAATAATTTACAATTTAGCCAAGTTATTCGAAATACGCGCGAGTGTTAAGTGCTACACATAAAATGTGTTGTTGCCCTAATGATGAAAAGTGAATGCTCGATTCCGCGTGCAGCTAGCCTCTTATCGCATGCCGTATGTTGAGAACTTTCTTTCAATCTCGGCAGTAATTAAAGTCGTTGACATGTTTTATATGACATGTGCCGGTCATGCCAGGCTCGCTCGCTATGGGAAGCGCCTTTCTATTCGATTCTCATGAACTAAATAATTTAGCTCAGCTCGAAAGAGATCAAAACTCTCATTTTTGCTGTCTACTTAAGAGTTTTCTTTTAATTTAATTATTTTTGTCCTTTATTGATTTAAATATATATATTTATCTATATATATTTTATCTATATATAAGAAAATAAAACTCTCCAACAATCAACGTGTCTAAACACTAAATCAAGATAAAATACAGTTAGCAAGAAAGTTGACCTTAAAAACTATATATATATATTTATATATATATATATCAAACAGTATTTAAATACTGCAAAGCAATTGAAACTCGATAGGGAAAACGTTGCGGACAACAACAACAAGAAGAATAAAAGGCTACAAGAAAGCTCAGTGGATTGCTTTTGCGCTCCACTGCCGCCCACTTTCTTTTCGGTTTAATATAGCAGAAATTTGAATAGTAAAAGCCGCAATATGACAGGCAGCAAGCAAGCAACAACAACAACAACAACTATAAGCAACAATGCAACTCTATGCAGCTAACTGCAAAACGCATCTCGAATCACTGACTTTTTGCGGTTTAAGCCCCCTTGGGCTGTTAGGGTGAAAGGCAGCCACAGCAGCAGTCGCAGTCGCCGCCGCCGCAGTCAGCCAAATGAGACAGCAACGAGTTAATTAAGTTTGCAGTGAAAACTGTCTTAAATTACACACACTGAGCAGCAGGCAACAGGCAGCAGTTAACAGGCAGCCAAAAATCTCAGGGACTCCAAAGAGTTCCCGAGTTGCTGCCAGCCACTGACAAACTGAGCCGCAATTGTGTCAACTTCTGTGACAGTTGCCCAAAACAAATTGCTGCCATTTAATGCGCCCCAAAATAAAAAAAAACACACACACACACACACAACAACAAAAATATATATAAAATGCGAAGCGTAAGCAATGTGCAAGAGCTGCTCTCAGCGCTCGGTTCTGGTGTTGTCCTCGTCTGCTGGCTATGACAAATTCCTTCCAGTTGTTACCATATAAATTTCTGCATTTTTCGCTTTGCTTTTATTTGGGCAGCCACTGTAACTGAGTCATGCAGCCGAACTTATTGATCGTAGCAGTAGCAAGAACTTCATCAGCATCATGAGCATCATCATCAGCATCAGCTGCAAGTTTTTGGCTGTCTGCATGGGCTGGTAATTAGGCGCATTACCAGTGCTTGAGCGCTTCGCTTTTCGAGTCGCGCTGAGGTAGCTTTTATGTAAATGAGTTTTGTTTTTGCTTTTCTTGCCTTTGGTTTTTGCAACTGTGTTCTTTATTAAGACAAATGACAGTCACGCCCAGCTCTAAGCGCAAAGTAAACACTTGCCAAATGACCATAATTATGAACCGAGCAGACATACATATAAATCTATATATATATATATCATTTTTTTTTTTATTTATTTCGGCTGGCACTTCAACACGCGGCTTGAGCTTAGAATAAATTATTAATAATCCACGATAATAACAGACAATTAATTTTTAACGCTGATTTGTGCGAGTTTTATGCCTCGCAAAATACGCAAGGAAAAATGCAAAAAAAAGAGAGTCGAAATGAAGCAAACCTGAATATCAATTTAGCGCATTTAAAGAGCTTGCCGAGATCAGCGGCGGCGGCGACAGCCTCTTGGGTCTTGGTCAACGGCACTGGCTCTTAATGTATGCGCAGGCAATGGTATTGCAGCGCCAACACGTCGTATGTCATTTAGCATCGCGTCCAGTTTCTCAATGAGAGTCAACCCAAGTAGAAGAAGAAGCAGCAAATATGCAAAGAGCATTCTACATTTTACATTTTGAATTTTTTTGGAGTTGGAGCAAGCTGAAGCTGGAGTGCCAAGTGCAGTCTTATCGTACTTATTTATGCATATGCAGGCGACTTTGCTTCACACATGGCCAAAAAGGAGAGAAAAAACGTAAAACTAAAATGTAATAAAATAAAATCTGTGCACCGAAAAAAGCAGATGCAGATGCATAAAACAAAAGACTTCGGACACGAACTTGTTTGCCCAGCAGACCTCTGTGTGTGTGTGTAGGGCATGGGTGCAGTCGGCTTGCTCGCAAAAGTAGCACACGTAAAATGCAAACGCCAAGTGAGAGAAAGAGCGAGAGAGAGAGTGAGGCCAAGGCAACGCTGGCGATGTATCACCCAGCGCCAAGGCAGGCAGGCACGCTTATCAGTAACCTACACTTAAAGTTAATGCATGCCCGGCAGGACCAACCAAGAGTTGCGCAGGCGCAGCCAGGCGATCGTCGTCGACGTGCGGGCTTCGGTTGCTTGCTGTATGCGGCTGCTGCTGTTCTTGTTGTTGTTCTTGTTGTTGTTGTTATCAATGCGGCTGAAGCCTTTTAGCAACGCCGACGCAGCAGAAGCAGCAGCAACAAGAGTCGCCGCGTCTTCAGGTCTTTTGCCGTCAAAAGGCAAGCGAAATAAAATCGAAAATGAATGCGACTGCAGATAAGCGGCGAACGCATTTTGAAATGACACACGGATGGTTGACAAACGTGAACTGAGAGAGACATACAATGAGAGAAAGAGAGAGCAGGAGAGAGAGAGAGAGAGAACAGCAGATAGAGAGAGTGAAAGATGGTAAGAGAGTGAGCGACAAACACAAATCAGAGAGATACAAATGTAGACAGAGAGAGAAAGAGAGAGAGAGAGAGCGCGAGAAAGATAGGGAAAGAGAGAGAAATGTATATAATATTGAGTCAAAGAGAGGGAGAGAGAGAAAACTAGTCAAAAAGAGAACAAGAGCTAGAGAGGTGGAATAGAGATAGACGCAGCTAAAGAGAGAGAAACAGGAAGAAACCGATTTTTAGGAATAAGAAAGGGAGAGCAAGAAGAAGAAGTATAGACAGAGAGAAAGATTGATCAATAAAAGGAGACAGAGAGAATAGAGATAGAGTGAGAGAGAAGAATCGATAAGGAGATTCTGAGAGCAAGAGTGATAGAAATATAGATATACATGAAAATAGTATAACACAAATATGCAAAGAGAGATAGAGAGAGAAATAGCAAATGGAAAAAAGAAACACAATGAGATAAATAGATATTAGATATTAGATTAACAGATTTATATAAATTCCTAGGCATTCACATATATACCCTCACATATATGGGTAGCTAGAATTACATTCAAACTTAATCTGATAAATGGCATAGCTTAGGGAAATATAATCATTAAATTATATATTTATTTTATTAAAAAGTTATGTGAATAGTATATGAATCAATATGATTAATTCATTCATTCATTCAAAGAAGATTTGTTGGTTCCATTGATCTAGAAATTTTAGCTACATTTTTTTCTTCAATAAATAAATCTAGACATCATCAGAGCAATAAATTTGCATTGAGCAGAAATTTATATAAAATATAAATTTAATTCGTATAAATTCTTGTGCTCAAAGAGACTCAAACCAAAATTTCTAGTATTAAATGTTGAAACTGTAACATTTATGAGCGAGCATAGCTGGGGTCAGGCTGCTGCTGGCAGTATCAGCAGCAGCAGAAGCAGCAGCAGCAACAGATCTGCAACAGCGGCAGAAATTCCAGCTGGTCCAAACTTGAATGCAAATCGATGGGGCAATAAAACTATTAAGCCATTAGTAAGCCAAACACGAGTACAATGCCAAAAGTGAAAAAGGAAAAAAAAAAAAACAAACACGTGCAGAGCTGGCAGCAACAGCTACGGCCCAAGCCACAGCTACAACAGCAACAAGCAATTAATGCAAATGTGCAGCCGGCAGCTAAATGGAGGCAAGGAGACGGCGCTGCAGCCGGGCCGGGCCGGGCCAGGCCAGGCCACATCGCAGATTGTGGCCAGACAGACGAAGACATTGCAATGCCAAGCAGTTCAAGCGTCTGCTAATGTTGCTCTGCCAGCCAGTTGCCTGCTGCAACATTGTCTGCAACAGCAACAGCAACTGCAGGCCTGACAATACATGTGCGAGGTGCAAACTAATTGAAATCATTACACTAGTAAAAATGTTAATTCAATTAAAATGCGCGCAACAGCAGCAGCAGCAGGAGTAGATGCGGCAGCAACAGCAACTTCTTGCTGACCCACAAGTGCCAGCAACAACTGCAGTATCGTCTAAGCAAGATATCATCGCAACATATTGTAGCCGCCTCTTTCACAGCAACAGCAACAGCAAACGGCAAACACAGCAGCAACATCAGCAACATGTTGTTAGGTCAGGCAACATGAGCAACTCTATGCCAAGGCAGCACAGCAAATGCAGTTTGCGCACATGCAAATGCTGCTGTTGCTGCTGCTGCTGCATGTGCCTGGCTCGCTCTTAGCTTCATGTATATTGGTCTTATTTTGGGGGCTGCTGTTGATACTGCTGCTGCCAAGGGCGCCAATATGTTTGAACAGCGCATTGCATTTCCGGTTCGACAAGTAGCACCATAATAAATGCATTCAAGCGACTTGGCCAAGCTGAGAAGTTGGTAAATGCTGCCGCTGTTTGCTGCCAATAAAAGGCAATAAGTTAATTTCACAGCAGCAGCAGCAACAACAACAACTCTCTACTGGCAACTGCAAGTTGAGCAGCGGCTTTCTAAGGCCAAACAGTTTTATGGTCTTTCCTATCTCTCTCACTCTCTCCCCCCCCCTCTCTCTCTCTCTCTCTCACTTTGCCATAAATGAAATGCGAGTCCATAAGCAGGCAACGCACTATCGTTGTTGAGGTGTGAAAATGTTTGACCATATAAGGGCACACGTTAACACATTCAATATTATTATTATTATTACTATTATTATTATTATTAGTATTAGTATTAGTATTAGAGTGAATGCAGCATTTGTATTTTTATGAGCAGTCAGCTATTAAAGCCCCAAAATGTCAACCAATGTGCAACGGAAGCTGCGCGGATAAGCGAGCAGAGCCCAAGTGCCACAGGAAGCCGCCACACGCACGCACACACACACACCTACATATCTCTCTCTACATATGTGTATATATATATATATATTCGATCAAGAATCACATCGTAAATGCAGCCATTAACGATAAACAAATTCTACGACGAGCAGACAGCAAATATAAGCCGTGCATATCCCAGCCCCATAAAATGACATATAAAAAAACACTTAAAATATTTTCAATGAGCGATTTTAATGGCTGCTCAGTCGAACCTTTTTCGGTGGTCTTCACTCGACTCAATATGTACATAAATAAATATATATATATATATATATATATATAAATGTGTGCGGCTAATGCAAATGACGCAAACTGCGCTCAAACTGCTGGTGTCGATATAACAATAAAACGCCCCATGCAACGCCCTGAATGTTTTGGGGCTGCTGTGGATGCAACGTTTTGGTAGCCATGGCGCGGATTAAATGAATGCCACAGCCACAGCCACAGCGAATGAGCAAAACAAAACAAAACTGCCAAAAAGACAAGAGCAACAAAAAAGCGATGCCAAAGAGGAAACTGATCTGACAGATCTGATTGTAAGCATGCAACAAAAATGTGCAACAACAACAACAACAACAGCAGCGGCAGCCGAGGTAGCAGCCGTGGTAGCCATACCCCAAACCCATGCGCCCCATCAAAGGCCGCAGCTGCAGCCGCCTGCCTCTTCCGTGCCTGCCCAGATTCCTGTGCTCATCCTCATCGTCGGGCGCGTCGTGGGCTTGCGCCGCTTAAGCTTGTGCAATTTAGTGATCAATCATAGCGGGAGCAGCGAGCGGCCCGCACAGCGCAACGCACACAACACACACAACGCAGAATTCAATTTTAGTGCGAATGGCAGTTTGTTGCTGCGGCAGTTGCTGTTGTTGTTGTTGTTGGGCGAGTTGCTGGTGCTGCTGCTGCTGCTGCTGCTGCTGCTGTACAGCAGCGCATCAGGCGTTTGCAAGGCGACTGCTGCTGGCATTGGCTTCCACATGCGACGAGAAGGTGGAAGCCATAAATCTTGCCAACATGAGAAATGACTTTAGCAGTCGAAATGATGAGCTGCCCGCAAAACGCTAAGCAGCTACAAATCCAACAACTGTATAGCCTCACTATATAAATATATTGTATACCGAACTTACACACACATACACACACAAATATATTTATATATGTATGTGTATATGTATGTGTCTAAGGCTCCGCAAATTTTTGTGAAGAAAATTGTCAATGGGTTGGTTAACGGTTTCATCGGACTCTCGAGAGTTCGAGAACCTGTTTTACTTTCTACAACATTTCAGCAGACTAAACTAAATTTTAATTTGTAATTAAAATATATTTTATATAAAATATATTAAAAATGTTAATTATATTTTTTATATACTTCAAATAAGCTAAATTTGATTTTGATTTGAATTTAATGTTTTACCGGGAGATGTTTTTAGCTCTTCAACTATATTTAATTCTCTAATAAACAAAAATATTTAATTTTATATTTAATAAAATTAATTTTATATATAATTTATTTTTATAAATATATATATAAAATCATACATGCACAAATGCAAGTTCATTAATATTTTTATATTTTTTACGCAAAACTTTCTTTGGCCCTGGGCAAGAAAGCTCATATTAAAAGCAAAGAGTTTTTAATGGTATCTTAGGTTTGGCATGTGTATAAAGAAAGTAGTATTGTAATTATTATTTTTATTGCACTGACAACTGTAGCCTTCAGCTATCGATATTTTATATATACACTGACTAGTGAAGACTTTCAAGACCCGGCTCTTTATTGTTCAGTTGTCAAACTAACTGCGCTCGTCTATGAACTCTATGGCACTCAAAGTCTTCAAAATAATGAAAAGGCTTTCATTGTTCTGTTATTTTAATATTTTGGCGAGAATATGCAAATATTTTTTCGCATAAAAAAATACTTTACATTCTTTACAAATTCTATCTATAAACAAGTTTAGAGCATTAAGCAATAGATAATGATTCCATCTGGTCTTGCTGTATCGTTCACATCTATTCTATGCGACCTGCCCTAACGAAATTATGTATCAAGCAGGCTGAGTTCTAATCGCTTTTCTATCTCTCCTCTTTAGAGATCTGCCATAATTTAATGTAATTTGTCTAATATGGAATATTGTGTAATATATAATATGAGTAAACATTAACGTGGGATTTGTACTCATTTAATGCGCAAAAATTCTCTCTTTTCTAATTTCCTTGACTCTCTCACGGCCACTCTATATATCTGTCTATGGCACTCTGTGGTTGACTGTCTAACACTCTGTCTGATTCTCTCTCCACTATCATTCTGACTAATCATCAGATTCTCTCTCTGATCCCCTCTGTCTTGCGCTCTGTCTGAATTTCACTTTCTGTGACTTCCTCTCTCTGACTGTTGCTCTGTGTTTTCTCTCACAATATTCGTGTTGGTTTACGTTATTTACGTCATACGTAACACGTAATCTAAGGCATCATTTAGAGTCTTCTGCTGTCTTGTGTCCTTCTCTTGCCCATTATACGTCGCCATTTACGTAATATCTCATACGTAATGCTCGCTCCCCCCTCTCAATCTCACTTTCTCTGAGTGTTCCTTCAAGGCTAGTCTTGTTCCACTGCCCTTGCTCTCTCTCTCTCCTCTCTCTCTCTCTCCCTCTCTTAGGCTTTTACGTTACACGCAACTCTTAAGTTACGTTAGAGTTTACGTAGTGCTCAATCGGCACAGTTGCGGCTTGCCAAGGCACAGGCCCAGGCCCAAGCACTGGCACAGGTCATTGTAGCTGCACGCCCCCCGCTGCGAATTAATCGTTTTTAGTGCCGGGGCTGGCCGCCGCTCACTTGCCGCCCCAGTCTCCCATGGCTGATTAATATTTTTATTCTGCTTCTTTTTCAGCATTTGCCAAGCTGTTGCCAGTTGCAAGTTGTGCGCCTTGTCTTGTTAGCATATCTCGCCTCGCATGCGCTTTTTGCATATTTCGTTTGTTTGTTATCGCTGGCTGTTGTTGTTGTTGTTGTTGTTGTTGGCTAACTGGCCTGGCCTGGCCCGGCCTGCCTGCTGTGTGAGTGTATTATTGGCGCAAAAGTCCAAGTTCAAAGCCATATTTGACTTGGGAAAAATCAATAAAACGATCGCTCGCTGGGGCACATGCGTGTGAGCCGCACTCCATATATATATATATATATATATATATATATATATAGATATATACATACATATCATACATAAGGTATGTATGATATGCCTTTCTCATAATGAAATTATTGCCCTGTGATTGAAATCTATTTATGCTAATTTACGTGTGCATTGCGCATTTGCAACAAGAGGCCGCCATCTGCCAAAGCCAAATAGAACTAAGTTCAGAATTCTTTTTTTTTTTTTTCGTGCAACATTTCCGCATTTTGAGCGCAGCTGCAAACGCAGCTCTGGTCAACGACGCCCACCCAAAAAAAAAAGCGTATCAAACGCAAAAAAAGCCTAAAAAAAATAGAAAAGAAAATAAAAATAACTTGGTACTTGATCTTGATTAGAAGTGTTTGGGTTGTTGCGGGGCCCAAGCTGTTGACAATTTTCAATTAAAATGACTTGAGCCGAGAGTGCTCCGTGTGTGTGTGTGTGTCTGTGTGTGTATGTTAATCCGCCCACGCCAGTGTGTGGCAACGCCTTTAGCCCCCAACATGACTGACAATTCCAATTCGGCTTTAACTTCTTTAGCCCATTTGAACTGTGAATAGATTCAATATATATTTTTTAAGCTCTGCTACTCTAGAAAAAATTGTCATGTGAGGCTTATGTAAAGTTTCGTGTGCTCTTGACATTTATTTGCCTGGCTTTCAGCATTTGACGTTTAATTATAAATGGGTCGCAAAGCCCGGCTGTCTGCCCGTCTGTCCGGCCGACTGACTGTCTGTCTCTCTCGCGCCATTGTGCTTTAATTTTTGATCTCTGACTCTGTGAAGTGCGTCATAAAATCTGCGCACACAACTAAACCACAAGGCGCCCATATCGAACAGCGATTTCATATTTTGTTGTTGGGATTACCTTATCCAATTAGTGACGGCCAAACAGCTAGCTAGCCGGCCGTCCGGCCAGTCAGCCAAATCCCCACAACAATCGACGACACATAAAATGCTAAAATAACTATACAAGAGTTGCTTCATGGTGGATTAGAGGTGGCAGGAGCGTATCGCTGCATAGAACAAGGCAACGGGAATAGTTGACGTTATACGTTACGGCTATAGGAAATCAGAATCTTGCCTCTGCCAGAGCCAGTGCCAGTGCCAGAGCCAGTGCCAGTGCCAGTGCCAGTGCCTGTGCCGTAACCAAGTGCAGTTAAGTTTGTTTTTGTCGCATTGCGTATGTGAGGAGAACAGGTTCCCAAAAACATTTTGCGCCTCGTGTGTGCTCGTCGTATTTGTGATATATTTTATTGTCTTTTGATGTGTTTTAAAATCCCACAGTAAGGAATCGATAAAATTTATCGATGCTGTCTCTGGCAGTCGCCTAGAGACAACGCACAGACATGCTCGCAAACGGGTTCTAGTCCCTGGAGTCGACGCTGACTCGACTCTGAGATAGTGGATGGTTTAGTCGGTGCTGTTGCACGGCCATGGCGACAATTTTAAGTGCGAAATTAAAAGTAAAACAAGCGATTAACATAAATTTTAAGCAAAGCGCAGTTAATGTTCGCCTCGCTGCACGCTTCTGTCTGTGAATGCAGCTCCAGCTCCAGCTCCACTTATCCCTCTCTCTCTCTCTTCTTCACTCTTTCTCTAGCTCGTTCAGGCCATGTTTTGTATAATTTGCATGAAGCCAAGGATGAGGCACAATCTGCAGACTTGAGACTGTTGGCCCGAACTGGAACTGGCGGAAATTGTCGCCTTGTTGCCGGATTAAGACATTGTACGAATCAACTTTTTTTTAATGAAAACTAATGCAATTTATTGATTATTCTTATTTAATAATGTGTGAGAGGGAAGAGGTTGAGAGAGAAGAGACGATACTCGAATTATCTGCTGACAAGACAATTAAGGCGCATCGAACGCAACGCTTTCGGCATTGCGCCAATCCAATCTGACAGCTAATTTGGCTACAGTTCATCTGGAGGCAATGCCACTTGCTGCGGCTCACCGGAAGACCCCACTGACCCAAATACGGCATGAGTGTCAGTTCTCATCTTATTTTATTTTATTTTTTTTTTGCCGTACTGCCCAGCGGTGTGAACACACTATGTGGTCGGTCGGTCGGTCGGTCGCTGGCAATGATCGCAAAATGCATTATTTATGTTGGATTTGAGCAGCTTTCGTGTTCAACTGGTGCGCAGCTCTGACGCATGTTCATGCGGGGCCAGCCCTGGCCGAAAACCTTACAATTTGGCATCATGACAAGCGCGCTTGTGGACCGATGATGCACGCTTGTCAGCCGCCTGACAGTACCGCGGCCCAAGTCCCACAGAGAAATGAGAAAGGGCTGCGAGCTGGAGCTGTAGCTGTAGCTGTTGCCGGAGCCGGAGACGTTGCTGTAGCTGTTCCTGGTTAGCATTTAACTGGCTCTGTATCATGGCCTACTTTAGCTGGTTATCGCTCGCACAGTTTCTCGGGCTGTTTGTTTTAGCGCCTGTTGTGACAGGCGTCTGCCACGTTTTTGGCACTTGAAATGGGCCCACTGCCAGTTTCGCAGCTTGCTGCAAACCAACTGGGGTAGTCGGGAGGAGCAGGGATAGGGGATAGCAGGCTGGCTCTGGCAACCCAACTCAATTGGCGCGTCCAACAAGTGCCTGAGATAAAGCGAACACTCATTACGCACTGATCATGATCACAAGTTGTCAATAAAACATAATACGAGTGCCTAGACATGGCTCTCCCACTCTATAGCTGAACTTGAAATACTCTTACACAAGATGAGCAAAAGTTCTAATAAGAACATGAACATGAATTAAGTTATAGTAGATTGTAGGGAGATCTTAAATGGAAGATAATCTAAGTTCATATGAGTTATAGATTATATATTAGATTACATTTTTTTTATGTGTAAATTTGAATTTTAAGACCAGTAAAACTTTTTTATTTTTTATCGCAATAAATCATTATCATTATGATAATATTTGAAACATATTTCTTCATCAGAAAAAAAGCTTAATTTTATTTTTTTTTTTAATATTTTATGTAAAGAAAAACTATGAAATGATATGAAATGTTGAGCCTCGTATGAAATTCATTTATTTTTTTGACAAAAGATTTTTTGTTAATTTATAAATTATATTTCTTAATCAGAAAAGAAAAAAACAGAAAATATAATATTTAATATTTTCATAATGATTATATATATTAATATTTATTTCAAATAATAAAATGATAATTTGAGATTATGAGGCTCAAATACTTTTCTGCTTACTGTAGAGCTAAATATGGTGTCATCTATTATGACTTAGGCTAGTTAAGCCTGTTAGGGTTAGTGTATTTTTAAGCACTTGCAACTTTCAGCAGTTGTTGCTACAAACTAGCAGCTTGTTTAAGGCTCGCGCGCGTCAATAGTTGTTGCTGATGTTGAAGTGGCAAGAAATAGAGTTGGTTTGCCAGTCGTGACACGAAATGGCACGAGTCTATGTGGAAGAATGCGGCTGGCAGGATATTATATGAAAAGCGTGCAACAAGTAGAAGTTGAACTGTTATGTGCTGTATGTAATTTATACTTTGTAGTGAATATATTTCAAAAGTAAAAGATTCTGAATTAGAAATAAGTTCAAAGTAGTTTTTAGTCTCTTTCTATAATTTAAAAAATGCAGTAAAAAACATACGCATATGCTCTAAGCTAATCGACTCAATTCTTAGCAGATTTTAAGCAATCATAGTTGAGACCTATTTATACATTTTCATTCCACTCTGCTTACCTATCTCAATTTGATTTAAATAATAATAATTATATTTAAATAATATTGTATGTAAATTATAAATATTTTAAAATATAAATATAAATATTATAAAAGTGGTTTCCTCCTATTTATTAGTAAATCGTGTTTCGCGCTGCATCTTAAGGCGAACACATCTCTAGTTGCAAGTGCAATGCACTGTCAAAGGATGCTATACAATGGGGCCAGCAACAACAACAACAACTGTGAACTGCAAACAACAAACTGTCGACAGTTCCATTACACAGACCAAACTTGGGGCAGGCTTGGCCAGAGGAGCTCGGCTCGGCTCAGCTCGATTGCCCACTTCCCAGTGCGTAGCGGTACGAACAGTAAATGTTGTAGTTAAGGCAGCAGTTAGCTGAGATGTTCTTGACGAGTCGAACTGATGCGTTGATGTCCCGCAAAGTTTCTCACAAGACAGAAAGAGAGAGAGAGAGAGAGAGAGAGAGAGAGAGAGAAAGAGAAAGAGAGACTGCAGTTGATATTCTTTGGAGACCTGGCCACATCTAATTAGGCGCTAGCGATTGCGGTTTTGGGCGCGGGTGCAGCACACTTGAGATTTTCTTTGTTTCTAGTTGCAATTGAAAGCATGAATTTATAAATGCCGCCACAACAGTCTCAGCCGCAGCCGCAGCAGCAGCCTTGCAGCCATTTGTGCAACGAGCTGCCCGCAATTTATTGCGCGTTTTGTTTTTGTTTTGCTTTCTTGTTTTGCTAATGAAGTCATTTGCAGCGAGGGCCGCAGGTTCAACGTGATTTGCCTTTGATTAAACATTATGGATTATAAATTGTCTGTCAATCCCTGCGCCAGTGCCACAGCCGGAGAGTCCGTGGTGGCTGTTCTCAGCTCCAATTGCAGTCCAATTGGCAATTGTTCACGCCATGGCGCATATCAGGCAACTTAAATCAGCCAGCGGGCCAATTGGTCCATTGTCTTTGCCTCCATCTCTTTCTGGCCTGATGACGCACTGGACTTTAGACGGTCGAGCGTTGATATCGCTCTTTGGTATCTGTTGGATTATGTAAAACTTGCTCTGCTTTGATGTATCTTACGGTTGTCTCTTAGCTCAGCCACATATTGTTTTGCCTGTTTTGTTGCCTGCCTGCCTGCCTGCCTGCCTGGCTGCCCACGCAATTGATTTGATTTTTGTGACACAATTGAATTATTTATTGGATTAATGCCCAAATGGAAAAGGCGACAGCGCAGCGGCCGCGTCAGCGGCAGCCACAGCTCAGCCCCAAAGCGGAAATGTTTCCATATTTCCATGTAGCTGCAGACAGCTCCAGCCTCCTCCAGTGTGATGCCAGCCCAAAAGACTGTGTGTCCAAGCACAGGCACAAAACAAAGGCCTAAGAATGTTATTCATGGCAATCCGGCAGACCGACTAGACAATGGCATATATACAATCATAAAAGCATACAGTTGAAAGTTATGGTCATGTGTGACCGTTAATGCCTGCTCCACTCACTCTCTCTCGCTCTCTCTCTCTCTCTGCCTCACTCTCTCTCTCTTTTTCTGGCCTGTCAGTTGCTAAGCACTTGGCAATTTGTTAAGATAAGACAAAGCAGAGGAAAAACAAAGCCAAAAGTGTCAAAAGTTACGCGCCCGAACAAGATTGTCAATTAAGCCGAGTCGAAGACGTGGCACAAATTCGATTCCCAAAAACACTTCTCACATACGCACACACACACACACACACACATACACTATACCCACTCCCTCGCCCAGCTTCTGCTCGTTAAGATCTACCCAGTTTGATTATGCAAATCGAGCCGCCAGATGTCGCTGCTGAATCATGCCCAATGAATGGTAAAATATATCAGCTCCATAATGCGAAGTTCCATTGCAAAATTGCTTTATAATTTAATGTTTATTTTTATTAGGAATTGATTTGATTTGATTTGTTTGATTTGTGCGTTTCACATTTTTCAAATTACTCAGCTCGATTGCGGACACTCCCCAGTTGGTCCATTGTTTGGCCAACAGCCACAAGAAACAAGTAGAAATGTCGAGTCAAAACACTTGCTCAACTAACAGATACCTCGCAAAGTAACGAGAAATATATATCTTATGATCTTACTTTATATTTGAAGCCAAGCTCTCTCATATAGGTCTAAGGATTTGCCTTGTAATAAGACCAAGAATTCTGGCTTTCATTTAAGTAAGCTTAAAACATTGCCAAACATTTATATACCCTTCAATATTTGCAACTTACAGGGTATGCATTTACAACAACAGAAACATAGAGAGAGGGAGGGCAAGCAGAGGGCTTGGCTTGGCAGCCGTCTTTATCATGCCTGCAGATCTTGATTTGCCCACAATTGATTAAAAATGTAAATTGTTTATTTATTTTAAACGATTTTATTTCACGTTGATTTGGAGAGAGTCGTCGCCGTCGCCGTCGCCGTCCACTGTCCTCTGTCCACCTGCCTGGTGTGTGTGTCCGAATTGCCATTGTTATGCTAACAGAAATATGAATGACTCCACGAAATGATTGTTTATGACGCTGTGGCACCCTAACAATGTTTCTGCCCCAGCACACAGCACACACCGACACAGAGACATAGACATAGTTTGTATTTGCTGTGGCCGTTGTATTGATTGCTGCCTTTCGGTATGGATTAAGTCATAAAAAGGCCGTAAAACTTGTCGAAAAATGCGCACGCACTTGGATCTTTGGCTAGTTTCAAAGACGATATGTATATATATATATAGTAATATGGATATAGATATGGCCATTAAAATATGAGCCCAGTCGTTGACTGTCGGTTCACATAAAAGGCGTTCCCTACGCTCGGTCACATTAAAAAAAAAAAAACCAAAAACAGAACGAGCGCTACCACCAAAAATGCCATAAAGTCTCCTCCAATCTCACAGTTATGTTACCATTTTACGACTCGACAGCTTTGCCAGGGCACGCAACAAGAAGCTCGATATAAATTTGATTACTTATCTCAAGCCAGCACGGCCCATCGCCAGCTACTGTTGACAATATCTACATATATATGTATATATATATATGTCATGTGGCATACCTTTGGCCCCAAGTGCTACTATCGACAATCTTCTAATGAGCAAAAGATCTCAAAAGACTTCCAAAATCAATTCAAATTTAACGCTTTTCAAGTAACAAAAAAAGGAAGAAAAAAATGAATATAAAAAAAAAAAAAAAAAAAAAAAAATATATATATATATATATATATATATATATATATATATATGTATATATATATATATATGTATATATATATATATATATAGTATCAAGTGTGGATCGTTGACTGTCACAAGTGCAGCGCCCTAAAAAATAATAAGTAAGCAAATTGAAAGTCTGCTCGAGAGTTGAATACCCTGTGCGAGTAAGCTTTAGTTTGGATCCATTAGAAAAAACCGAAGAGCAAAGTATATTATGACAAATAAGCGCTGCTAGAGCCAAAGACATATGATAGGCAAGCTTACAGTAAAGATAATTAATACCAAATTATATAATATTAAATATTAATATCAGGGGTAGTCATATGCCAAAATTTATGTTTGTAGCTTGCTCAGAGACTTCGAGTTCTTGAAGAACAAGCAAATATAAATTTCTAGATTCAACAAAATTGACTAGCTTCAGCTGCTAAATTGCCTGAGCTCCATCATATAATTTGTATATAAATATGCATAAATATAATATATACAAAAATTTTAATCCATCATCTATTATTTTGATATCTAAAGACAACACATACCCTTTGTTAACCCATCTATAATTTGTACAGGGTAATCATAGACAAACAGACGACAGCTAAACAGCTGCACTGACATTTCGAGCCGCCCCAAAAAACGAGGTGTGTGGCAAGTCAAGTGGCAACCATAATAAATACACATTTATATATATATATATAGAGAGAGAGAGAGAGGGAGAGAAAAATTGTAATTTCAACTGAAACATGATAAAGCGGATTTGGGAAAATGTTGGTAAATATATGGAAACATTAAGTAAACATGCGTTTCGTTTAATTAAAGTGATTGTGTGTGTTTGAAGTGAAATGAGGTGTAGTGAAATGCATTTGAATACTTACCACACTTGCTCCATTTGCCACACGTTGCTGCCGCGTGCGTCCAATTGTAAAGCGTCAGAATCGTTTAAAATTCGCAGCAGCCAACGGCTGATGCGTTGCGACAAATGCATTCGGTGGCGGCTCAGATTGTGGCTTGTTGCTTTCCTTCTTTAAGCCAACACCTTGCAATGGCAACGGCAACGGCCGTTGCGCCACATGACGTGCCGCTCAGCCACATCCTTATGTGGGCAACTGTTTTATATTTTTTTTTGAGCTCCTTTTTTTTTTGTGACTCTCAACTCCTGTCGCTATGTTTGCCAACTGTAAGAGCTGCGCACTTCTTGGTATTTTTTTTGGCCTCTGTTCCACAGTTTGTGCTGTTTTCGCAGTATTCGGTTACCAAAGAGCTCATCAAATTTCATTGAGAATGCAGCCATTGAAAGGGTGTCCGGCGTCCGTTGTGCGGCGCCCGCTCGGCCCAGCCTAGAGACAGAGGGCGAGATACATTTACATATATATTTGATTGCGAGAAAACATAATCAGCATTAAAATCGAACAACGCGTTAATCAACTTTCGATATGGTCAATTCAATTGGCCCGAGCTATGTTTCAACATTTTTTATTTTATTTATTTTTTTCTTTGTATACAAAAAATGCGCATAAATTAATACAGTTTATTTATCAGGCATATTAATGGCCGCAGATTAAGACATCATGAGAACTCTCATATTATTATTATTTTTTTCTCTTCTCACTTCATAAATGAAACAAAATGCGGACAGGCCATATGAAACTTTTCCAAAAGCCATCACAACAAATGACTGAATCTTGAGGCCTGAGAAGAGTGTAGGGAAAACAGAAATAAGAAGAAGAAGAAGAAGAAGAAGGAAAAAGAAGTTATATTCAATCGCATGAGGGGGAACACCCCCTGCTGTGAATTTATGCGAAAAGAACCGAACGCGCTGTCGCCTCGGTATGGGGCTGGGCGCTGAACTGGACACTCTTTTTTTTTTTTGGGTAGCGATCGTCACACTGACTCTACTCTCAGCCCGGCCACATATCCATCTACGTCTGCGTCTCCGCCTCTGCATACACATATTTAAAAGAGCGAGAGGAAGACGACCAAAAAAAATAATGTGGCCAAGTGTCATGTGTCATTATGGCTGGCAGCACCACCTAGCCGCGCCACCGCTGAGAACAGTTATGCCTTCATCTGTGGCTTCTTCTTCAAAATGGTTGCGTTTTTTTAATCGCTTCTCTTTTTTTGTTTCTTTTTTTTTTTTTGGGGTGGGCGACTCTGGCGCCATTTTGTGAACAAGTGCCAATTACTTTCTCCAAAAAAAGACCCAAAAAAAATGAAAGAGATATAAAAGAAAAAGACAAATTGTGGCAATGGCTGTTGGCTGAACAGGGGGTTACGTGCAGCGGTGAGCAGGAAAAAAAAGCAGACTTAATGATGTTGCCACATGCTTTTCATTGGCGGCCTCAATGATGATGGCCGACTGGCTGCCGTCTGCCGGTTGCGGTTCTGCGTTCCCATTGCCAATTTACCCCTCCTCGCATTGCGGCTACTGCAGCAGCGGCGGCGGCTGTTCCCATAAACGACTTCAATTACATGCGGAGTGTGTACGACTGTGTGTGTGCGTGTGTGTGTGTGCTAGTGATTATGAGTGTGTCTTGGTGTGCTACTGAGGCGGAGCACCAGCAAAATGGCGGCAGCTGCTGCTGCTGCTGCTGTCGTTGTTGAGTTTTTGCCGTCGGTAAAACGACATTGGCAAGGGAAAAGCGAGCAGCGGCAGTGGCAGCAGCACTTTCTACTTGGCTACGCCGCATGATGACGGATGACGGGCAAGCAGCAAGCAGCAAGCTGTCCCGGCTGCTGTCCACTAACGAGCGATTCCGATGTCGCTGCTCTTATCGCACGGCTACTCCTCTTGCTGGCCGCGTGTCCTCTATATAACTCATGTATCGCTGTGCTACGTCCAGCCTACTTTGTGTTTATTTTCGGTGCTTGGCATTTGCTTGCAGCGACGGCAACGGCAACGGCAACGGCCACCAATACCAATGCCAAAAAGCGCGGATTGAACGCTGATCGCAATCGCAAAATGCTGCCAAAACGCTTCTATGCAAAGTGCCGCGCTTCGATCATGGTGCCTCCTGCAACCGGCGGCTGCTCCTGCAACCCATGAGCGCCCCACGCTCCACGCCGCACGCCCCTCGCCTTGCTCCTTGTCGTTGTCTTTAGCTTGTTCTGGCTGCAGTTTAACAAACTGCGTTGCGTTTCGACAAGCGAAGAACCTGTTGTTGCCTCTCGGCTGTTGTTGTTGCCGTTGCCGTTGCCGCTGCAAGTTGAGTGAGTTGGTTTGGGTTGGTCCAAGTCCGAGAGCTTGCGCGCCTATCAAGATGACCAAGGGGTGAACAAATTCATTCAGTCATTCATCGAAACAAATTGGTTGACTGATGATGACGATGACGACGATGCGGCAGAGAGCGAGACAAGACACACAGACGGACAGGCAAGCAGATAGCAGCAGCAGCAGCAGCAGCAGCAATAACTGCAACTGCAAGAGCAACAGCAACAGCAACAGCAACAGCAACATTGGCTTGTCAATCGGGTTCCCGCGCCTTATTCAATTTTTGCTGCTCGTCTCTCTTCAAATCCTGCGTGTGGGCAGCATCACTGATCCATCCGGCTGGCAGTGGCCACCCCGCGCGCCCAAGCGCCTCGCGTGTCAACGTTTGAAACAATTTTATTTATTTGTCATTAGACATGGCGGACGTGAACGCATTCCAAATGCAAATGCAAATGCTTGGAGCCCGTTGCCCGTTGCCTGTTGCCTGTTGCCTGTGGTGTCGGTCCAACACTCGCCGTGTCATCTGATACGCGCGCCAAGTATAACAATTACGGGGCATAAATAAATGTTTAGAAACAGAAATGAAATCCAACAAACCACAATCTACGATTGCCACACACGCTCGGGCGGCGACATTACAAACGAAATGAAATCAATTTGTATGCGGACATTTTGGATAACAGGCGCTTAGCTACAGCAGCACGACTAAACAGATACCCATTAAATAATAGAGCCACTAGTGGAGCTGAGATGAGCAGCTAGAGATAATGCAGAGTTTAATTTAATTTAATTTAGTGAAATAATGAAGAGAAATTATTTAAGAAAATCATTTAAGGATTATATATGGATATTATTCAGGCAAATTTAAGGAATTAAATTTAGAATTAATTTATGGAATTAAATTAAGAATTAATTTATGTAAATAAGTTATGAATTTATGTAATTTATGTAATTAATTTAAAGAAATATTTTATGGATTTGATATAAATAATTAATTTAAAGAAGGAAATAAATAATTAATTATTTTATGGAAATAATTAAAGAATTATTTCATGGGAATAATTAAAGAATTAATTAGAGGAATTAAATTTATAATTAATTTATAGAATTATTTTCATTAAATATTGATTTAATATGCAATTTTTAATTTCAATTGCCAAGGATATTTTTCTTTAATATCCATAAAATATTTTGGACTTTTCGAACAGATAAAACTCGTGTCAACTGGGATCATCTACAGCGAATACTCTCTGCGCGGCCAGATTTTGCGTGGTATATTGAATATGTATCGCTGGCGGACAGGTCTAGGCGGTAATCGAGTTGGCCGCGCTGACGCTGATGCAGATGCTGGAATCGGAGTTGCAGACGGAGTTGATGTCTGAGGCTGAGTCTGAGTCTGACTCCGAGAGCTGAAAGCAGAGCAATTTACGCGCAAAACGCATGCGCGTCCCGTGCTCTGCCAGCGTCAATATTCGCTCCAAGTGGGTGGCAACCAAGGGGAATGAGGTGCAGGTTGGGCGGAGGGAGGGAGGCCGTTGCTATCTTAGTGTATTGTATGGCTAGCTATGGCTAGGTGTGCTTAGACGCGGTGGGTGTGCGCCCAGTTTTCAGTTATATTTTTGCTGCACGCCATGCACGGATCAGCAATCAGTTCGGCTGCAGCAGCCGCGGCGGCAATTGCATAAATTTCCCATTTTTATGACTGATAGTGTAAGAAATAGGCGTGGCACATGTGAGATGGCAACTATTTGAGCTGCTTAACCCAGGCCAACCACAGCCATGCCATGCAATTGAATTTTGCAGCAGCAGCAGTAGAAGCACAAGGCATAAATTGCCAGCAGAGCAATGCAGATGCAGATGCAGATGCGGACAGAGGCCGAGTGGCAGTGTGGCTGCGGTTGCAGTCGATGCCGACGTCGCAGCCGTGGCCGCCGCTGCCTATCGCCACGCATTGATCAATTGGGCGTTGCCCGGGCGCTGCGACTGAGTAATGGCCAGCAAGCGCCCGCGGACATCATTTCCATAATGTCCTTCACAGGGCAGCAGACGACGACGGCGACGACGACGACGACGTCCAGCTCCAGTCTCAGGTGCAGAATGAAGTGGTGAACTATGCAGGGCGCGCTGCTTGTAACCAGATTTGTATCGATCGCATTTTATGCCACAATTTTCGTTTGATATTTATGTCGATAATAAAATGAAGATGATGAGCGAAATTGCACTCAGAGCGGTGCATGAAAGGGGCGGCTGTGGCGGTGGCGGTGGCGATTCACTTCCGAAAAGGGCAGCCCAATTTCGAGTGGCCAATCAGACCGAGCGCAGCTGTCCCGGCCAGATCAATCTTCCATCATTATTATTATTTGCAGTTGTGGCAGCTGTGTGTGAAAGCTGCGCCGCGGAGCCTAACTGTTATCGCAGCCATTTTGAAAATCTACATATGTAAATTGGTCAACATTTCTTAATGGCTTTTATGACAGCCATTGGACTGTGCGCTTTTAGGTCTTTATGTCCGTCCGCCGTGCGTACATATAAATTTATATACTTGTAGAAACCAGTCTACACAAAAAAAAAAAAAAAAGAAGAAAAAAAACTGAAAAAGACAAAAGCTTCATCAAAATGTGATCACATGTGACTCTTTAAGTGTCTTCCACACACGAGGACAGCCAGCAACGGCAACGGCAGCGGCAGCGGCAGCGAACCGATCGATTTTGATGGAAGATTAGCAAAGCGCTTGCAGCCAAATAAGCAGGCACTGGATGAATATCTATACTGGCTAATAACAATAATCAGGCATGGCGAGTGCAGCAAGTACACGATGTTGGGCTGCATGCTACACATACTCCAAGGGGGCAGGCAGCATGAAAAAGTTCTAAAATAATAAAGAAAAGAAACGAAGACGACACATCCGGATGGGCTGTGCAGCAGAAGAGGAGCCAGCAGAACAGCTGTCAAAGCCAAGGATGAAGATGATGAACAACAGCAGCGACAGAGAGCAGAGAGACGGAGAGACAGAGAGACAGAGACAGAGAAGGGAGCTTACAACAACAACCAACGTTGTCGACGTTGACGTTGCGCCTGTTTAGCTAGCGCTGGCAAAAGAATTTAAAACGCCTCGGGTGCAAATTACCACGAAAACAATTTCGAGTTTGTTGCCGCCGCTGTGCTGCAAGTGCAGCAGCAGAGCAAAAATGGCAGCAGATTGCCAGGATAAAGCATGTTGAAAGCATGCGTCACAAAAGGATGCAGCAGTCAGAGAGAGAGAGAGAGAGAGAGAGACAGAGAAAGGGAGAGAGATAGAGACAAAGTTGCTGATTGCCACTGCTGCTTCTGTTTGTCTGTTGTCTAGCTACTCAGCAGACGACACACACACACACACACACACACACAGACACACAGAGAGACAGCCATCAGGCGGCACATCTGCTGCTGTCATTGATGAAGCATAAAATTATGGGAGGCAACATGATGGCGCATATAAAAATGGCCGCTACTTGGATTAAAGCTGCTGCTGCTGCTGATGCGAGCGTTGGTTGGCTGCCAACAGCTGGACAAACGGACGGCTAAGTTCTTGGCCTGCTTCTAAGTATGGCGGCAACGGCTGCAGCAGCTGCAAGTGCTCGTTGCTAGCGCATAATTAAGCCGTGGTCAGCATGTTTTGCATGGCTGCGATTTAGCACACTTGCAAACGCGATTGGCTGCAGCGATTGGTGGCAGCAGCAACTGCCACTGGCTACTAAGCCTGGCTCATAGATCATTGCACTTGCTCTGCCGCATTCCAAGCTCGCAAGCTTAATTCTATCTCCTCTTTCAGTTTTCTTCTTCTTCTTCTTCTTATTTTCTTTTACTTTTTTGGGACTTGGGCAACAAACTTGGCGCAGTTAGTGTCACAGCGCATCAGATGTCAGGCCATTGCATTGTTCAATGAATTTTCGAAAAATTTACTCAAGCCCCCAGGATGCAGCACACACAAGCACACACACACACACAGGCAATTTCGATAACTGTTGCAACACCTTGACACAAGCACGCAATACGCTTAGCTCTGAGTTGAGCTGAGATCTGATCTGCATTTGCCTCGAATCCTTGACGCTGTGTGTGGCGCAGCGAGTGCACAATACAGGCACACACAACCTGACAACTTGGCAAGCTAAGTGAGTGAAAATTAGCAAAAATCTAAGAAGCAAAAGATGCAGACAGACTGCGCTATACCCTAACCATGGTTTTTTTTAAGCCAGAGAGAAAGAGACAGACAGCTGTGGAATACCCTGAGTAAATATAGTATTTATAAAGCAAGCTTAATTTTTGGGAAGAAATTAAAAATGTTTCATGAGATTGTAGTGCTTGCATAATATGCCAAGTATTTTCCTATTAAATGATTTCTTATTAGTTCTTAATATTTATTATTTAATATTAATATTTTAATATTTAATAATTTCTTATTAAATCTTAAGTATAATATTATTTAATATTTATTGAGTATTTTTAATATCTAGCAATTATTTTATTTTTTACTTATCTCTTTTATAATCTTAGCTCTAAGCTTCACAACTCACCTGTCATATTTGTAGTGTATTTGTTAGTCGTTGTTAGCATCTTTTATGTAGACTACCTGCACTTGGTTGATTGCAAATTGCTGTCGCATTGCGTGCACATTTTAGCCGCAATTCTCTCTGTCGGCTTCGTATCCTGCGGACGTTCATAAACATGACAGTTTGAGCAATTTCCATCAATCACTTTTTTTCTCATTTCTTTCCGTATTTTTTTTTTGGGCGCTTTTTCGCATTTTTTTTTTTTTTTTTTTGTTGTTTTCTTGCACAGATTTCGTGACTTTTCGGGGCACGAATGTTGGATGCTGCCGCTGTAGCCGGCGCTGCAATCAAAAAGTTTTTAGCCTCAGTTCCAGTCGAGCGAAAATTGCAACTTAAATATTTTAACTTTATTATAGAAATGTTTTTCGGGCCCGTCCATGACGATGGGAAAGCAGCAATAATAAGAACGGCAGCAGCAGCAGCAACAATAAAGATCTCACCCAGCCATACCGCATGCTAATGAATGCGCAAATACAACAACATAATTTAAAGAACGATCCTCAAATGCAATCAAGGCGTAGCCAAAAACCCTCTCACCTACAGTGGCCAGCAGTGTGTTCTGTTCCAATTTTTATACAACTTTGGCACCAATCAATTAGCACCAGAAGCAAAAAGCCAAGCCGCCAAGCCGCCAAGCATTCAACACGCACTGGTTAGACAGAGAGAGGCAGAGTGATAGAGTGAGAGAGGGGTGTTCGCACCTCTACATGAAAAGATTTGTTAGGGAACTGGAGGCTGGAGGCTGACTGCATCGTTCGTTAAGTTTTCACACGCTGCCGCTAAGTGCAGCATAACAAATTCTCTCTCCCTCTTTCAGAGTGTGTGTGCGTGTGTGTGTGTGTGTGTGTGTGTGTGTGTACAACTATATTTTCGTAGAAAAGCGAACCGAAACATCAAATTGCAATTAGGAGAAGCCCAAAAATATTACAAGTGGCCGCCGAGCAGCGAGCACAGCCCAAAAGTCAAACTGGAAAGCCGAACTGGTTTTTGGCCTTAACTTTTTGGTTATTTGGGCATTTCGATGTTTGGCATCGGGCGGCCAAGCGTCGGCTTTCGTCTAATCAACATTGCAATCGATGTTCATAAATTTTATTTCATTTGTACACAAATTACAAGAGCGTAGGGTGTTTAACATGGCGTTCAGCTTGTAAGATCAATTGCTGACCAAAACCCGAAACACGGCAGCAGCCGCAGCCGAAGCAGCAGCAGCAGCAGCAGTAGCCAAATAAATTTGTAAAAACTTCAGATAGACTTTGTATACATATATATATATATATTTATACGGAATCGCTGCATTGTCAAGCAATAAATATAAATAATAAGCATATATAACTATATTTATGTGTAATTGAGCATGTGCTTTGCCACAAGCCATGGCTTCGTACTCTTTTGCTCAATTGTAAAATGGAAATTTAGCAGCTGCGGTTGCTTTGCCCCTCGGGCGAGCAAAAACCGTTCAATTCGTGGGCTAAAATATTCAAAACTCAATTGCAATTGTTATGTTTTTTCATTGTTTTGCTAATAAGAGCGGCATTTGCATAACACTTTTCTATCACTTGTCCGTGGGCAGCTAACTTAGCTGTGTTTGGCTGATAGAAAATTGGACAATGTTATTTGTCAGTTGCTAACATTTCAAGTCATTAATGACATATGTATGTCTAGCTTGACTCTGGGTGTAAGGCATACACAACGGCTCCGTATGAAAGGCGTAGCTGCTGGGCATATTCCTTTAAATGATTTTCTATAGCAGTAACAGTTTGTTCATGTTACGCCACAATACAATAGCAAAATGTTATGTTTATATATATATATATATATTTATTTAAAAAACAATAAAAATATTCATATCTCAGTTAACTCTGTCTTAAGACGTATTTGCTTTTGCATACTTTAATGAAAGAATTTTATCGGTTAGCCTAAGAAGATGCTGAATCTACATGTTAGTTACGTTATCAAAAATATATTATGTTAATATTATTATAATATATTTTTTTTTATTTTATACCAAATCATTTTCAAAACTTCAAAGATAATTTCAGTTAAGCAAAACTTTGCATTGAAATATTATTTTGCATCAAGCTAAAGCAGACTTTGATCAGTTTAACTTGAGTTTTTAAATAAAAATAAAAAGAAACTGCATAAGCTGTATTTAATCAATTAATTTAAGTTACGAGAAGCTAATCAATTCCTGTAAAATAAAATATTCCTCAGCCATTGCTGAGCATTAAATTTATGACAATATTTTCCTTATTTCATGTCAATTTTTATTATATATTGCAATTATTTCTGGCTACCCTAGTATTGCAGGGATATGAGGAATTTTTTTAGTCAAATTGCCTAAATATATCTCAATTATGAAGATGAAGATCCTTTCATAAATAAACATAGATATAGAGCTATATATGCAATACCATTTTTGCCCTTTAATTTTACTTGCAGCTTCAGCTTAAGCACTTCAGAAATCTTCATTAAAGTCTATTTCGTAATTAATACTGAAACTATTAAAAATTAGAGTGAAAGTTTTCACTATTAACGTTTCTTTTGCTCTCATTTTTCTCAACTCTACGCGCAAATTGATTCTTAATGAGTTCTTAAATGCTTTTCACTTTCTATGCTCAGCCTTAATTTCATGAACCATAAGCATGCAAATCATTTAACTATGTGCACTTGCCTACAGCTAACACTGAAGCTCATGTCACTTGCCAAATAAATTTCATGTTGTTTATGCCACAAAAAAAAAAAAAATAAATTATGCGGCGCCTGGCATTGCAAATATCAAGCCAAAGCCATACCAATTTGGGAAATTAGCTAAATCTAACATATGCGAGATAGCGCGCTAACTTGGCCAAGTCAGCGGCGAACAGCAAAATGTGAATGCTGCAAGGTACCTGTTGCCCGTTGGCTGGCTGGCAGCTGCGTCTTGCACTTGCCACTTGCTGGCCACTTGCCCCAGAAACGCTGTCGGCGGCAAATGTTGTACAATAATTATCAGCGTCTAATTAAATCGTTGCTTTATGCGATATCTCAGCCACTTGTCGCTGCTGCGGCTGCTGGCCAAGATTGAAGGCGGCCTGACACAGTTTTCTGTGCCGCATTTTATTGCGTTAAATAATAATTTGCAATTCTCTTTTAATTTATTTTTTTTCTGCATTTTATATTGCAATTTTTTTTTTTTGCTTTTTTGGCTTATGTGATTTTCACACTTGGCAAATTTGTCGCCGCGGCTTAATTAGATAGATGCAAAGGCTTGATATGATAAATGTGCTGTTCGGTTATGAAATTGTCTGGATTTATGAGCAGGCGGCAACCATGTTGCACTGTGCCACAAATCAGTGGCTTTCATCGCCGCCTGCCACAAGGATCTAACTGACTGGCCTGGCTGCCTGGCTGGCTGTCTTGGCTGGCCAGCACATAATTTACGCTTAAGCATGGCTTTTGACCAAAATCAATAAATCCACACGGCATTCGCACAACAAAAGAAAATGTGCTCCATGCGCTGTTAGACTCAAGTCAAGTCTCTAGCCGCAGCTACGCATGTGGATGCGATTGAGGCTAGACGGGGCCAGCGGGTAGCGGGCCGTTGTTGCCCATATCATCAACACGGCGGCTGCTGTTGCTGCAGCTAACCTAATATCGTTTGAAATTTATGATTTTGAACTTTTTAGCCAGGTCTCCATCTTGTTATTTTTTTTTTTTTGCATTTTTTGTATTTTTTGCATTTTGGTTTGCTTTAAGTATTTCGTGTTTAAAATATTTGCGCGCCGCTCAAAATTCTTGCACTTTGATGAACTGGTACTGGCAGCTAGCAGCCAAGCAGCCAAGCAGCAGGCAACTTGCGGCGGGTGGGCGTTGCAGCACTTCAGGTTGTTATGCTCGCTCAAAGGCAGCTAAAGAGTATATGCGGTTGGAGATTGTCTGCTAGCATGCAGGCATCGAGTGTAGATAATGCTTTAAAGGTGAGAGTTTATATGAGTTTATGATGAGCACAGAGAGCCATTGACTGGGGTGTTTATAAAGCTCATTTATTCTACTAGACTCTTGAAACTCGCATGGGTCAAAATGTTGAATCACAAAATAAAATATATATAGTTTTAGAACAAAAATCATGTTTGCATAAATTTCAATTACAAATCCATTCTTTTTTTAGAATCTCATTAACTGGAATGTTTATAGAACTCATCTAATAAACTAGAGACTTTAAAATATATAGTCTCAGAGTAAAAATCATTGTTAGCTGAAGATCCTCACTTTTTTAACCCTTAAGAATTCACATCAAAACTTTCCAGTTCTTGTATAATTTTGCTTTAAATTTACTCTTGCCTTGAACGCGTATTGTGCCGTCGGCTACATTCTGTGGCCACATTCTTATTTGTTCTTGTTGTTATTGTGGGCACTTGTGTGTCTAGCAAAATATTGGCTTAACCTAATTTGCGAGCTTGTGTCTGTCTGTGTGTGTGTGTGAGTGTTGCCCAGGCATTGACGTTTTTGTGTTGCCCACTAATCACAAGCGCTGCTCAGATTTATAGTTTGTAGGAGTCGGTCGCAGTGCGTGTGAGCCGGCGCACAGAATGCCATACAAACCGGCTGCTCGACAGTCCGACTTGCGGTCTGTGCGTCTGTCTGTGGCTATCGCCTAGAGCGCAGCGAGCTCATCTCAGAACTGCAGTCAGTCGCTTATCTAATCGTCTGACATTTTAGGTTTAATTTGGCCAGGCTAGGCCAGACCGGAGAGCGCAGTCGACGCCCCACGGCAAGCGCGCCGCGTTGCAGTTGCAACTAAGTCAAGGCCTTTTGGCGATTCCCGCACATGCGTAGCGTAGACGTTAGTCGCAATTCGAATTGAAGTTGGCTGGCTGCCTGGCTGGCTAGCTGGCTAGCTGGCTGGCTGACAGGCCAGTCGGCAGCCAAGTGACAGGTTAACCCACTTTCCTAATAAAACGAGAAAAAAAAAAATTAAAAATAAAACTCAAATGGAAACCCATTTGAATTAGCTGCATTTCGTGGGCATTTGTTGGTCAAAACGATGCCAAAATATTTCCACTCGTAAACTCGCCACGCGGCAGGCATTAATAGGCAAAAGATTTTTAGTTTTTTTTTTTCATTTCCATTTCAATTTCTTATTTCCATTTGGTATTTGAAGTGCGCATGCACGACCCACTTGCCGCAGCCAAAGTCGGAAATTGTTAGCGCTCTGGGGCCTTAATCTCAGCTAAATGCAAAGCGCACTCAAAATCTGATGTATAGAAAACGATCTTTTAAATAACTCTCAGGCCTTAACAGATACGTGAAAGTTGAGCGACAGACAGAAAGAGAGAGAGAGAGAGAGAGAGAGATACAAACAGAGATAGTTGTATATAGAGTTTGCCAGTTTTAGTTCCTCTATCTGGTATATCTTGTCAGTTGCACAAATCCTTATTGATTGGCTGCACAGTTGCTGCCTAGCACTTTGTTATTTGATGGATTGTGGTTGCAGCTCCGTTACCAACTACAGCCAAAAGCGTCAAAATGCAAATGTTTTGACGGCCTTCGCTTGTTAACTGCGTTTGTTGCGTAGTTTGGCATGCAAATAATTGCTGTGCGACGTTGCTGAACGTTGAAATACTCTAGAAGTGAACAGAGTTAATCTGTTATAGAGCTTATCTACAATTTATAATACTCTGGAGGGGCTCAGAGTTCTTCTGCTACAAAGCTTTTTTTTATATAAAGATTATTGCAATTTAAAATTTAAAGTCTGATTTATCATTAAATATATTTTCTTAATATCATTTATGAAACTTCAAGTAGTTGAAAATTGAAAAAGAAATTTAGTACTTGAATAATATTTTATGCACATAAAAGTCTAAGGAGTTAACGATCTCAATATCACATTGGCCACTCGCAATAAATATAAACAGATATTTAACATATTTCATAACAAACAATTCAAATACCCTCTTCAACACACGGCTACAGGGTAATTTTAAAATAAAAATGGAAAAACTTAGAAAAACGTTTTGCAATTTGGTTGCGCTTAGCCACAGAGCCAATTGCATGGCAAATATTTACAGTAAAAATGTGCTCTTTGAGCAATTAGATGCCGCTTGTCGTTCAAGATCAGTTGAAAAGCAGCTAGCTCCAAGCTGCGAGCCAAATAAAATGCAGTTATTAATAAACTCGCATAAAATTATCCCACACACACCAGCAGCTGTCGACGTCATGACAAGCTGAAAATATGTTCAGCCTGGGGCAAAGTCGCATTCAGCGAAGCTTCACAGCGGCTCAGCTCTAATTATGCATCAAGCAATCACTTAAAGAAGCCGCAGCTCGTTTCAGATTAAGATAAGCTGCAGCTCGAGAGAAAAAAATTAAATAACTTAAAGCAAAAAATTAAAAAAAAAAAATTGTAAAAAGCTGCAACAAATACGTAAAATATTTGCTAAAATGCACATAAATCAATGCCATAAGTTGGCTAAAATAACTAAAGAAAAAAAAAATCAATTACAAAAAATGTTTCAACAGCCGCAAACAAAAATAAAAAGTGAACTAAAAATGTTTATTGCTCTGGCGGTGGAATTTTCAAATCAAATCAAATCGAAACGAATCGAATTCGCTTTTGTTATGTTTGTCTCTTTTTTTTTTTGCGGTTTATTTGTTTTGTCTTTTTTGCTAACCTGTCAGTAGGGGCACAGCCAACTATCAAGCAACGGCAACGGCAACGGCAGCAACAACAAAATGCCGGCGTTTGAAGTAGCAACGGCTTTCATTGTCAATATGAGCTGAAATCAAACAGGCAGCAGGCGGCAGGCAGCAGGCAGCAGGCGAACTGCACGCAGTGTGGTCGGCAATGAGCAACAGCTACAAATGTTGTTAACAATTTCATGCTGGCAAGCAGCGAACAGCTACAACAACAACAACAACAACAACAGCAACCACAGTTGACAGTTGTGCATGAAATAGAAACATTGGCAAAATGCAGCTGGCGCTGCGAGCGAAGCTGGGCGGCTGCCTGGTGAGGAAATGTACAATTGGTTGGCTCAAATAGAGTCCCAGAGACAGACAAGCTCTGGCACACAGACAGACAGAGAGACAGACAAACAGACAGACAGACAGATCTGACATGAGCGGGGACAGACTGCCGACTGACGTTGGCCCAGCCAGTCGGGGGGGCCGGGGCATAGCGACAGTTGTCGAGCAGTTGGTCATTCGGCTTGAAACGTGTGTCGCACCGCTCGGCCCCCAAATGCAATTGAAAAATTGTGAGCTCAACAATAAATTCCTTCTGTGTGGGATTGCGAAATGTTTCAGTTTGATTGAATTATGAAGTGCGTACGTTTTTGCCAAAACGGGGCAAAGACCCAAGCGGACGACGGCGGCAGGGCAACAAGAGAAAAATGCCCAAGTCTTGGGCTGTCTATCACAGTGACATGCACATACAAAACAAAAGACTTAGGCAACGAACGCGACGCGTGAGTCACTTTCCATGCAAACAGTGTGCCCCAGTCGAATGCACATTTTCTTCCTCTTGCGCACAAGTTTGCAACAAATGCAAATCATGGCGCGACGTACAAGCATTACGCATTTGTTAAAAGCTGCTGGCTGGGATGTCTGGCTAGCTGGCTGGCTGGCTGACAATCAAAGATTTTGGCTAGCTGTCGCAGCAGCTCATAATTTCAGCTTAAATGCATTAACCGTTAAGCGGTACTAGCGCGCGAGCCGGGCTATGACATTGTCAGTTGAGAGCTACCAGTACAAACCCAAGCCATAGATGGGGCTACCGTTGATGACGTGCGGCAGATACTGCAACGAGCAGCCGCAACATTTGCATATTGCCAACGTGGCAGACATCTCTATACTCACACACAGATGCATGGGAGCAGCCGTCAGGCAGCGCGTGTCAAATAAGTTACGAGCGTGTCTCTTAATGGAAGGTAGTTGCAGCCAGCAGCCCTCCATTTCCATTTTCATTTCGATTTCCATTTTCTCTTTCAAAATTTATTTCGATTTGCGCCTCTTGCAACACAATCGACAAGCGGCGCGTCAATTACTGCGCCTGCCACAAATGTCAACTGCAAACTCTTTTTTCATTGGATTTTCATTTGGTCTGCTCTGCTTACAAGTATATTTCCATTTTCCATTACCTGGGCATAACCTATATATCGCAATATCTTTTGCGTGGGCATCGCCAAAGCCGCCTTCAGACGTACTACGAAAAAAATAAAGAAGTAAGAGATTTTTGGGCGGGAATGCTTGACTAGCTAATGCCCTGGTGACCAGAGTTATCGGATCATTAGAATTTTTTTATCAAGAGAACTTTATATAACAATACATTTAAATCTAATTTCAAGTCTCCAAGTCTGGTAGATAGTCATAGCTAGATCAACTAAGCTCATGCTGTTCAACACATAAAATCTAATTAATCTTCTTCAGCCTGTCACAAACATGCATATCGTACCCACATACCCTTTAAACCTTTTTCAATTGCTTTTAAGGTATAGAGAAAATGATTTCGGGAACCCGGTTGCCCCCTTCCATCAGTTGCCGGGCATCAGTTCGGCTGGCGATGCATGTGATAAATCACAGTCGCGGGCATTATATAGTATTTCATTGCTTAATAAGCCCGGGTCGCTGAAATTGACGCCCGCTGCACTTTTTGGCCATTATTATTTTGGCAGCTACCGCTGGCCGGGCCAACAACAGCAATAGCTACAGCTACAGCAACTGGATTGTCTGGTCCTAATGCCAAGCGGGTCAACATTATGTTTTATTTTTATCTATTTCATTTGGCATCGAGCAATAGCAAAAAAAAAAAAAAAACAAAAAATATCAAAACTCGTGACTTTTCATAGCTTTGGCAGCATTTAAAAGGTTTTTCTTTGAGCCAGCGAAAAGCTGTTGCGGCTGCGGCTGCGGCTGCAGTTGCTGTTGGCAGACAAGAAATTTTTCATTTCAATGATATTTAAGTTTTAGGGCAAGGTTCAATGCCGCCGCAAATTAAATAAGTTTTAAGTAACTTAACAAAGTTATTTTTAAATACAATTAATAATTTAATTAATTTCAAATTGTGTGAGAAAATTATTAAGTTGTTGCTGAGTGATATTTTAAATAAATAATTTAAGTTAATTAAAATTATAAAATATTTGAAAATTAAATTAGAAAGGTTTGTGAAAATGTTAAGCAGATGCTATTAACAGATTTATGGTATGTTAAATAATTATGTTGATTAATTTGTATATTATTTTAAAGACAATATTTAATATATTGCATTCATACATTTATAAATTTAAAAATATTTAAACAAGATTCTGGGATATGAATTATCTAGCAGGCAAAGGTTTATTCAAACGCTCATATAAAATACTGCCTTTTAGGATTTCCTTTAATGAGTATAATATTTTTAGAATTTTAGAACATATCATGAAGAATAATAATCAAATCAAATAAACATATAATAATAATAATACAAAATTTATAATAATATATAGTATAAAAAAAATATATAGTAAAAAAAAAAATATATATATTGGCAACGACTCCACAGTCCAGGCTGTAGAACCGCGGCCTGGCAGCTTAATTGACATGAAACGTTTATTCGAGCGCAACTTAGACATAAACTACCTCATTATGTGCTTTAACATGCTCTGCCTTTTCAAGAGCCCCAACAAAGTAATACTGGATTGCATTTAGAAGCTGTGTGCTTTAACAGCAACAGGTTATATAGCAATCAAAATCTGTAGCAACTTTAACTTCAGTTCTAATATAAATCCGAAATAGAATATTATATCTAAAGCTGCAGCTAGAAGCTGGAGTTAAGAGCCGAACATATCTGCAGAACTCGATTTAAGGCTTAAAAAGTTTTGTTTTAAAATAATACTGTTAAGTCCAGTGAACTGTTAAGATTTGCCTAAGCCGCTCTCTGTTATATGAACCTTTCACACTAAATCCACTCGTCGTCTACTGTTTATGACTTATCATAAAATTCAAAACTTCTGTTATTTTCATGGAGGCTGAACAAAAGTTTTGTCAATAAAAACCAAAAATGTATTAATGCTCCAGATAAGCGCTTAAGTTAAGTGCCTTATTTGACAGACTGACTGCTCACCTTCACACGTTCACTTTCGATACGCAATCAATAATGATAAGTGCCAAAACTTGTATGCACATAAAAGTCACGCCTCGCAATGCAATCGTAAAGTCAGCCAGCCAGCCTTATATAGATACCATATACAGTTTCAATATCCCAAACATTTGTACGTTGATTCTTATGAGCATCGATAACATTTTACACACGTTTCAAATGCTAATCGAGCGGCCAAACATGTTGCAGCTACTGCGTTTACACGCGTACGTAAAAAACGTAAACGAAAACGAAGTCAAAAGTTGGCCAAAAGCCTGGGCGCTGGCAGAGTGCCAGAATGGCAGGTGCCAGGTGGGAGGCGGCAAGCTGGCAGGGGCAAGGCGCTGTGGCACATGGGTTCGTGTTTGGGGGCATGTTCACGCAAGTGTAAGACAAGTCGACGTGACCATAAGAATCGCCACAAGAGCCCAGGCAAACAAAAATTGTTGCTCAACTTTTTTATTTTTATTTTTTTGCTGCATGTACATAAATATATCAATTTATATATATATATATATATATATATATTTTTTTTTTACGATCAAAGCGCGCAAATTGTAATCAAACACCAACAACAACTGCGGCTACTGTTTGGCTAGACCTTGTCGATGCTGCAATTTGTTGTTGCTGCTGCTGTTGTTGTTGTTGTTGTTGTTATTGTGCTGCTGTGGCAAGAGGCGTGCTGTTCGCTGTTAGTGCAGCCACGCCCTCTTGTACTAGGCAATAAGTCAAACCTTGCTCCTTAGTTGTTGTTGCAGCAGCTGTTAGCCAGTTGACCCGCATGTTAATTATAAACACATTAGGCTGCTAAAGGAATTAGAATTAGCTTATCGCACACACACACACACACACACGCACGCACACACTCTGCTAGCACGCGTGTTGCCATACAAACAAAATGCTAACAAGGCCAAAAAGAAATAAATATTGTAAATAGAACGCAGCGTTATCTATGCAGCTCTAACGCCTTTGTCGACGGCCACAGATGCAACCTGCTGATGCAATTAATCACAGAGCAAACCCAAAAACCAATACCCCCAATATCCCCAAAACTTAAAAGACCAAAGCGAGTCAAGCAAAGCGACCCAAAGCTGATTAGCATAATTTGATGAAGCACCAAATGTCGGCTTGACTTTTAATACACTATCTGAGAGTGTTGTGCACGATCCCAAATTGATATGTGTGAACTCTTTCTGTATACAATATATATATAGTAATGTAAATTTGTGCATAGGTATGTAATCTATATGTATATATTATAGTTATGTAAAGCGCTCTCGCTAAGCTAACTATATCAAAGTAGTTTCAGTATGCATTTCTCTCGCATATTTTTCTTGTGAAAGGCCACAGCTGATCCGCTTTATCTCTGAGCTTTGTCTTGAAAACTGTTGAGTTTTTGTAGAGTTTAGAAACAACAGCTCTTCAAGCATGCAATACGGGCGTAGCTCTTCCAAGATCTGAGACTTTGTGTTACAAAAAGAAGAAGAAGAAGTATAAGCGACGCTACTATAATTTAGGAATGGGATTGGATATCAGATAAATTTTACGTTACATATAATAAATTAATAATGTATATAATAAATATTAAATATATTTAAATAAATATTAAATACATATTAATGAAATATTTATATGTAAGAGTAAAAACTAAACAGACTTTGAAGTATTCAAAAAAATCAATGAAAATGCATTTAAAGAAAGTGATCTTCTAGTATTTAGACTGAACTGCAGGTCTAATTTTATTCGATATGCTAACTAAATGTGAAAGGAGTAATATATATGGAGTAAATCTATATATATATCAAGATCAATAAATCAATATTCTAAAACCTATATCAAAGTCTCATGGAACAAAGGGCATTCGAACTTCGTCTTCTTCTAGCTACATTCTTATTTCGTAGCTGTTGCTGTTGTCGGTTATTCGTAACTGGGACAACGCCTGTCCGGATTTGGGCATGGACCCGCGTCTCGGCCAAAACAGAAAGCTATTTTAAGATTTTGATTTGGATGCGCAAGATTAGCCACGCGCTCTGCACTCTCCGTGGTGATCTGCTGTTATTGTTGTTGTTGCTCCCCTTTTACAATTCTAATGAACTGCCAGAGCGAAGTCAATGCATCAAGTGCCAAGTTGAGGCGACCGAGAACCAAAATGCGATGAACTGTCGTTAAAAGATTTATTGCAGTTCAGGCGCTGAGGAGCACTGAAATCTTCGGCTTCGGTATATATTCTCTCTGACGAAGGTTTCTTTATTTTGTTTTATTTGCTTGACTTGGGTGGGGGCGCTCGCTCGGCTCTTTTGGCTATAAAAATAAAATGCAGCTGTTGTAGCTTTGAACTTTCGACACCTTTTGCGAGGGCAACCGCATTTTACTGAGCAAATGCAAGCCACACACTGAGTGGCTGCATTTCAGTTTGTGTCTGAGTGTGTGTGTCTGTGTGTGTGTGTGAGTTCTTTAATTGCCAACGCAACAGTTAGCAATTTTATGGCTTCACAACGCCTTTGTGGATTGCTTTTTTGGGTTTTCTCATTTGTCTGAGACGTCATAAATAGACTTCACTGCAGTTTTTTTTTCACTTCATTTATTTTCTTCTTCTTGTTCAGCTGATCATAACGGTGGGTGGGTGGTTGGTTTATTTTTTGGTCTTTTGATTTTTTATCGCAAAAATTAATTAAGTAATTAAACGTGCTCATGTGCTGGCCGCACCTACAATAGCCAGCTAATTGGCCATAGCAATTGGCAGCTAACAAACAAAAAAAAAAAAAAAGCAACGAAAGACTCAAGGCACGAACTGGCGCTGACAGCGTCAGCTTAACAGAGATTCGCTGCGCAGGCCCTCCCATTTTGGCTTGACAAAAGATGGCTACCCAAAAGGCCGCTATTAGCACCCAGCCAAAAAGCCATTAACCAAATACAAACCAAACAACATGAGAAGCAACACAGCAGCAGCTACAAAAACAACAACAACGATGATGATGACTTGCGCCAGACACGTTTCAGCACGTTTGTCAAATAGACCAATCAGAGTCGCGTAATTTTGGGCTTATTAACATTAAACGAGGCGGCGGTAGCAAAAATAATTTGCTGTTTATTTGTTGGTAATTGGACGCGCCAAACGCCTGGCGCCTCTTCAGCAACTAATGATGGCTGTTAGTGAACCCAAAAAAAAAAAAAAAATAAAATAAATATTGAGCCACGTTCAGCGCAGCAGCCGCAACATGAATAACATTTTAATTGAGTTACCAAACGAGCGAGACAGCAAGAGAGAGAGAGAGAGAGAGAGAAAGGGAGAGAGAGAGAGAGAGAGAAATAAATTGGACATTGGGCAAACATTTGGCTGCGGTTCGGCTGTAATTTGACAGCTCTGTGATATTAATGCGATTTGACAGCGACAATGACAGTTGTGTGTGCACTCAAATCAAACAAGACAAATAAACAGGCAGACGAGACGACGAACGCCTGGATGGATGGACGGCGCAGCGCACATTGCGTATGCTTGATCGAGTCGGCGCTGCTCTGCCTTTGTCAGTCATCCATCACAGTGAAAAACCGAAAAAAAAAACAAGCTGAGAAGAAGCGGCAGCGGTAGACGTTGCTGCAAAGTTTGATCAACGAGCGCGACACTGGCATAATGAGCGCCTATGGATGTTGACTGTGGCTGCAGTCAGATCTGCGACTCTGCTGTGTGTCTGTGTGTGTGTGTGTGTGTGTATAATTGTCAATGAAACTGGTTTTGGGTAACATCATTCCGTCACTCACGCGCCCAGTCAACTGGCCAAATACGCACAGGCGACAACGACAACGACAACGGCGACGATGAAAACGGCAACAACAACAAGGCTCGAGCATGAACGCAGCAAAGCCGATGCGCTTCAAAGATAATAACCAATATATGCCAAAGCGAAGAACCCCATAAGCAGGAACCCCAACAACAAGCAGAACAACCTGTGTAACGACCACGCCAACACCAAACACCAAACACTAAACAACAACAACAACAACAGCAAACGAAAACACAGCAATCGGGGAATGTAACAAACGAGTGAAAACTAATGGAAAATAATGGAAAAATATTTACAATAGACGCTCGTTTTGTTATAAAGCACCAAGGCGAGAAGCAGGCAGGTGAGTGAAAGAAAAAAAAAAAAGAAACAACCGTAAGAAGCCACGGCCCAAGAGTCGTAGAAAAATTAAAGAGAAAGAAAAACTTATAAAAGATTTGAGTGACAGTAAAATGAAATGACGATTGGCGGCAGGCAGCAGGCAGCAGGCACCAAGTGGCAAGCGAAGCGCAACAAACAGGCATTAGAAAGCTAATGAAAGTTAACACAATGACAACTATAGAATACTATCTATATATAGCATAATGTATATATATATATATATATATATATATATATATATATATATATATATATATATATATATGGATGTGTGTTGATATTTATAAGCAATGCTCACACAGACACAACTCAAAACTCAGCTGCAGTTCTTAAGGCGAGCATTTGATCGAGCTGTTGATAATTATTAAACATCGTTTGAAGGTTGTTAATATTAAACGGCAACAAACATTTGCATGCAATATTACAACAACAACAATGAACAACAACAATTAGAATATATATATTGTATGCAATAGCAGCGACTGCAACAGCATCGCCCACGCCAAAGACAAGAATTGAGCACAGGCGACGCTTGATTTTTTGTGAGCAGCTTGCAGCTAAAGGGTGAATAGTAAATACACTATATATTTAAATATATATAACGATTATATATAGTTAAGTTACTTTATATATTATATAGCTATTTATGATATTTACAATATTTTCTATTTAAAATATATTTTTATATTTTATCAAATTTATTGCATAGAGTTTATGCCTTTTGTTTTCTCTAATTGTAATTACTATTAATTTTATTATTATTTTTAATTTTATCATTATTATTATTATTAATTTTATTTATTTTGATTAATTGTTTCTTAGATCATATATATATATATAAAATAAAATATATTTTCTAATAGCGAGCTGAATATGTTATTGAAATTGTATTAAAAATTAAATCAAAAACTCTAAACTAAACCTGCATATTGTTCATATATTCTATAACTGATACTATATAATCCTCTTAAACAGTAATCATTGCATTATTACATAAATTAAAAATAAAATGTTAATCAGCAATTTATGCTGTAGCAGTTCATATCAAGTCAAAGTTACTATTTTCATACTCTATGCATGCCTTGCAGCTGTAAACGGCGCCAAAACGGCATTGAGTAAAGTTCGCTACAGTTTTGAAACGCAGGCATTTAACTATAAATATACAAATGAGTTATACACACATTCGTATATATGTATGTATGTGTGTGTATGCAAATAGTTCTGTGAGAACGCGATTTTAAAGTGTCTTAAATATGTTGTTGAATAACAAGCGCTAACATGCATTAGAAAAGCAAACTTTGCCAATTGGCTAAGCAATTAAGTGGCATTTGTCGCACTGGCGCCGCACAACTAACACACAGCTCACACACACACAGTTATACTTTGGAGTACTCAGGCCTGACATAAAAAATACTAGAGCTAAGATCTATCATAGAGCAATCATAAATTTTCATTATGCAGATTATGGCAATTGAGCTTGGTGCTTGGTGCTAGTAGAACGCGAACTCACTTAAGAAGTGAAGGTCAACAACTTGTTGTGTGATTGGGGTGCGACCCCAAAAATAGCAGCTAATTAAACTGATGTTAATACTGATCCATGATCAATGATTAGAGCCAATGGCTGGCATTTACATTAGCCAGCTGCGGGAGGTCCAGCTCACAAGGCAACTCAAGTTCACTCACATGTGTTGATTATATGTATATATATACTTATATATGCTATGAAATTGTAATTACCGTACAATATCATAGCCTAAATGATATGTGATGGTTATATTAATGATATATCTAATTACATAGAAGTTGCTAAATTGCGATTGTTGCCTAAATATATCAAAACAAGTTAATCATGCGCAATTTACAGATATAAAAATATAAAATATAGAATTATTTAGAGTTGAGCTCAATTGCGACTTTGTGAATTTTTATTTGCTAATTGGCCAAGCAGCCAGAGCAAATTTTAGTTAATCTTCTAAAGAGTTTAATAGTAATTTTATAATACTTATACAATTTTAAATTCTATAAGTCTATATATATATAGTTTTTCTAAATTTATTGTGACTCTATTAAACGTAACTATATGAAAATATATATATATTTTTTTAATTAATATCAGATTTGTGTTGAACATTTCCATGGTTTAATAGAGCTTAAGTTTTTTTTTTAGTAAGTAAATTATAAATAAAATTAAAATTATAAATAAAATAATAAAATAGCTTTGTTAAATATATTTATATATGTTATGACCAAATTTGAAGTCTTAAAATTATTTCTCTCGTTATCATTAAAAATCAAACGGCCTAAAGAAATTTTTTGCCATAAAAAATATATCTATGAATAAATTTATTTATATATATAAAACTCTAGTTTCCAGTTCCAGAGAAAACACTATGGAATCACAATAATCAATAACTAGATGATATTTTCAACATTTCCCATAAACATCCGTTAAAGTTCAATAAACTGAAAAATCTCTTTGTGACAAATCTTGCAACGATTATTAAGAAAAATATTCAACAGAAATATTTGGGCTTCTTTTGTTTTGATTCTCCCACCGTGCGCGCTGATGTTCTTGCTAAGCCACGCCTCCGAGACATCTAATTCAAACTGAAATTCTGAACTGAAACTGTTTGTTTTTTTTTTCGTCTTTTTTTGTGAAGCTTTTAATTATTGGAAAATGGGCTCGACATGAACGGGCAGCGGCAACGGCCCGCATGAGAGTCGAGCGAGCTGAGCGACGAATGTTTCGTTGGTTTAGGTTCGCTTTCAGGTGTTTGTTAATTTGTTGTTGTGGCTCGTTTATACATACATATAAAGGTATAAACACACATAGAAAAGTACCTAGTGCCTGACTGAAACTCGTCTTAAGGTTTTCCCTTTGCTAGTCAAATGTTTGCCTTGGTGAGCCGAGGTGTTAAAGCTCGTCTCAGTGTTTGGTCACAGCCACAGCATCTCTCTCCCTGTGTGCGTGTGTTTGTTTCTCTGCCTAAGCACTTTGACTAGCTTGAGCTTGTAGGCTTATAATTCATTAAATTTGTATCTTTGACGGTCTCTCGACTGCTGGAGACGCAGTCGACGTCGCTGCTCTGTAGATTGTTTTCAGATTTGGGCCGAGCGACGCATGTCTGATTTGGTAAGCCGGCAGCTGATTATGTGGCACATTAGTTGAGACGCTGGCCAGCAACAGCTGGCTGGCTGGCTAGCTGGCTAGCTGGCTCTGCATGTATTTATAATTCAATCAATGAGGAATTAACCAGAGCGTAGCTGCTGCAAAGGCGCCAACGGCGACTCTCACATGCTCTGCCAGAGCAAGGTCAATAAAAGCAAATGTTTAATAGTTGAAAAAGAAAAGGGAGAGAGAGACAGAGCGAGTGTATGTGTGTGTGTGTGTAACCACAGAAACAAAAGACTCAAGCAACGAACATTAATTTCATTAGTTTTGCATAGGGTTTGGTTGCCCTCACGCACTCGCTCTGCGCACTGCCCTCCGAGGCTTTTTGACAAATTCGTTTAAGAAAATTTCAAAATTGAAAAGATTCATTCATCAGCGCGCGCATCATCATCATCAGCAACAGGCAGGCAGCAGTCACAGCCACAGTCGCAGAAGGCCGGGCAAAGGCGTTGTTTAATGGATTCCAACAGCCAGCTGTTAAAACAGAATGAGCAAGAGCGAGAGAGAGAGAGGGAGAGCGAGAGAGTCGGCCTGGCAGCCCGCCCGTCAGTCAGTTAGTTGACTGCGCAGACAGTAACAACAGGCCAAGCTCAAAGGTCCATGTGCGATCTGACCCATTGTCGTTATAAATTAGCGCAATCAATCAACTCACTTCACCTGATTCGGCCAAAAAGATTTCGAACAATGTGAATAGACGGACGGACGGGCGGGCGGACGGATAGCCGGACAGAGCTGAGCCAAACAGGTTCGACTTAGTGCGTTAGAGAGACACACGGAGCTAAATCGGAGCGAGACCAAAGTTGGGAAGAATATTGGGGAAAGCCGCGTGTTCAATAACTCTAGCGCAAAATAAAGAGATAGTGAAAGCGCTTGACTAAAAGATACTCTGTACTCTAGCAGAAAATCAACTTGGATTGGGTGATATAGATATAGTATACAGTATTCCAGCTCATTTAGTCTCTGAGACACTTAGTAACCGTGAATGGAACTTACTTGAATGCATCACGCTTGTAGATGTTGATGAGCAGAAATATAGACTTGCTAGTTTCACTGAGATGCCCAAGGACAGATAGAAAATGCTGAAAATTATGATCAAGGAGATAAATTATAATAAAATAAAATTATTTAGAACTAGAGCAGAACAGTATACTTAAACGGATAACAGAGAAGAAGCAATCTGTGGTATATCCCGCTCTCTCAAAGGAAGATAGTATATATTGCTAGCTTTTATAATCAGAGAGTTTAATAAGGTTAGACTTTCTGTCTATTCTATAGCTGAAGCTCTCATAAAAAGGAGCTGAAAGCCAATATAATATCAATCGGTTTCTCTCTGCTGATGTTCAGGTAAAATATCCACCCCATTGTTTCACAAGCCACAGGGTATGATCACAAACATATTTATTTACGCATATTAGAAACCATACGTAAACCAAACAAAGTTCTGCACTTCGTCATTGTCAATACAGACAGGGACAGAGCCATTGACCAGTTTGTTAAATTAATCAGCAAATCGTTAAATTGACTTGAAAAATAAAAACTTAAAATATTGCCGGCAGCCAAGTATGAGCAGCGCCAAAGTCGGATTCGAGTTGAGTTTTATACAAAATTTGCCTCTTTTCCCAGCATGCTTATCAAATCACATGTGAGCAAGTTCGTTGCCTAAGTCTTCTGTTGTTTGTTGTTATTGTTGTTCCTTTTTTTTCTCCTCTTCAGTATCTGTAGCGTATCAGTATTTTATCTGTCTTTCTTCTTTTCCGAGCATATGTTAACAAGAAACGCAGTCACCAAGCCAGCGAGAGTCGACGCTCGGCCAGACTCCCAAGAAAAGCAGTTAAGCATCTTTAAAGATGTTCTTCTATGTCTATTTTGTTGTTTTTTTCGGTTTATTTATTTTTTTTGTTTTTTTTTTTCAGGTGTAAAAAGAAAGAAGTTTTTTCATAAATTCAAATCCAAATGCCGATCGTAAATTTCTTTAGAGCCTGCTGCCCATTTGCTGCCCTTCCACGTAATTTCGTTAGCGCCCAAAGGGACGCGCGCACTTAAAAAGAAAAGAAAAACCAAATTTGGGCAACAGAAAATATCTATGTGTGCGTGTGTGTGTTATGGTCTCTTTCTTCATTTTGGTCGCACTTACCCTTTCTTTTGTAAATATTAGTTGTGTTCTGTCCGCATTGTTATTGCTAAAGTTTAGTGGCCCATTGTCAGGATTACGATATGATATGATATGAGAGCCCGAGCTCCGGCACTTTCTTTTGGCCTGGGAAATGTTTTATTTTGATTGGAATTCTTTTCTGTTTGCGGCCTGTAGCGCAAGTCTCTTGCCGCATACAAAGAGATCAACTATATATTATATATACATATATAAATTTAGAATTCTCCGATTCTAAGCTGCAGTCGGTGTCTGCGTTGCTTTGTGGATTTTTGTTTTCTGCATTGATTTTCTTAGCTGCAGGTGCGGAAGCAATTTGTTTAGAATTTTGCTGTAAACGCAGCAAGCAAAGCAGCTACAGAAAAAAAAAAAAAAAAAACAAAATAAAAGCAACAACAACAAGTGCCACAAGAGCTGGGTCCCGACCAACATGGACATTAAATAAAAGCGAAAAGAGTAAACATACAACACGAGAAAATATTGCATGCTCAGTTTGCCAAGAGGCAAATGCTGCACGAGTGTTAGTGTGTGTGTGCGTGTATCTGTGTGTGTGTTTGTGTGTGTGTCTGTGTATATGCAAATTATTGTGCACACAGAGACGCAACAACAACAGCAACGGCAGCAGCACAGCTAGCCAAACACTTGAGTCGCGTTGTCAGCCAAAGGAATCGTTTCAACTGCCTTGCAACTTCATTGGCCTAACTTTAAAGACTCGCCAAATCAATGTAAACTAACCGAAAATAACTCACGCAACTGAATCGACGAGGGCAGTTCAATTCAGATGCGAGAAAAAAGGAAATATATATATATATATATATATATATATATATATATATATATATATATATATATATTTATAATTTATATATTTCTTTATGTATAATTTTTAGGCTTTTCTTTTGGGAATGAAATTATATAGAAATTGTAAACTCCACTTATAACTGAAATTAATTAATTTTAAGAGAGTTTCAGCTAGACTTCAGACATGAAAAGAAGCTGTTTAGATGTCCTAAATAAAGCAGCTTCAAGTTATAGCATAAATTGATGTTAGTCTAAAATAAACGGGCAATAAATATGATATACCAATAAATACATAGAAATATACAAGAAAAGGCAGTAATTGAGGCAAATTACTGAGTACAAGAGTGTACTCTCTTTGCATTTTAGAGCGAAAATATACATCTTGACATGGCAAATATAAATCTTTTCAGAAAATACAAAAAAATTACTATGACAAAACAAATGCAAGTCATTTTGAAATATAAAGCATAACTGTTTAATTATTTAATTATTATTTCCACATGTTAAAACATATAGGGCAAATTTCGTATTATATTCAAGGAGCCACTGACTTCTCGTTATTGGTATTATTTCTCGATTGCTTGGTAACATTTGACAGTAAGTTTGAAAAGACTTAAAAAAAATAGAAAATTTCAAATCTCTTTTAGTTCCGAGCTTCATTTTTGTCTTTCTTTCTAAAAATATTTTAAATAAATTATAAAATCCCTTAAATGCATTTTATATGTCGGGAATATTCTGTTTATTACAAGAATTTTACATTCCCATCACAGAATTTACTTTATTCAATTTAATATATATTTTTATTATATTCTGATATCTCACTTATGGCATACGGCATTATTCATTGAGCCACCCTTGCTACGTATCATAACTGTAGGCGCATTATGTTTTATTGTTGCTGGAACCTTATGGCACATGTCCATAAACTTTTATTAATAACCCCATAAAAAATGATCATAAAAATTGTGTACTCTTGTGGATGTTGCTGTTGTTGTTGTTGTTGTTTGTTACGGTAAGTTTTACAACATGCATATATGCAAAGTGTTTGCAGTTTTACTTTACGAATGTGAGTGTATGTATGTGTAGTTGTGTATATGTGTATGCTTAGACAATGGCACAGCTGGTGGGCTGTAGTCTGCACCTTGGCACCCACCTTAACAATTTCTCCAATATTTTATGTTTGAACTGCAAAGAGCTCTATTATATTGTTTTATGGTTTCCCTTGCTTAGATGAAGGAAATCTCTTTGATTTCAGCCAAAGAAGATTTCTGTGTCTGCCCGAAATGTAAGACGATATGCTTAAAGAGTTTGTAGCAAGTTCTGAACGTGTTAAAGTCACAAGTTCCCTAACACGTCCTAAAGGTTATTTGATATATTTATTAAACTAGCATAACGATTTTTATTAAGCTCCAACAGACACACACACACACACAATTACTTAGCGGGAGCATTGTGAGCAAGAAACGGGTTATCTAAACATTTGCTGCTCTTTAGATTTTAGAGCCTTTCGAATTTCTTATGGGATTTGCAGCGCGCAACCAAGTTGAAAGTAAGGCAAAGTGCGGCAACTATTGCCATAGAGCAACACTCCAACTTTGTGTTGACCATATAGAAATATACATATATAATTCAGTCTCGTTCCAGTTGCAGACGCCTGCCTGCCTGGCTGGCTGGCTGGCTGCCTGGCTGCTTGCCTTATTTCATTTCATTTTATTTACGTGAACTACTCTGGTGTCCAATAAAATATACGCAACGAAATCAGATGCAAAACTCGAGGCAACGAGACGAGTTGCTGGAAAAGCCAGCCCAAAAGCCAGAGATACGCATGCCAAGGCTGCGCCAGAGCGGGAGAGATATAGACAGAGGGATGCAGAGAGAGCAGCAGCGAGAGCGAGAGCGAGAGTGAGCGCGCAAAAGATTCTCATTCTCAGCATCTTGTCGTTGAGACACGCGGACGCACTTAATGAGCAGCGATCTTAAATCTTAAAGCAGACGCACAGACAGCCGCCAGAGATGGCCTGGACCTGAGGCCCGGCATCGGGGTCTGCTGGCTGCTATCTGTGCAGAGGCAGGGCTGACACACACACACACACATGTGTGTGCCAAAGTGTGTGCGACGAAAGTATCTTGAACTGCGCTTTGCCTCATTCCGGCTCAGCTTCATCTTTCTTCTGGCTTCGTCGCTGCACTTGAATTTCAAACTCACACAGAGACAGAGATAGCAACAGTGAAAGATAGAGAGAGAGCAAGAGAGAGTGAGTGAGTGAGAGAGAGAGAGAGGGGGACACTTCAAATGCTTATGAAGATATTATGAAAAGCAAGCCGAGGCCGAAACTGGAGGCAGTGTCTGCTGCGGCCTGCGTGACAACCATGCCACTCGAGTGAGAGCGAGTGGCCGAGGCCGAGGCCAAGGAAGAGGCATAGGCAAAGGCAAAGGCAGAGAGGCTGCAGCATTTTGTGGCAAGTTACTCTGCGCTCTGCTTGCGAGTTGACAAATGCAGCGCAGAGACGAGACAGCCATGGGAGTAGTTAACCGTGGAGCACTAGAAGCAATCGCAATCGCAGCTGCCGCTCATCTCTTGGCATCTTCTTCACCTGCAAAAAAGATCAATGACAATTTATTGTCATGACTATGTAAGTTCTCGCTGGCGCAGGCGCAGGCGTGCTCATACGTACATACATACACATAATATCAGCAAGATGCATCTGCATCTGCATCTGCAAGGCAAAGTCAATTCGATTTGATTTCTTATTATTTTTGTTTGTCTTTTTATTTGTTTCGCTTAAGGAAAATGGCAAATAAATTATACAAAAATGTTATCTACCTATAGATTACAATTAGCTTTCACTAATGCTTAAACAAAATATCACAAAAACGTATCTTAGAACTAGAACTAAGCGATAGCTAAAACGATAAGTGTAAGTTACAAAACGGCTGCTTAAAGACAAGATATTTTTTTAATGCTTAATACTCGCTTTAGATATTGATCTGATGTCCTGCTAATACTCGTACTTGGCCACGCCACGCGCTCTAATTGATCAATGATTAACTGTGAATTGTTAAGCATTCTCCAACTCCAACTCCAACTCCAACTCCATCTCCGTCCCATTCTGTTGACTAAATTGTGCGGGCCAGTTGTGAACATTTGGCATTTGATTAACTTAACTCGAGACTAAGTTTAGTCATCTATGTTTAACAACTCGAACATCTTCTTCTTCTTCATATTTACAGCTTATCAGTCAGATATATATGTATATATATATATATAGATCTATATATATATATATATATATAGATCTATATATCTTGTTATCGTTTCGTTTCATTAGCTGCTCTTGTTGCTGTCGCCGCACTTGTGAACCTGGGCCAGCACGCGATCGATGCGCTCTGCCAGAATCTTGATTGATTTATCCGGCAAAGAGGGCAGCACATCACGCACATTCGGGCTGGTTGTGCGCTCAAACAGTTCGCGCAGTTGGCGACCCGCGCCCTCGGCACGCAAGCGCTGCAGCGCCTCAATGGTGGGACGACGAAAGATGCACAGATTGTCCAAGAGCAGACTGTGATAGGCCTCATACTTTTTGAGCAAACGATAGCCGTGCAGCAGACCCGATTCGTTGTCCAAGAATACGAGCAGCTGCGTCTCGCTCTGTCGCGCCAGATTGTGCGCTGGCGCAGCCATAATGTCGGCATTCCATTGAAAGTTGTACAAGTTATTAACGACACGATCGAGGTTCGCGATCAGGTAATCGAAGACGATTAAATCGGACCATTGTGCCAATTCAATTAGTCGCTGCAGCAGCGTCGATGACGACGTCGATGCCGTGGACGCTGCCGAGGACGCTGCTGCTGCTGCTGCTGCTGCTGCTTCTGCTGCTGCTGTGGTGGATGACTCCTCAAGCATGCTTGATTGATGATCAACCGTTTCGCCGCTGGCCGCAGCGGCCACCTCCAGCCGTTTGAGTAATCCCCGCGACATGACCGCGCCAGCATCGCGCTGCAACTGCTGCGTTATATTCCAGACATCGTACTTGTTGAGATGCCGCTCCAGTGGCTGAAACGGTTGCGGTATGCCGGCTGGCTCCAGATCGGCCAGCCAGCGCGTTAATACCACCGGCCTGTGCTCCTTCCACTGCGCCTGGGTTATGTCGCCCAATGCCGTCGACCAGCTCGCTGTTGTCGTGTCAATGACTGTCGCTGCACTTGGCGCCAGATTCGTTATGTTCAGCAGCTGTCCCAGATAGTAGCTGAAGATTTCGCCCTGTATCTGATCCGTATTCTGGCGATAGCGTGCACAGGCGCGTGTGCCATCGGCGAATACCACGAGGCGATTCTGCATGCGGCCGCAGCCATGCTCCAGGCGCACCACTTGACCCTGCTGGGCCACATAGCGCTCCCAGCTGTGCTGATCTTCGGCGGCGAAGCCTTGCGGCAGCGCCTGCTCCACCAGCTCACCCCAGTAGATGTCCGCATCGATGATGCCCGCCGCTTGCAGCTCATTGTCGCGCGACTGCCGCAGCGACTGTTGCTGCGGCTTGGCCAAGGCCTTGCTGCGTTCCGGCTGCACGGTCTTTGTGAGACGTCGCTCGGGTCCCTTGCGATAGCGGCCGTTCGAAGTGCGCTGCACGTGGAACTCCTTGATGCTGCCATCGTTTGTGTCCAGTTTCTTGACTATCATCGAATCGGGCGCATTCTTGTCCTGCTCCAGATGGAAGGCATTGCGAAAGACCTGCTCGGCGCTCAGCTCCAACTGCTCGGCCTCCTCTTTGACAAAGCTCACGCTGTATGGCAAAGGTGGTCGTTCGTAGCTGCTGCTGAGCGGCTGATCGCTGGGCGGCAGCAGCGCAGCAGCCGACAATTCGGCGCTGCCATCGCTGTTGCCGCTGCTGCTGCTGCTGCTGCTGGTGGAAAAGTAATCGGGCAGCCCAAGCATGGGCACTATGACGCCCAGTGCCATGCCAAAGACAAAAGCGGCCAATATGCTGAGCAGGCAGGCGCGACGCTGGAACGCCCGGCGACGGCGCAGCGTCAAGAGCGTCATGTGTGTGGCTTCAATGGGGCTGCTGCAGTTGCTCTTTGATGTGAGAGCAAGCGGCGTGGGCGTAATAACGCTGCAGGTAAGCTGTAGCGGCGCCGAGCCGCTTAACCTTTCGTTTAGAGTGTGTCCAATGGGCTGTTGTTGTTGTTGTTGTTGTTGTATTTGTTGTTGTTGTTGTAGTTGCTGTTGTCCGGCTTCCAGGCGCTTGATGTCGTACATTTTGCTCTCTCTCTCTCTCTCTCTCACTCCCACTCACGCTCTCTGGCTATGGCTCAAGCTGACTGCCACTTCAAGCTGCGCATAAAGAAGCCGGCGCTGGTTGCTGGTTGCCGTTGCTGTTGCTGTTGAGGGCGTACAACGCACGCTTGGAGTCCGCTCAGAAAAGTCGTGAAATTAATTTCTGGCTTTGTTTAATAAATATCGCTAGGTTGGGCCAGTCGTCCTTTGGCTAGTCCAGCGCAGTTCTATCGCCCCGTTGTCTCGACCGGTTCGCCGCTTAATACGTTTTGGCGATTTTTCTGCGATTTCCACAATTGAAATTGAAACAGCAAAAGCAGGCGGAAAAAAAAAACTAAGAAAAAAATGTGGAAAAAGCACAGAATGAACGTAGGAAAAACGTGCCCAATGCCGCGTTTTATTTATTTTATGCTGCTTCAATTCTGTTGCCTGGTTTTTTTTTTATTATTACTTTTTTTACGAATTTTTTTTTTGTTTTTTTGGTCGGTTTATCGATCTATTTTCTGCACGATCACTTGTTGTAATTTTTTATTATACATTTTGCAGTGCAGTCGCTGTTAGTTGTTGTTGTTGTTGTTGCTGTTGTATCTGTGGGCTGTTGCTGCACATGTATGCACATAGCGAATATGCCTTTCGGGTAATATTTTAGCAATTTCCTCGCTCTTTTTGGAGTTTATCGCTGCCTCCACGCGATGCGCTGTTGTTGTTGTTGTTGTTGTTGTAGCTTTTTTTTTTTGCCTTTGTTATATTATATATATATATTTATTTTTTTTTTTTCAATATTTGCGCAATTGGTGATTTTGGCGCGGCGATAAAAGCAATTTCGTGGCTTTGAGCTATTTACCACACACACACACTCGCACATACACACGCGCGCGCGTAACACACTCACACACACACATAGAGTAGTGGACTTGTCTACAGTCGTTTTGGCATTCCCAGCCTGATGCACTGCGCTTGATAATTGCCAACAGCAGCGCGACAAGTCCAAGTCCAAGTCCCAGTCGCAGTCGCAGTCGCTGGGCAACACCAAGTCCTGCCAAGGCTCGCCGCGGCTAGGCACGGTCAAGGCTTTCGCTGTTGCTGTTCGTCGTTTGCTTTAAGGTTTATCAATTTAATTTCTTGTCTCGCACCTTTGCTTGATTTTATTTTATTTTTTTTTTTTTTCTTTTCTTATTTTTTTAAGGGTTTTTTGTTCGCTTGACCGTCCGCAACATTCACGTTGTATGCCGCACACCGAACGATCTCTGGAATTTTTATGCTTTTTTATTTGCTGCTTCTTCTTTTATTTCTGCTTTAGCCTGATATTTGCCGTATGCACGTTTGCCTTGCTGTCTTCTTTCATACAAATTGATATATATAATATATATATATATGTAGCTCAAACACCTATATAATATATCTATATATATATATATAGCTTGTCTTGATTACCGACTGAATGCACACACTTGGCTAGGTCACAACACTTTTTGTTTGAACAGTTTCTGATATATATTTCTTTTCATATATATCTGAGCGTTGCGTTTCGTGCGCGCATGCGTACCGCTTCGTTCGAGTTTGGATTGCAGACTGTCGACTGGAGAGCTGCCGCTGGGCTTAGTTAAAGACCGGACCAGCAGCTCAAACCCGGCTTCGACTCACTCACTCACACACACATACACACTCATGCACATACACACACACTCTCGCTCTCCTGCTCTCCGCTCTCTTGCGTTTGCTCTCTGTCTCTCTCCCATGCCGGCTAGGCCTTTCGGTTTGAGTGAAACTCGTGCGCGCTCTTTGCAGCGTAGCTGAGCTACATTTATTTGCTCTCACAGCTTAAAACACGCACATTTATGTTTGCGTGCCGTTGGCTCCGGTGCAAATATTATTGATATTACAGAATCCACCCTCCACTTGCAGCTTGAAGAGCAACTGATCCTGCTCAAAGAAATTGCCATTATATGTGAAATTATATTCACTGATATAGGTGGGAAATAGATTTGGATTGAATTTGATTTTACTCAACTGGTAGCTGATGTTCTGCACATAGAAATTGAATTACAAATGGAAACAAAATTCAAACAGATGTGCGGTCAGTCGACCCAAACGACATCGGACTCACCTGTTTGAAGGGACAGTGCTCTGGAAAATTACTATCCGCAGCTCGTAAGCCACTGTACATGAAGGCGAGCAGAGTGGGCCGCTTCACGATGCTCGACAGTTTGCATATTTCGAGACGAAAGCTAGGAAAAATTATGCGCTTTTTGGTAAAGACTGAATTTAGCTTTATTACCGATATACCGACTATGTTATAAAAATCAACATCTTTGAAACCGATCTCAAATGAGAGCGTATCATTGCTATCATCAATGCTGCACCTCATATAGGCGAGGTTTGGACTTATCACTGGGCACTTAACGCTCGTATAGATGAGTTGCTTAACGAAATTTAAGGAAATTACATTAAATATATTTCTTTCTATTCCGAGATTATAACCACCTTTTCGGCCAAGCTGCCACTTAGCAGCCAGTTGAGAATAATCAAATATAATTCTCGTTTCCGCAACATTTTTGAACTTGTGAACACACCGTAATATTGGTTATATTTATTTAAATAATAATATGTGAATGGTATTATAAGCTCGTGTTTCATCAAGATAAACTTTGATCATTTTTGTTGCATTCAAAAATGTTATTCATGCAGAACGTTCATAAAAGAAAAACAAAGGTTAGATGAAAATAATTCTCGTTTATTGAAATTGTGAGCCCACCGTGGTATTGGCTATGTTTATTTAAATGATGCAATAGAATTCATTTCCCATCAAGATCGACTCAAATATTTTTATTGCATTCAAATACTTTATTTATACATCAAATTCATTAAAGAAATACAAAATTTGAAGGAAAACTCTTTCCCAGTTCTCCCAATGCTCAATTCTTTTTTTTGCCCAGGCAAACTTCATCACCAGCGTTGCAAAACGAGCCCTTGGCATGAAAATTGAACAAATTTGCGTTGTTACCAAAGAATTTGAGAGTGAATGTAAAATTATAGTCAGGAAAAACCATGGGCAAATTATTGGGATCGAACCGCATGTGCCGCAATTCATATTTGACATTCTAAAAACGATCAACGATAATATTATTGATTATAATCGATTTAATGTCCAGGCTCACCTTCTTGAAGGGACATTTCTTTGGAAAATTGTTCTCAGTCAGCTTTATGCCCTCGTAGATAAAGCTCACAAGCGAGGGCCGCAAGCGAGATAACAACATGCGGCATATATCCAAACGACCTCCAGTCATTTTCGCTCCCTTGTTTCGGTAGCTATAGAGATCTATTTCCATGAATCCGATTAAATTGTTAATATCCTTGTCGCCCGCTATTGTTTCCATTGTTATTTGCGTGCCATTTTCCACGACGCATGAAATTTTTGATACTATCTTCGATTTGGCATCGCAAATAACTTCGTTAAACGTGATGCGCTTATGGAAATTGTCCAGGAATTGTAAGAAACACTAATTGTATTATATTTAATAACGTGCAGTTCGAAATACCTTTAGAGCTATGCTCCCAGTTATTAGTAAGCCAAGTATATATAGCTGTTTAGACATTATAGACGTTAAGTGGAGACTGAGGCATACTGTAAGCCTAAGCTCCTATATATTTATATAAAACTCGACTCTTATTATTTTAATCATTGCTATTTTTCTATAATTTTTTCCCCATTTTGTCTATAATTTAACCACATTTAAGTGCTCGATTTTGTTTCAATTTTATATTTATTTATTTATTAATTTTTTTTTTGTTTATATTAGTTATTTATTCATATTATACATTTTTCGATCAGATTTTTTTATAATTGGCAGCATTTTTGTCATAGCTTAGCGAGCCAGCTATGCGCACTTCATAGGTTTTCACATAGTTGACCCGAAATTTTCCAACATATGTAAAGTTATATTCCGGCATGAACAGGGGCAAATAGTTGGCATCGAACTTCACGTGGCGCACATAATATGTGCTATTCTGTAAGCATTTAATTCAGCTCCATGTAAAGTGTTTGACACAATTTCCTAGACTCACCCGCTCAAAGTTACATTTTTTGGGTAGATTATTTTCTGAACTAGCCAAACCGTTTTGCAAAATGCTCAATATGGATGGCTGCTTGGTGACATTCAGCTTGCACAAATCGAGGCGCACGCCTTTGAAATGCATCCCATCCCGTTTGCCATAGATATCCAATAATAAATTGGATATACCAACCAAATTGCTCACCTTGACGTCATTGGTCGTCATTTGTATGGTAAATGCGCTCGTCTGCTCTATAAAACATTCAAGTTTATGCAATTTCTTGCTTTGCAACTGACATTGAATGTTTCTGAAGGTGATTTTCTTAATAAACAAAATTGTTAGAATTGCCTTTAATATCAAGCGATGAACTCACCCTATTGGCAAAACTAACACTGAGCACGCACACAAGCATGAAAATAACTGAGAATTTTTTTTGTTTCATTTGTATAATTTTCATTAGATTGCCAAACTGACACAGCACGCGCTTTGATTGCAACTAATTGTACAGGGCAAAGGAACAAATTATATTCAGAGTAATTTGTGGAAAAGTCTAAATGATTTTTAACGAGTCGATTGGTATCATTAGTATATATTATATAATGTATTTATATCAACAAATCACGCTTAAATGTATATAACATATGTGAAATATATTTAAATATAATAGAATGTTTAAATACAAAAAGCTCCTTTGAAATGTCCCCAAAATTTATTCCTGCATTCCAGTTGTATTTGAGATATTCTGCAATCATACAGCAGTATACATATTTATACTTTAGTATACATTCCCCTCTTATCAAAGAAATAGCTGGCAATTATTTACTTAGAAAATTAATATTTTATTTATTTTTTTTCCTGATTTTATACTGTAGGTTTTTAAATTTTTTATATTTCATCTTTATTTCAAAATTAAATATTTTTAACTCATCGACAATCATTTCCGATATTACAAATTGATCCAGTGACTTTTATCTCACCCGCATGTGCTTTGTTGAAATAGTATTGTCCAATGTATGTAAAATTATATTCCGGCAAATGACTGAACAAATACTGAGGATCGAACTGCATATAATTCATGAAGTATGTGGTATTCTATAATCATTTGGACGTATAAATTATATTGTATCTGGAATACATTGTCAAGTTGTCCAACTCACCCTACGAAATGGACATTTCCGAGGAAAATTAGTGATCGAAATATTTCTGGCCGAATTTATCAATGATATAGCTAGGGCACGTTTGCTTTCCGCGAAGTCCTCACAAAAATCTATGCGAAAGCCTTTAATGCGTATCGGTTTCTTGATTAGATTTATATATAAATCTATTCTCGATATACCGTAGACGCTCACGAGTTCTTTTTTTGTTGTGAAGTGAAATGATATGGAAGTAGCATTATCTTGTATACACTCCACTCGCTCTATTAAATTGCTCTTTAGAATACATTGCAATCCCGTGATCATAATCAGCTTAACAAAAAATCAGTTAGTTGAATTTTCGTAGCAGGATTTGATGGGAAAACGTACCTTCTCGCCAAAGGACTGGCTAATAAAAAACGTACAGATAAACAATTTCAAGTGCATTTTTATATCACGATTTAACTGAACTGCGAATCGAATGATACAATTCGAAGTATTTTATATCAATTTCTACACAATTTTGTGGATGACAATGCCGTTTGAATAATTTTATAGATATTTAGATATTTATAGACAGAAACAATAATTATCTATTTAAATGCTGCAGTAAACCACGCAGCACATATATTTTTTTAAGCTTTTTTTTTTTTAGATTTTATCATAGTCTATTAAAGTGCCATTATATTGCTCTTCTCTCTTTGAACTCAACGTTCTGGTTCTGCATCTGCGTTTTCAGGGACAGTATGAATCAAAAGCACTTATTTTCTAAAAATTAAGCTTTTGAAACTCATGCTTGCTTGTTTTTATAGACCAATTATCTCCTTGATTTCTTATGTTTTATTGCAAATAAAGTTATATCTACAGAAATCCTAATTTTCAAGAAAACTGATAAATTTTCAGCTTGCTATACCCAGAGACAAAATATACTAGGATATATCGTGCCATGTGGAATATAGATTAATTACTTTTTTGTTTTTTAAAAATTAAATATTTTCATTTATTCATCTACAATCATTTCCGATATTACAAACTGCTCCAGTCACAATTACGTCAGCCGAATGAAAATTGTTGAAATAGAACTTTCCCGCGTATGTAAAATTGTATTCCGGTAAATAACTGAAGGAAAACTGAGGATCGAACCGCATATAATTCATAAAGTATGAGGTATTCTATAATCATTTAGGCGTATAAATTACATTGACTCTGGAATACTGGAATTGCCTAACAGCCAAACTCACCTTAAGAAAGGGGCATTTCTGAGGAAAATTGGTAATCGAAAATCGTCTGGCCATATTTATCATTGACATAAGTTGGGGCCGTTTGCATTCCGTCACGGCTTTGCAAAAATCTGTGCGAAATCCTTTGAGAGATATCTTATTCTTGGCAAGACTAATATAAACATCTAATCTTGATATGATGTAGAAGCTCACGAGGTCATTGTTTGTTGTTATATGAAATGATATAGCAGTATCATTATCTTTTATACACTCCAGGTGCTGTATCACATTGCTCTTTTTATCGCATTGCATTTCCTTGATCATAATCAGCTTAACAAAAAATCAATAAAATGAATTTTGTGGCAGAATTTGATTGGAAAACATACCTTATCGCCGAAGGACTGGCTAATAATGAACGCGTATATCATAGAGAAAACAAACAATTTTAAATACATCTTAGAAGCTCAAAGTAACTGAACTGCGAATCGATTACTTCTAGCCTTTTAATACCAATTTTTAAAAAAAAAGTAGATGACAATGCCGATTGAATAATTTTATAAATATTCAAGCAGACGAAAACGGAAACAATAGTTGTCTATTTAAATTCTGTAATAGACCATAAAATGCATATATTTAAAAACAAATTTTTAGATTTTATCATTATCTATTACAGTGGTATCATATTGCTCTAATCTCTTTAAACTCAACGTTTTGGTTCTGCGTCTGCGAATTCAAGGACAGTGTGAATTGAAGCACTTTTTTTCTATAGAAATTAGGCTTTTCAAATACACGTTTGCTTATTATTATAGACCAATTCTCCCCTTGATTTCTGCAGATAACTAGTATGGTTCACCTATATGTCACTGCAAATAAGGTTAGGACGATATAGAATGCGATGTCGCGTACCAAGTGGAATGTATATTTCATACTTTATTTTTATTCAAAAATTATATATATTCATTGACTTATCTACAATCATTTCCGATATTACAAACTGCTCCAGTGACTTTCACATTACCCGTGTAGACTTTGTTCAAATAGAATTTTCCCGTGTATGTAAAATTGTATTCCGGTAAGTACGTCAACGTAAACTGAGCATCGAATTGCATATAATTCATGAAGTATAGGGTATTCTACAATCATTTAGGAGTTTAAATTTTATAGACTGTGGAATACTGGAATTGCCTAACAGCCAAACTCACCTTAAGAAAGGGGCATTTCTGAGGAAAATTGGTAATCGAAAATCGTCTGGCCATATTTATCATTGACATAAATTGGGGCCGTTTGCCATCTTTTACGGCTGTGCAAAGATCTGTGCGAAATCCTTTGAAGGATATCCCATTCTTGGCAAGTTTAATATAAATATCTAATCTCGATATGCCATAGAAGCTCACGAGGTCATTGTTTGTTGTTATATGAAATGATATAGCAGTATCATTATCTTTTATACACTTCAGGTTCTGTATCACATTGCTCTTTTTATCGCATTGCATTTCCTTGATCATAATCAGCTTAACAAAAAATCAATAAAATGAATTTTGTGGCAGAATTTGATTGGAAAACATACCTTATCGCCGAAGGACTGGCTAATAATGAACGCGTATATCATAGAGAAAACAAACAATTTTAAATACATCTTTGAAGCTCGAAGTAACTGAACTGCGAATCGATTGATACAATTCGAATCATTTTATAGCAATTGTTCTATTTTCTCTCTAGTATGGGTATTTTAAATAATGTTATGCATATTTAAATAATAATAATTAAAACTGACATTTTAATTATACAATCAAATATTGTAATAAGCCATGCAGATTTTAGATTAATATCATAATCTATACATTACTGTCGTACGATTTTCATGAGCCTTTATTATGATTGAACAGACGGCAAAGCAACACACATTTACATTTATCTAGATAATGTATATATCAATTATTTTGATTATATAAATTAAGATATATTTTTATTCATTTGATCAGCAATCATTTCCGATATTACAAACTGATCCAGTGACTTTCACGTCAGCCGAATACACATTGTTGAAATAGAATTTTCCCGTGTATGTAAAATTGTATTCTGGTAAATGGCTGGGCACAAACTGAGAATCGAACTGCATATAATTCATGAAGTATGTGGTATTCTATAATCAATTAGGAGTATAAATTATATTTAATCTGGATTACTCGAATTGCCAATCTCACCTTATGAAAGGGACATTTCTGAGGAAAATTGGTATTTGCAAATCGTCTGGCCATATTTATCATTGACATAAGTTGGGGCCGTTTGCGATCCGTCACGGCCATGCACAGATCAGTGCGGAGTCCTTTAAAGGTTATCGCATTCTTGATAAGACTAACATAAATATCTAATCTCGATATGCCGTAGAAGCTCACGAGGTCATTTTTTGTTGGGAAACGGAATGATATGGCAGTATTATTATTTTGTATGCAATCCAGTCGCTCTATTACCTTGCTCTTTAGAACACATTGAATTTTCTTAATTGTAATCAGCTTAACAAAAAATCAATTGGATGAATTTTGTCTGATATGTAGGATATGATTGGAAAATGTACCTTGTCGCCAAAGGACTCGCTTATAATAAACGAATAAATAAAACAGCAAACAAACAATTTCAAGTACATCTTTCAACCTCGAAATAACTGAACCGAACTGAACTGAACTGAACAAATCGAATGATACAATTCGAAGCATTTTATAAAAATTTATCTTCTTTTTTTTGATGTACGTATTAAAATATTTTTATATATATTTAAATAATAATAATTAAAATTGATATTTTAACTATGCAATCAAATGCTTAAATATGCCAAGCACATTTTAGATTTATTTCGCAATCAACACATGATTGTGGTTTCATGAGCTTATATTGTACATGAATTGACGGAATAATATCCCATTGATCTAATCATATAAATTATACATTTTTTTATTTACTTCATCTGCAATCATTTCCGATATTACAAACTCCTCCAGTGACTTTTACTTCAGCCGAAAGCACACTATTCATATAGAACTTGCCAATGTATGTAAAATTGTATTCTGGTATATAGTCGGGCAAATACTTGGAATCAAACTGAAGATGTTCCAATATATATCTGGTATTCTGTAATATTTTAGCCGTATATACCATCTCTTTTCTAGACTATGCCCCAAAACTCACCCTATGAAATGGACATTTCTGAGGAAAATTGGTATGCGCCTTGCGTATGCCCGTATTTATCAGACCCAGCAAATTGGGACGCCTGCGTTCCGTCAGTAATTGGCAGAACTCTGTGCGTAATCCTCTAAGCTGTACAATTTTCTTGCTGCCATAGAAATATATATATAAGCTCGACAGACCATACAACCTCATGATCTCATTGATGGTTTTCATATAAAACGATAGGGAAGTATCATTGTCTTTTGAGCAGTCCACATTAGCAATTACTTGGCTCTTCAGCACGCACTGCGTTCTTTTCACCAGAACTTGCTTAATAAATAAATAAGCAAATTATGCGTTTTGCGGCACAATTTAATAGACGTGAACGTACCTTCTCGGTGCTGCAATTTTGTATGACATAAGCGCAGATCAACCAGTAGATATACCAATTGAAGTGCATTATTGTTAGGCGCTCAACTGAACTGAACTATACAAAAGGCAAACTTTTAAGCAATTTAAAATAATTTCCGAATGTAGGTTTTAGTAATTATAATGTGTGCTCAAATATATATTATATAAAACTGATATAATTATTATTCATTTAAATGTTGAAACAATTTTTTTTACTGATACTTATCATTTTTTAATATATCATTTAGATGAAAAAAAACTTTGAGTACTTATATATATATATATATATATATTTTTTTTTTTTTTTTTTAATTTAAGCCATTTTTTATATACATATGTAAAAATATATATATTTTGTTAAAGCTAGGCCGACGGCAAAGCAGTTTTCGATAAAATAAAAAGATATATATAAAAATGTATAACATAAAATTTTAAAATGTATTATTTATACATTCTTAAGTTGGCAAAATATATTTTTAAAAAATTTTAAATTAACAAATATTAAATTATTTTTTAATTTATTTTTTAATGAGCTCCAGGGCCTTAAGAGTTTTTCTTAAGAGCACATATAGCACAGACTCAAAAACTCACTCAATGAGTAATTTTGCATTTCAGAGAGTTCTCACTCGAGAGAGAGATAGAGAGATCGAGCTCAGTTGAGCAACGACTCAAGCAAAGACCATGAACATTTTAATGTCCATTTGAAGCTCTTGAAGCGTTCGTGTTGTTGATTTTTATGCTCAGCGCGGCACATTTGCTGCGGCACATTAAGAAACTAGTATTTGGTGCTCTTTGCGCAGCAAGAGCGCGCCGCAATGGCAGCTCACAACACAGAAGGCAGACACGCACACATACACACACACAGTCACACAGAGGCCGAGCTAGTGGGGAAAAAAGGTTGGAAAAAATATGATCAAGGAATGTAGACATAACTTGACAGCATGTTTAGAGAATTTTTACTCGAGGACAGAGCGCGAATGTGCGTTGGAAACGGAATGAGTCGCCAGCTCGAGTGGTCGACTCAGAGGACAGACGGCGGGCAACGACGACGACAACAACGAAGCTGGCGCATTCTTGGGACCTGGCTGCTGCTGCTGCTGCTGGTGCTCCAATGTATATGTGTGTGTCTGAGAGAGAGAACTTAAGTGTGAGTGGAGTTAGACTCACGATTTGTCTAATTGAATTTGCGCAAACAATTAAAAGTTGCTCAGTATCGAATGACAAGCATAAACATTATTTATGAGCAGCAGCAGCAGCAGCATTTCTTTTACAGTTATTTTCTTATAGGTAGCCGACATTAAATATGCTGATAATATATAAAATATATAAAGCAGAGACTTACGAACATTAAATAAAATCAAATGGCCATGCATAGATAACTAGCGAGATCAAAGGGAATATATGTCTATAACGTTTGCAATAAATAAGCATAAGCTTAAATAAAAAAACAATACAAAAACAAATAAATAATTATATATATATATATATATATATATATATATATATATATATATATATATATATATATATATATATATATATATATATATATAAATTCAAGAGCTCAAAAGTGTCAGCTATCTGTTGGGCACCTTAAAAGAGGCGCTGTTATTGTCTTTTCATTATCTATCGATCTAAATTTCAAATGGAATCTAAATCTAATTCGAACGATATTTGGCTTTCTGGGGCCACACATAAACTCGTGAACGTTTTATCTTTGATTTGATTGTGTTTTGCTGTTGGTTTTGGACGTTTTTTTGGTTTTTTTTTTGTTTTTTTTTTTATTTTTTTTCAATATTTGTAACAAACGTTTTTTAGCTATTTTTATTTCGAGCTATTTTCGTTGATGTTTTTTGTTATTTGCCCCGCAGTAATGCGCCTGTTGAAATTGTCAGTTTAAGTCAAATTAATTAACATTAATTTTTGTAGCTCGTTGCGAGGCATCAATTCAGCCGGGTTGCCTTTTTTTGGCTAGTTATTTTTTTTTTTGTATTTTTTATTTTATTTCATTTGAGCTTAGCTTTGATGATAAATTGTAGCTCGGTTGGCGACTTTCCAGTTGGCAGTGTGTCTTCATAGTCTTATCGCTGGCAGCCTTTTATAGCCAGCTGTTTGTTATTGCTGTAACTGTTGCCAATATGGTGGGAAAGAAGCTGGCGCTCAAAAACTTGTTATACTTTTTAGCCAGCAGCAAGGTCCAGGCCCCACACAAAACCTAATCGAATTAAACAAATACATGTGTTTTCATTTTTGACTCGGGCACCGGGACTTGACAAATGATGTTCGACTTTGTTAGTTATAACGATAACTAGCCTAACTGTTTTAAGTTTTCTGCTTCTTTTTTTTCAGCGGCTATGTCAAGTTCGTTGCTTAAGTCTTTTGTGTGGTGGGAACAGCTTGGCGGCGCTGCGTTTCGTTTTAATTATTTTGCCAAAGTCTTTTGCCCGCGTATAAATTTCAGTGCAGTGAGCAAACAAAGAAATAAAAACTTAACAAACACACACACGCACACACACAGTTACATATATATATATATATATATATATATATATATATATATATATATATATATATATACATATATTGAAGCGGAGAAAAAAAGCATTTTTTCGAAGTTTGTTAAGCGCAAATTCTTGAAATGTTTGCAGTGCGCAACAATTTGGAACATTTTGTTGAACACAAGAGGAGCAAACAGTGGAAAAAAGCAAATGAAAAAGAGAAGAAAAAGACACAAGAAAATGTATCGGCGAACGCGTCGCCTCGTGGTCAACGAAAGTGAACGGCGAAGGACACACAAAGTGACGGCAACGACTCTGCTCTGCTCGGCTCCTCAAAATGAAACTGGAACTGGAGCTGTTAGCTGTTGGCCGTTGGCTGGACGTGAGTGTGGCTCAAGTGAAACTGCCATTGTTTGCATTGCTAGATACCAGACCACTCATGCTAGACGCTGGCGTCGCTGATGATGACGACTTGGACGTAACTGCAACAGCGCCTGAAGAGGCAGCAGGAACCAAAAAAAAAAAAAAAACAAACGAAAAAAAAATGTAAACTCCTTGCACAGAGCTCAGCTCAGCTCAGCTCAGGCGTCGTCGTAGTCGTCACGGCCCGTCAGCGCTAGCATCCACAAATCTACACAACATCCTAGCTGGGCTAGCACTTCAAATATGAAAGATGCACGGGCACCAGGCACCAAGCACCAAGCACCAGCCACCAAGCACCAAGCACCAAGCACCGGGCCAGGCCATCAGGCATGGGGCACTTGCTATTGCTTCTGCTTGGCTCTTGAAGACTCCAAAGTCTTGGGCCTCCAGACTCTGGCTGTCTCTCTGGCCTGCCAGGCCTGCCTGACCTGAGTTAAACAAATTCATTAAAAACTCGTCACTTTGCGCGCATCACGCTGACTTGGCATAACTGCCGCAGTTCCAGCTTCAACCGCTGCCCCCGCTGCTAACCGTCATCGTCGTCGTCGTCGTTGGCGTCGTCGAGCATTGCCACTTGCCACAATACTCGTACTCGCATTTGCAGTCAGATTCGCAGTCTCGCACTCCTTTAGCCCTGCGGCCAATGAAGTGTCTGGGCTCACAGTCTTAAGGCCCATTGCCAGGATACCATTTGTAACCATTTTTGTCTCGAGCAACCTCTGCGCATTATAACAATATTTTTATAGCATGTCCCTTCACATTGTTTGAGCTGTGGCTGCATCGTATACTTCCTATTGTCCAGCGAGCGTAAGAGGGAGTCAGGGAGAGTGAGGAAGAGACATAGAGTATATTTGTATTCTATTTTGAAAGGCCCTTCAATCAACTTGATCTTGGCAGCCGGCTGAAAACCTTAGCCAGATGCTGCCACCAGCATCGCCAGCTCCCCTGGCATTTCTCCTGAGAAAGCTTCGGCCGATAAGCAGCCCGGCTCGCCCAGACGCTGCCACTGATGCCTCATTGATGCAGCACTCGCTTCTAACGGCTGCACACCGTATGCGAGTGTGTCTTTGTCGCGCTAAGATAAGTTTCCAGGAAGCGCATTTTGCCGTCGGCCTCTGGCCAAAAACTGATGCCGCCTGTTGATGTCGCTGCAGACATCGCATTGCTACCGCCAAGCGCAACTCGTGTAATATGCACTAACTAACACGCATATTCAGGAAGCATTTTATGTCCAATTATTATTAGCTCTCTGCCTCGGCCTCTGCCTCCTTTTCTCTTTCGCGCACAGATGCGCATAGCACGAGAAAAACCCATAAAAATATTTAAAGTGCACTTCATAATTTGCTTAACAATTAAGCATGTTTTTATGCTCATCATTTTAGATATATACGAAATCACTGAGTGCAGAAGTTTTTTTTTATGTTTATATTGTTTTTAGTTTTCAATTTCCTTTTTATTTTTTTTGTTCTTTTTTATGAGCGATCTTGAGGCAGTAGAATATATATATATATATAATTGACTAGTGTGGATATATTTTTCGCAGCTTCTGCTATTATTAATACTTAAAAATATTTTAAGTATAATTTTTATATTTACGTAGAATTATATTTATGTTCAAATTTCCAAATAATACAATACCTACATGAAATTTAGTAATTATTAGTGGGAATATATTTTAAGTAAATAAGTAAATAAAATGAATCTCAATCCAGAAGCTCATGTGGCTGATAGTCCGCCAAGCTGTCCTTTACCTCACCAGCAGCTCAGTCTCTGTCTCAGTCTCAGCCTCAGCTCACTGACACTTTCGCTTTCATTGCGTTATGAATATGGTTTTGCAGAAGCCAAGCTATGCAGACATACATATACACATATACATATATATATATGCATACATACATACCTGTATGCCAACCCTGTTTAATACTTGCGCTGCAGATGCCTTATAAAAGGGATCGTTGCGTTTGCTTGCACACCTTTTATGGGCGTTCGTAAGGCAACCTGCATATGATGCGTTAAAAACTTTGAAACAGCCCTGACAAAGAGCCACTAGCAATAACAACAACAATAGCAACTATATAGTATACGGAACAGAGCATACTCGAAATCGAAGATGAAAAACAAAAAAAAAAAAAAAAAGAAAAGAGAGTCAGATCGCTGCCGCCATACAAACGCGCCTGTAATTTTAAGACGCAGCCCCAAGTATGACGATGATGACAAACAAGGATACCAAACACAGAATACCACTGAATTCTTTTGGATAATTAAAAGCACTTAAGTCGGAATTTTTTGGAGCGCGTTTCTGTTGTTTTTTCCTCATGTATACATATATATTTTTTTTTTTTTTTGTACCTCTGTTATATCATACATATGTTAGCTGCTCTGTGTGCGAGGTGGGCAGTTGGCGAAACTCTGCCTGGAAGATAACTAATTAGTGAATAGCAAAGGACGCTGCAGTTGAATGGAAAACGCAGTCGAGGGGAATCATGAAATCGATCAGCAACTCGGATTGGATCAACACATCATAAATATGGAACAGCAAAAGGCAATCATTAAAGCGAATAACCGTTGAATGCTATGAGCTGGAAGTTCTTATAAAAGAACCAATAATCAGAAACCTAAATTCCATACTTAAACTAAATCTAGAGGATAAATTAAAGAAATCTTGCTTAAAGTGTAATTGATAAATGCTGCGAGCAGACTAGCTGCCTCTACAGCCTTTGCTGATTATTTCTATATATAGCCAGGCTCACAGTCCTTTAAATGTAGTCATAAAAATTGTATTAAAAATTTCAGTATTTAAAATATGAATTTACGATGTGTATGAAAAAATTAAATAACTATTCGAATGATACTAAAACTAGTTATAGACGCCTATTTAAGCCCGAGATAAGCAGTTGATAGCGTTTGTTTTTACCAATTTAGCACTCTGAATGCATGTTTTCTCGCTTATTGTGAAATGCTTTTAGCTGATATTCAATATTTTTGCAAGGCGAGGCGAACTTGAACTTCACAGTCAGCAGCAACAACAACATGACGATGAAGAAGAAGCAGCAGCTGAGGAACAGTATGTTACCTGGTGCTGCTGCTGGCCTACCTTTGATTTGTGGCTATTTCGCGCGGAGACACTTCATTTATCACGTTCGTTTGGCGTCGGCGTCGGCATCGGCACCGGCGACACAAGCAACTGACCTTGAAAACGTTTTAGCCGAACCCAAAACCCAGTCACAGCTCGCACCAGTTCGCTGTCTGTCGCCTGGCTTTTTTGCAGTCGACTTTTGCCTGCATATAAACATTTTGTAAAAGGAGCCATACATATTTTTGTCGGTTTCATTTTGAGCGCGTTGCGTTTTCATTGCCAACTTTGGTGTTTTACTTTTATTTGTATGGCTTTATTAATGATGCGCGATGCGCGATAATGACGCATGCATACCAGATACCAACTTGGCCATATGAAAGCAGACAGCAGCAGCAGCCAATGCCTAAGCCTCTACTAAGGCCCAGGCTAAGTGCTTCCGCTCTAAATTTGCACTTGAAGTTCTATTGCAGACATTGCCAGAATATGCCAAGAATGGTGTTAAGCACGATTAATCCACAGCAACCGCCACCCGGCACCCGGCACCCGCCACCAGCAGCCCAGCGCTCTGAAGGCAATGTCGAGCGCTAAATAAATAAATGAATTAATGGCCAATGCGAGTGCGGTGCAAAAAAATCAATTAAATAAAATGCGAAACGTAAAACATGCATACAAAAAGGAAGAAGAAGAAGGAGAAGAAGAGGGGAGCAGCTGGGGGAAAAAAAAACAGAGGCAGGCACATGTTGCCACCGTTGGCAGACGCGACTGCAGTTGGAAGCTGGAGCGGCGTCGGCTATGCAGATGCTAGCACGGCCTGGTCGCAGCTCGCATCTTGGTTTGGCCTGAGTTGGCTTGGCTGCCAGTCGCATCGATATTAAATTGTTACGCTTTGGACAATTTGAACACGCGCAGGCGCAAAAACAAGACTCAACAGCGAAAGCCAAACGCAATCGCAGATCGTTTGCTCGATCAATGCAGCAGATTGGACCCACTTGCACAGTATCCAACTGCCAGCAGTTGGACAGCCAGGCAGGCAGGCAGGCCGGTCGGCTGGCTGGCTGACTGGCCGGCCAGCCAGACCGTTGCAGTTGCAGTTGCCTCTATAAGGTCGAGGCATGTGTTGAGCCGACGTCGTGGTAATTAACTCGTTTGCTATTGTAAATGCCTCATTGCAACACTTTTGATGCCGATTGCTGCTGCAACACTCACTGATGCTGTTATTGCTGCCGCGGCCACTGTCGCTGCTGCTGCTGCTGCCACTGCTGCTGTTGATCTGGCCAGTGGGTGGTCTTGGGCTGGCGGCTTGTTTGATACCCATTGCTGTCATTGCCGCCATAAATGTGAGCCGTGTGCAAACATTTCGCCAGCTTTGGCAATTATGAATGGAGATGCTTGAAACGGGTTTTATCATTTTTTGTTGTTGTTGTTTTGCATTTAATTCCAGGAATCCGCAGCACCCACACACACACACACATCTGCCATCTGCCCAGCCCAAAAAGCTTATTGTGGGTGCCAAAACATGAGCCTTGCGCCAATCTGATGGCCGCTTCGTTTGAATAACCGCGCGCATACGAGAAATTAAGAACCCGTCTAACAATGACAAATCTTCTCGCCAAAACGCCAAACGAGCCACAACAGATTCCCAGACCATGATGGGGCCTAGCCAGCCAGTCAGCCCGTTCGGACAGTCTCAAGCTCTCTCACGACATCGCAGTTGTCGTTCGCGTTCGAGTTCGAGTTCGAGTTGTTGTAGACTCTCCCCCCGCTAACCTTGTGGCCGCCTCCCCACCTCATCCTTCTGACTGTCGCGCTGTTCGTGGTACCTACACCTAATGGATTTTATTTGTGCTGTTTTGCTGATTTAATTTCGTTTTAGTTTTGTGCTCCTTTTTTTTTGTGGTTTGGCATTTCGTTTCGTTGCGCTTTTTGGCCAGCCCGAAAAAAAAGAGACACAACAAGAACAACAACAACAACAGCAACGACAGGCCAACAAAGCATTTTCAGCGCATCTGTGTGAGCTGCTCAAGGCTAGTGCCTCGCCTGTCCCACCTGCAGCAGCTGAACCACCCGGCACCACCTTCGCTAATGCGAATGCGATACACAGTTTTATTGTGCTTAATTCGTGTTTGTCGTTGTTGTTCCTGCTGACTCTTCGCTCCAGCTATGACTCAATTAGGCCCTGACCCAGCAGGCAGCCCAGCGTTTGCCCGTGGCTGCATGTCCATGTCCATGCCCATGTGTATCGATCGAATGTGACTAAGCGGGAACACCTTGATCTGTGTGTGTATAAAACCAAACTTGGGGCCGTATTTATTGATAAGCTTCGATTGATTATATCAATTTTGCATGTTGTGCAAGCTAAGCTGCAGATTAATATCAAAATATCAAAATAAAAATCGCACGGGCTCCAAAATTTGATGTTCAAATAAATAAAAAAAAAAACAAATGTTATTGATTGAGAGAGAGAGGTTGGGGAAGCTAAATCTTTTTTGAATTTATCAAATATATTTTATATATATTTAAAGTGAATATTTTATTTGAAGTTCTACAAAATTTATATTCAATTTATATTTTATTTGAGAATGTTAATAATTAAAATAATTAAATATAACTTTTTTCAATTAAATATTTTGTGCTAAAATAAATTTTGTAAAATCTTAAAAAGTAATTTATTTTTTTTTTTTTTTAGAAATAATTGTCTCAATTTATAGTGAATGTTCGAAGATCTGAAAATTCGCTTAGATTTATATTTTAAATTTGAGAATGTATTTAATTAATTAAAATAATTACATATTTTTTTAAATTACATTTTTTTTTAGCATTTAATTTATATATATATATTTTTTTTTTTGACAAATAATTGTTCCACCTCCAAGTCACTCTGCCCGTCTCTCAACTCCGTGCTCGTTCACTCATCATACATCAAATGAACAGCTCAAACATGAAAACGCATTAAATATAAATCATTTTCAAATAATTTTACTTTCATTTTGTCGGCTCAACTAAGCTCAAGCCTCAAGCCAAGGCAAAACAAAACGAAAGACTTAAGCAACGAACTTTGTCGCAGTAAACGATGCACAATAAACGTATGCAAATACGTTCACTTGTTGTTGTTGTTGTTGGTGGTGGTGGTGGTAGTGGTGCTGTCGCATTTGGAGTGTTGGAGGCGCTTCCCTTTTGCCGCGCTGCCAGGATAAACAAAGACCTTAAGCAGACAGCAGGATGTGTCAGACATAATTTTCATAATTTTACGCCACAAATCTGGCAAACATTTCTGGGCATTACTTACGCCAGCCGGCATCGTCAGTCGACCAGTTCCCCAGCCAGCCCCCGTTTGCCGCCGTGCTCCACAGCTTGTAGGCTGTGCGGTTTTTGAAATTTAATACCGCACCAGCAACAGCAGCAGCAGCCGCTACAGCAACAACAACAACAACAACAACATACAGCATGGTAAAGGCAGCAGCAAATGCAATTTAGCAAAACCTTTGCTTCTCATCGTTGTTGGCTTGAGCTTCAGTACTTGGGGCACGGTTGAGGTGTGAATATTTAACCGGATATGAGTGAAACGCATCTCTCAGGCGCGAAAGGACGACGCCTTCGCTTTGGCCCGCGTTGCGACACAATTCAAGCTAAATACTGTGCTAGACAGAGAAAGGCAGACGAGAATGATAAAGAGCGGCCAAGACCAAGACCAAGACCAACAGCCCGAGAACCAACAATGAGACTGAAAAACGAATCTGCGAGTGTGTGTAAAGCACACGCATTCAATAAAATGATAGACTGACAGTGCGGGAGACAGGACGACGCTGCCAACAGGCAGAGGAGACACCCCCAAATGCCCGACAAGCTGATCCAATAAATATTTTTTTTGCTTATTTTTTTTTTTTTTTTTGCACTCCTGCTGCGCCAAGTTGCTGTGTCAAGGCGTAACCTGCGCTCCAATGAGCGCCTCAAAAATAAAAAAATAAATAAAAATAAAAAAAAAATAAAAATAAATAAAAATAAAAAAGAAAAATAAAAGATATTCTCAGATGCCAACTTGGCTTCGTTTTGATATATTTAATTCGCTGGCTGCTGCTCTAACCTCTTGCCGCCGCCGCCGTCTGGCTGGGCTGTCATTTGTTGTTGTTGCTCTGTTTCATTTTGCAGAACGCATTCGCATGTAAACAATCGAATTACATATGCTCCTTTGGACTTAACACCAAACAGATTAGATGAACAGCAGCCAAAGCAGCAGCAGCAGCAGCCAAAGCATCTACTGCTTCCATTTGTGCTGCCTGCATTTCTTTCCCGCGATTTTTTTGAGTCTTAATCTGCGTTTTTTTACCCTTTTTTCTCATTTTTTCTGAAAGAGAGGTATTTCTGCTTTTGGGCTTGATGCTATGACATGCTTTGCAGTACTCTATACGCGGCATGACGACCTTTTCACACCTCTTACTTTTATAATGGGAGGGCTTGGGGTAGGGAGTGTGAGACTATACCCCAATACAAAAGGCGCTCGGTATCAATTTCACTTGCATCCGCCTTTTGACAAATTCCCCTGAAATCTACATTTGCGTCTTTCCCACTCTCTCTCTCTCTCTCTCACTCAATTTTTGTCCCTCTCAATCTTTCGTTAGGTTTGACAAATTTTCGTCTCTGGGTAAACTGAAACCAAACTCGTGCAGTCGTGCAGCCGCCAACAAATGGCGCCACATTTCTAAAGTCTATTTATAAAAAAAAAAAAAAAACACAACGAAACACAAGACAAAACAAATTCCAATTTTTTTCTCTCGATATACAATTCTATAAAAGATTATCATATGATTTTTAATTGCAAATGAAAGCGAATTGTCGCCAGTCGACGCCTACGAGCGTCTGCTTGAGAAATGGCCAATGGCAAATGCCAAGCGTTAAGTTGTCATAACTTAGAGCCAGTGCGCACACTGCCCGCCCCCTGCTGAACGCATGTAAATTGCAGTCGCTGTGGCAGTTGCAAATTTGCAATTGCAATTGCATTTGCCAGTGCATTTGTTGTTGCTGGCATAATTTTTATGGCAAACGCCTGTCAAATGCAATTGAATGAATGCGGTCTGCCAACTGACGCTCAGCCGCGGCCATACGCGGCAATAGCCTCAGCTGCAGTCGCAGTAGCCACAGCAATAGCCGCTCTAACTGCTGCATTTAGTTTAACAAGTGCATTTACAAGCCAACTTGAAGCTAACGCAACTCGGCATGTCACCAACTGAGCAAACTGACGCAACTCTAAATATTTCAAGTTATTAATTATGAAATTATTTATATAGTTTGATTCAGCATTAATTGAAAGCATTTGCAAATGAATTAAATAAATTCAACTTGAACGAATTATGAAAACAAACTGAATTTAGTTATGTGAGCTCTGGCTGAGACAAGAATAAATATAAATTTCTTATCAGAAAAACAAAATAAATAATATAATAAATAATATTAAAAATAAAATGATTGACTAAAGTCATCATTTATTATAAATATATATTAATAAAATTATAATAAAATCTATAAGTTTTAAGCTGCAAATTTACGCATACTAGAATATATATATTTTTTTGTAATATTTATCACATTTTCTTTCGTATTATTTTGTATACTAGCAACGCTTAAATTGTTAAGTGAATCGAGTAAGACTTTCTTATATATTTAATTTAATGTATATATATTTTCAAACACATCAATTTCTGGAACTTCATTCTCAGTAGCTCAAGCTGCTAAAAATTTCTACGTGAGCTTTTCTTAAGAATTTGTGTTTGAAGCTCAACAATGTTGAAGCAAAATCTGTTTTAGGTTTGACTACAAAATGATTATTTACTGCGGCACTTGGTCAATGGCTAAGATTTGACTCATAACAATAATATTTTTAGATTTGAACATTAAGCTAAATCTGTTTGGCATCTTATCTACTGTGAACTGCAAAATCTATAGTAGCTTGCAATAATAATTAATATTGTGATGAGTAGATAAGAAAACGTATAAGAAATTATATCTAGCTATAGACACTAATAGCTTTAAGCTGAATCAAAATACAATGAATGCTAGTAAAACTAGGTAAATTTAATTTCCCTCAATTGCAGTGTATCTACGCCTTCGACTTTAAGCATTTGCGGCCTCCGTTGCTAGTTTGTTGTCTTATGGGCTGTTGGTCGTAAATTCAATTGGTTGCTTTAAGCATTCAAAGTGATTTACGCCAAATGTTTATGGCAAATGCTGATCGCTGCTTAGCTGTTTAGCTGTCGTTGTTGCTGCTGCGGCTGCTGTGGGCTTATTTGTGTCGTGGAATGCTGGGCTAATCAGTGCATAATTAATATTAATTTATATGTAAGCTAAAGTGCACTTATCGTGGCTCTTATTTCAAATTTGCATGGCAATGCTTAATTTATGGGGCAATTGTCGCTAGGCGCCTATTAACAACAATCGAACACATTCTCAACTCCTCATTAATTTGTATCAAAGCGAAAGCAAAAGACAACAACAAGAACTGTAGCGAGGCGTAGAAAGCGGGCATAGATGGAAATTGGAATTGTAACAAGTTCAGGCCAAGTCAACAAGCACTTGGCACATTTTGTGGCCATTTCACAGAAGTTGGGCACAGCCACAGCCCCTGTCTGATGGACACACACACACTCGCACACACACTCACATGCGCAGACAGCGCACACACTTGCAGGGCGAGGCGAAGTGAAAGACACAAACTGGTCACAAAGACAACTGAAAAATGTTTCGTTTCGTTTCGTTTCGTTTGGTTTGGTTTGGTTTGGCTCGGTTTGGCCCATTCTTGAGTTTGTTTCGAGTTTATTTTGTTTTTTCTTAACGAAGCGCTGCCAAGTCACTGTCAAAATATTGAAATAAAGGAATTTTCAATTTTAATTTCTTTAGCGCGCATCGTTTGCTCAAAAAAATCGAGAAACGTCGAGCAAGAGGGGCGCACAGAGCAACCAAAACCTTAACGTTCCAAGGAAGTGACTCTGTTCTTATGTTAATGATTGTTATTCTAAGCGTTAAATAAGCGTGGGTAAATAAAAACCTATGAAAATGAGCAACAAGAAAAAAAAAATACAAAAACTGAGAATGAACTAGAAATTCAAATTGACACATGCAACAAAATTACAAATGCAAGATATACCAAAAAAAAAAAAAAAAAAACATTTAAGCACACACGCTAGAATTCAGAGTTGAATTATAGAGAAAAATGGGTGTGAAGCAGAGTCTATAGATAAGACGTACAATTTACTTTAATATAAAAAGGTGTTGAAGGTGCTAAAGGTCAGTCGTAGAGTTAAAAAAAAAAGTCTAACAAGCTCACAGCGTTGCCTTTTCTTATAGCTAATATTGAGCTGAAACAAATATTTGAAATAGTTTCAGTGCATGAAATATAGATTTCATATGATTTTTGTTATAGTTGTGCTAATATACAAATTAGTATTATAATAGTGTTAAAAGAGACATTTTTGTAAAAATAAAATAGTTGGTCCTACAAATAGTAAGTTTTCGGAATTCTTTCCTTCTTGCGACTGCTCTCCTTTTTTTGCTTTCTTGCTCATGTAAAATAAATCAGCTTCATAAAAATCTAAGTTTTCCCAAATTCTTTTTATTAGGAAAAATAATAGTAGATAAAAAATATTATATACTAAAATATTTAAGGTATACATTTATATAAAATATATTTATATAAAAAATTTCATCATATACAGTAGTAATTTATTTACCCTAAAACATATTTTTCCGTAAAAGAAATCTTGCAACAGAAAAAAGATTTTTTATGAAAAGCTTACTTTCAGTAGATTAAAAAAATCTAGCAAATTTGTTAAGTTTTCTCATACAGCAACTATATTTTTAAAACTTGTTATATTATAAATTTTAAAAATTAAATATTTTGTGAAACATCAAGTTACAATATTAGCAGACAAAAGAACTTGGCTAAATCAACTTGACTGCTAACTAGCAAGCATCTTCTGCTATGATTGCCGCTTCTTCTAACAACTCAACAAATTCTGGCATAACAGGCACAACTCAAAGAATTTGAATCAATTTTCTTCAATCTCTTCTTTTTCAGCTAACTACCAGCCATATAGCCCGTATAACCTTGAAGGCAACGTTTATTCACTTTCGTTGTGCAAAGGGCAATATTATTCAATCTTGTGGCTGGTTCTAAGCAAAGTCCGCCCACTTTATTAGGCAATCGTTTGCCGCCTGGCTCCATAATTTGTGCAGTTAACGCAATCAAATATTATGATAATGTATTTCTTTAGCGTTGCGAAAATGTTTTTGTTATACTTTAAATCCGAAGCCATTTCTCGATTGCTGTTGTTGTTGTTGTTGTTATTTTTTGCTGAGCTTTGGCTTAGCCATCGCCGTTTGTGCTTTCTCATTTATGCAAATTTCACTCAATATGCAAAAGATAATCATTTTGTTATAAGAACCAAGCCAGAATGCACCACGAGCTTCGAATCGAACTTGAAGTTGAAGTTGAAGTCGATCTCGGAGTCGGAGTTGGAGTCACGGGCGCTGTTTTCAAACACGCCCCAGCCTGCAGTTGCCTGGGCAATAAAGCAGCCAACTAAATAACTCAAACTATCACGTGAGATGGGCACAGAGCAAGAAAGAAAGAGAGAGAGAGAGAGGCATATAGAGAAAGAAGGAGGAGGCAGGAAGCATGCGCAGGGCGGAGGACGATCAATCGTTTAAAAATTTAAATAATATATATGTTTGCCAGTCGGAGGGCAAAGCGAAAACTGTAACAACCGATGTCGGAGTTGAAGTAGGTGGAGCAGCAGCAGCCGCCGCAGCAGCCAAAGTCGCAGCCGCAGCCGCAGCCGCAGCCTCAGCAGCAGTGGCAGCAACATTTTGCAGGAGGGAGTCTCTTGAGCTTGAATCGTGGCAAGTTCAGTGAGTTGAACGCATATCGGCGCATGCCTTGCGGCGATTTATGCTTAAAACGGTGTAGATTTTTATGCTGTTTGTGCCGGTGCCCAGTCAAAGGAGCTACACACACACACACACACACACACACACACATATGCAGCTGCTGCAGACAGAACGAGACGGAGCAGGAGACCAGACAGCTAGGCTGCTTATTAAGCGATCTAGCGATTTTAGAGCAGGTTAAGAAACTTTTTTGGAGCAAGCCACATGCCATACGGATACGTGTCGCGGTGTCGTTGTGTCGCGGTGTCGCAGCCTTGACAGCAGCCCCTTGACTGCTGCCAGTTAAACAAGTTTCGCAACAACAGAGCCAGAGACCAAACAAACACCTTCCCAAGTTTCCAGTTTCCTAGTCCACAGTCCTCGGACTGCACTTTGCATGTTTGCCAAGTTTATTGGCAGCCCAAAAAAACAAAAACACAAAAACAACAACAAATTAACAGGCAACAGCTCTGACATCTGGTATGGGCAATGGGGGCGTTTAATTGATTCAAATCGATTTCATTGGAAGTTTCCACGCGTTAATCTCCAAGGAAAATGCCCAGAATGCGAGCCAGACAGGAAAATACCCTGTAGAATGCCAAAGTGAATATAAGTCTACCTTTTTTGAACTTGTTTTCACATGCAGCATCAAATCCAACCCATTACTCAACATACACTGGCGATCCACTCAAAAAAGCGTATAAGCATAAGCTGTGCCCTGCCCCTAAGCTGCAGACGCTAATGCAGAATCATTGAAGCAAATTAATGAAGCAGCCGCTGCTCGAAAATTGTAAATCGAAATTTGAAATCTCGCCACAATCAGTCATAAGTCCCACAGGAATTGACACACACACACATGAGGGGAGATAGAGAGAGAGAGGGAGAGAGAGACTGAGCTGAAATCCAAGACGCAATGAATCACCGCAAAGCGCTTCACAATGATTTCAATTCGGATTTCTCGATATTGTCGCAGCTAAGCAACGCTTCAATCGCTCCCCCTCGCTCGCTGCCCGCTGACGAAGGTGTGACAGCTGCCACTGGCACTGGGGCTTGGTCTCTCGGCTATAGCTTGGCTCTAGCCCCCAACACATACGGACCGCGTCTCCTCACCTTTCGCTCAGAGCTAAGCCCCACGCTTGAAATGTAGCTCAATTAATTGTAACGTAATTTCCAGTAGCTGGCTTATGTCTTAGCTTTCGAGCTTGGCCAGCACTTAGATGCAACTGTCAGCGAGCTGTCACAGCAGCAGCAGCCACAACAGAGCAGCAGCAGCAGCTCTTGATTTTGAGTTTCCTGTCTTTAAATTGACACACAAGCTGACATATTCATATAGCTTTACCAATATACAAAAATCTATATATATATATATATATATATATATATAGATAGCTAAACCGCAACAAATGCTAAACGGAAGTTTGGCACAATAAAGTGATGAACTCAAACAAAAAACCGCAGTTTGTCACCATTTCTTGCATATTTCTTAATTAAATTCACAAATTTTGTTGCCCATTTACATTGATTGCGTTTTGCCTGAAAGAAGAAAATGACAATAGCAGCCAGGCTGGAAGGTCTACGCCAAAGGTGTGCCTCGCAGATATCAACAAAAAGAAAACTAAATAAATAAATATATGTGTATGTATGCCACTGTTCTCTGCGGTTGGCTGCTGCCACACAGCGGTTCCCTTGTTTTATCTCTGCAAATCTGCGAAAATGAGAAGCGACGCTTCGGCATCGCCGCCGACGCCTCTGCCTGTCATTTTGCGCGACAACCGCAGTTGAGTAGTTGAAGCTAAAACCCCAGCCAGAGCAAGAGCCACAGCCACAGCCGCAGCTACAAGAAATTGCTTGTCAGAGTGTAAAACATTGCTTTAATATGAATACCCTAGAGCCAAGTCGATAATGTAGATGGAATTCTGCAGTCTTCCTAAACTATGCAGTTATGAATAATAGCGATAACTAGCTTACTGCAAGTATCAAATTTAACTTTCTCACTTATATAAAAATAAAATAAATACATTTTTTTTTAATATATTTAGTTTACAAATTTTATCCCCACTAATAATAATAATAAATCAAAGACATCTAATAATTTTAAGCGAAAATTTTACTAAACATTTTCAGCACTAAAACACTTTATATAAACATCATTTCCAATTGACAATAAAAAACCCAAAATGAATATAAAATAATTATCTATAACTTATCAATTCACATCTAACACTAACAGTCTACGTGTGTTATAAAAAAGGTAATAAATTAAAAAACAATTTGACATTAATAATCGAAAATAACAAATCAAAGTCTCTAAACATATTTAAAATTTTTTTGTTGCTGATACAGACACTGACAACTCTTTGAAAATAAATGTAAATAAAAATATGTCGAAAAATAAATAAAAACCTAATACAATATGCAAATTAAGCATTCCTAGATAAGCTCAAATGTCAAGTTGTTAGTCAATTTAAATTTAAGCAAAAGGCAAACGGCTTCATTAGGCCCAGAGAACTATTGAAAATCGTTGCGCCTATTCATCAATTGGCAACGAGGGTGTCGCTCCAAGGTTTTGTCCAAGCATTTGCAAATGTCATAATTGCATACATTTTGATTATATTTCGCTAGCTTGTTTGTCACAGCACTAAACAGAATGAAAAGTGAATGTCATTTAGCCATCAAAAGCCGCCAGATTATTTTGGCGACACTCAATATACATACATGCATGCATGCACACATATGCATTTATGTGCTCACACTTACATTTACATTCACATTCAAAATATTGATGCTGATCTGACGAAATCGACACAAATGACTCGCTGGCTGCCACCTGTTGCTGCGATTATGTCTTAGACTTCGACTACGTGTATATCTCCAGTATCCGCTTGCACTGACTTCGCTTGTAGCCGCTTGTACAAATTTGCACCACGCTGCGTATGATTAATGTGGCAGGGGCATGTGCAATTTGCAGCACCCCTCTCAAGCTGTCAATCAATGCGCACTAAAAACTATGCCAAATTCTGCATGTCTGTGATATATTATGGAATTTATTATATGCTAGATATGTCAAAACAAACAAATTGTAAGCCCCAATGATTGAGTGCTTTATGCTTTGGAAAGATCTTCCAGACATCAAGTTAAGAATTTTATGAGGCTAGATAGAGTTAGGATAAGAAATAAGCAAATTTACATAAAATGTTAAGAATTTTGTGGATTTTACATTGTAATAAGAGTTGAAATGTAGCTCAAAATTATTTAGCTATAAGATTAAAATTGGATAGTAAAATATGCTCTCTTCTTGAATTAGAAAAAATATTTGTGCATAAGAAATTGCCAGAATTTTATATGGAAGGATAATTAAATATATATTTAATAATATATACTAATATATATGTGTCTAGTCTATCTATCTATATATCTGTCTAATCCATCAATAAATCCCTGTGCTCCATCATATACGAGTATATATCCAATCTATCTCTATATCTTTCTTTACATCTGTCCAACATCTTAACATTTATAAAGCTATCAAGTTAGTTCGCTGAAAATATCCCGAATTATCGCAAAAATGCAAAGAGCCCACCCCATTTTGCCAGCATCTTCCATTTAACTGATTGGCCAACAACTTTTACTTTTATTTAGCCTCACTTACTTTGCCCATGCGCAATTTCAATTTCTAATCAATTCTACATTCACTTAGCTTGCGCCTTTCATAAGCTGCTTAACTAGATTATAGAGTACGCCACGTATTATCTATAATTACCAATTGCTAAATCGCAACAGTGGGAAAGACTGGGAGAAGGAGCAAAAGATTATGTAAGCCAGAGTGCAGTAAGCCAGATGTAAGCGGAAGTAGCAGAGGGTGGCCAGGCCGAGGCCAAACATTGTTTTTGTCAGCTATTTAACATGGTTGCTACATGATTGAAGGAGGGTGAGCAAGCGTTAGTGTAATCAACGGATGCCAAAGCAACCGCCGCTCGTCCATGGGCTCTCAGCTGAATAATTTCCGGGAAGAAATATATGTACTCGCATTGGCTGGCATGCAAAACAAGCAGGCTGACAGACAGTCACAGCCCAGGCCGGGCCAGGCGAGCTCTGTCTGTGGTTGGGAAACTGGGCAGCTGTATGACTGGGTAGCTGGTCAGGCTGTGGCAGTCAGCGACATGCAAAGTCGACAACAAGAACAAATTGCTGCCGCTTGGCAAAGACAACGACGCCGAAGACGACGATGACGACAACTACAACAGCTTGACCATGGCCAAGACGGGCAGCTCAGTCATAACTCAGGCTATTGGCTTGTTAAGCGATTTTCCAATATACCAATGTGTGCGCACTCTCTTCTGCTTCTCTCAGCTTTAGCTACCCTAGAGTTCAGCATACTTTGGCATTTTTTTTCTTTTTGTAATTACGTGTAGAGTATTTTCTCGTTCTAGGGCGCGTGCGTGCCCAGCCATATGGATATTTATTTTGTTGCGTACAAGCTCTTCTCCACATTTTCGGCCTTTGGCGCTTTTCAACTATAAATATCCTATATGCTGCGCTGTCGGTCTGCCGGGGCGTTCAGCCCATGGTCATGGTTATCGGAACGGCAGCTGTTGAGCGCTTGGCGTTGAACGCATATTAAGCTATTTTCCTTGCAGGCCCCAATAGTTGGTAGGAGAGCGCTTATCAAACGCATGCAAAAGACACGTGTATGAGTGGATCGCAGCGCCATGTCCATGTCCATATCCATGTCCATGTCCAGGCCGTGTCCTGCAGTGGCAGCTTGCAAATGATTTATAGAAAACTCTCATTATTTATGGCTAGCTTCAGCTAGGCGCTGTCAAATAAGTTGAGGCAATTAATTAAGCCAACCCGCCGCATCAGCTTCAATTCTGGTGCCGAAAGCAAATATTGATGCGCCCGGTTATGCTATGCCGATAATGGTTCCAACGACTGCTGCCAGCGAGAAGCCTCGAGTGGCACTCAATTGGTCAGTCAATTGAACAGCAGCCACCAAATTGGATACAATTACTATCATATTCATATTTTATACCGACCGGATCGAGCAGAAGCTACCAGAGAACTTGCTTGAGAAAGTTGTTAGATTTAAGAGTGGAATATAATAAGAGGATTTTGCATAATGAAGACATTGAAATCGAAAGCGGAAAGTGGAGAAATATATGCCAAAATTTTATATAAAGAGCAAATCGCTTATATATCTGAAAAAAAAGTATAGTTCTTGGGAAATGTTATCAATTTGTTATACAATATTTATAGGTCCTTAAGTCCTCCCTTAGCAGAGATCAATGTATACTCATACACCTCTGAGTTCTCATCAATATATATTTATATATAATTTATACACTTAGCACCGCAAAAACCCATTTTTAATGAGCTCAGCTTCTCTTTTTTCTCTATAATCAAAAATCTCACTCCACAGCTGGCAGACTAAACTAGACATCATTTTGGATCAGCCCCTTGCCCTCTTTCCTTTCAATTTTTCGCTCTCAAGTCTATGTCTATTAGAATATATCATAATAATTGTCTATAAATTCAGTCAGACTTAACGCAGCCCCAAAATGCTTTCATTTATATGAAAGTCAAAATGAAAACTCCCATCAGTGCAGCTGACGTGCAGCTAATTGGAGTAATGTGTGTTTCGACTCTTAAAAGGTTCGCTCATTAGTGTTAAACAAGCATTTTATTTTAGGGCCAGCAGCTCATTTGAAACGCCTCGTTTAACTGAAATGGAAATGCCAATTTCTCGGCCCCATAAAAACACGTGCCAAAAGAAAAAAAAACCTCAAATCTGAATGAATATAAAAACTGAATCGAAAGGCCAAATCATAAGGCAGGCAAAACACGAATCCAAATTCAAGCAATTCACAATAAGCAAAAGCAGCTGCAGAAACAGAAACCCTTCTTATAACAACACTGTGTGTCATTATTTCAGACGCGTGTTGGCGTTTTTCTGCTGCTGCTTCTTATTCACTTTTTTTTTTATTTTGTGCGAATCCTGAGTTGAAGCTGAATTGGCAATAAAACAGCGCTGGCTGCCAAATTAGAGGTTACGAATGGCAATGCTAAAGTCGAGGGCGTGCTGTGCCCGTAAACCAGACACTAGAGAGTTAAAAACAAAATTATCAAGTGCGAGGGCGGGTGTTAATTATAGGGCGTAACCAGTGGCCTGCACAAACCCAGCATCAATTGGCAGTTTAATTGGCGGGTGAGCAGCAAATGAATACGAAATTAATTGACAGCCGAGATGGGAGCTCTTCGAGCGTATAGCATACAAGCAGACCATTTGTCTATGTATAGCTAATAATATTTAATAATGATTAATAATGAAATTATTCATATTATTTTTGTGTATTAAGATAATGCAATAATAAATATAAATATATTTTATATATATATATATATTTAAGGCATATCTTTTTTTTAAGACCCAAATTTCACGTAGATTACACTTAGATAATTTAATAGACAGCTAGCTCAGCTGTCAAGTAAAAAATAAATTATATCAATTTCAATAATGTCAAAGCATCAGAACCAGCTTACAGTTAACTTTTCTGCATCAAGAACTCATTGGCATTTTATCTCTATAGTTTAAAGTAAGTCTAGATTGAGAATTAATATGGTAAAAATAATTTTACTCTAGCATAAGGTTCTACTATTAATTAACTCTCGCCTTGAAGCTCTAAATGTAGCATCATGCATATTTAATAAAATTATTTCAATCAAGACTAACGCAGAAGCTTCGCTCCCAACATAAATGACTTAGGAGCTGAGCTAGACTTTTACCTCTGACAGAAATTCAAGCTCTTAAATCACTTAAGTCATTTACCTGAAAAACCAGCAAGGTTCTCTCTTAAAAGCCCTAAAAACATTGCGTGTAGCGCCTAGAAGACTATTAAATAGCACTTAGAATACTAAAGGCAAAGCGAAGGCGACTTTTATTTGTGTTGCTTTTTAAGTTTTTATTACGAGCATTATTTTGCGCGGGCTCTAATTGAAATAAATCAGTTTCGTGCCTAAACTAACATTAAGTATGCCCACTTAGTCTCGCTAAATGATGCCAAAATAAAATAGAGGTAGAAAGAAGAGTGAGCCATTCATTAATAATTAATCGTGTCTGAGCGATTTGGATGAATTCACGACATTTGGCCAAAAAGCTGATTGAACAACAATAATTGTTAGCCCAGGCACAAATCGATTTGTTGTTGTTTTTATAATTGAGCGTTCGTTTATCAAAGAACGGAAGTGGAGCAGGCAACAGAACACGATTGTTATTATATAATTAAGAGAGAGGCAGAGGGAGAGAAGAGAGTGAGTGAGTTTCTCTTGTTGCTGCTGTGATTTGTAGCACGTACTTGGGCAATTCGGCTTCTGCTTTCAGCTGGCGTTGCTCGCTAACAAATTAATAAATGATTATTATATTACGCAGGCCGTTAAGTAATGCGATTATGACATAACGAGCGCGCACACACAGAGAGAAAGAGAGGAGAGAGTGAGTGAGAGATCTGAGTTGGCTGTGAAACCACCAGCATCAGCAGCAGCAGCAACAACAGTTGAAGCATCATCTGAGCTGAGGCTGGGCTCTTGCCTCAATAATTTATCCATTAAGATTGCACGCGCCTGATTGTGTGCTACGTGGCCCGTTTTGGGGTTTCGTCGGTAGCCTGGTAGCCTCCTAGTCAACACAGACAGACAGACAAACAGACAGAGAGACTGAGAGCTATGGGGGCTATGGCTATATGGCTATAGGGGGCATGACTGCGGGCGCTGCCCACAGTTGATTTAATGCGCCAAATTATAAAATTGTTGTTGATTTAATTTTATGAGTGTAAAACGGCCCAAACGCTCTCTCAACTGTCTGACGATCAGTCAGTATGCGGCCAGCTACTCGTCTTGTCTTTTTGCTTTCAATTTTCCCGCCGGACAGACAGACAGACAGACAGAGAGACTCTCCGCCAGCTTTGTAACCATGTTTCGCAGTTTATCGCAATCTTAGCCGCAACCGAAAAGCAAACGCTGAACGTGACATGTGAATTAGGCAGCCAAAGACATGGACATGGACACGGACACGAACTAACCAAAGAGTGAACCATACCTGTATAGGAACAGGTGGTCCAACAAGATTCTCAGCTAACTCCCAGCAGCTCTACCTTCAATAAATTTTTATTTTGTTTTTTTCGCTCATTCGTTTTTCGTTTATCGTGTTTTATTAATAAATTAATTGACGCAAATGTGGTGCTGGCATTAGACATGATCTTTTAACTGCTGCTGCTGAGTTCGGCAAAGACTTTCGTTGGCAGCTAGATCTACTTAGCTGTAGCTATTTATTTGGTTTTCCTTGAAATTTCAACTACTGTTTGGCATAGGCGATTCTAGTGAATTGTCGTTAGTAGCATCCCAATAATTTATCATTTTAATTAGTTATTCACAATTATTGAGAATTATTATTGAATTAATTGCTGCACAGATGTTATCTCATCAGACCAAATCGTGTACCCGGAACTTTGGTGCGCAATTTCTCAGTTGGTGCGATCTTTTTGAAGAAATCATTATGGAAGATTTATATTATGTACTTTGATTGCTAAGAGTTGATTGTTAAGAGTTTTGTCCTTGGTAAATAAGTTGTTTTTATGACCGCATTAGAGTATCAGATTGGCTGTTTTGAATATTAAACTTAAAGAACGAAAACTTAAGCAATATTTACGATCATGCGGGCTTGAAAAAATTAAGGGCCAGTCGTAATTTCGATCAATAAAGTTAAAGCAGATTCTAGATATATCAAACTATATAATGTACTTATATATCAAATTATATGCATTTGTAACTCTTAGCGCGTATGCGGGCTCAAGTCAATGAGTTATTTCAAAGACAAAAGGCAAACAAGTGAATTAAAGACAAGTTAACCACATCGAAATTGCTGCGCAGCGTTTTTCACTTAACTTTATTTAATTGATATCATTTGCATTGGTACACAAACACAAACAAAATTTAACTGTGAGTGCTTTAACGCTTTTCAACTCGAGAGTCAATTAAATAAAGTTTTTAGCTTCAAAGAGGCAGCCACAATAATAACCACCAGCAGCAGTAACAGCAGCGGCAGTCGAAACACAAGTTTCGACAATGCCACCACCCGCTGCTGTTGCTGCGGCTGCAGTTGCTCCAGCAGTCTTAAGAGAGGTGAAAAGAAGACCATAATCGAAATACTAAACCCGCTCTTTATATACCCCTGTTTTTTTTTTGTATTTTTTAATGCAACGGGGCAACCCGCAGGCCGAGCCGTGCACAATTTGGCGCCCTACTTCGGAGCCGGGCTGCTCGCTCCGCTCCTACGCAATGTGAGTGCGGTGCATATGTTAAGTGTTAATAAATCGCCTCAATGAAGATCATGGAAATTTGTTTCAAACTGTTTTTATATTATTTTGTACAACTTCGTTTGGGGGCAAGCAGCCAAAAACCTTTTATTTTTATTATTATTTTTTTTTTTTTGTGCCCTTTTATTACTTAACAAATTAGCTCAAATTAATCAGAAAGGAAAGTAACGCCACATGCGGCACGCAAAGACAAATGGACAAATGGTTCGCCGAGGCTGTGTGTGAGGGCCAAAGGGGAAAACTAAAACCCAAATGCATTCTCAGAGTATTTACGAGGCGACAGCCTAGCGGAGACCCCAGCTTAATCGCATCCTTTGCTGCAGCTGATGCGTAAGTGCAGCATTTTCTTAAACAATTTGCAAGCTTTCAATCAAGCCAGAGACTAAGAGAAAGCGAGAGAGAGAGAGAGAGAGGGAGAGACAGACTGGATCTGGCTCTAATCGATCAAGAACCCGTATGGCCTGGACGCATGTTGTGGCAGCCGCGTTCGATTCCATCATTCATGCGATCAGCATTATCTGCCGTCAGGCATCGAGCGATCCAACAAAAAAACTCTCAGAGTCTACCTCCCTGAGCCCTGCTCCATGGCTCGTTCTGAAAAGCGTAATTAACGTTCGCATATTTTGCTGTCGGATTATCGCCCGTACCGCGTTCATCAGCGACAAAAGCTTCCTGTGTAAATTGTACGAATAATTGCGCGACTAACTGTAAAAACATGCTGCCTGCTGTCGCTGCTGCGGCTGCTGGTGTTGCCACGGCTGCTGCTGCTGCTGCTGTCAAGAGGGATTTCTGACCTCCGACTCGACCCCCCGCATCCAATTAAACTAATAATAAATGCCAGCAATTAATAAACGCTTGACAAACGTTTTTTTCTCTCTGATTTTCTGGCTCACGAGGGTGGTCCTCGGAAAATGCATCGAGTTTTCCCAGCAGCAAGGCAGGAAAAACATAGGACAGAGACTTTGCCCAGTCAGTGTCAATTCTCGAGTGGTTTAGACTTGTGTTTGTAAAATGATATGAGCACTTTTCTTTAACAATCACAATCTCATTGACTGTCTCTTACTCTCCCTTCCTCTCTCTCTCTCTCTCTTCCTCTCTCTCCTTCTCTGTCTTGCTTTCATTGATGTTCAGTTTGTAATTTCTCAAACGCTAATCCTTCGGCTCGCTGCTTATCGCCCGCGCCCCGAGACGCTAATTTGATGAGTCATCTGTGCCGACTCAGTCGTCGTCGTCGTCGTCGTCCAGTTGCGATAGTCATCTGCGTATCGCTGAAGGGCTATAAGTGAACCCCGACCCCAATGAACTTCAGACTTCGGAGTCTCTCACATCTTTTTACCTGTTCGTCTATTGTCGTAAATTTAGGGCTTGTCATTGAATGGGAGTGCTGTGAGCATCATCTAGGGACGACCACGATATGTTTGTATTGAGTTTTCGTAGAAAATGTCACTAAAAAAAGGAATGTCAACACACAAACACACGCGCACATACACACACACACACACGCACACGCCAGTGAGAGCGAAGAAGAAAAGAAGAAAACTATGTACACAGTTAGATGTTAATCGGATCGCTGCTCTGAGCATATATTGGGTATCTCATTTCTAAATAAAAAGGCCGCAAAATGAAAATCGTAACAATGGAAAATGTCTAGCAATGTTTGAATTGTTGTTGTTGTTTTCTCTTATTGTTGTAGCCGGCTGCTCAATAATTACGTTGATATCCGAGAGCCAAAGGCATTTAAAACTTATCGACTCTGAACACAAAAAAAAAAAGAAAAAAAAACAGAACTGAGCCGCATTTATGCGCTTCATTAATTTGCTTTCAATTTCAAGGATAAGCCATGGGCAAGTGGAAGGAGCAGCAGCTGCTCTATGACCACAAGGTATACGAAAATTTCTTATATTTATTTTTAACTATTAAAAAACTCGATCTGAATTTAGTTTTAGTACAAAAATATGTCGGTTTATATATGAATATCTATAAAAAATAGACGAAGCTTAACAGAGTTATAAAAATCAAAAAGATTTGCATAAGCCTTAAATCGAATTAGTTTTCCATAGATGCTTTTATAGCAACATTAACAAACATTTTTATGAAGTGACTGCTATAAAAAAATGATTATTAAATTTTTGTAAATTTCTCGGAACAATATATAATTCCCCCTGTTTTTTAAAAGCTTAATTCAAAGTTTATAGGCAGACGAAAGATCACGATTGATGCGTAAAGGAAACCATGAATGGAACTCAAGTGTCGGCTTTGAGTTTTTGATTTGCCATAACATAAAAAAAAAAAAAAAAATATATATATATATAAATTTATATATATATCAAATAAAAGGCAAATTAATTGCGCTTGCGTTTGGGCGCACCCTAACGGCAAGTGACCCGATCCCAGGTCTGAGTCATAGTTCGAGCTGCTCGTGTCCGAATCGGAATCAATGGTCATTCGACTTGGGCCCCCCGTTGACTATCATATGAAAACAAAAAAAAACGCAAAGAAGAAGCAGAAAACAAACAAAAAGCGAACGCCGACGACGTCGCAGGTTTTGCCAAAGGAAGTGCCCCGTAAGATTCGGTCGCCTACTCCGGAGCTGTCAGCTTATCAATTCGCTTTTAGCGCAACCTCTCACAAAACTGTGTCCTGTGTGTGAGTGAGTGTGCATGTGTATGTGTGTTTGTGTCTCATTATCAGAGCGCGCTCCATGGAATGCTTAGCAACATCAACTCAAATCCATTCCAAGCAACTCTCTTGCTCACTCGCTCTCCCCCTCTCGCTCTCTTTCTCTCTTTGTCTCTGCTGAGTTGCGTGTTCTGAGTCGAGGCGCTTCGGCATTGGCATTCCATGTTATCCTTGTGCTCTTGTGCTCAATTTCGGCTACTTTTGGGGCGTCGCTGTGTGTGTGCGTGTGTGTCGTATGTTCGTGTCGCCCCGTCTCCGTCGCCTGCCGTCGCTGCGAGATAAGGTTTTAAGTTATGACCTTTTAAAATGTCCAAATGCGACGATAACGCGTGATTACTACAAATGTATTCCGAGAGTGCAGCGACCAGATTCAAGTCCAAGCCCAAACTCAACTCGAAGCCAGGACGCACATGCACATGCCGCTAACCAGGAGACAGAACGACAAGGAGAGAGGAAGCGTAAGAGAGTGTTGCAAGTCAAATGCAACATACAGGCAACATGTTGCGCCAGTAACAAATTGTTTTGGCCTCAAAACCTAAGAAATGAAATCTTAAATCACATGGCAGCCCGCCCCTTTTGCGTTTTTGGCCAAGCTTCTGTCTAAGATCATCAAAACGATTGCCCAACCAACCACTGCAGGACATTTAGACCAAGTGCAGTTGGACCAGTTGGCAGTTACAATCTCAGCGTCGCCGTCGTCATAATTATCATCATCATCATCATCATAGCTTTACCATGTGAACCTACAATAAATATCGATCAAAACGTCAACTTTTATCTATGCCACAAATCGAACGCACAGTGTGACTTAGCATATGAGCTGCTCCCAATCAAATCTAGATTAAGATTAAACTCGGCTTGTAGTATATAAATAAAAAAAAAAAAAAAGAAAAAAGAATACTTAAAGAAAAGAGGCAACAAAATTAATGTTGAAATCGTTAGTATGAGCATTTACTATTCACTTTGATTTGTTGCTCTGTGTTTAGTTCGGCTGAAAGCCTATGCACATATATCAATTTTAAGTTTTATTTCTTCATTTTCTGCTTGAGCGGCTTGTTTCATTTCAGGTAAATTGCAAAAATTTCAAAGAAATTTCATTACTAAGAGAAGAGAAGAAAAATATTTTTTACATAATCTCTCTAACTTTAAGACAAATAAAATTCTGCTAAACAGATACATATAAAATCGACATTAAAATGTTGACTCTCATTGCTGTCTTATGCGCCGGGCAGCTCCTGCCGGCCAATGCTCAGCTCATTTATGCAAATAATTAAATTTTGAATATATTTCTATCACACCTCGCACCACAGTGCCACGGAGCAGGGCACTTTGTAAATTGTTGCGCCTTGCATAATTTTTGCATAATTCTTGTTTTATTCTGATCGCCTTTGCTGCTTCAGGAATTTTCCATCTCTTTTCCTTTCTTTACTCTGCTTTTTGTTGTTGTTGTTGTTGTTTTTTGTTGATGTTTTTTTTTTTTTGGTTATTTTGTGCCTCTTGCTCCTTATGCATATGTCGATTGTTGGCTGATATCTGTAGCGGACGTGGATGTAACGAAATGCTTGAAGGGATTCTGTGCTCTTTGCTTCTTATTATAAGTGATCGGCGCCCGTCCTACCCCGCCTCTATCTCTCGAGCCGGGAACTGGCACTGCGCGGGTTTATATGCATATATATATATATATATTGCTAATAATAACAATAATAATATGCTTTCGCTTATCAAAATTGACGTCAGATCTTATTGATATGCATCTGGAAGAACAGATTTTTTTTTTGGTTGCACAAAAGAAAATCGTGTCAAAGGCAAACTGCAAAAGGCAGTCCCGGCCAGCTCCACTACAGAATTGAGCTTAATTGAAGCGTTATTATGCGAGTGTCACATATGCAAAGTATTTCAAAAAGATGAAGAAGAAGAAGAAGAGGAAGAAAAGTATATATATTTGAGCAGCAGTGCAGAGCTGCTCGGTGGGTCTGCGACTCCGGCTGACTCTTAGTCTGAGTCTCAGTCTCAGTCTCAGTCGCAGTCTGTTGCTGAGCTGCGAGTCCACGTCCTGGCCCGGCCTGCTCTGGCATCAAGCTGTGCATACAAAACGTGCACCTTCGCTCAGTTTGACAGATGCCTCAGAATTTAAGCACCGCGGGCAATCGCAGCGCAGCGCAGCGCAATGCTGCTGCCACAGCAGCTCGCTGGCCGTCTTTTATTAATCAGCAGCACCGACTCCGTTCACATACACATACATGCACACGCGCACACACACATGCCATGTGAGCTGGGCTTGAAAATATTATTTATATCGAATTTAATAATAATTCTTGAGCCGCTGCCGCTGCCGCTGCTGCTGGTGCTGCATCGATCCTGCGTAGGCTGCCGCAGCCTGAAGTTGGCCACTTTTTGATCGGCGCAAAAATTTGCATTGATCGACGTTGAAGATATCGGTGGCAGGCAAACTGCCAAATGCCTGATGCTTGATTCCCGATGCCTGATGGCTGATGCCTGATGGTTGCCAGCATCGTTGAGATGCTGCTGCTGCTGCTGCTGCTGCTGCCGATCGCTTACCGCGTTTATGATGAATGATTGCGGGCGTCGGCCAAGATGGTGGGCCATTCAACTTTGACTACTTTCGCCCGGGTGAAAAGCTTCGCGGCACACAGCCGCCAACGCTTCAGCGTCGCGCAATCGCCCTTATTAGCATGCCAGCAACGTTTCAGAAACACGGCACAGCCTCCTTCACACACACACACACACACAAGCGCATTGTACAGAAATTGGGTTACCCCTCGTGGCCCTGCCGCATCCCCGGAGTGCACTCCCCGTGCTGCTCACTCCCTGCTCCACATGTTAATGTGCCGTTTTGTTAAATTGCAGCGTTAAGAATTGCGCACATAAAGCATTTTGTTGTCAAACTGATTTTTGATCATACATAATTTTTATCTTGATCCAAATAAGGCTAACCAACGCCACAGCCACGGCTATAGCCGCTGCCTAGGGCCACAGAAACCAGCTTGTACCGGGCATCGTTAAAAGATTGTATTGAAATATGCGTGGTCAATTGAGGTACATATTGGAGTCCATACAACATCAACAGCTAAAAGATATCAAATTCAGCCTCATATATATCGTATCGCATATGTAACAACGATAAAGCATATCAAAATATTTGAAAATCAATATTTTTTTATGGGCGTTCCACATCGAACACCTTATTTGTCGCCCCAAAATTGTGGGCAACCGTTTGCGAAAAAGCCCCCAAATGGCTAAGTGGCCGAGTCTTAAGTGCTCCATAAAAAATGCCGAACGCATAAATCTTCAGCAAATCACATTCATACACGTTTCTATATGCTTTTATGAGTAGGTGCAGTTATATTAATAATATTATGAATACTTAATTCGTATATTTACAGCAAATGTGTGAGGAGCCATAAAACGTAATGATATCTTGGTTATTATTAGTATATTATTTTCATTTCTATACAAGACATGCCATATGGGGAGAGCTTAACTAATGATTAAATGGTATCTCATATTGCTATAAAGTTGCGGCTTTGAGTTCGCAAGATTAAATAAAGAAAACTTGTTTATATATAGTGAGTAAAGCTTAGAGAGGGAGGGAGAGATAGATAGATAAAGAGAGAAATAGAGAGAACAAGACGAGAGTTAATTTTATAGTTAAATTCTACATAATAAATCTATAATTTGGCAATAAGTAAAGCATGGAAATTAAAACAGAAAATTCTTGAATATTCAACTGTCTTAATATAAAAGAAAATCTGTGCTGATTATACAATGAGTTGAGCAAATAAAACCAAAGAGTTAAGAGCTAAATGCAAGAAGACATCAAGACACAAAATATTCCCACACGGGCAATACTCAAAATCGTTTTTGTAATTAATGAAAACACAAATCAAAAACAAATTTAATTTTTGCTCAACTGTTTCTTACAATTGCTGCCGATGATGGCGATGCTCGATGCTCGATGCCGTTTGTAGTGGCAAAAACGTAAATGTAAATTTTGATTTCATTTACTTTTTGTGTACGCTCCCTTGACCCAGTTTTAAAGGCGAGTCGCCAACGAGCCGCAACGGTAACATTGTTGGTTATAAGCGCAAGCGACTCCCCCGTTGTTGCTGTTGCTGTTGCTGTTATGGCTGTAGCACACATAAATTGAACCTCAATATCCACAAAACGACAGTAAACGGTCATTTTTATCGAAATAATTGCTTTTTTTTCGTTTGGCAGCGAAAGTTTTGATTGCGTTTCGCGTGGCGTTAGCCTCCGCCGACGACGTATGGGTAAAAGCGACATATACATCGGCTATAATCCACTAAACACAAATACACATATAGCATTTCATTACGCGTCTGCCCGAGGCCCTCAGCCAATCGCTGGCCAAACGAGCGTTCTGACAATTGTAACCACATTGCCGACCAGGATGACGCTCTCTTTGTGTGTGTGTGTGTGTGTGTGTGGAGGCACAGCAGCTTCAGCGGCATTGCCGTCTTTCAGTGATGTGTGCTGATTGTGCATACGCACGAAATCAATAAATAAAAGCAACAAGAAATTTAGCAGGCAATGCCAGGCAAGCGCAATGGTAGCCCACGCCGCCGCCCAGCCTGAACGGCTGCCCCAACTGCCGGGGCTCGCCTGTTGCCGTCGCTGCTGATGCGCGCTCATAATTCATTTCATTATTGTTTTGACATTTTATTTATTGAATGCGAACAGGCGTGCGTTGTCGATGCGACCCGTCTCCGCCTCCGCCTCCGCTTGAGCCCTAATCCCAAGGCTGACTGGAACTCCCAAAGAACCTGGACCTTGGCATTTATATCGTCGCTCGTTCGCTTTTCGGGGGCTGGGCAAATGTTTTGCGCAAATTGTTAACGGGCTTGTTTCGTTTTGCTCAAAATAAGTGAAATCAATGCGGCCGCTGCAGCATGAAATTATAAGCGCGGCCCCCGTGCGTGTGGTCCACTGCAAACAAAAGACTTAGGCAACGAACTCGCGTGAAAAGCAGACGAACAACAGCAACAAACACAATAATAACAACAACAAATTGTTGCCTATTGTTGGCAGCAAGCAAACAAATGAAATACCTATCATAATCTACTTGCCAGCTAATTTGCATAAACGTGAAGAAAACAAATATGAATCGAAGTGTGAGGCGTATTAAGTGTTTACAAAAAATTGAGGCTAGTGAAATACAATTATTTTAAAGGTTAAATAAATTGCCTTGAATCATATGAAGTTTTTTGAAGCAAATAATTAGCAATGAACTAAGGGGAAATTTAATTAAATAAGATTTATGGGACTTCAAAAATATAATTTTCTAATTTTAATTAAAAAAAAAAAAAATGCAATTGTTAAAACTAAAATTTTTTAATATTATACCATAAAAATGGGTTCCAAATTGAAGTTTAAAATGAAAATAATAATGAAGTGAAACAGAGCTAAGAAAAATTTATGAAACTGAACGTAGAGAGAGTCTGAGTTGCAGTTCTAAATAAAGAATATCCTCTTTGGCTTCAATTGAATCAAAGGGAAAAATCTGAAGAGAGAGAAAGATTCCTCTGTAGGTGTAAAAAAATTACATTATTTTTTAAAAATCAAAGTTGTAAAGAGTTTGTTCAGATTTTACAAAAAAATAAGATTTAGTAATATAAAGATAAAATAAAATATTTGTCTCTAAAATATATACGTAAATATCTATCATTAAATTCAAAAATAATTTAAGCCTCAAATTGAATGAGAAACATAAGAATTTCTGTTAACAGAAATATTTGAGGAAATTATTTAAAGTCACATCCTAAAGATGTCTTTGGATCTGGGTAAATTATCAATTGTGATTGAAATGATAATCAAAGTTGCATATGGCAGCTAGCAACATTGGAGCTGCATTAAATGCATTCCAATTGACATTATTAATGCCAGCTAGAGCTTATGGCAGATGCAGCGCGCCCACAACAAATCTAGCATCACACACGCCCACGCGCGCCGCGGCAATGAATGCGATTGCCAAATGCCAAATGGTCAACAATTAATACACACAGCACTCGACAGTTATGTGTGTTGGCAACGAGATGATAAATGCATTCGATGCTAACAAACCAAATGGCATATAATTTGGAGCAAAAGGTATGAAAATTACGAGCCTCAATATTTGCAGCTGTGTGAGTTAATGGAATCAAAACGTTAACAAAAAGAAGCAACGAACCTGAACCGTTGCGACTAAAGTGACGCATGCGACAAGAAAATATGACAATATGCTTGAAAATTAATCTCGCATAGTCGAGGCGGGAGGCGACGGCAACGACGATTGCTAGTTGACTCTAGCCAAGCAGGATGCGAGCTGCCATTGTCGCCCCGGATGACTGGGTGAATGTGAACTTGATTATGTTTTATGTGATGTGCGGCAAGCTGCATGTGCAGCAACTTCAAGCCGCTGCTGAAGCTGCTGCTGCTCCTGCTGCTGCTGCAAATCCGCCAACACTGTTGCAGCCATTAGATGTCGCCCATAAATTGTGGTATCATTTTTTATATGCACTTATGCGCTGACCAGCGTCTAGCCTGCAGCCCAGCCAGAATGACCCAAGTGGTAAAGGAAAAAGGGCCCCCGTATCCACAAATGGGGGCAGACAACAATGGCCTGCTGGCCACATATGTAGCATAGATTTTTCTTCTTATTTTTTTTTTTTTTTTGCCTGGTGGGCGCTAATCTCTCTCTGATTATAGGCGGCAGCTGGGAAGAGTGGGCGTGTGAAGTCGCATTGTTGTGCTCATTACGACAGCCAATCAGATGATATATGGATAATGCGCGTACCCTTAATTGAAAAACCATTTTCTTGAACGCTAGCCGCATGCAAATTGCACCACTGTGCATCATCGAGCCGCCTACGCCGAAGACCCATCGTTGTCCACAGTCCGTATCATTGTTGACGACATTTATGTCTTAATATTTTCCATGCCGCAAATGCGGTGGCACTCAAGCTGTACCGTTACGAGGCCAGAGCCATTAGCCTGACTGCCTGGCTGGCTGGCTGCCCGGCTGAGGCAACAGTCGAACACACATGGCCGCCAAATACATTCGTATTTAAACCATTAATTTCCATTTATGGATTAAGCATGCGACCGACGGAGAGAAAGACAGAAAGAGAGAGCGAGAGAGTGGAGCTGGAGCTGGAGCTGGAGCTGGAGCCTGGGCCCGCACGCACAAAAGCCTTTAATAAATGCAACACCATTACGTGCAGCACATGCTTAGAGGAAGAGCTGCCTCTACAGCAGCTGCAGCAGCAGCAGCAGGAGCAACCAGTTGGCCAGGGGAACAACTCAATTGGCCTGGCTTACTGCTGCTTGCTGCCTGCTTGGTGCCTTTCGCAAGTTTTTCCGAGCTGCTTATCGTCGACTCTGTCGTGGTTCGCGCGCTGTTGCATTTCCTCGCTCGCTCGCTTGCCGCAAATCTTTAAATGCTGCGCATGTGATTTTTCTTGGCTTTGCCGGCTGAACGAAGACGCACAGCTTCCAGCTGGCAAATGGAGTCGCTGGGATTAGTGCGCGTGAGTAATGATTCCAATGGCAGCGACTGCAACTCGTAACTGGCAACTGCTGACTGCTCCAGCAGCTCGCACTTTTTTTTTGTTTTTTTATTTTTTCTTTGCTCTTTTATTTTTTTATATTTGCCGAATGGAGCTGTTGCAGATTGGAATTCACACGAGTGAAAATGAAAAGCGAACTTTTTGTACTCTCATATACATATAATTACGAAAGTTTATTGATGTAGATATTGGGCAAGATGATATATAAATAAGATAAATGTTGCTCAACCGTGAGAATAACAAATTGTAAAACTGACAACTCACTTGAAACATAACGTAAAATGTATTTATGTATAGAGTGAGAGAGGCAATCAAAGAGACAAACAGAGATGTGGACAGATATAGACAGATAGAGAGACAGGTGAGAGAAAGGAACCAAAATTTACTGATAAGCTTATTAGATCTAGGTCACGTCTCATCTTTATATATTCTCTTTACAATCTACTTGAGCTTAAAATATTAATATAGATTATATATATTTTCGCTCTGATTGACTAATTTCGATCGATATATCATAATAAATATAATTAAAATTCCTTTGTGCATTTATATTTAATTAGAAAGTCTGCATTTTCAGCACTCGTGCTGCCTGCAGTGCGCTCTAGTTAAGCAGCTTCGATTGGATTAGTGTAGAAACAAACAGTGACTACAACTAAATACGAGTACTCATAAATTTAACACGGCCCAGAACGATTATGCTCGCATGTGTACCTAATGGAAAGTGGATTTGTGGATTGTGGATGGCTGTGCAAACAGTCGCGATGCAATAGTCAAACATCAGGCCATAAAATGCCTCAAATTCCTGGGTGTTCCCTGCACAATTGTGACGCCCCGAAAGCGAGAGGATGCCGCGAATGACTCTGGCTGCGACTGCCTGCCTGCTGATGAGCAGCGGCTGCCGGCTCTGGCTAGGACTGAAGGACGCTGTTGTTGATATTAATGTAGCGCTGTCCGAATGGCAAATGAAAGTCATCAATCAGACGACGCACAGCACAAGCAGAGCCATCAACTCCAGCAGGGGCACACTCAATGTTTGTGTGTGTGTGTGTGCCAGTGTGTGTGGTGTGTGTGTGTGTGTGTCTGGTGTGTACACATTGCGCTTGCGCGGAACGTTATGAGCTTGTGTATTCTGTATGGTTATGATTATGGTCAAAAGACTATGCCGGGGCAAACATATGGCTGTCAAGCTGGGGCGGATCAAGGGCGCGCCTTTTGTGTTCACTTGCGTGAAAAATGTGAGAGTGCGAAAAGCGACAACTAAAGCGCCATTTATTGTAAGCCCGAGAGCTGTCGCTGAGTGCGCGTTATTATTTAGCTAATTCCACCATTTTGTCAACCCGGCACAAGCAAACACAACTCTCTCTCTCTCTCTTTATCTCTATCTTTATCTATATATATATATATCTAACTCTCTCTTGCCATCTGGCCAGCAGACGTCCGTCTCGCTCTGTTGATGTCTTAATTGTTATGCTAGGGCAGCTGCTAGAGCTTGTCGTTCTGGGGCGTTAAAAAATTAAATTTATGTTTCTATGCAATTTATTATATCAAAATTGTGGCCACAGCCAATGCACAGGCAGCGCACAAAATGGGGGCCTGGCCGTGCTGATAGTCGCGCCACGCCCCAATTGTCGGCTTTTTGATGATGCGCAGAAGCAGACCAACACTCGACCAGCCGCGCACTTCATTTTTACTTTTATTAAGTTGATTTTTATGATCTAGCCAAGCGATATATATATATACATACGTTACCCACCCAAGCTCGATTGGGACCACTCGATAAAGCCGCCGCCGCCGCCGCCGCCGCCACCGCCTTGCCGCTGCCACTCGCGTATTTCCTGCTCAGCTGTGGGCACTTTATTAAGCTAAATTTGCACAGCTGAGATTTACTTTTCGCTGGACATAAGTTCAGCCAAAGGTCAGCTCAATAAATGTCCCAAATTTGTTTGAGTTTTCCTTTTGTTTAACTATTTTCGTTAACTGATTTGCCTTTGTCAACTTTTTGTTTTGTATTTAACGATTTGTAATCATAAAAAGGCTTTTCGCTTTATGAGTTGCCAAATAAAAAGTTTTTGTTCAGGTCATGCAAATAGCCAAAATTGGCTAAGAGCGAGATTTAAATACTCTTGCCAAGATGTGAGCCTAACTCATTTGCAGACATTTTATATAAAAGATACTGATATTGATACTGATACTTATATATAAGATCTTAAAAGAGGGTAGATATCAATATTTGTAGAGATAGATAGATATTTAGGTTTCTGATAATCATATCGCTCTGATGAACGCTCTTGCATGAAGAGCTATACTTAATGATCTGATCTTAAAGATCTCAAATAAAACTTTGGATGGATATATAACAGACAAATCTGTTTATATGTATATATATATATATATGTAGACAAATTTATGCACAGCAGAGCTGTATATGCTTTGATCTATAGCTAGATTCAAAAAAGCTCAGTAATGGATGGAATGCCAAAGAAATTAGCACAGCCTATATGAGAGCCAAAGAACTATAATTATGATACTACAAATGAACTAGTATATGATATAGCACTCAACTCTATATACACTATGACTATAGCCTAATTAATTAAACATGTCAACGTCGTCAAATACTCTGTAAGAAATCAATGAAACTGGCTTCAAAATGTATATACTCGTATATATACACAATACGATATTCAGCAACCTTTTCTTTGGCCTATCACAAGCTTTAGCTCAATAAGTTTTATACGCTCTTAACACACTTTTAATTTCGAATAGTCAGGCAGAACTGAACAATAGAGAATTAGCTATTTAGAGACATTTACAGTCCGTTTTACAGCTACATATATAAAAGAAATTTTAGTTGAGTCTTTTATATATATATCGTTTTTGTATCACAAAACTAACTATAAAAAAAAAAATAATAATAAAACTGGTTAATCCCGGCGAACATTCGCTGTCATAAAAAAGTGAATCATAAAAAAAGAGCATACGAATGTTTGCAAGAGCAGAAAACATTTATTTTTTGTTCGCTCTTTTTTGCTATTTTTTTTTTTTTGTTTTTGAATTTTATCGTATTTTGTGCATCTTATTACTCTCATTTTTCGTGCCGAACATGACAAATAAATAAAAAATTTAAACAAAACAATGCAACAAGCTCGTAGTTCGTAAAGCATTTTGTCATTGTTGCGAGTCAGCAGGAGATCTTTCACTTTTAACCTTTCGAAACCAAAGAAGCCAAAGCGAAAAAAAAAATGAAGCTCAATCGATTTGCTTTTATTATTTTATTGACAATTAAAATATAGGTGGACTACGAAATGGAAGGTAAAATAGTTGCAGATGCCACAAAAACCGTGGGCTGCTTGCAGCCAGTTGTAGTTGCAGTTGCAGTTGCAGTTGCAGTTGCTGCAGTTGCAACAGTTGCCTAGCTGTGATTTATAGATGCAACGCGTGGCCGTAGCATGTGAAAAATGAATGCGAGATTTATAACATCAGCCTAATTGAATGTTTGATCCTGTGCATAAATAACCAAATTAATGAAAATGATTTTTAATAAATTTCTCAATTGCATGTTTAGCTCGAACGCACACTGAGCATGGAGCGGCCACGAGGCCGTATGCATTGCCATGGCCAAATGTATTCCTTGTGGCCTAGACACACGCGTCCATAACGATGTCCTGCTGAGCATGAGTAATGCTTCTCTATTAGCCGCTGCATCACTCCAGCTAATGGAGCCCATGGAGCGGGAGCTCGAGCTGCTGCTGCTGCTGCTGCTGCCGCTAAAGCTGTCTGCTGGCAGCTGCAGTTGTGCAGCGAGTCGGAAGCGATGTTGTCATTAGGCTGGTCACCTTTGCTGGGGATTGGTTGGGTCTCTCCTGCTCACCTGACTGACTGACTGCCTGCCTGCCTGCCTGCCAGCCAGCCAGCCTCGCTCTTCACCTGCCGCCCGTCTGCCAGAACATGTCATTCACCCGCTTAATTATGAAGAAATGTATCCGTTTTTGTGATAATTAATGGCGCCATTGCCAACAGATCTCATTCTTCTATACCTCTCTGCCGCTCCCGCTCTCTGACTGTCTGTCTCTCTCTCTCTCCCTCTCTCTGTCTCTTCACCATTTTGTTTTTTAGTTCAATTCACAAATAATTGGGCGGCAGCATGCCCTTGCCCATGATCGGAGGCGGAGGCCTTTTGATTTAACCAGCACACAAAGTAAGCCACAAAAAAAAAAAAAAAAAAATAAAAAAATAAAAAAATAATGAAAAATCCACATTTGCGCATTCGCAGCGCATATTTCGTGCTGCCCCTGTTGACAACTTCAATTAACGAGTGCTCGAGTGCGTGTAATTAGCGCATTTTTTAGCCGTATACCCCATACGTATACCCAAAACGAAACTCAAATACACGATCATTGCAATTTTGGCATACCCCAAAAATAAGAAACTGAGACCTGAACATCATTGTTATGCTCGCGCAACTAGTTTGTAAAGGAGCATATTGGATTGACAGTTTATATATTACTCCACTGTATACTCTAATTGCTAAAGAGTTAAGCATATAAATAGGTATCTGTCAATGTTTTGATATGAGTTTGTTGCATCACATAATTGAGAACTGAAAAAAGTCTCTTATGCTCGTTCAAGTAACTTGAAATGGAGTATATTCGATGACCAGTCTATATATTACACTTCTCTCTAATTAAATGTGCTAAAGAGCAAAGATAATATAGATACATTAGAAATGAGTTTATCAAAGCAGAAGCAGAGAGCTGAGCACCTTTGCTATGCTCATTCAAGTAGCTTGAACAGGAGTATTATGGTTTGTCTATTAACAGCAAGCACAAGGAAATTTTAGACAAATATAGAATATATAATATATAGATTATATACAGACCGGTCATGGTTCAGATTTAGGAGTAAAACTCATCAAATGAGAAATTAAGATCTAGACAGCATTTCTATGTTCGTTTTCTTATATAATAAATAATAATAAATTAATATAATGGGATTTTTCATACATAATATATATAACAAGTAAGAAAACTCTAGTCGGCGCGCCCGACTAGGGGATACCCTAATCCCACCCCCCCTTAGTTTTCTTAATATAGTCCATAACTCGTATGTGCCAATGGTACTAAGAATGTCGATCAAAGAGGAATTATGCAAACAAATTCGACACAAAGATTGTACCAGCACACTTTTGCAAGCTCACAAGAATTGTTCCGTTACTATTAAAGAAGAAGAATCGAAAACATATTCGCACAGCGACACACAGCTCACAAGAATCGTTCCGTTACTATTAAAGAAGAAGAATCGAAAACATATTCGCACAGCGACACACAGCGCCTGTGACTGCGACACACAGCGGCGAGCGGCAATTGGAAGTAGGTAGCAAAAACAATTCGACCCAAACTCAAAGGCAATTGCGGTTCTTAGAAAATTTGTTCGCGAGCATTTGCATGTATGTGTGCACATGTATACAAATTGAACATGTATAAGCGCCACCTGGTCTGTGTGCGCTTGCAGTTCAATCGCTGTTGATCTAGCCAAACATTTTGTTTAATAACTTTTGTGTTTATCAACGGATTTTGATGAAACTTTCACCATATGATTTAAATAATTGATTTAGTTTTCAAAAAGACCAAACACCATATATATTGCAACTGAAAATAATTTTCAAAATTGTGGGGAAATTTGGGGCCGGTATCCAAATGTAACAAAAACCGAAATTGGTAAAAATTCACATAAAGCTACATGCGAAATTTGGAGTCTCTAGCTCTAAAGATAAAAAAGATAAAAAATCATAACTGATTTTTCATATGGTTTTAAATCGATAACAAATATTCAGGAATAGTTATCGATTTTCTGAAACAAACTCGATATGCGCGCCCAATATACGCGCCTAACAAAAAAAAATTCAAGTCTCTAGCTCTTATAGGTTCTGAGATCGACGCGTTCATACATACGGACGGACGGACGGACGGACGGACGGACGGACGGACGGACGGACGGACGGACGGACAGACAGACGGACAGGGCTCAATCAACTTGTCTTGTCGTCCTGATCAAGAATATATATACTTTTGGGGGTGTGGCACGCCTCCTTCTGCCTGTTACATACTTTTAACAAAAACATTATACCCTTTTTTCCCATTTTCAATGGGATCAGGGTATAAAAATATATGTAATATATAAAAGACTTTCCTATATCTAAGTTTCATAAAACTTATAATTTATGGAGCTACTTCAACCTCACTTTGAGTTCAGGATCTAACTTCGAAGCTCAACTACTAAAAAAGTGATCTTCTAGCCACAAACAAACTTCATTAAAGCTAAGCCCATTAGATAAAGCACTATAACTTTATCAACTGCCAAGCTTTAAGCTTCTTTAGAACTTCAAACAAGCATTAAACAGTCGCTTACATCCGTGTAAAACATTTGGCTTTTGCCTTATTTTTTTTTGGCAGCTGCAACATCGCAACTGATATTAACTACAATCAACAACAAAAAGGAAATGGAAGCCATTTGTCATCATCGTCAGCAGCAGAAGCAGCAGCAACAACAACAACAACAACAACTATGACAGAAATCACATTTCATTTGTTTGCAGGCACTTCCTATGGCTACGCGCGGGGCTGAAACGTAGCGGAGTTAAGTGTCAATATGCGTCAATGCTTAGGCGAAGGCACTATGCCTGGAATTTCTAATAGCTACGTTTGAAGCGTGCTTCGGCTATGCAATGCTTGGAATTTACAAATTTATGACCTACACAAATATTTAGAGCGGGTATATAAGCTAGATAGAAGTATTGAGTTTTTGAGTAAGATTATAGAAAATTAAAAGGGACTAACATGGACTGTGATAATTTGCTCATATACTTTATTTATATGGAATTTATTTAAATATAATTTTTTCAAAATATATGCAGCAAATATTTAAGCTTAACCTCATTCTCTTCCTAAAAGTTCTTTTTTAATCTTTTAAAAAAATGTATGGAATTGTTTAAAAAATAAATTATAAATTCGAAAACCTAAAAAATAGAAAACACTTGCCTAGTAAGTTAATAAACATAATTAATATCAAGAATTCCAAGAAGAATTCATACATCAATAATATAATATCTTAGCACACATCACACCAAATATAGGATATCTATGCAGTCTAATAATTGGCCTCAACATTCAGCACACATATTTATCATAATGTTTAGTTTTCTGAAGTGTTGAATTTTGACTTTTTTGAAAAGTCGCATAAATCAGAGACTGAAAAAAAAAAAAAAAAACAAATAAAGGAATTGAGCACCTGCCGATTACCTGTTTTATGTCTTCACTTTTGGGGCGGGCGGCGGCGAATTGAAATGCAGCAGACAACGCCTAGACATGACGACAATTTGTCTACGCTCAATCTATGCCTGCGAGACAGTAATGGTGGAGCAGCTGGATTTATAGTTCCGGCTGAGTAACTGAAGTAAGAGACAATGCCGCGCAAGATCTGCAAAAAGTAAAAGTGTGCAAATCTCTGGCTCTCAGCCTCGGATTCAACTCTCGAGAACAAAAGGAAAGAAAGAAACAAACTTGGCAACAATGGCTGGCAGGGGCGTTCAGTTTGATCGCCTTCGCTTTTGCTGCTGCCGGCAATCAAAATCACGTCACGATTGCAATGTGCCTGGAAATTGAAGCTGCAACTGGCAACGGGCAACGTGCAACGTGCAACACGCTGCGCGTTTTCACACCAATAAAACGCGGCAGCTCATAATCATAATAACGTAAAGGCAGCGAAGCAGCAGCCGCAGCGCCACACAGTTGCCTAAGCATTACGACATTCAGCAAAGAGTTAATTGAATAAACTTTTGTTAAGAGTTTTTATTTGTAATTGCTGCGATTGCAGATTTTTACAAAACGAAACGAAACGCAGCGAGAGCGCAGGCCAGATATGTTTCGCCAATAAGATTGGCCAAAACAGATTTGCTACGAGTTCGGGGTTTCATGTCTGCCAGGAGCCATAATTGAGATGCCTTTGAACCGATAATAAATTATGAAGCCAACAAATGAAACGAAAACGAAAACCGAAACCAAAACGCGCACAAGAAAGTTTAAACACAAGCGAAACGTGCTCTCTGCCGTGAGGTGACTGACTCTTTACTTTTCCGTTTTCATTTTGTTTTTTTTTTTTTTCGCTTTATTTATAAACTATATTTATATTTGGCGCTGCTATCGGTCCATGGGACATGCAGCGCAGCCCAGACGATTAGGCCCGGGATTGGGCAAACTTTACCCAGTCATAAATTATAAGTTTTTGGCCAAGCACACACACACACACAGAAATACCTAACGGGACACCAGCTACGGTTAGACTTAAGCCGAACACCAGCTACCAAAAGCACAAAAAAAAGGAAACTGAACACATTTCGAGTGCAGTGAACTCAATTTCAAAGGATTTTTTAACTGCAGAGAGACAATCAATGGAAATAGGAAATAAATATTCAGCAGGCAGCGCATAAAATGCTGTGAGGCTGAAGACTCTTTCAAGTTTGCCATTTGAGCGCAAGAAATACATAGAATTTCTTCTAAAGCTCTGGACATTTTTTATACCCTGAATCCATTGAAAATGGAAATTTCAGGGTATAATGTTTTTGTGCAAATGTATGTAACAGGCAGAAGGAGGCGTGCCACACCCCATAAAGTATATATATTCTTGATCAGCTCGACGAGCTGAGTTGAACTAGCCCTGTCCGTCTGTCCGTCCGTCCGTCCGTCCGTCCGTGTAAACACCTGGATTTCTGCAACCACAAAAGCTAGAGACTTCAAATAAAAAGCAAAATGCTCGATAATACCATACGCTGTACGAGTTTATTTTTTTTTTTCGATAACTCATCCTATTTCTTTTTTATCGATAACTATCGAAAATATCGCTTTGTTTTTGAGGTCTGGCGTGCCACCGTTTAAGATAGAGCCGTGCACTAAGTTGTGTTTGATTGCTATATTGAATCCGCACATTTTGTCATTTTTGGATTTTTGATGCCACGCCCCTTTCGCCCACAATTCAACAAAAACGATAACTCACGTATATCAAATACTAGAGACTTGAAATTTGGCACATAGGTACATTTGGATGTCATAATCACTCCCCGAAAATTTCATTAAGAACATAGGTCGGGAAAAAAAGTTATTAAACAATAAAGTTTCCATAGTACAGCCTCTGCTGCAGCCGCAAAACTGTGCAGTGAGCATATTACGTGCATGCATATGTTTGTGTGTGTGTGTGTGTGCATGTGTTGGTTACTATTAATGAATAAATGAAGCTCTTAATGATTGGTATTACAGCTCAATGGATTCAGGGTATCTCTTAGTCGAGCAGTCTCGACTAGAGTTTAGTTACTTGTTTTAAAATTAAAGACTTTTTCCAAGTTCATTAGTTATAGAAACTTAAAAAAAAATATGCATATTTCGATTTATGCTTGGTATTCGTAAAAATTTGATAGTCAAGCGTTTTTAAAAGCTTTTCAAATATTTCCAATTTAGTTTCATTTTTATGCCAGAGAAATTTTTTAGACAAATCTTTAAAGTTTTTGATGGTACTTTACAATTATTTAAAATCTAAAATGATTAAACAACTTCTTACTTCCATAACCCCTGCATATCAGACGAAATCACAGCTTAGCATAATATGGGTTGCAATTGGCATTAAGCGATATACTTAAATATTAAACATATAAATCAAATTCATTGAAGTTCAATCAGCTTGAGTAATATTCTTTTATATAATTCATAGATCAATAATTGACTTACCAGCATAATATTCTGGTCTTTCTCTTTTGTTACTTCTTCTTCTGCTCTTTATCTTCACTTCACATCCGTAAACACTTCACACTTCATTTCATAGCACTGAAAATAGGCAATAAAAAGTTTTCGTTTTCAATTTTAGTTTGTCATTGAAATATATTTATAGCCCAAGCGCTCAGCTTAATAAATTCACATAGAGAATTATGATGAAGTCTAACATTTCGCTGGTCAAATGCCAATCCGCGATTCTCACACAATTTCGCAATGGAAATGAAATGCCGAAAAAACCCAAAAGTAATTGAGAACTGTCATGCAATCAGATATGATGCGAATAATTCAAGACAACAGCGAATTGTTACCTTTTTCGCTTTTAGCCACTGTGCTTGAGTTGGCTACTCAGCTATTGCATTGCAGCTGAACATTTGCTGTGGGCCAGCGAACAATTAGCCGAGCATTGCGTGTCCAAACACACACAGACAGACAGACAGAGAGACAGACAGGCAGACGGCAAGCGAGGGACACATCTCCTTAGACCCGACTCGTGATCTGCCCTTTTGGCTGCAGCCATGCCTAATGCCCGCCTGGCAGCCCAGGTCAGCAGTTACATTTATATGCAGATACGAATACATATACATATATAGAGCTGAGCACACGTGTTTTTGGCGCAACTTACAATTTCCTGGTTCGTCTCGCGCACTGTCAAAACTATCGATTTTAGCTAGCGGCGCTGCACGGCCGCATGCCTCATAAAAACTAGCAAAAACAAAACCAACAAATAGTCAAATAAAACTAAGTAAAAGTGCTAAAGTTGAAAATGACCGACTAGCAGTTACCCTGTGTGTTGGGCTAAAATAGGCAGGTCTAAGAAGTAATTTTATGTAATAAAAATTGCAATTTATAGAGCATTTTTATTTATGCTCCAAAAAACTCAGTTTAGTTCATTTGTATTAAAAAAGTTTTTTAAAAGATTTTTTGTCTTAAATGTGTTTTTAAGTGAGAGATTAGAGAGATTATAGATAGATAATACTGTATAGATACAAGAATCAGAATAGATTATATTAAAAGTCTATTAATTATATTGCTCTCCAGACAGCTAGCCAAACGTATAAAGACACAGAGGGGCATGGCTTAAAAAGAGCTTGGATCATCTCAGCTCATGCTAATAAACATTTTATATACTTCTGTCATTTATTTGCTAGCAAATATACCCTTTTTAGCCATTGACAATTGCAGTTTTGAGGGTATAAAAAAGAGAACATCGATTTGTAGCAGCGCCTGCGCAAAGCGTGAAATTTATGCGACCCACACGCAGCGCCACTCACACGACCACGACCCAGCAGCCAAACAGCCAAAGAGCCAAAGAGCCAGACACACAGAGCCACAAACGAAGCGAGAGCCAAGTGAAGATGCTTCACCTTCACCCAGGCCAAGTTGTAGTCGAAGTTGGAGTCGAAGTCGTATAGCCAGCAAATTTCATTTCTCGCAATAAATCCATGACTGATTTATGTACTGCACAATCGTTACAAATCACAAACGTTTACTGAATGAGCCGAGTACGTCGTACCCTCTCCCCACCGCACACGACAGAGGGAAGAAATAAAAGAAAAAAGTGACAGTGGCTGCTGTCTGATTGTCTGTTGCTGCCTGTTGCTGCCTGCTGCTGGCTGCTGTCTCACGTGCTGGCTTTCAGCTTCAATCAGCGCGTCTTCACTCGTCTACAGACGCTGCTGAATTGCATTTGAATTAATTAAAATGCAGCAGTTGCTGCCGGGATGCTGCAACCTCTCAACAACGGCTCAAAATTTGTCAAACAAAGATTTAGCAGGGACCAAATAAAAATGTCTCCATTATACACAATCAGACACACACACACACACAGGCGGTAAATCTTGTACACACATGTTTATCCTTTTGTTTGTGTCAAACAATTGAATTTCATTGACAAAAGCAAGACAAAATCGATCAAGCAGCAACTGCTGACCAAGCTCAAATCTCAAGCAACGAATCGCATACGATTTACATACTCTCCGGCGACACTCTCGTCGAGAGGCGACTTTTGTGTCCACTTAACGTTTGACGTCGTCAGCATGCACCGATCTCTGCCCTGGGCGCATGCCCGCAACAGCAACAACAAGAACCACAACAACAACAACATCAGCGAGCTCCAGCCTGTTGCCAAGTTGGGACAAAAAGGATGACTAAATGCATGCAAGTTATTTAAATGAGACATTTTAAGAGTCAGTTCATGGCGAGGCTGCAGAATGTGGACAGCTCTTGGTTCCAGCTCTTGAGTATCCGTAAGCGCAGCCGGAGCATATAGGCTTAAGAGCTGGCTTTGTCAGCTATATTTAAATCCATTTAGTTTTAAGACTAACCAAAACTCTTATTTTTTCAGTGAACTCAAAAAGCTCTTCAAACTTGTTTAAGATATTTTATAGAATTATTTATGAATAATATAATATATAATAATATAATATAATAATTTAATAATTCTTTATAAGTTATTAAAATCGTTGTCTTTACTTGCTATACTAGAAATATCTTAAATAAATTGACTAAATTTATTTTGAAGTTTTTATGTTTGAAAAACATGATACAATTGTATCATAATTATTTGGGTGTAAAATAAAATTTTAGCTCAACGAATTACAAATTTTACTAAATTCATAATAAATCTAAAAAAAAAAAAAAAAAATGTAAAATATGATTATAATTTACTGAAGCCCTCGGTAGATGCTTAAAAATATTTATTACAAAACACAACTGGCAGAGGTTTCATGGAGAATTTAAACACGACTTGATTTTTAGATATATTGCAAAATATTCGAATATAACTAGAGTTAATGAAAATATATAAGTTTTGACTAAAATTGAAATGCATTGTTAATATATCAATAGATATATAAAGAAAATACTTTTAGAAGGAAAATAAAGCAATATATCTTAATATACAGCAATATAACTTAATAAATCGATGGTAATATCTAGTAATTTGAACCCTATTTGTAGTAGCTGAATATTGAGCAATCCACCATGAGAGCTATATTAATGTATTCTACAAAATTGATATAAAATCATATCTCAAAAAAATGATATTCATAATCTGTTACAGAAATTAATCAAAATAATTCGAATTCCAATTGCATGCAATTCTCAGCAAAAATGTAAATTTTTGGTAACTGATTCAGAAAATACTAAAACCTCTAACTTCCCTTATAACACAGCTTATATTAGTATATAACTGGAAAGCTTGAGTGATTCTCTCGCCAAAATTGCCTTCTACAGTAAACTTTACAAAGAGCATTGCTGCATCGGCTCGCTATTGTTGAAGAGAATGTTTACGTTTAGGTTTATCTTTCAGCTGTTGGCGCGCAGCAATGCAGACTATTTATGTACGTACACTTTTTGGCCCGGATCGACTGGCTAGCTGGCTGGGTGATTCTGGCTTGGCTGCTTGGTTTGGCTGTCAATTTTGGGTGGCGGCTTTGGTTGGTTTTGGCGTCTGCTAATTGTGTCGCAGCTGCCAGATTTATGTGGCCCAATCGATTCGTTAATGTATGCAGATGCGTTTGGGGCATCAAATTATAATTCAATTTCTCGAATAGAAACGTTCGACCACCGTGTCAGCTGAATGGGCATAGCGATTGGGCTAGCCGGCGCTGTTTAGCCGAGCATGTCAGGCTGTCTGTGAGATTGGCTCATAAATTGTCCAAATTAATTCATTGTGGCACCAATGGCGACACCTACTCGTTGTCCGGCATTGGGGAATGTCTCTTAACCACTTGATTCGTAAGTCATAAATTTATAGTCTTTATTGAAACATCAATTTGGACACCATGGCTGCGACAGCAGCAACACCTAGACGCCCAGTTCAAAGTTACCCGATCCAATTGTATTTGGACTGGCTGGAGAGGCGAGAAGTCGGCGAGCAGAAGGCAGTGAGCAGTGAGCAGTGAGAAGCGAGGCAGCAGTCAAGGTGGTCTCAGATGATGCGCCCAACGTTTCGACCAACAGCAGCGTTGCTGTTGTTTCTTTTTCTACTGTTTAGAACTGGTTTGCGTTTTACATTAACTGAGCATATTTTTTATTTAGCTTTTTATTGTTGTTTTTGTTGTTTCGTATAACATTTCGTTTGGCTTTTTTCTTTTTTTTTTTGTTTTGCGGATTTAACATTCAGCCAATCGCCGGCGATTGTTAATGTTTTAAACACTTTTACAGCTAGTTATGCAAATGGCGGTTATTTTTTGGGAAAGTCTGCGTTGCTCTAGGCGTTATTTTGGAGGCGAGAATGGAGTCGATTTATCGACACGATGATCTCATGCGCTCACAAAGAGGCGTGACAGAGGCAATCCTACTTTGATTTATACATTGTCGTGCATGCGCTCTAGCTGTTGTATAATAACTTCATTTAATGGCTAGATGTTAATCATACCACATGTTGCAGCAATTAAATTGAAGCTCCAAATATTGACACAAGTGTCCTGATCATAGCAAGCAGCTTATAGAGAGCATACACGTAGCATGCAGCTTATGACATGTGTTGCACGAGGTAAGAAAATAATTGGTTCACTACAAGAAAGCAGTGGTTGGCAAATTATAAAGCAGTTCATGTTTGTATAGCGGCATTTTTAAAGTAATTTAAATGAGAAAACAGGAAAATATAATAAAAAAAATATAAAAAAACTAAAAGAATATTAATATACAAGAAAATTATATGATGCACTAACATTTCATAATTAAAATAATTTAACGCTATTTTGATGGCTTTCGATACAGTATAGAGTTACTTGACATAAATGCATTCATAATCTGTATGTTGTATAATGGTCGGCACTATACTCAAGGCACTCTTTTGGTATTTTCATACCAATGTCATCCTCCAATCTACATAAATAAATATTAAGCTTAGTAGTTGACCGTCCCAAACACCTTTTATATACATAAATAAATATAAAGCCTAATAACTGACCGCCCAAACAACTTCTTACCACTTTCATTTCTATATTACAGTCTTATAGCAAACAGCTTTCTACTACTAGTAATTTGGCAATGTTTGTTTATAGAAAGCAGTTGTTAGCATTTCAAGCAGTTGAGCAAGCAGTTTATGCTGCTAAAGTACCGTTACACGTTAGTAAAATTATATTTCTTTAATACACAAAATTATTAAATAATAAATATAAAAATTTAAATAAAATCAAATATCTAAAAAAAAGGGTTAAAGAAATTAATAAAAACTTTGGCCAAAAGCTGCACTAAATCAGCTCAAATGCGTTAGTTAACAGCTGCCTAACAGCTGTGGGTGGTCCTGGGGGTGGGCTATGCGGTTGCCCCAACAGGGATTTGGACTAGAGCTACCTACTATAAACGGACGAAACTCAACAGGTTTAAGTTCAGTTGCCGCCGGTCGCTTCAATTGAAACAACACGCGAAATTCCTCAGCGGATGTCGCGCCATTAACGGTATTCCAGCATTTGGCCCAAATAGATAATTGAATTTTGTGGGTCGTTCGCAGCCCCCTAATGCGCCCAGCTCACAATTTAATGTGGCAATAAAAATAATAATAATAATAATAATATTAATATTTATTGTTCATGTGCGGGCGCGATTGATGTGCAAATTTATACACAACGATTTTTGATGGTTTAAATTCTGGAAATTGATGACATATTTACGGGATTTGCCTGTCTTTTTGTTACCACGTGTTATCAGATTAATCATAATTTAGGTTTTTTTTTTTTTGTTTTACTTTTATTAATGTGTGTTGATTGACACTTGCCCCGTTTGATGACCATTTGTCAAGGCAATTAAAAGTTTAATCAATAAATGCGTTTGATGTGTGTGAAAAGTAAACAACTAGAGCAACAGGCACTGTCGACAGGATGTGTGTGTCTGTGTCTGTGTGTGTGTGTGTGTGTGTTCAGGGGGCGTGTATGTGTGCGCGTGTATGTGCGTGAGTGGGTGTGCATTGCAGAAATTGTTTGCACAAAGCTACACTGGACGAAAATAAGTGTTGGGCTGCGCTAATAATCCTTTATTTACTCGCCCTTTCATTACACATCTCTACACATTTTTCGCTCGCTTTGATATCAAATGTGACTTCAATTAAACTGAAAGTGCGACAGGACACATAGCCATTCCCAAACCCACAAAAGCCCTCGCTGACTGCTCATCCATCAAATTTGTTGTGCTGACATTTCGCTGACTGGTTGAGTCGAGCTGCGTTCTCTCTAGCTGCCACGCACACACACATAGGCACACACACAGGCACACACACACACACACACACACAGGCACACACACATACATTTATTTATTCGTTTTTGCAATTATTTGACGCGTATCGCGCGCCTTCATCTCATTAGAGTTAGTGGGCAAAAGCCAGACAAGTGCTTCTATCTCTCTATGATCGAAGCTGATACGAATCGAATCGAATCGAATCGAAAAACAACAACAACAACAACAACAATTATGTATCGCTTTTTATGCAGCCATAAACGTTTGTATTTATGAGCCGTTCTCGATGTGCTCGCTTGGGCAATGAACAATATGCTAAATGGTAGAGCAACTTGCAAATTGAATATAGGTTTACAACAGCAACAACAACAACCACAACAATTATCTAGCGACATGGAAGCAACAGCTGTGGATGCAACAGCTTCGGCAACTGCCTCAGCGTCAGCATCGGCCGCAGCATCCACGTGCATTAAGATAAACATTAGCAACTGCAAATCGAATCATCCCGCCATTCGTTCAAGTAACGAAGCTGGCGGTGGTGCAGCTAGTAGTGGTGCTGGCGGTGGTGCTGGCGGCGGCGGCGGCGGCGGCGGTTTGCTGCTTTTGCCCACACACACGCATCACAATCTGCAGCTCGATAAAATTTCCGTGCGCTCGATTAGTTCCGAGGATATTTCCAATGTTGGCGGCGGACGCTGCTGCAGTGCGGCGGCACGAAATCCGGCCATAAAAACGGGACGACGTCTGCAGCTAATGCAGGTGAGTTGAACGTGGCCAAAAAAAGTACACAGTGAGAAGATAGAGGGCGAGAGATACAGAGGTTCGTGTGTGTCAGCCAGCATAAATTAGCAAAAGCGTATGCATCTTAATTAGCGCAGCTGCTGGACGGAAGCGAGGAACTCAGGGAGGGCACGGAGAGGCGGCGAGTCGGTCACGTGCCTTGACCAAATGAAGTGCCGCGATTAGCGACACAGCACGATAAAGACTAATCACACTTCAATACACACACACACACACACACACACACACACATACACAAATGAGAATAGATAGTCCGAGTTGTAAGGCAACTCTAGAGAACTGAACCCGTAAAATGTGTACAGTGTATGTAGACTAGAGTGAACACTATTGCAATTTAGAAGAGAGAGAGAGATATCGAGAGAGAGAGATTAAAAAAAGTTCAGATTCATTGCCTTATAGACAAAGAGCTCCTTGCTGATCGTTAATTGTTCTAGAGCGCAGCAAAGCCTCCAAAGCTTAAGCTAATATAGTAAATAAATATTATAGATAAGCTGAGCTGCATATCATGATAATTTATAGTTCACATAATAAGCCAAAAAAAGCTGTTCCTTAGTCGACAGCTTACTGTAGGCAGATTTTAATATTTATTTCTAATAAATCATTTCAAAATAGTTTAATATTCCCATTGTAATTAGAAATTCTATAATTTATATCGAAATTGACTGTTGTTAGTCGACAATATTCAATGTGGAGACACAGGAGATAATTTAGACAATTTAAATTGATGTACTATAATAAATATTATGGGAACAGAAACTATAAATAAATAGGAATAGAAAATGTATAACTAAAACTTGAAGTCAATTATAATATAGCAATTAACAATCAATTATAGTAGTAATTAATTGTTCTTTAGTCGAGGTTTCACTGTAATTTAGTAAAGTATCTAATTATATAAATTATATTAAAATAATAAATGTAATAAAGCATAAGCAATTTTATGCAACTTCATCGTTCGTCCATAGTGTGCTCACTGTACACATACATAAATATATGTATATATCAATTTTTCAGATGATAATTCTACCATTTATACCCATATTGGCATTGATTGTGCAAACATCACTAACACTGCAGGAGATATTGGAGTATCGAGCTGATGTGGCCGACATTGAGACGCAGGTAAGTGAGCAGGTGAACAAACAAACAAGCAGAGAGAACGAGAGAGAGAGAGAGAGAGAGAGGAGCTAGTCTGCAGGCTTAATTAAAATTTATTGCTGAAATTCAATCATACGAGGCAAGCAAAGCTCATGTCCAGCGCGGCTCAATGCTCACTTGAGCAGAAAAAAAAGCAAAAAAAACAAGTAACTAAACTCTAGTCGAGACTGCTCGACTAAGAGATACCCTGAATCCATTGAGCTGTAATACCAATCATAAAAAGTTTCATTTATTCATTAATAGTAAACAACACATGCACACACACAAACATATGCATGCACGTAATATGCTCAATGCACAGTTTTGCGGCTGCAGCAGAGGCTCCAAAAATGACAAAATGTGCGGATGCAATATAGCAATCAAACACAACTTAGTGCACGATTCTATCTTTAACGGTGTGCACGCCAGACCTCAAAAACAAAGCGATATTTTCGATAGTTATCGATAAAAAAGGAATGGGACGAGTTATCGAAAAAAAAAAATAAACTCGTACAGCGTATGGTATTATCGAGCATTTTGCTTTTTATTTGAAGTCTCTAGCTTTTGTGGTTGCAGAAATCCAGGTGTTTACACGGACGGACGGACGGACGGACGGACGGACGGACAGACGGACAGGGCTAGTTCAACTCAGCTCGTCGAGCTGATCAAGAATATATATACTTTATGGGGTGTGGCACGCCTCCTTCTGCCTGTTACATACATTTGCACAAAAACATTATACCCTGAAATTTCCATTTTCAATGGATTCAGGGTATAAAAATAGCAAATGTGTTGTCCAGTGTAGCAAGTGTCCATGACGACGCTGGCTGGATAGCAGGAGAGAGAGAGAGAAAGAGAGGGGGTGAGAGAAAGCGAGAGAGGAAACTCAATCGGCAATATTTGTTTGGTCAGGTAAGTGCAGCATGCATTCAGGTGCGCACGAAGCAACCGCTAGACAAGACACTCAGCAGAGCTTTCAATCTCCTTCCTCTTTCTTGAGCTCCTCTGCTGTCCACCATCATTTGCTTTTTTTTTATGTAAATGCCTGAGCAAAATATGAGAGAGATATGATAGAGAAATGTATAAATATATATTGCCTGATGCTAAAGTGAATTGATGGGCGAAAATATGCATTGGCACAGTTACAAAGCTGCGTGGGCGTGGCACACGGGAAATGCGCACAGCGGCAAACAAACTGCGAAAGTCCTTGGATTGAGTCACGTCCTTAACCTGAATACAAATGTGGCGAAACACGATAAGTGTATACCCTAGCGGCAGCACTTTAAGCGATTCTCGCAATTACCAACCTCAAGAGGACACGGATAACAAGAGTCTCATAAACAGCTCCTAAGAAAGCTAAATCTGTTTGCTCTTGAAATTTGTCTAATTGGCTGTAGAGATTTGCACCTCTGCCTCTACCGCTCCTTCTCACTCACTCTCTCAATCAATACAATTTAATTATTAATCGAAATAAATGGAATTAGAAAAAAAACAGAGATTCCGCATCAAATTTAGACACTGAGGCACAAGCGCTGAGAAAGCTTTAAGTTGTATTCAATGAAAGTACTTAAATTTAAAAGAAATCTACTTTAAATTTTAAGGGATATCTAAAATACGCTGGGATAAATACAATTTATAATTACAAGACTGAAATAAATAAAACATTTATCTAGAGACATGAAATTGAAAATTGAAGACACTTGAGCTAGTCAAGTTCACATAGAACCGAAAAATTTGTTGTCTCGAGAATCATTTCCATTACAGATAATTTTCGAGCCTCTTTAAGCATTTAAGGAAAATGCCTAAAACATTTAGAAATTAGATTGAATTGCATATTAATTGATTATTAATTAATTAATACTTATAAATAATAAGGTCTTCTTTGATAATGCAAAAGCATAATAATTTACAATACTTTTCCAATAAGCAACAATAAACTTTACTAATAGATAAAACTGCCACAACTCTTAAATGCTGAAGCTCTCACATAATTTATGTATATCAAATCTATGATTATCTATGCCATGCAATACGTAATCTAACTCAATGAGAGAAAAGAAATAAGAAATTCTTTGCTAAGTAATTAATAAGTATATGCAGAGGTAAGAGCACTTGATGAATTATTCAATGTGTTACCAAGTAAATGACAAACTAATCAAGTCCACGCCCAGCAAAGGAAAACAGACACACACACGCACACGCACACATGCACAGTCAGAGTAGATAATCTAATTTTTCTATGGCTTGCGTCAAAAACAGGTGACAATTGCAACGGACTTGGGCAAAGTTGTGACGCGACTGCAGCTGGAACGTTCCGAGGTGGCATTCTATATCTTTACCAATGGCAGCAAACAGCGGTAAGCTAAGATAATAATAGACGCTGCCTTTTGACAACATATATATACATGTGTATATATAAATACATATGTATATATATATACCCGCTTAGTGCAAATCTAACACAACGTTTCGCTAACACGGATCATGCGCTAAATAACATGACAACTTGGAGTGAGATAAGTGTGCCAACGGCGCCCGACGAGGATGAGGATGACAGAGAAGTCATGTTGAATCGCTACGAATTCCAGAGTCGCCTAAATGAATTTCGTGAACGTGTGCGCTTGGAGCCCGAGGATAGCTCTATTACCGAAGTTATGAATTGGTATACATCCATTAATCGTGGCCTGCTACATCATCTCAATGAGCAAATCAAAGAGACGGACAACAGCGGAGTTTGGCGGTGTGTAGTAGTCCCCTCCCCCCTTCAGTTTCCCTACCAACCACTGCTATAACAACTTCTCTTGCAGCTATCTGGTGGGTTTTAAGAATCTCTTGAAGAGCATTGAGTGCCAGAACATAGCTACGTCTTTTGGCATACGCTACTATGGCAGAGGGCCACTAACTGCCGAGAATTTTGTGTCCTATGTACGTTACGAGTTTATGGCGCGCGAGATGATTAACTCCACCTTGAACTATGCGCCAATGCTGAAGGCCATGTATACGAATATCACAAGTTCAAAGAAATATCATCGAGTTAAGCTCATGTGAGTGACTATAAATATGTGCACATTAATTACACTAACTTCACAAATACATTAGGAGCAACATGGTGCTGAAAAATAAGCCAAATATTTCAGACGAGCGCAGCGCAGTTGAATATAATGAATTTATGCACAACTATACGGACGATTTGCGAATACTGCAAAAGGCGCTGCGACGCCTGATTAAGTAAGTAATTAACTATTTAGCATGCGAGTAAGTGCATAAATTTTAATTTAACTTAGAAACATACCTTTTTAAACACTTTTATTGCAATTTGCAAAATTTTCACTTGCAATCGATCAAAAAACGGTAATTGCACTGCTGATTGGCAATGGCTATCGAGTTCATGTATCGATATCGTACTCAAAATGGTTATGTTTTCTTATTTTACTTTGTGTTTATTTACAATTAAATACTGCAAGTCATTAACATGCAAATGACAGCAGTTTGCTAAGCAATGAGCTGCATACTGAATATACTCTTATTGCACTCATGTTCTTATCGAAATTGGTATGCTGCTACTTCATTTTGCGTATCCGCCATTTTGCATAAACAGCAACAATGCAAATAGAAATCCATTTGCATATATGTATAATACGCAAAACATAGCACAGTTATAAGCAGAAGATATTTAAGTAATTTATTTTTTGCTTGCAGAGAATATGTGGATAAGACTTTAATGGAAGCAGATCGCAAGGAGGCCATTGGCATAGCAATTTTGGTTGTTGTGCTGCTCGTGTCGCCCGTTATAATCATACTAGTCAAGAATGCAGCGGCCACTATACAAGTAAAGGAGTTTAACAAAGAGTGGAATTGTTGTAAAATCTATTATTTTTTGTTGTTAGCTTTATGCCATGAATCTATCCCAGAAGGCCAAGGAGTTAAAGCGCGAGAAACGCAAAAGTGATTCGTTGCTGTTTCAAATGCTGCCGCCAAGCGTCGCAATGCAGCTGAAGCAGACGCAACAGGTGGGAGTAAATGTGCATGTGTGTGTGTGTGTGTCGAGTAACAGATTTATTTAATTTATTTTATATTAAAAAACAAAATGTGCAAGTGTATGCTATAGCGACGCTCTACTGTATTTATATTTAGATTTATTTTATTTTTTCAACTTTTTTTTTTATTCATTAATTAATGTCTGCCCGCTCAGGTGCCCGCTGAGCTCTACGAAGCGGTCACCATTTACTTTAGCGATATTGTGGGCTTCACCGAAATTGCGGCCGAGTGCACGCCCCTAGAGGTAATCACCACGAAATGTCTAAATGTAATGGAAAATGTAAGCTCTGCAAATATATTCGACAGGTCGTAACCTTTCTCAATTCGATCTATCGCGTTTTCGATGAACGCATCGAGTGCTACGATGTCTACAAAGTGGAAACAATTGGCGACTCCTATATGGTTGCCTCGGGACTGCCCGTGAAAAACGGTAATTCATGCAAATTGTCAGCTTGTCAGTCCAAACAGGCATTTACCCAACTCGCGGCGCCTGCCCCCTTCCCCATCAACGCCAAACATCCCCGGACCCCTGTCAAACATCACCATTCCCCCATCATTCAGTCTTTCGCTAATTTTGGGCTTTGTGCGTCCTTAATTTATGCTGTGCCCCGCACCAAAAAAAGGAAAGAAAAAAAAAGAAAAAAAGATACTAAACATATGTTTTTGGTTGGCTCGCCCCCGCAGGCAACAAGCACATCACCGAGATTGCAACAATGGCACTTGATTTGCTGGACGCCTCGTCTGTATTTCGAATTCCACGCGCCGGCGACGAGTTTGTTCAGATACGCTGCGGCGTGCACACCGGACCCGTTGTCGCCGGCATTGTGGGCACCAAAATGCCGCGATATTGTCTATTCGGGGATACGGTCAACACGGCATCACGCATGGAGAGCACCGGCGAGGCACAGAAGATACATATCACCGAGGAGATGCACGAGGCGCTGCAACAGGTGGGCGGCTACAAGACCGAGCATCGCGGCCTCATCGATGTTAAGGTGAGTTACGATACGAGTTAGCAATACGATATACACAATGTAAACAAACTGTTGTTACGATATGTGAACCGACTATTCTTAACTTATTTACGATATTCAAATTATAATCGTATGTGTATATATCGATATTAAAGTTACTAGCAGAAAAATCTCGAAGAGAGTGTAAATATTTGATACGATACGATATTAGCTAAATTTACGATATTCGCAAGTTTATTGCGTATGAATAAAATGTGTTTCAATTCTGCAGGGCAAGGGACTGATGAGCACCTATTGGTTGACCTGCAAGGATGGGCCGGTGCGTGTGCGAGAGGAAATTTCGTGGTGTGCGGATATGCAGCCTGTCTTTCTGGATCATCTCAAGTTGCATCCGCCGACAAACTACAAGCTGCCCAAGCGTAAATGAGGCAAAGCAGACACTAAACACAATTTACGAATCAGCAAAATTACTACAGTTACTCACCGTCTTCTCGCTCTCCCTCTATCTCTCTCTCCCACTCTATCTTATACATATATATATATATATATATATATATTATGGTGTATGTGTGTTTGTGTGCGTGTATGCGTTCTACTTTGTGTGTAAACGCCCAGTGGGCGTAATTAGCCTCCCAGAAGCTATTACTAGTTACAGAAGTTACAATGTAGTTTTAATTTCAGCCTCATGTGCTAGAAAAATCTAAGGCACATGTGCTTTGCGTACGTATGTGTGTATGTATGTGTATATACATGTGTTTATATGTGCATGCATCGATTCATATGCCAGAGTTTGATTTGTGTCAGATTTTTGTAGCACATAGTATTTGCTATATGTAGTTGGGAGCCAGTTGCTCGAATAAATGTTATACTCATAATAAAAAAAAATCACACACGGCAGTTTTCAATTTCTGTTCATACACAACTCGCAAATTTTCACTTTCACTCGATCAAAACGCGGCAAATGCACTGCTGATTGGCCATTTCGAGCTTATTATTATCGTTATCGAACTCTTCTCAGCTTGCATTGTTTACATTTACTGCAGGTTATTTGTATGTAAATGGCAACTCCGCAGCTGTTGTTCTTATCGATAATGATATGTTGAGACTTTATTTGGCTTTGTCGCCATTTCGGATTGAATTGCTTATATTTCGGAACTATATATCATTGAATAGAACAACATTGTAATGTATTTTAGATTTTTAAGTCAGATGTATACAATTTATACTCACTTCGCAATTCAGTGGAAGCTAGCCAGTAATGAATAGTTATCAGATCTTCATTGTTGGACTATTGGTGTTAATTCGATTGGATTTGGGAAATGTGGAAAGGGGCACAGTTACCCGGAACAGCGATGATAACTTTCAGATGCTAATTGCTGGCGGCATACTGCCCAATTATGCCAAATATGTGCGGAATATCGTATCGATACGCACACTACACTATATACGATTCTATGGCGATAATCATTTTTGCACTGGAGTCATACTAAGCAGTCAGACCATTTTGACAGCAGCTCACTGTGTGACAGAGTAAGTGGTAAGCGTCGTATGTACCATAAATGTATGTGTATAAATATTCCACTTGCAGCCGTCATAAGTCCATTATGAATCCAAATGGCTTGCTCGTCGTTTTTAATGCAGTGAAACGTTTAGATAAATATACGAAAGATGATAGCCGACGTGTCGTACAAATTGTAGTGCATCCAAAGTATCAGCGTTTTCTCAAATACGATGTGTCCCTATTGCGATTAGCGCACCGTATTCCGGGCAATATGCGACAGGTGAAGCCGATATTAAAGCGAAAGTGGAGGGTCTACCACCCGGGCACACAATGCATCACCATGGGTTGGGGCCAGCTCTATCCGGTAATGATCGATAGATATATATCGAATTAGTTAATCGCATGTTTCTAATCGATATACATATTGATAATGCAGCATGGACCATATTCCAATGAATTAATGTATCTGGAGGTAACTGTGCGCGGTCATGATTTTTGTAAATCAATGGAACATTATGATACCGAGACTAGCATATGCGCCCAGCCGAAGGATGGGGGACAAGTTTGTCCCGGCGATATGGGCTCGCCGATATTGTGCACATCTTATTTCTCGGGTATTATCGGCGGGGCACAGAGATGTGAGGGCATCAGAGCACTTAAGTTTGTCAATTACACAAAAGTTGAAGCCTGGGTTGATAAAACCGTTCTATTGTTCGGAGGCAGTAATAATATTGAGTTATCAGGTTACCTATTGCTATGTGCCGTATGCTCATATGCAATGACAATTAACTAAATTAGCTTTTATTTTAAATGTGATTGAGTTAGAAATATCATTAATTTTTTTGAATATTTAGAACTTCAAGCAAAATTGTTATATTTACTGTTATGGCAGCATTTAAATAAATAAATTAATGCAATCTGGCATCACTAATACTATTATTTTCATCGTTTCTCTCACAGTCTGGCAGATAAGACATTGTTATTAGTATATATCAATGTTTTGTGGCATTCTGGCAGCTCTATTAATTTAGTATTTTTTTTTTGGCATATTTTAGTTTTTGTCAAGTATTTGTATGCTCTCTCCCTCGCTCTGTTTTGCATGTTTGCCGAAACAGCTGATAGGCCTTTGAATATGTAATAATCGGCATTAAATTGATAAATAAAACAAAATAATAATGCTTAAAATTGGCCGTAATATAGCAAATGCTGCACAGCGGCAAAAACAAAGGCTCTCCACATGGTCGCCACTGGGCACAGCCTTCAATGCGCCGCCAACCAAACGCATCAATTTCACACGCGACGATGTGGTAAGTGCCTCCAGTTGAAAGAGAAAGTTTCATGAGATTATCAATCTTAGTTACCCAATTGTTATTATGTCAGGGTCTCTTTCGTATGCCAGAGCTGCGCAATGCCGATGGCTTTCATTTGCTGCGCGAAAATGTCGAGAATTCCACACAGGAGCTGATCGCAGAGGCCATATCCAGCCAGAGGAAACGCAAGATGGTGGACATCTTTGATGAGCTGTCCGATTCGCTGTGCAAGGTGGCCGATCTGGCCGAGTTTGTGCGCATCGCGCATCCACAAAACAAATACATGCAGGCAGCGGAACAGGCATGCATCACCATCTGCGGCGTCGTGGAGAGCCTCAATACGCACAAGCCGCTGTATCAGGCGCTCAGTAAAGTGGTGTACGATGGCGACGATTTGCTGCCAACCAACGAGGTGGATCGTCATGTGGCCAAGCTCTTTCTCTTCGACTTTGAGCAGTGCGGCATACACTTGCCCGAACAGGAGCGACTGCGTGTGGTGCGCCTGAATGACTATATTCTCCAACTGGGACAGAAATTCATGAACGGCGCCGCTCAGCCGACGGTGCTGGCGCGCAGCTATGTGCCGGAAGACATACGAGATTAGTAAGCGAAGAGTCATGCCAGCTGCACAATTGCTAATCCACGAAATCTTCTTTTTATTTTTTTTTGCAGCTTTCCCACGTCCGGCGACAGCATCATCATCACGGGCCTCTGCACGAATGCGGCGAATGTGCAGATGCGTGAGGCGGCTTATCGCTTGTACCTTCAGCCCTCTGATAGCCAGGAGGAGCTGCTCAAGGATCTGCTCATCTGTCGCTATGAGCTGGCGCGCAGCTGTGGCTTCGAGACCTATGCGCATCGGGCGCTCAATGGCAGCACCATGGAGAAGCCGGAGCTGGTGCGCGAATTCATTGATGAGCTGTCGGAGCAGCTGCGTCCGCGCGCCGACGCCGACTTCTCCGTGATGACGCAAATGAAGCGCAAGGAAAGCGGACAAAATAATGCTCTGGTTGAGATCTGGGATACGCCGTACTTCACATCGCAGCTGAAGCGGCAATCGCTCGAGGAGCAGGCGAATGAGTTCTTGCCCTACTTCTCGCTGGGCGGCTGCATGGAGGGATTGGACAATTTGCTGCACTCGCTGTATGGCGTCCGCCTGCACAATACGGAAATGGAGCCCGGCGAGAGCTGGCACAGCGACATCTACAAGCTGGCAGTGATGCACGAGACCGAGGGACTGCTCGGCTACATTTACTGTGACTTCTTCGAGCGGGCCGGCAAACCGAATCAGGATTGCCATTTCACCATACAGGGTGGCAAGCGGCTGCCCGATGGCAGCTATCAGCTGCCCATTGTGGTGGTGATGCTGGGCCTGGCACAGCCGCGCTGGACGGGACCAACGTTGCTGTCGCCCGCCCGCCTCGACAATCTGTTCCACGAGATGGGCCATGCGATGCACTCGATGCTGGCGCGCACCGAATACCAGCATGTGACGGGCACACGTTGTGCCACCGACTTTGCCGAGGTGCCCAGCGTGCTGATGGAATACTTTGCCAGCGATCCTCGAGTGCTGCGCACCTTTGCCCGCCACTTTCAGACGCACAAGCCCATCTCGGAGGACATGCTGCAGCGTCTGTGCGCCTCCAAGCATTTGTTTGCGGCCAGCGAGACGCAGCTGCAGGTCTTCTACTCGGCTCTGGATCAGGTCTACCACGGCGTGGCGGCAGAGGAGGGCAAGAGCACAACGGAAACGCTGCGCGACGTGCAGAATCGTTATTACGGCCTGCCGTACGTGGACAATACGGCCTGGCAGCTGCGCTTCTCCCATCTGGTGGGCTACGGCGCCAAATACTATGCGTATCTCATATCGAAGACGATCGCCTCCTGGATATGGCAAACGTATTTCGAGGCGAATCCCTTCAATCGGCAGGCGGGCGAAAAATATCGCGCCGAGATTCTGGCCCATGGCGGCGCCGTGCCCAGCCGCAAGCTGGTCGCAAATTTCTTGCAACGCGACCTGACGCCGCGCATATTGGCGGACAGCTTGATACACGAAATCGATACGGACGAGTCGAAGATAAAGCAATTGATTGTTAGCAGAAACTAGAGATTAAAAGCGATTTTGTAAATATTTTTTTCCTATTTTTTTTTTTTTTTGTTTCGTGTTCAATTACAATTAGTTAACTGCCCCTAAATCGTTTGTTTGTACATAGTGAATTTGGTTTTATTTAGCTCCATTCAATAAACACTAAGCCGGCAACACACTGGGCATCAATTCCACGCCCACGAATTCCTTGGCAATCCGGACGCCCAGAAAAAACATACCAAAACTTTTGACCAACATCCTAAAACATAAAAAAAAAAAAGAAAAGAAAGTGTGGTTATGTAAACATTGTTCCGACATTGCACCCATTCAACTACTTACCACTGAAACTCATTGTTGTAGATGTTGCGCAGAACATTAAATGGATTCCCAGTTTTAGCCATTTTAATTAAAGAAAATTTTTTGTTTTACTTATTTAAAGTATTACTTCAGTTGTGCTGTTTTGCTGTCGCAAGAGTGAACAAATAATAATACTGATAACAGCACGCACACTACGCTTCACAGAAATATTTCAGTATTTTTTCGTTAGTATCGAATGAATTCCAGCTCCAGTTGAGTAGCGGCACACCTGTTAAGAATGGCATGTTCTGTACATTTCACGATAGTACAAAATTTATGTAGTATTTCTTTTGTACATTTTCAATCAAAATAGTGCTGGTCACACTTTTTGCTGGGCCAATTGCACACGTGCAGCGCCAAAACAAGAATTTTTTTTTTGATATTTCAATAAAAATTGTATATTATGGCCATGGATCCGCCCAAGGATGTGATTGATATGGAGGTTGTGGAGCCCGAAGATGCTGAAAGCGATATGGAGCCCGATAGCGATAACGAAGAGAATGAGGATGGCACTCCGAAAGCACCGAAACAGGTTTATCTGCCGGGCAAAACGTTGGCCGAGGATGAGGAGCTGGTGTGCGATGAGAGCGCCTATGTAATGCTGCATCAGGCATCGACTGGTGCGCCCTGTCTCAGCTTCGACATCGTGCCCGATGAGCTGGGCCCAAACAGAGACAGCTTTCCCATGACGGCGTATATAGTTGCCGGCACCCAGGCGGCGCGCACGCACATCAACAATTTGATTGTGATGAAGATGAGCAATTTGCACAAGACACAGGAAGATGACGAGGAGGAGAACGATGACGAGGAGCTGGAGGACGATCAGGACGATGTGGCAGACAAGAGTGAACTGAAAAAGCCGCAAATGACTTGCTCCCTGATCAAGCATCAAGGCTGTGTGAATCGTGTGCGTGCTCGTCGCATGGGCAACAATGTCTTTGCTGCCTCATGGAGCGAATTGGGACGCGTCAACATATGGAATTTGTCACAGCAGCTGCAGGCCGTTGAAGATGCCCAGTTGCTGAAGCAATATGAACAGCAAAGCGCCAGCAGCGAGTCGAAGCCAATTTATACATTTAGTGGACATCAGCAGGAGGGATTCGCCATCGATTGGAGTCCCAGTGCCGAGGGCGTGCTGGCCACGGGCGACTGTCGCCGTGATATACACATATGGAGTCCCTTGGAGGATGGCAGCTGGAAGGTCGATCAACGTCCACTGGTCGGCCACACAGCCTCCGTCGAGGATCTGCAATGGAGTCCCAATGAGCGCAGCGTGCTAGCCTCCTGCTCGGTGGACAAGACCATACGCATTTGGGACTGCCGTGCAGCGCCCCAAAAGGCCTGCATGCTCACCTGTGAGAAGGCGCACGAGAGCGACATCAATGTGATCTCGTGGAACCATACGGAGCCCTTCATAGCCAGCGGCGGCGACGACGGTTTCCTGCACATCTGGGACTTGCGTCAATTTAAAACGCAAAAACCAATTGCCACATTCAAGCATCATACGGATCACATAACGACCGTTGAATGGAATCCCAGCGAGGCCACCGTGCTCGCCTCTGGCGGCGATGATGATCAGATTGCCCTGTGGGATCTGGCTGTGGAAACGGATGCCGATCAGGCGCCAGCGCCGGCTGAGAATCAAGAGGAAATCAACAAGCTGCCGCCGCAGCTGCTCTTCATACATCAAGGCCAAAAGGAGATCAAGGAGCTGCACTGGCATGCCCAGCTGCCGGGCGTGCTGCTATCCACGGCGCACAGCGGCTTCAACATCTTTCGCACGATCAGCGTCTGAGCAGCTCCCTAATCTTAGCGCATATATACAAATATTTCTATATATAAAGGAAAAACTCATTGTTGACAAATTGTTGGCTTGTATTTGGTTTGGTCACGTTTTATTGCGGCTTCCAGAGTTGGCTTTTGGCTTGTCATTCGTTGTCATTCGCATTCACATCCGCATCCTCATCCATCAGCATCGTGATATTGATTAGATGACGCATGGTGGGCCGACCGTGTGGGCAATTCTGTAGTTAGAAAGCAATTAAAGAAATTAACACTTGGAAGCCACACGCGCTATCTCTGCATCGTAAACGTGCGCGCCCTTATCAGCATTTTGATGCGGATTCCAAAATGAATTACAACGCCCAGCCCAGTGCAGTCCAGTCTAGTGCAGCCAGTGAAGCACTGCCTCTCCATAGGTTCACAGACATGGAAGCCGGCTGTCAAATGGAAGGCGACTCATTGACAGTTCGAGACGCACCGCAAATGGCTGGCGATGGCGCTAAGAGCTTGGTAAGATGGCAAATTTCTACCGTAACGTATAACACTTGCAATACTCGAGTTATACAGGAGCAGCCCAAGTGGAGCTGGACCTTGAAGTTTGCAGTTTATGGCACTTCGTTGGGCGCCACGGTGCCAGTGGGCTATTGTACGGGCGTGGTCAATAGTCCAGCTGTGGTGAGTAGCTGAGCAGCTGTTATACACCCGCTTACAAGCTCGATTGATACTGATTTCAATAGAAGCATGTTTTCTGCGCCTTATCAGTCAAGTTTTTGTGTTCCATCAGAATTTCGCAACTGTTATACTAACTGTTATACATGTAATTATGTTATTCTCAATCTCTCTGAGACTCTTTGGTCTTTTATGTGTGTTTTTCGTGATTTGGCTTCAGTTATAACTCTTGTTATACAAACTGTTATACAGTATATATATATATAGATATGTATATATATGTTGTGCCTATGAACGTCCTCTTAATTTGTTTATAGTAATTTCTGTTATACCGTGTGTTATACTCTCTGTTATACCATGTGTTATACTCGAATTTCTTCCACTTTCTCTACCCTCTGCAGCACATGCGCGCCTGGTGCCAGGAGACGCTACTCACTCGCTATGGGGTGCAGCTCAGTGCCGGAGCCTTGGAGCTGCTGTGGGCCACCGTCGTCTCCATCTTCCTCGTGGGCGGCGCCGTGGGCTCGTTGACGGGCGCCGCGATAGCCAATCGATTTGGTCGTCGTCCCTCCGCCTACATATGCGGTCTGCTGCTGGGTCTGGGCGCCGTTTGTTTCTATGCCTGTCGTCCGCTGCACTCCGTGGAGCTGCTGTGCCTGGGCCGGTTGCTGGTGGGCCTGGCCGCTGGTCTGGTCATCGCCTGCATGCCCATGTACCACAGCGAGCTGGCTGCACTGCCGCAGCGCAGCAAACTGGCGCCGCTCTGCGGCCTAGGCTTGACTGTGGGCGTGGTCGTGGCGCAAGTGTTTAGCCTGCAGTCGGTGCTGGGCGGGCAGCAGCACTGGCACCTCGCACTGGCGCTCTACGGCGTCTTCGTGTTAATCTGCTACGCGCCCTTCCGCTGCTATCCCGAGAGTCCCAAATGGCTCTACATTGTGCAGGGACGCAAGGTGGAGGCGGCCCAGCAGCTGCAACTGTTGCGTGGCTATGCCAAGGACAGCGCAGCATTGCAAGCGGAACTGCACGACATGGAGGAGGAGGCGCGCGTGAAGAGCACGCCCAGCAGCTACGCCCAGGTGCTAAGCAATCCCCAGCTGCGGCTGCCACTAATCATCGTGTTCGCCTATCTGGGCGGACAGCAGCTGTCCGGCATCAATGCAGTGAGTGGCTGCAGTTGCGCCGTGCAGGTGGCAAGCACTTGACCCATCGATACCTTGCAGATCTTCTACTATTCGGTATCCATATTCCGGCAAGCGGGCCTGAGTTCGCAACAAGCGGAGCTGGCCAATCTGGGCGCTGGCTGCACAAATCTGGCGGCCGCCATGCTGGGCCCCATCCTAATGGAGCGCTTCAATCGTCGTCCCCTGATGCTCTTCTCCAGCCTCTTCTGCTGCGTCTTTCTCTTCCTCTTTGCCATGCTGCTGCACTTCATTGTGAGTAATTCGTGTGCAGCTCTGGCCAAGATTACGCTGAAGCTCTTCCCTTTTCAGGATCGCTATAGCTGGTTCGCCTTGGCCTGCATCGTCTGCATCTTCCTGTACATTGTTGTCTTTCAGTTTGGCCTGGGTCCGCTGCCCTTCTTCATAGGCGCAGGTGCGTGTTGGCTGTCCAGCTGCACCCGCCCTGTACTCAAGCACTTCTCCATTTTGTAGAGCTCTTCGAGGTCGCTCCACGCTCGGCTGCCATGTCCCTGGGCAGCGTCGTCTATTGGCTGTGCAATTTGATCATTGGCATGACCTTTCCCAGCTTGCAAAGCGCCTGGGGCGCTCTGGTCTTTCTGCCCTGCTCCATCACCTGCCTGCTGGTCTTCATGCTCACCCTGCGCTATGTGCCAGAGACACGCGGTCGCGATCCATCCGAGGTGGCGCCGCTCGTTGCCAATGGCCTTAGCTCGAAGCGCCCCAGAGATGGAGGCAAATGAAAACTCAACTTGAGATTCTATATTTCGCTAATCTCCAGGTCTTGGTTGATCTCGGGCAGATCTATATTTAAGTAAAGTCAACTAAATGCACTTTCTTTCACTTTCTTCCTCTTTCTTCCTATTATAATTATGTGTAGTTCCGAACCCGATATATCTTTAAAAATAAAGAAGTTTTAGCCGGATTAGATAGAAAATACATAACCTCTTATGAAGCTATGCCTTGTGGTTGGTTGACTAATACTCTGGACGTGGGTCTAGTGAGTGCTGAGTAGCTATTTAGCTGTTATACTACATAACCTATTACACTTTAGTAATAACTATAAACAAAGTGTTATACTACATGTATATAACATATGATTCTTTTATACTAACTGTAATAAATACGTTTACGTCGCTCAAAATAATTATCGCTCTTCTAATGAGTGTAATACTAACTGTTATACATATAACAAATGTAAGGGAACACAAATATGTATAACAGTTAATAAATATTTGTATTCCCTTACATTTGTCTTTCATCAACATTTTGCCACTGTTTTAATAAGTGTTATACCAACTGTTATACACATTAATGTGCCTTTGCTGAGCCCATTGAATTAATATTCTCTGAGCATTGCTTTTCTGTTCTCTTATTACTTGGCATTTGTTATAATGCATATTATGCTAACTGTTATACATATTGTGCAGCTTGCTATTGCAATATTTTTCCAAGGCTTTTTCCTTCACTTAGATGCTTTTTAATATTCTGTACAAATTCAAGCTATCATTATTTGATATGTGTTATAATTTATATATATTGTCATTATCTCTAATCTGTTATACCATATTTTCTACTTATAGGCATATTTCTTTCAGTGACAGCTTTGCAAGTGTTATACTTTTCAAGTAAATTAGCATATATGTAAATTTGTTATACATATATCTTACTGTATAACAGTTTAGTTTTGTATCAATATGACAGCTGTACGAGCCACATACATGATATAGATTTGGCACTTTAAGATCTCATAATGCACATCTTTTATGAAGATGATTAAAATAAGATAAGTTATCTGGCCTAGATATTATCTAACTGAATATTTACTAACTGTCTATGAGTAGTTCTAAGGGCTATATGCTTTGGGGAGCTGATTGAGATAGCTACTGACTGAAGCTGGTGAAGATATGTCTTACGAACTGAGTAAATCTCTGTCTCAGAGACGAGATTACTTTAATGCGTCTCTGGGATCAAGAGTCTATATCTATATCTGTATATATCCTATGCTAAATTCCGAATGCCCTTAGTCAATGCCAACTGCGGCCCATAAATTCTGAGCGGATTAGCGCCGGCTGCTTAAATATTCAGCTGCCGCTTCCGAGTCTGCTCAGTGTCGTGTGAGCAGCGCAATGGAGCAGAGAGGCAAATGGACGCCGCTGCTCGTTTGGAGCACAGTGGGCAGCACCATGGGCGCCGCTTTGCCCGGCGGCTATTGCATGGGCATCATCAATAATCCGGCTGTGGTAAGCGTGGCCTCGTGTCTACCTCCGTGCCTAATCTCTGCCTGCCTTGCAGCACATGCGCGCCTGGTGTGCAGCGACGCTGCTGCACAAGTACCAGCTGCAGTTGACGCCCGCTCAGCTGGACACGCTCTGGGCTCTGATTGTGTCCATTTATCTGATTGGCGGCATTCTGGGCTCCGCCTGTGCCGGCTGGGCAGCCAATCGCTTTGGGCGTCGCGGCTGCTTCTTGCTGAGCGGCTCGCTGCTGCTGCTGGCTGCAGTTGGCTTCCTCTGCTGCCGCTGGCTGCAGTCGGTGGAGCTGTTGCTGCTCTGTCGCCTGACCGTGGGCCTCGGCACTGGCCTCATCACCACCGGCCTGCCAATGTATCACAGTGAAATTGCCGCATTGTCGCAGCGCGGCGCCCTCGCCTCCGGCTGCTCGGTGGGCTTCTCCATGGGCATTGTTGTGGCGCAGATATGCAGCATGGAGTCGCTGCTGGGCGACGCTGACCACTGGCATCTGGCGCTGGCTTTCTACGTGCTCTTCATGGCCATTTGCTATGCTCCCTATCGCTGCTATGCCGAGAGTCCCAAATGGCTGTTCATTGTCCAGCAGCGGCGCGCGGACGCGCTGCAAATGCTCGCCCGCTTGCGCGGCGGCCATGCGGGCCTGGAGCTGGAGCTGCACTCCATGGAGCTGGAGGCGGCGAGCAAGCATAGCAGCCGCAGCCTGAGCCAAGTGCTCAAGGATTCCAAACTGCGTCTGCCGCTGCTGCTGTTCGGCTCGTATCAGGGCGGCCAGCAGCTGACGGGCTGCTCCTCGGTGAGTTCGTGCGAGAAACTGGATGCATATATATATATATATATATGGCTATGGACTTACTCTAACTGTTCCCATTTGGCAGATCTTCTACTACTCCGTCTTCATCTTTCGCAGCAGCGGCCTCTCCGCCAGCCTCGCCGAGCTGCTCAGCCTGTGCGCCGGCAATGTCAACCTGGCCACGGCGCTGCTGAGTCCCTGGCTCATGGCCACGTTCAATAGACGCACCTTGATGCTGCTCTCCAGCTTCTTCTGCGCTTTGCTCATGCTCGGCTTTTGTTTGCTTGTGGAGTTCAGCGTGAGTTTGTCCTTGGAATCTCTTTCGACTTTATGCCTGGAGTTTTTATCTCTCCTGCAGCGCCAGTTTCCCGTGCTCCTCTATGGCACCGTCGCCTGCCTCTTCCTTTACCTCATCGCCTTTCAGCTGGCTCTGGGTCCGATGCCCTCCTTCATAGGCACAGGTTGGCTCACGATTTCTTCAAATTTTTTCTTCAAATTTATGATTTTTCCTATTTTTTTTAGAGCTGTTTGAGGTGCCCTCGCGCTCGGTGGCCAACTCCTTGGGCAATCAGATCGGCTGGAGCTGCAACTTCCTGGTCGGATTTCTCTTCCCCACGCTGCACTCGCTCATGGGCTCTTGGATCTTTCTGCTGTTCTCCATGTTCGGCTGGCTGCTCTTCATGCTGACCAAATTTTATTTGCCCGAGACGCGCGGACGCGAGGTTTCCGCTGTCGCCGCGCTCCTCTCGCATGGCTTTCGCAGCAAAGTGCTCTAAGCCGCGACTTAAGCTAAGTTTTATATTTCTCACTTCTCACTCCGTTTGTGGTTCGCAGAGTTGACTAAAATTTCTAAACTAAATGTTCTTCATGCACTCACCCAGGGCTGCTCGATCTCGCCCATTTGCGTGATGAGCCGACGCATGGTGGTCGTGCGATTGAGCGCTTTGCCCACCATGACGGACTTGCGGCAGGCTCTCGAGGCGAACATGGCGCGTATGCGCGACGGTCGACAGATTGTGCCCTCGGGCGCATCCTGCAGCATGAATATGAGCTCATCGATGTCCTCCTTGCCGAATTCCCAGTTTCTGCTGTACGGTTTGCCCAGCAAGCGTATCTTGCGCGTTGGCGGCGCTGCAAGCCGCCAGAGATTCGAGTTTAGCCAGAGATTGAGTTCCATAGTCGATTCACTCACCCGCTGCGTCGATCTCAAACTTGAAGCCATTCTTCTCGAACACCGACAGATGATCCTGGAGTATCATCTCGTTAACGGCCGTCAGCTCCAGTGTTTGGGGCACGGTCAGACGCTGGTGCTCCAGCTGCGTGTTGCGCTGCAGCATCTCGAAATTGTATTTCTCATCGGCCGCATGCTGATCCACTATGAACAGATCGTCCTCCAGCTTCACAATGACAAAGCCCAGATTGAACTGCCCAATGATCTGCATGCGCTTGAAGTCCGCCTTTGTGATCTCCTTCTGCAGCTCGGCCTCCGCATTTTTATTCTGATTGGGATTGATTTCGCTCTTGAAGCGCAACCGCTGCAGCTTGGCCGCACGCTTGCGCTCCGCCTGCTGTCGCTCCTGCGCCTGCAGGCTGGCGCGGATTTGCTCCAAGCTCGTGCGCAGCTCGCCGCTGGCTACGTTCGGCGGAGACGCATCCGAATCGCTGTTGCCATCGAATTCAATGCGCTTCGGCATCTCAATCTCATCATCGCTGTGCTCAAGGGGCGACTCTGTTGACTGGGACGATGGGAGAAGAGTTTCTGAGTTCGAGCAGGAGTTTTTTGCCGGAGAGCAAATAATTGCAGCTTCATTTTGCTCTTCGCTGTTGGAGACGTCCACTGCATGGCGCTGCTGCTCACTCGTTGCTGGCTTCAGCTCGACTAGGCTTAATATAGGCTTAACCTTGGGCGTCAGCGTTTTGCAGTCGATGCGTGCTCCCTTGGGCGTCTGCATTAGCTCGTCATAAGCTGCAGAGGATCAGGATTAGATTATGTCAAAGAACTCTGCTCGCAACTCACCCAGCGACTCTTGCTTGAGCTGCTTTAGGCTGACAATGCTGCTGTCCAGCGGTTTCTGTGGATGCTCCTCCTTCCCCTCCTCCTCGTCGGACGATTCGCTTTTGCAGCTCATCGCTTGAGGCGTCTCTTGTGTGAGGAAATCCTGTATCTTTTGCAGCTTCAAGCAGCGCGCATTAATCTCGACCGCATCATCGCCGCGTCGCTTAGCCGGCGCCGGCGGTGCCACGCCCTGTGTATCGCCCGTGCGGCGCCATTGGCTCAACACATCCATGAAACGCTGCGAGGAGCTAATGGGCACATCCAGCACTTCAGCTCCATCCGCCAGCTCCGCTTGCTCAGCCTTCACCTTGGGCTCCAGCATGCTCGCGATGGACACGTTCTGCATTTGGAATGTGGAGGGCAGATGGCCAAAAGTGTCCAGCAGCGACTTCTTCAGGGCCAGCAGCAAAATGCGCTCATTGTTGAGCAGCAGCTGCCGCTTGTCGGGCGTCAGGTTGACGTCCACCTCTGCGCGGGCGGTAATTATATTGAGATAGATAAACGGCTGTTGCTGCACATTGTAGCGATGGTAGACATCATTCATGACCTTCGCTATCTGTGAGAGTTGAGGCAGATTTTAAATATGTTCTTGCTCCTCCTCCTTCACTTGCGCTTACATTTTTTGGCTCACACGGCCGAGCGTTGACGTAGAAGAATTGACGATCTCGCGTGGAACGACCGGCTCCGTGGCGACAGCTCGATATATAGCCCTCCAGCTCGAAGCCCGCCTCATTGAGCCGCCGCACATCGTCGGCGTTGAACTCGGCGCAGCTGGTTTCGGCTACATCGCTCCCAGCTTGCAGTGCGGCACGCAGCCCCGCCTCACTCAGCTGGCCCTGGTCAAGCGGCGATTTGAGTGCCACTAGATCTGCGACCTGACGTGCTCCAAACACAGCCGATATGTTGGCCAGCACATCGTCGGCTCCGTGTGTTTGCAGCACGACGGATTTGGCGCCCTTCGCGCTCTGATTGCTGCAAATGATGCGCACATTGCGCGTCACGAGGCAATAGGCCTGCAGTATTTGGCACATCTTGTTGAATTCCTTTTTAATGTTGCGTGTGAAGTCGCGACGACGCACTGGCAGCGTGCCAAACAGATTGCCAAGGGTGACAGTTGTGCCCACGCCCCGGGCGCAGGGCGAACGCTTCTTGATGCGCCCCTCATGATCGAGCTCAATTTTGAGAGCTGCAAGAGAGCCGCAGCTTGACTAAGGAATTACTATTGATATGCCAAATACTCACCCACAGCTGTGGACTTGTGACGCGTCTGTATGGTCATATCAGAGAGGGCGCAGAGCGAACTCAAGGCTTCGCCACGAAAGCCGAACGTCTCCACTCCGAGCAGATCAACAAATTCGCGTATCTTGGATGTATGATATTTTGCAGCTGGCAATGGGAGGAATACAAACTATAATCTAAGCATTGCAATCTTTTCCAGCCTTCAGCTACACCTACTCATGCCCTCTAGGTTCGCCTCCTCGACGCCGCTGCCATTGTCACAGACCTCCACGCCCTGCAAGCCTTGCTCTTTCAACTTAATCTCAATTAGAGTGGCGCCTGCGTCTATGGAGTTCTCGACCAGCTCCTTGATGGCAACAGCCAAGCTAAGCACCACCTACAAATAAAAACAAAACGAATTCAATAAAAGTTTGATTCTCGCATTTGCTTTGGCTGACGCTCACCTGACCCGAACAGATCTTGTGCACAGTATCCTTGGCAATGGCTTTTATTTGACCCGACGCAGCACTAGAAGGCTGTGGTATGTCCGTATCTGACTCATTTTCCAGCATGCTTAAAGTTATTCATCAAAATAATACGACTTTAAAATACTGCAAATATTTCTAGCGCGCGCATTTGCTGCAAGTGTGAACACACCCTTACAAAAATAAAAAACACATAAAATATACTAAAATATGCCCATATCAAAGTGCAATATAAATGGCAGCACAGTCAGTATTTTTAAATACTATGAAAAAGTAAATTAAGTGATTAATACTTAAAATAAGACATTAAAGTGTCGTTCTCCGAATCATTTATATTCAATATTGACAATAAAATATAAAAATTATACAATAAACAATTTATCTCTAAAACTAAATAAATAAACGCTCAAATTCAAACGGTTAAGCAAGCAATTTCGCTCTAAGACTCAATAAATGTACTAAAAAAAACCCCAGCTTAAATGTATTTTTAAAACGTTCAGTTGAATTTTAACAATTCAATACTTTGCCAGAAAAAAACATTTATTTAATCAACTTAATACAATGACAATATTTCTTAATTTATAAATGTTGTCTTGATAAATTTATTAAGAAAATGAGAAATTGAATGTGATGAAAATTGTGATTGCTTTTATAGTGTGGTCAAATAATATTAATGATAATAATAATAATTATGTCAATAGTAAGAATAACAATAGAATTTACTAACTTTCTAATTGAGCCTAAGTAAGCGTTGTACTTAAACATACATATAAATGGTATAGCTGGATACAGTCCACAGGGTCTAGGAATTGCTTTAACTTTACGTAATCTCCAAGTTTCCATTAATTATTTGCTCTTCTCGTTCGCAATCTCCTCCAATTTCTCGATGATCTTATTCATATCCATATCCTTGGCAATTTTAATATACATGGTCTTTCGCACCTCGTGAAATGATGCCCACGTGGGCAGCTCCTTGGCCAACAGTTTCAGGTGCGTCTCAATCTCCTGAGGCGTCAGATTCGCCCTGAAACTATTCTGAATTTTCTTGATAATAATCTCAAGGGTTAGAACGCTCTTGCGCTCTGTGACGAAGACATTGCGCAGATGACGCGCCAATTCCGGCAGGCGCGAATATTTGGTTGCCTCCTGATCCTGTGACGGACGTCGCGTCATTGCATCCAAGGCCTTGGCCGCCTGCTTAGCGCGAATTTTGTCTATCAACGACTGGGGCAGACCCTTCAATAGATTGGACGTGGCGTCGACAGGCGCTATGGGCGTACATTCCTTGACAGTGGGCGTTGCAGTGGATGTCTCAGTGGTGACAGTTGCGGCCTGTTGCTTATCCGCCTCCAGTTTCGCCTCGTACCGATCCATGACACGCTCCATGGGCGTGGCACAGTTGAAGAGATTGCGAGCGGTGGACAAAATGTCTTTGGCCGACGAATATTTCTCCACATTCGGTGGCTGCGGCAGCACAGCCAACTCCACCTCGTTGCAGCTCTCCAGATCGAACTGCGGATGCCAACGTGTCAATGCACGATCTATGATTATCGGCGGATCCAGTGAGCGCACAAACTTATCGTGCTCATCGAGCACACGCTGCAGCAGCAGTCTCTGGAATTTCTGAACACGCGCCGTCATGACATGTGGATTCATGGACGTCGACTGAGCCGATGCGAGCACATCGTCCTCATTGATTTTATGCTGACTCGGCTGCTCGGGCAGCTGCTCCACATTGGGACTGATCACCAGCTGAAAGTAGTCGGCCTTCGATACAGAGCCAAAGTTACGCATCTTCATCTGCGAGAAGATGAAGGCATCCGGATAGACATGCTTGATCTGTGCCAGATGCATTTCCGTGAAATTCTTGCGCAGCATACGCTGCACGGCTGGCTTCAATTTCTTGAACGTGATGCACTCCTTGCGATTGTGGAACATGGCCACCACGGAGTCCAGGCACTTGAACACCTCCAGCAAATGACGATGCTTGTATGGCAGCGGCAGTTGGCCGGCTTTGCTCGTCTCGGCGAGGCTGGCAAAGCGTTTGTAGGCCGGCGGCTCCAGCAGCTTGGCCGGCGAGCCCTTCTTGGCCGGACTGAAGAGCAGACGCTTCGAGACGTCCGTGTGACGTGGCGACATCAGCTCATGCTTATCCGGTGTCGGTGGCTGCTGCAGCTTTGTGGGCGTCTTGAATGTCTTCAAGGGACTGGCGGGTGTGAGGGTGAGATAGCGAGTAGAGATATGAGTTTAAATTTATAAAACATGGATATTATTTAAGGGATATTATATGGAGTACAGTTATTCAGCTATCATATAGAAAATCTGATTTTAAAAATTAAAAACTTTTCTATAGAAATTGTAAATATTATATATGATCTATGATCTATGATGTATGATTTATGATCTATGATCTAAGATCTATTAAGAGTTATATTCTTATAGAAATTTCAAATATTATGTATGATCTAAGATCTAAGATCTAACAAGAGTTTTATTCTTATGAACCAAGACAATATTTGATCTATAATATATAAAAACTGATTTTAGTAATTTAAAAACCTATCAATAGAAATGGAAAATATTATATATGATCTATGATCTGTGATGTATGATTTATGATCTATGATCTAAGATCTATTAAGAGTTATATTCTTATAGAAATTTCAAATATTATGTATGATCTATGATCTAAGATCTAACAAGAGTTTTATTCTTATGAACCAAGACAATATTTGATCTATAATATATAAAAACTTATTTTAGTAATTTAAAAACCTATCAATAGAAATGGAAAATATTATATATGATCTATGCTCCAAGATCTATTAAAAGTTATATTCTAATAGAAATTGGAAATATCTCTGATCTATGATCTAAGATCGAACAATAGTTAAATTCTGATAAATCAATCTAATTTTAGTGAATTAAAAACTTAATAGAAAATTATTACATGGAATCTATAATCTATTATCTAATATCTAACCAGAGTTATATTCTGATAAATCGCGAGTTATAGTGTGATATTTTATGCATATCATAATAAATATGGTGTAAAATATAAATATAAGAAAAAATTAAAATATAAGCAAATAAATGTCTAAGATAAAAACATGCCATAACTCCATAAACATAAAAGAATCATGGAAAATAAAGACATATTTGATAATAACATCAAATATATCATATTTCTGATAGAGGCCATGAAAATCTTAGATTTAGCTGAAAACTGTACTATTTAAAAGGCAAACACCCTATGGGCAGATCTTAAAGTGCTGGGTCTTAAGATCTCAGAGCTTATGGGAGGGAGGTACGCGCAGTCTAATCAGAAAAAAATATATACAAATTTTGATAGAGTTATACAAAAATGCTGATGCAGTTAGCTAAGCGATATTAACAACCCTCTACGTAAAAAGTCCGTTACATTTGTGAGCTACCTGAAAAAGGGAGAGTTGAAGCAACGAATTCCCATGCAGGCGAGGAATAGAACAGAGAGAGAGAGAGAGCGAGATAGCGAGAGATAAGCAACCCCCGAAGTAATCGTTGTTATGGAAAGGTCAGGCTAGATTGTAACGTATGTTGGCGAAGGGTAAACATGTGTGTGTGCGGGCATGACTCTCTCTGTCTCTCTCTTTCTCCCTCCCTCTGTGTGTGTAAGCAAATGCAGCATAAATTCAAGTACACATAGATCACAAACGTCACGCTTGCAGCAACAACAACAACAAGAGGAGCAAGAAGAAGAAGAAGCAGCAAAAGTCAAGCTGCAGCTTGGCCAAAGAAACTGCAATTTCAGCAATTGGACGCTTGAATAATAGCTCAACAGACATGCGACCTCGATAACTAGCTATATGTATATATAATATATATATATAAATACATATATATATATATATTTATAAAAAAAAAAGAACCTTAAAACTGTCTTCTTCTTCTTCTGTTTTTTGGTAATGATGTTACCCGGTTTTTTTGACTGCATATGTTTTTGTTTACTTTTGCGTTTCTAGGCCAAACTTGGTTTTATTGTGGCAGTCAATTAGCCATGGAGCTCACCTGGTCAGCACCTCCAGCTCAATGGTATCGAACTCCTTTAGCTGCAGGGTCTTGGCTGCTTTGGCTGGCGATGGACCTGCCTCCCGCAGGCGTCTGTTGCGCTCCTCCTGCGCCTTGCGTTGCTGCTCCAATTGTGCCTTGCGCGCCAGCACCGCCTTCAGCTCCTGCATCTTGGCGCTGCGCGAGATCTTCGTCTTGATCTCATCGAAGGTGAGGCCACGCTTGGCCTGCTCCAGATTCTTAACGGGCGAGGCATCTTTGGTGATTTGCTTGGTGGGCGTGCGCATGCCACGCTGCGCAGTGTCAGCGTTCTGTTTGGCCACAACAGCCAAGTTCAGTTTGGGTGTCTGTTCGTTGGTAATCTCGTTAGAATTGTTTGGCGTCGGCGGCTGTTTGCGCGGTGAGAGATTGCCCTTGCGTATGAACTGCACCAGTTTGGGTTGCTTGATATTTAGCTCAGCCTTGGCGGGCTTCTTTTTGCTGTCTTGCGTTGGTGTGGCTTGCTGCACGCCAATAAGTTTAACGGTGCGGCCGGAGCGTGTGCGTATGCCGCCCTTGAGTGCATCGATATCCACATCCTGATCATTGTGAGAGCTGGACAGAGCTATGCTCTGTGGAGCTGCTGCCTCGGCGGGCTCGGCAAGACGCTGCAAAAGAAAACAGGTTAGAGCCGCTGTTTCGCTAGTATAAAATGGCCGCAGGACGCTGCATGCCACACACACACACATACACATGCAAATACAGTCACACTCACACACACACACCCACACACACACAGGCAGATACAGTTTATGTTAGAAAAGTATCTTTCGGATGCATTTAGACTTTTGCACTTGCAAACATGTGTTGTTTGTTGCATCACTTACCCTGTTCTTAATGGTGGTCGCATCATCAACTGCGGCACGTTTGCGATTGCTAAAAAATGCAGCTACCGATGGCTGGGCCATTTTTTTTTGTTTTATATTTATTTGAATTAATTGCTATTCTTATGGGCTGTATGTTGTATATTTGTCTGGATTATTTCACTCGGGGGCACGTCTGTTTCTGTGTGGGTAATTCACTTATTTTTTATTTCTTATTATATTTCCATGTACGTCTTGTCACTGCCACTGCTCAAATTACAACTGGGCAACGACGATGCAGTTTCCCTCCAAATGTGCGGCGACGCGCCAAATTAATTTCCCGCCATTTCAATTGCTCGCGTCGTGTGTTGGACAACGTCCGCATACAGCTGTTGGGAGAACATGCGCGCTTAACAGCACTGTATGAGAGAGCATCATTTTATGTAGTACAATTTCAGAGAAACTTCATAGCAAGCATAATAATATAAGTTACACTTATTCAGTAAATAGTTATAATGCTATTAATTTTTACACAAGGGCCATGCAGCACATCTAAATTTTGTGCATTTTGCAGCCGTCAGCTGTTTCGCCACAACAAAGGACAAGTTGACTATTTGTCAACATCTCGATAGGTATTATTTTAATGAGAATGTGGTATATAGATATCTATCGCTGTTATGAATATCGATATTTTATTTTTTCTACTAATATGCCATTTCCATTTCTGTCAAAACCCTTATGAACTTTATAATATATTTGTTCCTTTGTTAAAATATGTTGGTTTGCAAATTTCTATCAAGTTTAGCTAGCGAAACGATTTGCAATCAACACCACACAACAGCTGATTGACGTCTAGCTACAACGTTGACTAACACTACGAAGGCAGTGCTGTATTTTGGGTAGTAGATTTTTCCACTCGCGAATTTATAGGTGCGCAGCCAACGTCTTGGATAGTATTCCATGCGTTTCACCACAAAATGTCTTTGGATTAGCATGCATGCAGATCGTTTAAAGTCATGTAAGTTCACTAGCATAAATAATAAAAGACACGCTAATTTGTAAACAAGCAATGTGTAGCTCAAATGCAAAATCAAATTGTGTGCTGCAGCCATTGTGCAAGTGAGCAGGCAATAGGAGCCGAGCCGTACGCTTGTAAGTGTGTAAGTGCGTGAGCACACTTTAAGAATTAACTAGGCGACAAGTGCTGCCAACTTAACTCGTTTGCTTCTCAGTCATACTTCAAATTTGCACATTTTTACACAAGCATCGTTGTTAAAATTTTATGAAAGCATCGTTTTCAATTTTCAGTTGGCGTAATGTAGATCTATTTTTTTGTTGTTTACTTTTAAAAAACTCACACCAAATTACGCGTACACAGTCTGCATGCAGAACGAAAAAGTTGGCAGCACTCACTTTGGCATAATTTCGCTCGTCCATTTGTTTGCCTTATATTTGATTTTTTCAACCAGCGAATCAAAAGACAATACCAGCTGCCAAGTTAATTGTAGGTAAATTACTTTCGTGTTTGTTTTTTCTTTGAATAATATTTGGCAATTATTATTAAGAATTTTGCGTAATTGCAATTAAAGTAAACAGGCAGCAGCAGATGCTGCATTGACAAATTGGAACAAGTGGGAGCCCTGAGGCAAGTAGACGAAGCCCCAGCATAGGAAAAGGCGTGCGCATACCAACAACAACAACAACAAAAACAATAGCAACAGCAGTAACAACAACAACATTATCTAGCACAATACAAACGTAAACTTTTTGCATTGCCTTATGGAGATTTGAGCACATTTTTTTATTTTATTTGTTGTTGTTATTTCTTCAACAGCTGTTACACTTGGTGAAAATTAGCGGAGGCGAGTGAGCAGCAATACATATACATATATATATATATATATAATAAGCGTATAACAAATATACGAATAAAAAAAAAAAACAACAACAACAACTAGCAACTACTACAATAATATGAATTCAAAAGCTGACGTCAACCGCCGTGTTTTGGCTATTCAAGCAAAAAAGAAGCGACATAGGAACAACAAGAAACGAGGCAAGCAAAATGGAGCAAATGGAGCTCCCGTTCAAGAAAACCAACAACAACAACAACAACATCAACAGCAATCACAGCAACAACATGAACAGCGACTACTAGAAGAAGAACTACATGAGCAGCAACCACACGAAGATGATGAAGAAGAGGAAGAGCATGAAGAACCCGAAACTCAAGCACCAGAAAATGCTAATAATAGCCACATAGAGGGCGCCAGCAAGTTTGAACTGCATGTTGGCAGCGCCAGCGGCGCTATTGAATCAAAATCTTCGGCATCCTTTAGCAATGCCACAGCGTCCACATCAAGCGGTGGTTCAGCGAATACGCCCGATGCGCAATCAAAATCGAAATCGCAAAATAACATGCAACAGCAGCAGTCGCATCAGCAGCAGCAGCAAGCGCGCAGCTCATCCAACGAATCGGACGAATCGGAAATGGTTAGCGAAAATGAGGAGCAGGAACTAAAGGAGGACTACTGCAAGGGTGGCTACCATCCAGTTAATATTGGTGATTTGTTTCAGGGTAAGTTTTGCATGCGCCTCACCTGTTTGTAAACAAAGCAATTCGATTTTTTCTGTACCCTTGCTCAAAAGGTCAGTTAACTAATCAGGCTTTTGATTGTGCCATTTTAATTTATACGATTTCCAATTGCGGCAGATAAGGCGTTGCATTTTTAATGTTTCATTTCAGTCAATTTTAGTCAATTTGCAAGATAAGCTTCTTTCATGGTTTATCTTTTATTTACGTTTAACAGATATGGCATGAGTGTTTCACATTTCACTGTTCCAGTTTCTGCATGCTAAGAATAGGAGCTTCTTTCATATTTTATCTTTTTTTGACGTTTAACAGATATGGCATGAGTGTTTCATGTTTCACTGTTCCAGTTTCTGCATATTTATATTTACAAAAACTACTATTTTGTATAAATGTTACTATTGACTGTTCCATTCCACTGTTTCCAACGCCAATGCAATATTTCTATGTTATTCCTGTTTCTGTATCAGAAGATTTTAGGCAAACAATAAGTGTAGGGTCTAGAGGTTATCTTTTAATGTTTTATTTCAGTCAATTTTAGCCAATTTTAGCAAGTTAAGCGATAAATACTCAGAATAGGAGCTTCTTTCATTGCTTATTGCTTTATAATGTTAACAGATATGATTGGTGTTTCATATTTCACTAATCCGGTTTCTATCTTTATTTAAAAAAAATCTATTATTTTGTAAAACTTCGTTACTATTGCGAGTGCCATCGCGTTTCATATTTCACTGTTCCGGCTTCTATCTATATTTAAAAAAAAATCTATTTTTTTTTGTAGAACTACTGTTATTCTTTCTCAATTCCACTGTCCCTAACGCCACATATAGTTCGTCAATGCAATCTTTCTATGCCATATTATTCCTGTTCCTGTATCAGAAGATTTTAGACAAACAATAAGCGTAAGGTCTGGAGGTTATCGTTTAATGTTTTATTTCTTGTTTTTCAACTGTATCAAGTGCATACCAATTCCAATGTTTCTTACGTCACAGCTTGCGCAAAGTTCAGTGTTCTAGTTCACTAATTCCAATATTCCCTTCAATTTTTGGTTTGTTTTTGTGCTGCTCTCGCACAGTTCACAGTTGATTGATCTAATTGATGTATCGATTTTGGTTAGAGTATTTAAGCTGCGATGCGTGTTTGTTGCTGATTTAGTTGACATTGTATATGGTTTTCCTTTTATTTTCGTGTTGCATCGACAATCTGACCCAAAACGCAAAAAAAAGTGGGCGGGGAGGCGCTACAGAACTGTTTGTGAACATGAATATATTGGCTTGTTGTTGTTGCCAACAGGTTGTTAATATGAAACACATACGTACATAAATATATATATATATCTATATCTATATGTGATGTGTTGTGAGTAGGTTTGTGTTTGCTCGCTCAAGGGTTGTTTATGGGTTTGGTGGGGCTCTGTAACGATTTTGGGCTGGCTTTGCTGCTGGTTGCTGCTGGCGACATGGCATTGTTGCTGCCGCCCCATCAACTCAAGCCTGGCCACCTATTGTTGGTTTGAGGGCTTTTGTTATACCAAATGATGTGCATAAAGTTCATTTTAGGGAGATTTATAATTTATAATCAAAGAAAATGCCGCTAACCTTTTTGTCCAGCGATAAGGCACATGCCATGATAAGAGCCCGCAGACAATGCAAAAATTCTACATGTTTATTAACTAATCAAGACTGACTATATATATATATATATATATATATATATAGTGACACTCTATATGCTATGTGCACAAAAGCCAATATGAGAATAAAGCAGCTGGCAAATTCGCAGCCAGCTCAATGCAGTATCCAATTTAGTTGCTCGTCGCGTCTGTGGCACGATGGACTTATTGCCATCGAAGGCAAACATTTGTGATTTCATCTTTTTAATTGGTGCATCATTTCCGAGCACTATTGTAAAATCGAATCGAAGTTATTAAATCGCAATTTTGTTTCACAGGTCGCTATCATGTCATTCGCAAATTGGGCTGGGGACACTTTTCAACGGTTTGGCTATGTTGGGATTTGCAGGAGAAACGATATGTGGCCATTAAGATTGTGAAATCGGCGCAGCATTTCGCTGAGACGGCCAAGGATGAAATCAAGATACTCACAACGGTGCGTGAGACGGATCCATCGAATCCGCGTCGCCACAAGACGGTCCAAATGTTCGATGACTTCAAGATCACGGGCGTGAATGGCACTCACATCTGCATGGTATTCGAGGTGCTGGGCGATAATCTATTGAAGCTTATACGCAAATCCAATTATCGTGGCATTCCGCTGGAGAATGTCAAGAGCATAACACGCCAGATACTGGAGGGTCTGGACTATTTGCATAGCTGCTGTAAGATCATACACACGGACATCAAGCCGGAGAATGTCCTGCTGTGTGTGGATGAGCCGCATGTTCGTTCGCTGGCCGTGGAGGCGACACAATTGTATTGCATGAATTCCAAGATGTATCCATCGTTGGTTAGTCGTGCGCCCAAGGAATATCGCGAGCCGCCCATCACCGGCAAGATGAGTAAGAACAAGAAGAAGAAACTCAAGAAGAAGGCCAAGAAACGCATGGAGCTGTTCAAGAAGCAGCGCGATTATTTGGAGCAAGCCGGCGGCGATGAGCAGCCGGAGCAGCCACTGCCAGCAACTCGTGCATTAAACGGCGACGCAGTCGCCTCTGATAACGAGCATGATGTGGACGGCGGTGATGATTTAGCAGGGGGATGTGAGGATGTGAAACCGGTGGCTCAGCTAAGCAAACCGCAGCCGGATGGCGCTGAGAAGGCCAAAAAGAAGAGGAAAAGGAAGAATAAGAGTAGGTGTTAAATGGTGTTTGAATATTCATTTTATATTCATGTAATTTTATTTGCATTGCAACAGATAAATTCAGTCAGCAGCAATCTCAGGCGTTGGAGCAGCAACAGCCACAGGAGAACTCCACCAGCAGCGGCGACAGCAGCAGCGTCGCCTTGAAGAGCTCCAACACGAATGGCAGCAACAGCAGCCATTCAACCAGCACGCTTAAAGGACAATCAAATGGTGCCGCTGGCGGCAATAAGAAAACGTCGCGGCCCAAGCACGAGCAGCAGCAGCAGCAGCAGCAGCAGCAGCAGCAGCAGCAACAGCCGCAACAGCTGCAACAGCACCGCCAGCAGATAAACAATAACAATACGAATTCGAAACAAAACTCGAATAGCAATTCGAAAATCTCAAATATCTCCATTGAGGGCTCCTCGTCCACGAACGGTGGGCCATACTCGGAATCTTTACTGCCGCCGCCACCACCGCCGCCATTGTCTAAGCAAAGAGTTAAGCGCGATCCAGCGCTTGAGGCCTGCAATGTGCAGGTGAAGATTGCGGATCTGGGCAATGCCTGCTGGGTGAATCGACACTTCACCGAGGACATACAGACGCGACAATATCGCTCGTTGGAAGTTATACTTGGCGCCGGCTATGACACCTCGGCGGACATATGGAGTACCGCCTGCATGGTGTTTGAGCTGGCAACGGGCGATTATCTGTTCGAGCCGCATTCGGGCGACACATATACGCGCGATGAGGATCATATAGCGCATATAATTGAGCTGCTTGGACCGATACCAAAAGAGATTGTGTTCCGTAGCACGCATCCATCGTACACGTTTAATCGAAATGGTGAACTGCGTAACATAACCGGCTTGAAGCCGTGGGGCCTCTTTGATGTGCTGGTGGAGAAATATGATTGGTCGAAGCGTGAGGCGGAAGCGTTTACGGCATTTTTAAAACCGATGCTGGAATTTGATCCGGCCAAGCGTGCCACCGCTGCAGATTGTCTGCAGCATGAGTGGCTTAGATAAGATACGATGCAGCCTGGTTGTTGGCTGCAAGCCAGCCAGCCAGCAGGAGCAGCAGTAGCAGTAGCAATAGACGCAACGGCAACGGCAACGGCAATGACAGGAGCTGGAGCAGCAATAGACGTTGCATCATCCAATTATGTTCAGTCAACGGCATCTGTGGCCACATTGGCCTCCATCTCATCCATTGCCTCCACCTCGGCATCTGCAATGGCAGCGCTCGCACACGCACGTCCCCATTCGGCCACCATCTCTGCACCGCCGACTCCGCAGTCACATGCATTCCACCATGCCATGTCCAGTGCGCGCACAGCGCCCGCAACGCCAACGCGTCAACGTTGCAGATTTGGTGAGCAGACGCTGATGCACATCGATGTGGATGGTGTGCACGATATTATTGGTTTAACTGAGAAGTTGCCAGCGGCAACAACACCACCACCACCACCACCACCATCATCATCACAGGCGGCAACGGCGGCGATGTTGGCGCAATACAGCAAACCCAAATCACAGCGTTTCTTTTGGCGCAAGGCGCTGCGACGCGTCTTCCAGCGCCGCAAGTGACGTCAGTTGCGGCGTCGACGTCAAGATATGCCCCATTGGCGTCCACGTCGCTGTCAGCGGCATCGTACGCTGGCCGAGCGTGTGCGTCGCATATGCGCCTGCTGTGCCTACGGCCAGGTGTTCATACGCAATGCACGTCTCGCGCTGCTCAGCTGCATACGTTGGCGCACACGAGGCAACATACGCAACAACAACTTTTACTTTACCAATCATTAAGTGACAACCGGAAGGAGGCGGTGACGATGAAGAATTCGAAGGATAGCAACTGCAAATGCTCTGCTCTGCACAGGCACAGGCACACACATACACTCCCCCAATACCTACACACACACACACACACACACACACAAAAATGTTAATGCGAAATCAGATTTAGTTGTTAAAGAATATTCACCTAATTTATTTCCTTGTGTTTTACACCGATTAGACAAATTTTCCTTTGATACAATTATGAAATTATAAGCATTACATTTCCCTAATTTAACTATTATTATTTTTATATATATATATGCATATATATATATATATATATATATATATTATTTTTTTATTTGTGACTCTGTACATAGGTCAACAGTTGTTCTTTTAATCATTTTCTATCTTTGTTTTTAAACGATCTCCAAGTTGTGTTAACCTCTGCCAATCCCATAATCCCTTTATATATATATATATATATATACAACTGTATTTTACCCACACACACCTACACACTTACACATATACACACACACCTCCCCTAGACACATGTACATGGTTAAGCATATAAGTATTCTTGAGCTGAACATAACAATAATGAGCGTAGTTAATTAGTTTAAACCACAATTTAGTGAACGACACGAGCATGGTTTACCAATTCATAGAGCTAAATGCACTACCAAGCGAAGAAATAATTAAAATTAATATATATATTAGCTGCTATATTGTCAAGTAGATCGATCAGATATGTTCAAACCATGTTAGGCAGCCAAAATAATGCTAGAAATTAACTAAACAATTCGATTAGTAATATTTGTAATTCGAAATGTAGCGACAGCAACACAAATATCTAGGCACACCTACTACAATAACAAAGGAAAAAAAACGATAAGTAAAAAATTACACTGAAAAAAAAAATTATAATAACAACTTTAGAAAGGCCACTTAAGTTAAGGCTAGTTAAGCGGTGAAGTTGATAAATGTAAGTGACAGATAGACATGCATATATATATATATATATATATATATATATATATATATATATATATATATGCTTGGGCATACTCGTAATTGTGTGTATGTGTGCATTATACTCTGACTATTTACTATGATAAGTGGCCTTATTAATTCGATTCTCTGCACATCCCGAACACAGGCACAACACAACAACAATTAATACACAAAAGCAATTTAAATCTCTCTCACACACACACACTTTAAACTTTGCTTAAGCTAAAAAGGCAGTTAATATCGAGCATAAATACACACAGAGAGCTAAGGCAAAACCTACGAACTAAACATGAAATATAAGTAACTTGACATAAAAATCATTTAATGAGCACACACAGACACACAGACACACACACACACACCCAGAACATCGAAGTCTTCGGCTGGCCGAAGTTAAAAGAAAACAAGAATCGTAAAGAAATTCTATATTAACTCTCTCAAATAACTATCAATGGGACTATATATATACACCTACACCTACACCTACACACACATAATATACATATATATATATATAGTCAATTAGCTTTGTGAAGCTATTAAATGCATAAACATACTTAACTTATAGCTTTACGAGTACCGAATTCTAGAGAAAAACGAAAAAAAAAAAAAATAAAAACAGTTAACTTGTGCTTAAATGTTTCAAGTATTGTTCCCCCCAAAAAATAATTCCAATCTAAATACACATATATGAGAAGGTAAAAACAATCAATTTGATCAAACGGCGGCACGCAACTAAATTCCATAATATCAAAATTTCCTTTCAAACAGAGAGTGTGAGCAAAGTGAAAATAAAAGTAAAAAAAAAAACAAAAACAAAAACAAAAAAAAAAAACGTATGAATATGATACATAATTTATTGATGTAGTTATAAACAAATAAACAAACAAACAACAAGAAATTACACAAATTGGAAAACGACAAATGTATCTTTTATTGCTGCACTCAGCCAGAGTGTGCGAGGAGAGGAGAGAATCAGCTAGCGAGCATGTCTTATTCAACGGACAGGACATCAATTCAAGCAGCTGCACTTGGCCCCTCCTACTTGGTTTATAGCTGCAGGGGCCAAACACATTGGCAACCATTTATAACCCATTCTGGTTGGCGCATTGCATGCAATTACATATTTTGCCCGGAAGCTGCGAGATGAGATGAAGCCGAGTCTCAATTTATGGCCACATAAAAATCAAAAGCAGTCAAGTTGAAGACATTGCAGTTGCCTTTAAATTGAAAATGGACAAGGGACACAGGAAACACTTGCTGAACCAACCACAAATACACTGACACACAAACAACACACGCACACACACAAACATACATACACATGGTCTTATAGCGGATTTGTCTTAGCCCACCCAAGGATATGTGCTTGAAAATAGCTTTGACATATCTCACGTCTGTTTGGCTACGGCTAAACGTGAAATTGAATTTGATGTCTCGTTGCCAAATATAAATGTGCGCTTTAGTCAAATACAAGGGCAGTTTGAGCAGTTGATCTAAGGTAAATATGCAATGCATAGGGAATTTTCTATTATACATATAAATAATATTTTCAATCATTATTTATAGATCACACTGCACATTTCATTATATTATACACACGCACACCCACACTTGATTGGATATATATTCTACATTCACACACTTTCATTACATTTTACACAATTCATTGGGTTACACACATGTCAAAATTTATATATAAATGCTGTTGTCATGTAAGTACCCAAACATATATTTAAGAGCTATTTGAATTGTCAAAAATGAATGTGCAATTGCGTCAGCAAACCAAGCTCTAGGGCACCAAATGGGCTCTTTAGACGTTTTTAGCTCACTTACGATATACGATAGAATTTACGATATTGTTACACTTGGGGAGTCTCTATAGTGCTGATGCTGTAATGCATCCCGTCGATTACGAGCCCTGCATAGCAGCAAACAACTCTCAGTTCTGCATGCATATACGATATACAATATACGATATTGATATAGAAATCTCTGACTCTAAAATCGTATTTAACTCTGTCATTAGTACTGACAGATGAGTTGATAAAATCAAGTTTATCCTTTACGATATGTAAGCAGAGAGTTCTATATATGACTCACGATTTAAAAGCAAATATCAACAGCCCTATATATTGAGCTTTTTTTTTTTTTTGGTACTAATGATTGAGCAATATCTGCTTGCTTATCATAACTTTATGATCTTGGTTTTTGAGCTTTTTTTTTTGGTGTTGACTGAGCTAAAAAAATGTTGTTTATATCAATTATGCGCTCAATTTTAATGTTTTGCCCATCAAAACTTGCTTCCGTCAGTATAAATATTGATATCTCCTGATTATTAATATATATCATATAATTACGTTAGAAAATTTCACTGCCATTGCTTACAAACTTTTCTCTGTCTGTGAAAATCTTTATTGTTCTTTAAAATTTATAGTTTACTTTGAATTATTCACGTTTTACTAAACCTTAATTACTAATCTTAGTCTAAAATATAATGTGCAGTAAAATATTGATTCACATTTTTCTATTGCATTATTTATTATATTATAAAGCTCATCATATTTGCCTAAGATATCTTCTCTACACTTTATATTCCTCTCTCTTGCTCTCCACAAAACTATAATACATGAGAGCACTACAATAAATAACTCTCAATAAACCTTTTTTTTGTTTTTTAATATCTGTATTAGACTAGAAAATTGTCAGCTTATAACTAAGCTAAATATAATAAATATATATTCAGAATCATTTCGAATTCAATTTAAATTTATTTCGTCCTTTTCAATGGTTTCAAATCACTTATAACTCTGGCAGCGCCCCTCGCTAGCTGCATAAATTGCCATGAATAAATTTGTTGCTATTGTGTGCTCTGTTTGAGGCGTTGCTCAGAGATTAATTCGTGTTGGTTTTTTCCTCGTGTGTGGGCTTCGACCTGCTGGCCGAAGACAGGATAAGATCTGTAGTGGTCGAAAGCATTGAACGGCCATCGAAGGAAAGTTAAATAAACGTGTCTGCTTTGTCACTTGAACGGAAAGACGCAATGTCAATAGAAATAGCTCCCGGTTGGGTGACCGGGGGCCAAGTGCGTTTGGGCCAAGACAAACGCAAAGAAAACGACGCGTGGCCAACTTTGCCGACGAAATGTCAACCACTTGAAATATAAGCAAAGCGCAGAAGTTCAACTAGAAGTTGGAATTCGCTTTTGGGTATTATTTAACAACCGTTAGACGAGCTGGCCATGCAAAGATTTAATGCCAATCAAGGTCAAAATATTACGTTTTTTTTTTCTCCCTTGCTCATGAATGCATAAAATTTTGCTCTGTTAGGGAATTTTTTTCTGTTTTTATCGCCACGTGAGTTTTCCACTCGAGTTACCTGTAACTAAGCGAGTTGCCTAACTGAAATTGTTAGGAATCGGCAGTTAATTCAATTGTTATGAAATTTTATGAACTTGTTAATACTTTGAAAGCTTTTTCAGTCCAAATGGCAAGTTCCGGGGCCAGTGGGTCATTCGTTTTGATTTGGCTAAAAGTTTACCAGCAAACAAGACAGCTTGAAGCGTATGCTAACAAGACCCGGATTTACTTATAAATGTCTAACAAATGACGACCAAACAAAAGCAACAATAAAACCAAGAGATTTCAAATGCAACAACAAAAGCAGCAAGTTTCGCATGCTCCGGCGATAGTGGAGAAAGCAAAAAATAGAAAGACGCTTAGCTATTCAGTGCTAGGATACCCTGTAAGCGGATTTGAAATACTAAGAGCATTTGAGATATTGAATTGGTAATTGATATATTGAAATTTCCATGTACTTGAAGCGTGAATACCCTGTAAAGAGATTGGGGAAGTCATTTAGGTAAACCCATAGACATAAACTGAATACCACTTGTGGGAATAATAATCATAAAACAATAAGTCTCAAATTCGGGCAAATTTGAAATATTTTTAACTAGCATACCCTGTAATTAGCTTGGGTAAGAATTAAAGTATAGGCATTTGATGTTAAGTTATGACAATCGCTCAAAAATGTGAACTCTTCTCATAATTCATCGAGTTCAGCTCAAGCTTAGGCGATTTGTTGTTTGCATACCCTGTAATCTAAAGCAGTTATATACATTTTTCACTAAAATCTATTTCTATAGGGTATACAAGTAAACTTATCTACAATTTTAGATGTCTAGCTCTGAAAAGAAAGTGAATAAAAATAAAAAAAAACTTCTCCACTCTATATCTTATAGAATTAGAGGGTGTTAAAGTTTCTAGCGCTGGAGAAAACCCTAAGAAATTGTGTCTAATATTGCGTGTGTGAGTGTGTGTGTGTGTGTCCAGCATCTGCGGGTTGATCGATATTTGCCACATTCGTGTATTGTGTGTGTCGCCCGCACACCGAACAAACATACAATAAAACTTTTAAAAGGTCCTTTTAAATGCGTCCAAGCGCAAACGATTATTCAATTTAACAGTCTGAGCTGAAGCCCATCCCACCCCCAATAGACGGCGGGGATCATGATGCCCGTTGGCGTGCCCGCCCACCAATCAGACCCGGCAAGCCCTTCAACGCTGTGCACTTTAAAGCGACGTCCTTGTCGTTTCAGCGACATTGTCCTTGTCGCTGCTCAAAATGCCAGCGAGTGGCACTGATGACATTAAGTAGCTGTCGAGTTGGTCAGGATTAGATAGCAAAAGTGCCTGATGTTAGTTTAAAGTAGATAAACAAAGCGGATTCAGCCTCTGTCTCCGATTACAGTTTTCCCTTTATTTTTCACTCACTCTCTGTGTCTCTCTCTCTCTCTCGCTGTGTCTATCTGAGCGTGTTTTGTTTGCTCGTCTATTTGTAGCATTTGCCAACCGCACATCCTCTTTTTGCAAAGGACATCGTTTTGCTTGAAGTAGGATTTAATCATTCAACGCGAATCTATGCGCGTCTTCACCTTCCACAAAGTTCACAGCACTTTTTGAGACTTAATGCACAAGTTTATTAAACTTGTGGAAGTTTTTCGTGCACTTGGACTCATTAAAAGCACATTGAAATTTCAAATTAATTAGGGATTGCCTTTGATTGCTACAAACGAAAAGGAAAAAAGAAAAAAATAAATAAACAGAAGTAAAAAAACGACGAAAAGAATTTATAACACTTTCCACTTTTTGCTACTTAGAAATTCCGGCCTTTGACCTTTTACCCCCTTGCGGAGTTTTATAAACTTTTTATCGCGCAGAAAGTTGCCATCTAATTGGTCTTGTCCAGTCGCGAGTTACATAAATTGAATAATTTTGAATAGCTTAAGCTGTTGCTTAACTCAATGTTAAAACTTAAAGCAAAGTTACATTTATATAGATTTTTTTAATGCTTAGATTGATTTGAGCTTGAGTTAAAAATTTCGTTTGTGTATATGGAAAATGGGATTTGGTAGACTAAGCTGCCGGAAAGTGGCTACAAGTGGAAACATAAAAAACTGTTTTAATCTTGAGCAAACAGGCAAAAATAATCATGTAAGCAGTAACTTTGCAGAGTAGAAGAATTGACTGAGTCGTATGAAAAAATGTACGAAAATGAGAAATTTGAAAGTGTTAGGCTAAAAGATAACCTGTGAGTCTTTCTCTCTCTCACTCTCTATGGGTCTCTCGTATCTTTCCACCTTACAGTACTCTTTATACTTTATCACATCAAATCATTATATATATTTCTTTTTGTATTCAATATGACAACATGCACTCTTAAAATTATATCCTGCAAGCCCAATAGCCATAAGTGTAGGGTATAAAAATGCTGTGCTCTTCTCAACCTTCCATGGTTCAATTTTAACTGTTATATTCAGAGCTGAAAAAGATGCATAAATCAGTTGCCTATCAATTACAGGGTATTGAATAATTAGCAAATTATAATTATTGTAAAAGTTATCGCAGTCGATGATACTTCACTTGGTCTGGAAAAGCTGGCAAAAACTTGTAGCAATTACTTATTATGTATATAAGGGTATTTAATGGGTTCACTTTTTATAATGATAATGATATTAATTAAAATCATGATAATTACAATAAGCTTGATCATGTTTCTTAGAAGCAACACACTTATGGCAACTACTTGTCAATAACAGGGTATTCAATGCACAATATTTACTACATTCATAAGGAGGATATTCACAATATTGAACAGCTTTAAAAATTTGTACATTTTTGGCAACTGCTTTACAACTATAGGGTATTCCATAGTCAATTTCTATAGCTGTTCACATAATTTTAGCAATCAAATTGGTTAAAATGCTTTTAGGCGTTGCCTTTAATTAAGGTGAGTGTGCGTGTGACTGTGTGTGTGTGTGTGTGAGTGTGTGTGTGGCCTTTTGCAACTGGCACACAAAATTAGCTTAAATAATTTTTGGAGTTTTTTTTTTTTTTTTTTGCTCTGCAGCTAATTGAAAAGCGCGCTAAGGTCAAATGAATTATTTGTGCAGAGGACAGACAATGGTAGCTGAAATAAAATGGAAACAAAATATGATTTTTAGCTATATACATAGATATATATATATATATTTATATGTGTATATATATTATTTTAGTATGCCCATTATAAAAAGTGCAATATTATGAATATGCTGGCACCTAACCACAACGCACTGGGCACTGGACAATGGGCTACCTGGCAACCACTTGTGTGCTAACTCTGGGCCTTTCGGAGTCAGCTGGGCTCACTCCGAAAAGCGGGCAAAGAGAGCGCGTTGCCGTTCGCTCGCCAAATGTAAAGAGCGCAGCAGTTGGGCGCTCTTAAGCGCTGGCATTTGGCAAGTGTTTTCATAGCCGAAATTAGGCAGAAAGTTGTTGCCACTTTTGGTTTGTTTTTAATGCCTGTAGTCCAACAATATGTGGCAGGGGCAAGGTTGCAAAGTAAAGTCAACTGAAGTAAAGCAAAACAAAACAAACAACTTTTGAGTTTCTGCTGCAAAGCAACTTTTCACAGGCAAGCCCTACTTTAAATGTGGAGAGTAGGCAAAAGTTTTTGGCGCTCGTCGTCGTCGTCGTTGTTTTTGTTGTTGTTGCTTTTAACACGCTCAGCCAAGGAAATATTAAATAAGAAAAAACAACTTAATTAAAATGTATATGCCGTGTTCTAATTTCGTTTCGTGTTGTTGTTGTTGCTCTTCCCTTGCTTCTATTGTCCCAGAGAGCTAAGCAGCGGCAATGTTTTTCGCTTGAACACGCCCCAGGCCTGTCTGTCTGTCTGTCTGTCTGCCTGATCTTTTTCCCAAGCGTCTTCTAATAAACTGAAAACTTAAATGAACCCCATTGGCCGGAATGGTGCACAATGAAATGCCATATAAATTCCATTTGGCCAAAGACAAAGGCGTACCATAGGTATTCGAGCAATGCAATGCGAAATATGAACAAAACTGTGGCACATACGTATGCTTTAGCAATATTTATTACGTGTTTTTTTTTTTTTTTTGTGTTGCTCTTGGTCGAAAATCCCTTGAGGAAATTGCGCCATCGTAAATATATATATTTCAAGGCGTGTGTGCCATAATTGTAGCCGCATACAATAAAAGCGAATCGTATCGAATCAAATGCGGACACAATAAAATTTACACAAAATTCAATTTTCAGCTAGCCAGCAGATGCAGTAAGCACCATATAAATGTCCAGCTAACAATTGATTTGATTTATGCCAAAAGGAGAGGAAGGAAAAAGTGCAAAAAAATAAAGAAAAAATAGCAAAAGATTTGTAAAGCTCCCTTTGTGTCCACTCAAAATTGACAAGAGAAATAAAACTCAATGTAGTTGGAGTGGCTGGCATTGACACAATTGAAATGTTCAGACAGCACTTGGCTTTAATTTACAGCGAGTAACCGAAACTCGCCAAATACCCCACAGACCAAAAAGTAAAACCAAAAATTCAATATTTACACTTGAAGAGCGAAGCACAAAAAAGAGGCCACGCGATGCCAACTCCAAAAGCCAAGCCATGCCAGCCACATGGTCCTAAGCAAATAAACTGGCCACACACAATGTGAAAGGTCCAAACACAAGTAAATATTGATACCCTGTAAACAAAAACTAAACCAACACTTTACGCTATAGTTGAGGCATTTGTGTGTAGGTTAATGAAAATATGAAAATTGCAAATGAAAAATATTCAACTAAATCGGTGTTCTTATTAAAAGTTTTAATGCATTTAATATTTAATTTTTTGTATTTCTTTTTATTATTTATATTATTTTGGTTTTATAGTTTTTGAAAATGAATAAAAATATTAAAAAATAATTTTTTTTTATATATATATTTATATTATTTTTTTTCAATTTTCTCTTGATATTTTTTTTTATATTTTTTTGTTTGTTTTATATTTATTATATATGTATTTTTTCTTAATTATATTTCATTTATATATCTTTTTTTTTTTTTATATTTATACATCTTTTTATTACTATTTATTCATATATTTATCTATTATTTCTTTTTATTATATTTTATTTTAATTTTAATTATATTTTAATATTTTGTTTTATATAAAAATTAATATAATTACAATTAAAATTTAGTTTCATGTTTTTATATTTGTTATATTTACACGGTATCACATAGTTCAGCAAATGATAATAATAAGTTTTTTTTTTAAGTGAGTTCTTAAAGTAATCGCCCTCAGTCACACAATCCGCACCCGGAAATGGGAAATTGCCTTTTAATTGCATGAAGTTTCTTAATGTATGTGTGCGTAGTCCACACTTCCACATACAGTTATAAAGCATATGTGTATGTGTGTGCAGTCGTACAATATTTACAGTTTACAGTGACGCTCACAACATACGCCCACACACTCATGCAGACACATACGCACACTTACATATGTGGAGAGAGCGCACTTGGCACTTTCATGTCCTTGATGGCTGGATGCTTCTGCATTTGGCTACGTGAGTCTGCCCACATTGCCTAATCCCCAAGTGACCTTCAACTGGTAGTTGTATACATACACACACATACATATACTTTATATATGTATATATTACTATATGAGTATATATGTTGTTCCGCACAACGGTTCAATGCGGTCGCCGTCTATGCGTCTGTCCAATGCGAGTGGGTTTCTATGTATTTGACAGCCAGCTGCCAGTTGAGCCGTCTAACCCTCCCCACCTGATTGTCTGTCTGTCTGTTTGACTGTTTGCATTTGACATTTTCAATTTGCATGACATTGCTCTCTGGACGTGAATCGTCGTTCCATACACTCGACATCATTATGCTCCCAGTGCGTCCAGCGTAGATGGTCACGTAGCATCGATGGCCTATATGCCTATGGCTTTTATCCTTTTTGCCTGCACATTTTGACTGCACTTCACGTTCCATTATAAATCGCTCTCCGACTCTCTAATTACCGCTACAAATCTCACACTCCATCTCAGTTTTGGTCGGTTACGTAATTAAGCTAATCAAACAAAATGTCTTTCCAAATATCTGACAGCAGAAGTTGGGCACTTTGAAACACGCGAACTAAGTTCGAGTTTAACGGTTGACTGAATTCCTTTAAACTTTCTTAGGCCCAAGTTAATTAGGACGTTTAGAGAGGGGCGCGCTTAGGATTTGGCCAAAACGATTGAAGGGGATTAGGCAGAGCGAGGCGGCTTTTTAAGCCTATTTCTATATATTTAAATATTTATATATCTATATCTATTTATATATTTATATATCTACGTATCTATATCTAAATCTTTTGGCGCTTCTCAACAGCTTTTAATAATGTTTTTCCGGCAAATACTTTTTGTTTTTATTTGATTTGAACTTTTGCTTATCTTTCGCCCGCTTCTAATTCATTTTGAATTTTTGGCCTAAACTTTTGAGCCGCTTTGCTGATTGATAGTTTAAGCTCTTAATGGCCAAAGCGTGTTATTTATTTTTTTTTTCTTTTTGTCATCCTCTTTCCTTCCGGGGCATCGATATCGTTATAAAAATATCTTTTATTTATACAATGCCTGGGCAAAAGTTTTTATGGCCATGGCCAAAGTATGCCGCATTAATTTTTGTTTTTGCTGTGCGGCAAATGGCGACGGAAATTGCAGGAAGTGAAGCGGCTACACCTGACAATTATAGCCATAAGTGTAACCACAACGGGTATAGGGGGGCGGCACACGGAGCTGCCTAGATATGTGGAGATACCAACCCACATAGAGCACGGCTTTTTTGTCTTCAATTATTTATTGCAGCCGTTAAGAGCGCTAAAAATGGCCATGCAAACTGAAGCGGCCAAGGTCATAAATAATTTATTTTTTCCTTACATTTTTTTTTTTGTCAACGTGTTAAGCGAGTGTGAAAAGCAGAAAACATTTCGCATTAAACTGAAAAGTTTTTATAAAGTTGTTAATATGCGCTCAGGTAGTTAATCGGGTATATTTGAGTTCAGCTCTGCGACTGTCTCTCTTTGTACTTTTATGGGAATTTTTTACATGTCTGGTCAACTTGTCTATAAAGAAAACATTTAGTTAGAGATGTGGAAAATTGTATTTTCTTTATATGAGAATTTATTTACTCTTGACGTGTTCTGTATATCAGTCAATAAGGATCTATTCAAGCGATTTACTTGGAATTGGAATTTTATATGCTATATATTGGCAGAGTTATATATTCTCTATAAAACTGAACGAGTATTCTGGCCTCGACTACGCTCGACTGCAAAAGCTTAACAATTTTTTATATTTAAAAAGTTGACGATGCTATGGTGTGAATAAAAATTATGTAGAATTCATACAGGCAATTAGCTCGTCATTATGAAGCTGAAATATATGGAAAGTCTGTAGACTGGGTAGTCGCTATAGCAATCAGCGATTTGAATTGAGTGCAAGTTGGGATATTTTTTATTTTTCTGTCGAAGTCAGCTTCAATGATACTTGACTTAACAAAGCAGCTATATATATATATATATATATGTAAGGATGAATTGAAGTATCTGCTTTGACATGGTAACAGCTTTGGCTGGATTTTCCTTTTTCTTTTTTACATTCACCTGTTGCCAGGTAGCGGCAAATTGTCAACTTGAATTTGAAATTTTTTGCGCAAAATCTTGTTTCAATTTTACGTGATTTATGGTAACATTAAATTACTTAGCATATGTTACCATATCTTAACTGGTTGACAAGTAGAGACCTTACACACAGACGCACGCACACAGAAATCTGTTCCATCGAATATTTGACAAATGTGTTTTCGCTGTGCTTTAAGCTTTGACGTCGGCTGTTTTTATGGCGCCTACCTCAGTGCGCTCTCTCTCTCTCTCTCTCTCTCTCTCTCACTCTCTCTCTCACTCTCACTCGCCTGTATGCGGTCATACATTTTTATTGGGTTTTTATTTGTCGCTGCAGCAACTGCGCCATAAGTCATTGCACCATTATAAATTCCTTTTGCCATGCCCTCATCGATTGCCATTGTGCGATGGGCCCGCATGCCTCCCAAAAAACCTCAAGGCAAACAATAGCGCGGGCAGCGGCTAGGTAGGGGAATGGTGGGAGGGGGGCGTGGCCCGACAGAGACTTCCAAAGGGTTTGTTGTTTGTGTGTGTCGCGTGCGTTTTATGTATATTTTCCATATTTTTCATTGCGGCCCAAGTGGATTTATGGAAAATTTTGAAATGCCTTTGCCACGATTATGGCCAAGTTTTTGGGGTGTGGCTCGAGCACTCGTGTGTCGTGTTTGCAATTGCACTTTTGGTGCTGTTGGCACCGGCGTCGCCTTTCATATTGATTGTCTGCACTTGTTGCAATTGTTGAGCTGTCTTAAAGCACCAGCGACAGCAATTAAGGTAACAGTTTTCTTATTTATCATGCAAATAGCAAACAATTTCCGTTCGTTGTCCTGTCAGCCAACTAATTGAGATGGCGAAAAAGCAAAACGGAAATGCTTGAACTACTTCGTCTCGTGTTTTTCTTTGCAGCTGTTTTCCCTAGGTAAGAAACCCCAAAAAAAATAAATATATATATATATATATATATATCTATATCTATGAAAGACAACATTTGCCAGCCGCAGTGTAGCAAAGAAGCCATCAAAAATGTAAATATGTAATAGCCCAAGACTTGGGCAAGAAGCTCCATGGCCCAGGCCCCAAGCCCAAGCCCAAGCCCAAGTTAACTTTAGCAGACAGCTCGACGTTGTCGTTGTCGTTGTCGTTGTCGCTGTCTTCCTCGTGCCTTGCCTAGAAAGCAGCTACTGTATGCTATGCGGGGGGCACTGACGTTGAAGTAGAGCGTCAATGAATTAAATATAACCTAACTCGAGCCCCAAGCCCAACACGCAGCCCATTGGCCCCCACATAAACCTTCTGCCCCTAGCTGCAAACGAAAACCCATTCTAAAATGTACACGCTGTGAGCTTTCCACTTGATTGCCGGCTTCTCCTTGCTTTTTTCTCCAATTTTATATATATTTTTTTTTTGTTTACCCCCGCCGAACGCTCCACGTTTGTGTCCTTGTCGAATGGAAGTTCGATTTACATTTCAACTGCAGCCAGCAAAAGGCGTTACATGGCGTGACGTAAGCGCCTGAATAGATAAAATGTATACCTATACCAATAGATATACCTGTATAAATGTGTAGATATTTTTGTGGCGCGGCGGCATGCGCCCACACAGGGCACACGCCCACAAATGCTGTGCAGTTTGCACTGTTAATGCTAACATCACTTTTAGCTACGGCCTGAACTCAAAAACTCCTTTATTTGCTTGACAACGCCTTTGGGCGGGTATTCTGCAAAAAGTCATGTAATATGCCTATGACTGAATCTATTTGTCATATATAAAAGAAAAAGTTAGAAAGTTACAGAGAGAAACTTAGAAAGTTATTAACTTATCAGATATAAAATGAATTTAGGATATTTATGGAAGAAAGTTTTACTTGGAATTATTTATTTCATATTAATAAATTTATTATATTTTACATATTAAATGAGAATATATATATGTTTTATGATTTAATTAAAACATCACCGTCGAAGAATGTGCTTCTTTTTACAACTTCCCTCATCTGGCAACGCTTGTCAGAGCCACACTCGATTTTAGAATTCACTAAAATTCCACTCAAACAGAATAACTTAATACTTTCTTTTTATTATAACTATAACTATTATAACTATCGATATACTCTATCTCATCTCCGAAATATAATCTAAGTCTTTAGAGAAATAGCTAAATGGAGTTTTCCCTTTCCATCACACATCATTATATTTAAGAAATTCCCACAAAAGACGCCTTGCATCAACTCTCACTCAATACGAGTTTTCCTCTTCTGGAACACTCCAGCAAATAGTTGCACATTTGGGCAACTAACTGGTAATGATATGTGGCACGTAATATTAACAAAATGAGAGCATTTTGAGACTGGCTGTTTATTTGTTAATTGAACCGACAACAGCAACATTTTGCCATATGCCGCATGCCTAATGTTTTTGTATAATCCGCTTTCCACAACGATCCTCGGCTGCTGTCAAACTGTTTCAACTGTCCCACAATTTCCGGCTGTCTGTCTGTCTGGCTGTGTGCGTTTCGTGCTATTCAATTCCATCGAAATGGCTGTGCTGCATATTAAAAGAGCCGCATAAATAAATAAGCATATTCAATTTTGATGAAACGTGAATGGTATCGAAATGTTTAACTAAACCAAGAACGTGACCTTGCTGCAGTTATTCGCATGCCACACATACAAATCTCTAGCGAAAGGGTAGCTAGGCAATAAACAGGCAATACGATGCTAACAGAACGTATTAATTAGCGAGTGTCTTATTTTAGTATTGTCTGTAGTCACGAGAGTTGGGAGAGTTAATGAATAGGCATTAAATGGCGAATGAAGATATAAGGAAGTTGGCGTCTTAAATAGAAATGGGATTGGAATTATTTAGAGATTCATGAGTTTGAGCGGAGAGAAAAATGAGAAAAATACAATAATTCGTAAAAAATATATTTAGGTCTAAGCCTACTTCTATATCTCGATTTAGCTGAAGTATTTTTCTCGATATCTTATTTTAATAAATAATTAATTTTGAGGTTCGCAATTATCATAAAAAAAATTTGAAATTATGAAATTATATGCGAGAAGAATATGTGATACATGGACATAAATAATATAAAATCATAACTCTTAAGCTAAACCCTTTTTTTGCAAATTTTGTATATTTAATTATATAATTTATAAATCATATATATTTTTTTTAGATAATTAATAATTATAGAACTAAAACTAATAAATTATATTATTTATTATAATTCTTTTTAGGCATATTTCTTATTTCTCTATTCTTTTCTCTCGTTAATTGCTCTCCATGAAGCAACCCGATTTTAATGTAGATATTCCTCAATAATAATTGGTAGTTAAATTTTCATTTGCATTAAAAAAAATGCATCAAACTCGATCAATTTATAGTAAGAAAAGTAATTTCAATATAAATACAAGTTTATCTCTTTGATTTTTTACAGGGTATCTTAGAATCAATTTGCGTAGCTTAGGGAAATTTTGTATGTGTTTTGCCATAGCAAAAGGAGCAGTTGTTGCGGCTGGCTGTGGCAACTGCTTGGCGTAAAGCGCTTAGCTAACAGCAGCAATGCAGCTTAAGAAGAAAATTTGTAGACGCTGCTCAGCTCATAAGGATTTTTGATTTAAGCACGCCACAGCAGTACGTTGAATAATTCACTTAATTGGCCCCAAAGGTCGAGCAAATAAAAGCAAAAAATAAGCAAACTTAAAGTAAATACAGAAAATCCGCAAGCAAAGACAGTGAAGTAGAGAGAGAGGGAGAGAGAGAGAGAGAGAGAGATGTAGAGAGCGAGAGAAATAGATATGCAAATGTCAAAATGACAAACAAAAGCTGGAATGCTGTCATTAGAAATGAAAACTCTGTGGGGTTGTTGAGGCAGTGCATCGATGTGGTCGAAGTTTGCAATGCCATTGAAATGCATTCAAATGAATAACTATTATTAAATTCTATATATATTTGTATATATATATATATATATATATATATATATATATGTAGATAGTGCACATTGCTGATTGCTCCATGCTATCTGTGGCAATTCGAAATTGATCATTGGCAGCCGCAATTGTTGTTGCAAATATAATTACGCTCAAATTATGTTCGCATGCAAATTGGCAGCTCATGAATAGCTCATTGTGCTGACCATTAAATACATATACATAGATACATGTATATATGTATATAATTGAGTGCTTCTGCTTTAATGAAAAGCGACAGCTGCAGGCTTTTTGTCTTAATTAAATTTCAATCGAATGCAGCTTTCAGTTCTCGGCTTTGATTTGCCCCTTTTTTCCATGGGTTGGCTTCTGGTTTGCGTCTTGTTGACCCGCGGGCAACAATGCCATCAAAAGCTTGACTTCAGTGCCTGCCGCATGCCTTTGGTCTGCTTGCGTGTGTCCTTTGCACTTCACTCTTGCCCTCCTCTCTCCTCTCTCTCTCTCGCTCTTGTATGTAAAAGTTTTGGGCGCCATTTTCAGTTTTCCTTTTTGACACGCATTCGCGTGTTTTATACTTTTGTTTTTGTGTTAGATTATTTTCTTTTGGCATGCTTTTGAAACTTTATACTCAACTCGCGTATTCGCGGTGCTGCCAGCGCACACGGTTCGGATTGCCGCTCGCTTTTAACCTTGAACCTGGCACATGGCTGCACATTCACTTGGCCGAGTGCGTACTTAGGTATTTTTCTATTTTCACTTCATTAAATGAGATTTTCAGCACATTATTATTTACGCCAGCTCCCGTACTTGTGCTGCTTTTAAGGATTTACTTACAGTTTCGCGACCTTCGCTTAAGCATTAGACAGCTGCCGTTATTCAGTTGAAAAACTCTTGGAAAAACAAGCAACGTAAATGTAGTTTTCGGTCTGCCGAATATTAAATATGCTTACAGCTCTTCATAAGATTAGTGGGAGGGAATGCCTGATACCCAGACTGGCTCTTGATATTGGTTTTTATTTAATGTTAGCTGTGTGTAAAAATCATATATATTACTAAGTCTTACACAAAAGAATGGCTAATAAAATTCAATTTATATAGTATATATTTTAATAATAATTCAATTTATATAATAAATAATACAAATTTAATTTGTTTTATATATAATTAAAAATCAATTTATATGATAAATATATTAAATAACAATTTATATAATATATAATAATAATTCAATTTATATAAAATATAATAAGAAACAATTTATATAATACATAATAAGAATTCAATTTATATAACTAATAATATAATAAAAATTCAATTTATATGATATGATATATTGAAAGTAGGAATCCAATCCATAACTATTAGCCTTCGTAGCTTTCTCGCTTCACGAAGTGTATCACATAGCTCGAATACCCTACCTCAAGAATCTCTATATATATGTTTAAAAGTATTCTTGGGACGGCACGTGCGACAGCTGCAGGAAAATTGCAGCGGAGCTACACAGTTTGGAGATTCAGCAAAGTGTGAGATTCATCGTCAAAAAAAATAACAAGAAAACAAAAAGCAAGGCACGCTGTGGCATGTGCCGCAATTATTGACTGCAAATTGCGCATCTATCGGCAGCTAATTGTCATTCAGATTGAAAGTCTATCGATTGTTAGTTGCTTAACAAGTCAATCTCACTGACAGCTACGCATTTTGACACTCAGCTAAAAATGGAGTTGTAATGCTCATTTGTCGCAATCATTTCTATTCAGTGTGTCGTGAACGCTTCAACATGAAGGACAAGAAAAATATTCAAGAAACTGCTCCCGAAGCTAATATTTCAGTGAAATGTGAGCAGCTGAAAAAAAAGAAAAAAAATAAGAAAAATAAAAATAAAATAAATAAACGGAGTCCTGTGGTTTATGTTAAATTGAAGGAAGATCAAAAAGAACTTGGCTCACTTGTTAAAGGTAAATAAAATTAATTTATAATAATTAAAATTTCCAACTTCAATGCATGACGTGGCCTATTTAGGGCGTTATTTCCTAGAAGCTATATTAGAAAATGATTGCAATACCTGGGCCGCCTGGGATACACACAAGAAGTGTGCCTGTATTTTGAAAGCGAAACTCATTGAGCCGCAAGAAGATTGTGTCGCTTCGACAGTTGAAAAACAACCTGAACAGATTAATCAAGAGCCGATTGAAAATGAAATAAAAGATGCTAACTCTAAGGTGTTTCCAATGCCTATACAAATAAAAGCGGAAACTGATACAACAGAAAATAAAGTTGATATAACAGAAGATGTAGTTGATATAACAGATGATGTGGTTAATGAATCAACTGAATCACCTATAAGAGACAATGAATCAATCAATGAAGAGCCTACAATAATCAATGAAAATCAAAATTCTGATATAATCAAGATTGATGATAATGAAATAATCTTCGAAAGTCTGGATCTTAATGAAGGATTCACACTTTTCGAAACGAAACCTTATACCGGCAACCCCAGGAAACAGGAAACTCCCTCTTGGGATGTTACTCGCGGCGGATTGTCCATTGTACCAATTTCACGTGGTGCTCATATAAAGAAGCCCAAATTGGATTTACCGGTAGCGACAATTACGAAGTCCGGAATGTGGAACATGTCACCAGGTGGAGATATGATCTTAGCAATGCCTCGCGGTGGTAGCTGCTCCCCAGGCAACACATATGTTACAAATTGGCTATTCGGCGGTGAAGAAACTGAAGAAAAACCGCAAATTAAAAGCGAGAATGAACTTTTCAAAGTGCCTCAGGCATATCCTGAAGAAACTCCACGCTGGGAGTTAGCTGACGATTATAGTGAAATAGATAGTGTTTCTGTAGCTCAATCGGAGTGCCCTAGTTCAAAACAGGGCTCTGTAGTGGGAAGTCCTACTTGGAGCACCAACGATCAAATACAGAACAGGTGTCCTTCGCCCGCGGTGAGTGATGCGCCCAGCTGGTATATGACCAAACGTGGAACAACAACAGCGACTATTCGCATCGGTGATTTTATCAATGGTAAGTTTGGGTTCAAAAAAAAAAAAAAAAAAAAAAATATATATATATATATATATATATATATATATATTTTTTTTTTATATATATATATATGATATGGCTAACAATTAATAATCTGCTAACGAACAGGGCGTTATTATGTTGTGAGAAATATATCAATCACTCATCTGGCGTCCGTTTGGCTGTGCCAGGACCAGCATCAGAATGCGAAAGTTGTCATGAAAATGGCAGATTCGGCAGATTTTTGCGTCCAGTTGGGTGAATGCGAGATAAGTACGTATTTGATGGTGCATTCGCATAACCCAGAAGATCCGTATCTTGAAAATATTTTGAAAATATTGGACGCCTTTGAGTTGAAACGCTCTAGAACCACTCAGCCATGCTTTATACTCGAGGCGTTGGCCTCGAATCTTAGATCATTTTCACAATACTATGAAAATAATGTTGTGCCAATAGAGCTGATCAAGTTTATAACAAGTCGTATGCTCGAGGGTCTGGCTTACGTTCATAGCATTGGAATTGTGCATGCCGATATGAAGCCAGAGAACGTGATGATTACGCCTTGCAATAGGGATAATAAAGGTCAGTGCCCGGATAAGAATGCGAATTGCTCCACTTTACACGTGAAGATCGGCGATTTTGCAAATGCGTGCAGAATTAACGGTGAACTGACTGGACAGATCCAAACGCGTCCGTATCGCTGCTTGGAATCTATAATTGGCTCCGATATCGATACGACGGCGGATATTTGGAGCGTAGCTTGTATGGTCTATGAGATGGCCGTTGGCGAACAACTCTTTAAGGCACGCGAAGACGACTCAGTCTCTATCGCGGAGGATCATTTGGCTCGCATTATGAGGTTGCTTGGAAAGATACCGTGCAAGATCATCTATCGCGGTCGCTTTTCAATGCAAATCTTCAATCGATATGGCAGATTGCCTAACATCACTGATATCAAGCCAAAAACTATAGTCGACAACTTAGTAGACGACCATAAGTGGCCGCTGTCAGAGGCTCAGGCCTTCAGCTCATTCCTGACGCCCATGCTGAAATATGACTCCAAGGAGCGTGCCACCGCAATGCAGTGCCTGCAGCATCCTTGGCTCAATTGAAAATGAAAAACGACTGAAGTCAACTAACTACAAAAGGTGAATAGCAAAAATAAACTTAATAATCTTAATCTTAATCTTATATATGTAATAATGACACGATTAAATAAAATATAATATAATTTAATGAAACATAAAAATATATTAAATAATATAATTTAATAAAAAAAAAATTTATATAAAATAATATAATTGAAAAAAAAATTATAGAAAAAAATCATTTAAAAAATATATAAAATATAATTTAATATAATATAATTTAAAAAATATATTTTAATATAATACAATTTTATATAATAAAACATGGACTGAATATAATTAAAAATATTAAATATAATATAATTTTATATAATAAAATTTGGCCTGGTATGAGTTATGTTTGTCTTCATCTTTGGCTAATTGCAAATTGAGTGCCGCTGGCTCTGAAGCTAAAACGGCGAACGCGTATTAGTGGACTTATCCGATGGGCGCGTGAGCAGTAATTGTTGACGAGCTAAGACGATTATAGTTTTCAACGATTTGGAACAATGTCAGCTGGAGAGATTGAAGAAGCTTCTTCATAGCCAGAGTATATATGTATGATGAGTATAAATGTATTATTGTAAGAGCAGCTTATGCCAAGCATCAAGCAATGTTTTGCCTATGTCACAGCTGGGATGATGTAGACTAGAATATATGTGGCTTATATGTAGGGTAGATGTGGCGAGCGATGTAGGTGTGGAAAAGATGAAAAACAGATTTCAATGCAGGGGAAATGTAAAAGAAGATGTAGACGTTGGGTAGACTTAGATATATGTATATATTTTGGATAGATAAAATATATATAACGATAAAGAACATATGTAGTTGTGGGGTAGATGAAGGGCAGATGTCAATGTAGATGTAGATGTTGATGCAGATGTTGCTGTATATTTAGATGCAAACGTTGGGCAGATATAGATGTGGGTGAAGGTTAGATGTAGCTATGAGTTTGAAGAAGAACAGATATCGATGCACACAGATATAAATATCATAGGCAAAAATTTAGTTGAATCTGAGCTTAAGCATTATATAATATAATAAGTTACATATGATATATAATTAATATAGTTAGTCAGAAATAAGTTATATAAGAGTTACTTTAGTTACTTATATATGTTATTCATTCATAGTCTATATATATCATATTTATAGCATCAACTTTCTTATAAGCTTAGTCTTTAAAGTGCCGCATAATCAAATTCATTTTATTTGAATTTTTTTAGATGCCCTTTCGCTTATTTGACTACAAGGAGCAAGGAGCTTGCTTTGGTTGCGCAACAATCAAAACTTTTGATGCCACTCAAGCTTGCTTATCTCTCTTTGTTTTACGTTCGCTCTGCATTCACTTTTGTTTTTATTGAAATTGCAGTGGCAGCTGCCATTGCAGTTGCCGTTGTATTTGTTAACATAGCTGTTTCATGGTATATATCTACCCTGTATATATATATATCTATACGTCTCTCTGAACTTGCTTTGAGCTATTCAACTGTTTGCTTTAATTTACATAATTTATGTACTCTTTTAGCTTTTACCTGTTTTCATAGTTTTAAACACCTTTCTGCCTAATTTAATTAATTTCTAGCTTGATTTACATTGATGTAATTTTAGAAATTTCTATGGAGGGCCGCTCACGTACCCAACTCAAAGGCTGAAAGGCAGCACATTTGTCAGACAGCAAACAAAGCACAAACACATACACATTAAGCATGCGTGTGTGTGCGTGTGAGTGTGTGTGTGGACTTGTTAGTGTTGACAGTTAAATGGAGCCAATGGCACAAAGTTAGCCGCAGGACATTAGCATGCAAATTGTTAAATTGAAATTGTCATTCACATTAGCCGCCTCTTGACTTTGCTTTTCCGTTTCCTGTTTGCCTTTTCCTGCCCAAAATCAATAAAAAGAGACAACAAATATATACAGATATAGAAATATAACTTTGCCGAAACTTTAACACATCATTAGTCTTGATTTTAATGCTTCTCCTTACGTTTTTATCCTGACCCCGTAACTAGGCACAACAAATCGATGACTTCTTGGCCAAAAATAAATCCTAATCAAAAGAAAAAAGGAAATGGAAAAAAAATACTGAAAATTTTTACCAATGCCTTAATTCCATTAATATTGAATGATTGATGAACTGACAGACTGACTTGTGTACCTGACACCTGGACTGAGTCGATGATGGTGATTTAATTGAGGTTTTAATAACTCATCAGCAAAATCGCAAGAAACAAACGAGGAAAAGTTGGTTTAAGAGTTGCATCGATTGCCCAATGCTTGCTCAGGGCTTGTCTTTTTGGCAAGGTCTAAGGGAAGAGTCACATAATTATGGGATCTCTGTAGAGCTCTCTCTCTCCCTAGCTCTGTAACTGAGGAAAATATATTGTGTTTCTTCTCGTGATTGTAACCTCGCCAAAGGGCCTACGTTCTGTTGAGAAGCTCAAAAGTAAGCCACAGAATCATTGGACTCGGAGCTAGTCAGCTGCGGCGTCCTCTAAAATTAACAGATTATGAAAAATTAAGTTTTAATCGTCTTGCCACGCCCATTTGAATTACACATACAAGAATATAAATTGGTAATTCCTTGCTGAAGATTCGTCGATTGGGTTTCGTCCAGTGGTGGACTTAAGAGAAGCTTACGTTGGGGTAATTAATTCCAATCACTGGCCTGTGGCTCATTGATAATATATTAAACAGCAAGTCGACGGCCAGCGGCCTTTATTCAAATCCTAGCTAAAGCTAGCAGACATTTACTTTATTTAATCTTATTGCTATTTTTTTCTAGCCATGCATGATTATAGACTGACAATGAGGGTTGCTTGGCAGAGCGCCAGTGCTAGAGTTTGTTGCTAACTTTTATTTTATTTTCCATCTCTGACGCTTAAATGACAGCAGAGTAAAATGGGCCGGCTCCAAAAAATGTTCCACAAATATTATATATATTTCAAATTCCGCTTCAGCACACCAAAACTGCAACTAATATACACTCTTTAACCTCGCGAGCGCGCACAATGAGGGACACGTCGTATATTTCACGGCGCCTGGCAACCCTAATTGGTGGCTTAATTAAACATTTTGGCAAATCGCGTGCTTCACTTGGCTGAACAGGCTCCGTTACGCTGACTCTTTTGAAGTGCACTTTTTTGGCCAATTAACGCGCTTTTGCAATTCATTTAGCAGCGCTTTCGGCCATAATGGGGCCGGCAGCCCTCCGACCTCCGACCTTCGACTGCCTGTCAGCCTGCCAAGTGCCGATACGTGCCGCACTCTTCAACTACTTACGCATTACTTTGCGAGCAATTAAAAGACAATTTATGTGGGTAAAAGTTAGTTGCGCCTTAACTTTTGTTAATGTTATTTTGCTTTTAAAGCGCAAAAGTTAACCGAGTGCCTTTCTCTCTCTCTGTGTGTGTGTGTGTGTCTGACATTTTACCTTACTCTGCGGCAATTGGCTTGAAAGTTGCGAGCACATTGAAATCAGAACTCTTCAATTATTGACTATCTGAGAGTTCGAGCTTGAGTTCTCATGGCCTATGCGCTATGCTCTGCATTCCCAATGAGCCTGATATATGTGGCCTGTCCGTCAAACTGAAATCAGCTGCTCAGTGGTCTTTATCTCGCTCGAGCTTCCTCTTCTTTATTTTCTTTTTTTTTTGTTTATTAGCAACAAGTGCGCAATGCGTAATGTCTTTGGGGCCCTGCTGCACTGTGTGTGTCGTCTAAAGCATACCAATTATTTAGCTTGCAGCTGTTGTGCTCTGATTTATGCTGATAGCATGCCCATGATGTTTTCGGGCTTAAAGGGCAATTGCTTCTATCACACTCTTTCTTTTTAAGCCCTTTGTGTGTGTGTGTGTGTGTTTCACCTGAGCTACAATGTAGCACAATTTGGTATTCGAAAAGTCTGCTGCAGCTGTTTTTTGTTAGAGACTTGCAAAAGTTAAATTCTTTTTGATTTTTTTTTTTTTTAGAAATTTCTTTTATTTCAATATTTTTATTTTTGCGCAAATTAATCTCAATTAGTTTTGAAAACTTATACTTTAAGTTTAGTTTCTCTGCTTTGAGTTCTGCGTGTTGCTCTCATGTCTGACAACATGCCAAGTAGTGACAGCACCTAGACAGTCCCCAGAGAGCGCAAAAAGCATAAAAATATGGGTGAAGGCATAATAAAGTTTAACTTTTTTCTCTTAATTATGCGCTTACTTTATGTTTAGGGGCATGCTGGTTTTGTGAGGCTCCATGTAATAGATAAGAGAAAAAATGTATTTTAATGGAATTTGTATATATGTATGTAGCTTTGTGAATCTAGCAAAGCTTAGATCTATACTTATTTAATGATAAAACTGGCTTATTAATTATTATTTAATTATTGAAATAGTTAATGATTAAATTGTGCATTAATTAGACTGGATTTTCTTAAATATTTTGTAATATATTTATATTTATTAACATTTTATTTGTTAATAATATTTATTAATATCATTTTGGAGCGTAGAATTGCGATCGAGCCAAATTGCTCTGTATTTTTATTGATCTCTAATCAAAAGAATGAAATGTTCTCATAATCTACTAATTTAGTCAACTGACGCAGTTTTAGGTTCTGTTGCTAAGTAAAGACCTGGTGAGTCTTAATGACACTCGCGACATCTAAAAAAAAAAAAATTAAAACTAACTATAAGCGCAGTTAAAGCCATGTGTCGCAGTGACTTTATATAAACTAATAATTATATAAAATTAAAAATTAAAAATTAAAATTATATTCTTCTATTCATTGGCATCAACAAATTTATTTAAGATGCTATAAATTTATTTAAGATGGCTTAAGCAGCTCAATTGTTAATAAATTCCTCGTCAGTCTAATATTAAGATTTTATGCCCCTTTAAATTTGAGTTCTCATATTAAGATTTACTGCACTTAAAATAGTTCCTATCTTATCAAGGTAACAGCAGCTACTCTTATGAAGAGGAATTAAAATTAAATTTGAGGCGTTTCAGTCCCAGGCAGAGCATGCTCAAATCGCAACTATTTTCTTGCCATTCAATTTGAGTTTAAGTTTGTCATGTTGAGGGCATCTTTAAGTCAGGTTTCTTGGCAATTCATTATGATTCTTTTTATTTCTCTGATATGCTTGTTGTTGTTGTTGTTGTTGTTGGCTGGCCAAGCGCACAAACTTAATTTACTTGATGAATGTATCTGCTGCGGAACGCAGTTGGCCTGGCATAGGGCTGCGTGTGAAGTGAATTCATTTGCTCGGACACTTTGGCTTCATTAATATTTATAAAAGCAACTAGAGTGGGAGTGGGAGGACGACGAGTGGCAAAGCATAGCTCTCTCTCTCTCTCTCTTTTTACCTCTCGCTCCCTAAGTTGTTGTTGTAATAATTTAATCGTTAGGCATTTAACAAGTTTTTTTTAATGTCAAAGTGGGTTTAAGGTTTGCCCGACCTTAATCAAGGTAGTCAGAGAGACAGACACAGGGAGTGACGCTCGGAGAGCAACTAAACAATAGGAGCTTAACTTGTTGTTGAAATAATTTAATTTAAGTATTTAAAAAGTTTTGCAATGTCAAGCTGCAAGTGGGGTTAAGTGCCGCCAGATCCTTGGCCAAGGTTGCCAGAGTTGCGCAAACTTTGGCGCTTTTGAGTCGAGTTGGCAAATAGTTTGGGTCAGCCGGTGACATCCGCTGTAAGCTTGAAGGTGACTAAACTTATTGTGAGGTAACAGATTTCAGCATGAAGCACGGGGTGAAACCACCAAAAAAAACCGCAATCGCTTTACATTTTCAATTTCCAGCTAATCTAAATTACATGATACGCGCACAATTTGAACGCTAATGAGCAGCGACAGCCGGGCGGGCGGACGGGCAGACGCGCAGACGGGCAGACGGGCGGACTGGCGGTTTAATCTGCGGGCACAGCGTTGCGTATGCGCAACATATTGCGTGTGAATTTTAATTAAAAACTTTCTCTCACTTACCCAAGCAAGATAATCGGGACAGTCCCAGCCCGCTACCCACTAACTGATGTTGCTGTTGGCTGTTTGCCGTTTGCTGGCATATCCTGCAGCTCCTTCGATTGCATCGATTTTCCTGCTAAGCAATTTAGCTGACAAGCATTGTCAAGTTGGTTTTCATTTAGATTTAATTATATGTAACTGCATTGCATGGGGCCCAGCCAGCTTAATGTGCGTGTTTCTGTTATGCCAGCCAGTTGCTAGGTAATTAAATGCTTATACATTAACTTATGCTGTCACACACACACACACATACGCACACACATACACCTGCTGCTGTTGCTGCTTGCTCATTTGTCCAAATTAGCTTATTAGCCGATGCATAACCAATGCCTCGATTATTGAGCTTGCTGTCCAATATATTTAGATTAGGCTAACCATTCACACACACACACACACGCCCGTGCATGGTATGTTTTTGTCTAGGGCCAATGGCCCAAATGCAAACCACTTGCTTGATTCTGTTTGGCTGATTGTTTGCTCTTTGGTTTGCTTGCTGTAAAATTCTTTTGTGGATTTCGGCTAATGCTCTCAGCGCCTGCGCATTCGATTTACTCCGAAAATAGCGACAGCGACAGCGACAGCGAACAGTCAACGGCGTTGCGTATACGCAGCGTGTGTCTCAGTCGTTAGCTGGACGTGATGTTGGCCGCAAGGGCGCCACGGCATAAAGACCACATTAAGACCAAACGACCAAAAGAGAACAAAGCTATAAGCCTGAAGGCAGCCCATTGCCGCCGCTGAAACAACAAGTACCTAACGGTGTGTGTGCGTGTGTGCATGTGTGCGAGTGTGAGTGCTA